>CM053585.1:17325905-17349790 GCA_028646515.1 Pseudochirops corinnae
GGCTGTTTTGGGGTGGTGGGTAGGGGAAAGAAGGGGAGAAAATATGTAACTCAAAATCTTGTGGAAATGAATGATGCAAACTAAAATAAAATTAAAAAATAAAACAAAAAAAAATAAAGGCTTCTGATGTACCAAACTCTGGGCTAAGGACAGGGGGATAAAGGAAGGGGAGAGGAGAGAAGGGTGAGGAGACCATCTAGTTCAGGGTAGGGCCTCCAGGGTCGGGGTGCCACCTCCTCAGTCCTGAGGCAAGGTGGGCTACCAGGCTCTGTTTGGCCTCTGGGCTCTTGGGAATCCTTTTCACACATCTTGAAGCCTCCTGATTGAAAGCCTCCCCAGAGCAGTTCTCTTCTGCCCTCTGTGACCCCCTCCTTCCACCCTATCCATTTCTCCTTTTTCTCTTTTCTCCCTTTTCAGCAGCAGGCTTCATATTTCACCTGCTTGATTCAGCCAAACATGCCTGCTGCTGACTCCCTCAAACACATGACCTTTCACCTCCTACCTGCTCACCTCAACAAAGGCTGAGCCCTTGGACCTCTCAGAATCCTTGGCTTCCTTCAAAGCTCAGCTTGTACTCTCTCCCACAAGAGGCTGTTCTGGATCCCTCCCCAGCTGCTAATGCCTGCCCACTGAAATGACTTTGCATGTACTTTGAATAGATTCATATGTATCTGTGTTGGGGGGGGGGGTGTATACACACACACACACACACATACATATACACATACACATATGGGGGGGAGATTAATTTAAGATTTACAGAGTACTTTCTTTGTACATATCATCTCACTGAACCCTCATGACACACTGGATAAAGCATCAAACCCATGGCCAGGAAGACCTGAAGTTTAAATTTGATCTCAGACACTTACTAACTTGCCTGGGCAAGTCACTTAACCTCTGTTTGCCTCAGTTTCCTCCTCTGTAAAGCGGGGATAATAACCATACCTCCCTGCCAGGGTGCTGCAAAGGATCCAATGAGATAATTAAGTCCTGGGCACGGGGTAAGCATTATCCAAACGTTAACTATTGTGAGGTAAATGAGCAGGGATGATCATGTCAGAACGTGGAAACCCCAATAAGGGCCAAAGCCTGAACTAATCAAACAGACAGGCTTCCTTTGTCCTCTGAGTCAACTCAAAATGCCCCTTCCTGGGTCAGCAACTGAGGCTAACCAGGAGCACTCTTCCTGTTTGTGACCACTGAGGACAGGACGCTGGGGACCGGACACTGTCCTCAAGAGTGGAACGTTTCTTATCTTGGTGCCTGTGGACACGCACTAGGAAGGGGAAACACAGATATCCTGAGATTGTAATTGACAATTTGTCAATTCTCTTGTCTTACTGTATTTACAACCTACTCAATTAAGAAATGTCCTTTCTCATGCTATGGTTAAAAGCATATGGAGGCTATAATTTTTGAGTGACACAGACATCCTGAGTTGGGATTGCTCTAAGAATATATAGGTCTTGGGGCAGCTAGAGCACTGGCCCTGGAGTCAGGAGGACCTGAGTTCAAATCCGGCCTCAGACACTTGACACACTAGCCATGTGACCTTGGGCAAGTCACTTTACCCCAATTGCCCTGCCCTTCCCCCTCCAAAAAAGCAAAAAAAAAAAAAGAATATATAGGTCTTCCTCAATTTGCTTAAGTGAGTCAGAATTAAAGCTCTGATTCCATGTACATACACGACCACTAGCTTAAGGGAATAAACAATATGAATTTATATATAAATTACCTAGCCTGTTGGCCTCTTCTAACCAAACTTACAGGTCAACAGCAGCTAGCTGGTGCAGTGGCCAGAGTGCTGGGCCTAGAGGCAGGAAGAAGCATCTTCCCGAGTTCAAATCTGGCCTAAGAAACTTACTAGTTAGGTGACCCTGGGCAAGTCACTAACTATTTGCCTCAGTTTTCTCATCTGTAAAACAAGGTGAAGAAGGAATGGCAAACCACTCTAGTATCTCTGCCAAGAAAACCCCAAATGGGGCCATGAAGGGTTTGTTGGATGTAACTGAAAAATGACTCAACACGAGGCAGACACTATTATTATGCCCATTTTATTGAAGAGGAAGCTGGTGCTGAGTGACTCTCCGGCTGTTGTCCTGAGTCCAAGTCCAGCACTGTGGCCCCTGGTTGTGTGACTCAGTACGAATCACTCAGCCTCTCTCTCAGTGCTTGAGGCAACTTTGAAAGACTCAAAATTGCACTCAAAGGTACCAATCTGCACTGACAGATTTTTTTTTTTTTATCCTCTCTGGAACATTCTCTATACCACTGAAAATCACAGGTCCAATCCCTATTCCGTTAACCCCCTTATCTCCAGCACCTAAGGTGGTGTCTGGCATAGAAGGTACTTACAAATGATAAGTTAATGATGGGTTACTTCCCTACAGAAAGAGTAGATTTCTTGGCAGAAACTGTGACTGGTCCTTCCTCTGTGTTCCCCTACACTGGCATTTGGGGGAGGAGGTCTTCCTGTAGGGGTAAGGAAGTCACAGCCTATCATAGCTCTGCTCTTTCTCATGGAAAGATGGGAGCATTAGCAATTTAAGGTCCCTCCTAGTCACAGGAGTTGATGGAAATAGAATTTAACTTACCCTGATTTCCAAATCTATAAACACAAACACTGAGGCAAGGGGCTTTGCCAATATCTGGGCTCTTCATATGGAGCAGGTACAAGAGAAGGAAGCAGCAGAGGTGGGCAGCTGGGGGGAAGGGAGAACATAGCTGGAGTGTCAGGGGGAGCTGCAGAGCCAAATGCAGCAGTAATCAATGGAGGGAAGGCTATCTTGTGAACTGATCTGGCTGGAGCTAGAAATGAGTTTTTCACTCAGAGGAGACACGGATGTTTAACCCATACATGTTGACTGGGTTTAAGAGGACACTCGAGATCCAGCAATGGGAAAAGATGGAGGGAGGATGCAAAGACTTTGTCACTTTGGGTCATAACCTACTAAATAATCTCTTGATCCTAGCATTCAAGCTCCACCCCCAACTCCTTCCAATCTATCTTTCAATCTTCTCTCATACTCTTCCTTTCCCCAGACTCTCTAGGCTACCCTAACCCCTATTCCTACCCCTTTTCCTCTTATTTATTAGTTCAATGGTTTTCTTCTGATTTTATTAAACTCTTCTTTGATTTTCAGGATTTCTAATTTGGTGTTTAACTGGGGGGGTTTTAATTTCTTCTTCTTCTAGTTTTTCTAGTTACATGCCCAATTCATTGGCCTGTTCTTTATTTTATTGACCCAAGCAATCAGAGATACAAATTTTCCTTTAAGTATCACTTTAGTTGTATCCCATAAATTTTGGCATATTGACTCAATGTGCCTAGAATGGGGTCCTGCTCTCACCTGCCCTTCCTCTGAAGTTGCTACTTTTATGCAGTAAATGTTCCTTGAGTATGTCCCCCAGGAAGCAAAAGATGAAGGGAACCTTAATTTTTGACAACACTCCTCATCAGTTACAGGACCAGGAAAGTCTGGAGATAGGGTGGATTTCTGGGGGGGGTGGGGATGGATTATGAATTCTATTCTAACTATGTTGAATCTGAGAGACTCCAGATGCATATGGAAAGCAGGCAGCTACAGAAGCAGGACCAGAACCCAGGAGAGAGGGTAGGGCTGGACAGAAGACTTGACAGGCACTTGAATAGGAGCAATCACTGGACCCTGGAGAGCTGATGGATCAGTCTAGGTCACAGCCTTCCAAAGCAATGTTAGCTACTTGAGGACAGAGACAGCTTCATTTTTTTGACTTAATATTCCCATTTCTGGCTCATTTCTGTTTGGCTTGGATTTGTAAATCTAGTACAGTGGAATCCTGTTGTAGAGATACCCTTCACCTATGCAGGTTGGCAGCCTTCTAAGGTAACCTCTCCTTGGTGTTTATCCTTTGCCTCTGAAGAGGACCAATGACATCATGGGGGATGTCTTCACTTGCCTGTGAACTGGACATAAGTGAGGCAGAGTTGTCTAAAGTCAACAGCCTCACTCTCTCTTCCAGAGTCATTGAAGTTCAATAATAAGACAAAGTCAAGCCCACTGGTGACAACCTGGGATGCAGTAGATGACTCTGGATCTTTTACCTCTGACTAAGCTTTAACTGGTTCACAGCACCTGCTTCAGACCGTTGGGACAAATTGTTCTAAGCTAAGAGGTGCCTGGGGCACTGAAAAGTGAAGTATTCACATGGTATCTATCTAGAAAGAGGCCTTAAACCCAGGCCAACCTGATTGTAAGGTCAGCCTAGCTATTCTCTATGTCACATAGCCTCTGGCCTTTGATGGCTAGAGATTCTTAATAACTATTTGTTTAATTTAATTGAAAAGTGCAGAGACAGAAGAGAAGGCCACAGACAAGCTTAGGGGGATCCCCTCTCTCTGAGGACTGGAGACAGAGGAAGATTCAGTAAATGAGCCTGAGAAAGAACAATCAGACAGGTGAGAAGAGAGCCAAGAGAGAGCAGTGCCTCAGGAGCTATGAGAGGAGAGATTATCCAAGAGGGAGGGAGGAGAATCAACAGTTTGAAAATGCTGCAGAAAGCTGAGAAAAGGCCATCAGATTTGGCAATTAGGGAAGAATTCATGGGTAGCCTTCAAGAGATCAAGTTTGAGTACAGTGGTGAGGTCAGATCATAAGGGACCACAAATAGAAAACTAGGAGGGTCCTCAGAGACCAGCTAGTTCAATCTCCCTTTACAGATGAAGAAATTTAAGTTCAGAGAGGTGAAGTTATTTATTTACCCAAGGTCATCTGAGCATAGTGATTGAACAGATTACTAGAGATCGAGTGTGTAGGTGGTGAGGAAGTAAAGGGTGAGAATTTAGGTTATTCTTCCTAATTGGACTGTGGAAGAGAGATAGACTAGCTTGAGAACAGCTTCTAGGGAGGGGAACAAGTTCCGGCAGAGATTTGTTGCTGTTGTTTTTAAGTGGAAGAGATACAAGCATATTTATAGACTTCAGGGAAGGAGCCAGTAGATACAGTGAGATGTAAAATAGGGATGTGAATTAGGAAGGCAAGGGAGATAGGACTGGACAGCTAATGATGGCCCAGATTTTACCACATCTCAATGGAATGACTGGCCAAGAAGTTTAGACTTGATCACTTGGGTGCCATGCTTGGTAGCTATCTATAAGGCAGCTCTTCCAATACAGGAAGATCCCCCTGGGCCTGGAAAATCCAAGAATGCAACACTTCCATGCTCTAAGGGACAGACAGACAGACTAACCAGTAGCCCAATTAGGAAACTCCAGACCTCCTGTGTTGGGGAGAGGGGATCTGGCCAGGGGCAAATTCATTCATAGTAGAATGTAAGCTCCTTGAGGGCAGGAACTACCTCATTTTTTTATTGTATAGCTAGTGTCACACACACAGTAGGTGCTTAAAAAGTGCTTCCTGAATGAAAATATCAAATGAATCAATCACCAAGAATTCATTTCTCAAGCACCTACTACATTCTAGGCACTTTGCCAGGCAATAAGGACTCTAATACAGAACTGAGATAGTCACTGCCCTCATAAAGCTTACACTCTTGTGAGCTGGATGAAAAGGTACAGAAACCAGTCACTACAAAATATGGAAGAGGTAAATACAATGTGATTTCACATGGGAGGAATGGGGAGGACCAGAACAGTCCCAGTATAGGTGACCCTAGAACTGAGACTTGGAGGAAGCTAGAGATTCTAAGAGGGAGAGAGACAAGGTATTCCAGATTCCAAGATTCCAGACCAACGTAGGAAGGTTGTAGAGAGTGAAGTCACGGGAAATAAGCCTGGGAAGGGAGGCTGGAGCCAGATCACAAAAGGCTTCAAAGTCCGGAGAGTTGATATTTGATCCTATAAGTAAAAAGTAGCCATGGAAGATTCTTGAGCAGGGGAATGACCTAGTCAGACCTGTATGTCAGAAATACCTATTAGGTGGCTGTGCAGAGGATAGATTAGCAAGGGGAGACACTGGGAGCAGGGAGAACAACCAGGAGGTTATTTATTTTTTTGCTTTTTGGAGGCAGAGCAATCAGGGTTAAGCGACTTCCAAGGCTACACAGATAATAAGTGTTATGTGTCTGAGGCCAAGATTTGAACTTAAGTCCTCCTGACTCCAGGGCCCATGCTCTCTTCACTGCACCACCTAGCCGCCCCACCAGGAAGTTATTTAACTGGGATAGGTGCTGGGTGAGTGAAGAGATGAATTGTGGAAGCAGAAAGTGACTGGATATGGGAGACCAGGCATAAGCACTGGGGATGATTCCAAAGACTCCAGGCCACTGCTTTAAGCTTCCTGTTCTTTTCTCATCTCAGCGTAGCAGGGGGTACCCATCACTGGGCCAGAGCAAGTCTAGGAGAAAACGAGGACAACATGGGGCTGCTGACTCATCACTGGCACTCCCAAAGCCAGCTCACTCTCAGAGGCTGCCTAGTTGCGCCCAAAGTACTGCTTTTATCCCTCCCAACAATGCTGCTGCTCACAGCTGTGCATGAGCCACACAGCACCTAGAGTGTGAGTCTCGTCAGCATGGGAACAAGTGCTGCAGTCCATCCTCCCCTCCCCACCCCACCCCAGCGCCTAATCCTGCAATTAGCCAAAGTGAAGCCTGTCAGTGGCTCTGCCAGCAGCTGCACACAATTACCCCATGGCAGTAAAACTGGAGAAAAACACCTCCTTGTACATACATATAGAATAGCTTTATATGCCCATGCAGGTGTGCACACCCATACCCTGGTGTGTGTACAAATACCCAATATGCTCACACCCAGAAACACACTGGATAGCTGCTGAATTCCCCAAACTAACATGAGTCACATACATTGAACCTGGGGGAAGGTATAACAAAAGCATAGTGACCAAAAGCCTCCTGGGAAGATATTCAGAGAGAGGGCATCCAGGCTGGCCCTCTGGACTGAATCAATCACTTCTTGCCTTAGTCAATCACCTAGGTTTCTTCAGAGACTTCTGGGATGCAGGAGACCATAGAGAGACAACCTCCTTCAAATGTCCTGTCAGTCAGTCAACAAGCATTTAGTAAGGGCTTATTATGTCCCAACCTGAAGAACTTCAATCTATGGAACTCATCCTAGGGGTCCAAGAAAACCAATGATTCTACTCTTGAAAGAACACTGATAGCATGGGAAGACTTACATGAATTGATGCAAAGTGATGTCAGCAGAACCAGGAAAGCAACACACACCAAAACTGAAACAATGGAATAGAACAAACAACTCAAAACCCAATGCTGGGACAAAGTTGGATGGCCAAGGTTGGCCCAAAAGAAGAGGTATGCCCAGCTTGTCAGAGGAGAGGGATCACTTGAGTGGAAGACAGCATAAATCAGGCTTTTTCAATGTGTTTAGTTTGTTGAACCATTGGGTTGTTTTTTTTTTTTTGTTTTTCCCATTTTTTGTTATAAGGGAGATACATTCATTGGAAAATGAGTTACATTGGGAGACGTATCTTTGCAATACACTGAGACACATAGATGTATCTTATGAGCTACATTGAAGATACATTGGGAAATGAGATACATAGAGAAATGTATCTTTGAGGTACACTGAGACACATTGGGAAATGAGATACATTAGAGAAGTACTGGGAGATATAGTTGATATAAAGGTTACCAATAAAAATTAATTTTTAAACAAAGAATACTTATAAATATAAGCACTCCATAAGAAATAATGACTGTGAAGACGAAGTAAACCTTAAACTTACATGAACGGCTACACAGCAAAGTCAGCAGGGCGAGGAGAATCGTTTCCATAGTCACCACCATCACGGAAAAGAAAGCCAGAGTCTTCTCTCACCTTCCCTCCTCCTCCCTTCTTGTCCTCTCTCAGGTGAGGAGGGAGGCCCCTTGCTGAAGGCTGGCAACGGTTCTGATGATCCAAAGAGGGAATAAGACTACTTCCTGGTCTAGTACAAGGTGGGATCTGGGATCCCCTCAAGAATACACACTTCCATATGTAACTGTTAAGAGCCAACATTTATACAGCACGCCAAGGTTTGCAAAGCATTTTGGACATACTATCTCATCTGGTATTTACAACAACCCTGAGAGAAAGGCGCTATTGTTTCCAGTTGCAAATGAGCTATCTGAGGCTGAAAGTTACCTAGCTAAGTACTGAGGCAGTATTTGAACTCAGGTCTTCCTCACTCCAAGCACTCTAATTACCTCTAGGTTCACAGGTTCGTTGATCTCTTAATTGCACAATCCAACAGCCTCAGCCCTAATCCTTTATGACCTCTCCCCAGCATCTGTCATTGTTGCCCACCATCTCCTCCTGGACTCTCCCTTACGGTTCTCATGACCCTGCTCTCTCTGGATTTTTCTGCCCATCTGAGCACCCTTCAGTCTTCTTTGCTAGCTCTTCCTCCATGTCATGCCCCCTTCCCATGGGTGATCTCATCGGCTCCCATGGTTTCAGTGATCATCTCTCTGACTCACCCAGGCACAACTAATTGAGCCTCCTCACCTCCACTTTGGATGACTGGTCTGTGGCCCACCTCCAGGCTCTTTCCACTTCAGTCCATCCTCCTCCTGGACACCAGCGATTTTCCTAATGTTCAGGTCTGACCATGTCACCCTTCTCTCTACAAATTCCAGTAATGCCTTATCATTTCCAGGCTCAAACATAAAGTCATCAAACCCTTAGGGCCTTTTCCTCCCCTCTTAGTGGTACAACAGACTGCTCTCATTTCCTTGAAATCAATACTCTACCCCCACAGATCTCTGTGCCTTTGTCCTTGCTGTCCCTCAAGCCTGGAAGGTTCTCCTTCCCCTCTTCTGCTTCAGTTTCTCTGGTTTCACTGTAGTCTCACTTAAATCTCACCTTCTTCAGCAGGCCTTTCTTGGTCCTCCCAGCTGCTATTTCCTTCCCCTTGGAAATTGCCTTCTATCTACTTTGTATCCATCTTGTTTGAACCTAGTTGTTTACATGATGTCTCACCCTTTAGAATGTGAGCTCCTTGAGGGCAGGGACTATCTTCACTATTCTTTGAATTCCCAGCTCTTAGCAGAGTGCCTGGTGCATGATTGTTGTTATTCAGTCATTTATAACTCTTTGTGACCCTGTGGACCTCTGTCCATGGGGTTTTCTTGGCAAAGATACTAGAGTGATTTGCCATTTCCTTCTCCACTGTCAAACAGAGATTAAGTGACTTGTCCAAGGTCACACAACAAGGAAGTTCCTCAGATCTTCCTGAATCCAACCCCAGCACCACCTAGCTGCCTGGTGCCTGGGAGGTGCTCAGTAAATATCTGACTGGTTGATTAAAGATGGAAGGCAGCTATGGAACAGATGCTGGGACTGGACCTCTCTCTTGAGATATGGGTACACCTGACTTCAATCCCGAGGGCAGCAGAAAGTCCAGCATCATCACCTGAGTGTCTGCACCCCTGGCTTCCCCCAGCTGTGGCCAGAGGCAGAATGGGACAGGCTCCAGAATGGAGGGTTCCATTACAAAGAGAAGGAGAACCAGTAGCAGCATTCCCCAGAAATAAGAGACCTGCTAAGGGGAAGGACTGGCCCTCAGAATCAAAAGCATGTGAAAGCAAAGCCCAAAGGTACAAGCAAAGCTCAACACTGCACCTGCAGGGAGAATTCTGAACACTCACTCAGCAACCTTTCTCCTGTCTGTGACTTTTACTCCTGTCTGCTTCCCTGTCATGGCTGGCACCAAACCGTCCGAGGAAACCTCAAGAGGGCCTGTGTTTGTTTCAGGGACAGAAAGGTAGGGGAGAAGTTGTGAGACAGCTCTCCCCTTCCTCAGAAGCCATTATAGCTTGAAAAATCGCAGGCAGCTGGGCAAGAAGGCACGTGAGATGCCTCTCCCTGGGGAATTTGGAGAAGAGAAAGGGCAGAGTCAGGAAACACTGGACAGACCAGTCAATAAACGTTAAGGACCTTCTATGTGCTGGGCTCTGTGCTAAGGGCTAGTGGTACAAAAAAGACAAGACAATCCAGGCCTTCAACGAGCTTAAAGCTCAACATTACAACATGCATGACAACACTCCAGGTAGGTAAAACTGTCTGATGGTCATGCCTTGATGTTGGGTTCTGAACATGGCTTTATTTATGTAGACATCTGATTCAATTATCAGGAAGAGCAGAGCAGTATAATGGAAAAAGGGATGACCAGGGGGCAGCTATGTGGCGCAGTGAGTAGAGCACCGGCCCTAGAGTCAGGAGGACCTAAGTTCAAAACCAGCCTCAGACACTTAACACTTACTAGCTGTGTGACCTTGGGCAAGTCACTTAACCCCAACTGCCCTGCCTTCCTCCCTCCAAAAAGACCAAAACCAAAACAAACAAAAGAAAAAGAAGAAGGGATGGCCTTGGAGACAGGAAGGCCTGGACAGGTTCAAGTCTGACCTCTGAACCACACCAGCACTCACACCCAGTTAACCTTTCAACAGCACGAAGCAACATTCGAAGACTCTGCTTTACAGATGTGTTGCTACCCTATGTTGGCGAACAGAGTCTTCATACTGGGTAACTGTTGAGATCATAGATGCAGAAAAGAAAAAAAACAATTTTCACATGAAGAGATTCCAGAGGAAGTTCTGTTCTAAACTTCCCTAGCACCTAGTCCACGACTATGGTCTTCGAACAGGCCACAGGATCATTGATTCAGAGTAAGAAGGGACTCAGAGGTCATTTAGGGCAACCTTCTCATTTTACAGATGAAGAACTAAGGCCCAAAGAGCTCAGTAATTTGCCCATGGTCACACAGGTAGTAAGGAACAGAGCTGGGATTTGAACCCAGACCAAAACCCTTAGCAGGTCTCATATTTCTGGGGAATGCTGCTGCTGGTTCTCCTTCTCTTTGTAATGGAACCCTCCATTCTGGAGCCTGTCCCATTCTGCCTCTGGCCACAGCTGGGGGAAGCCAGGGGTGCAGACACTCAGGTGATGATGCTGGACTTTCTGCTGCCCTCGGATTTGAACTGACCAAAACCTGAACCAAGGCACTTCAGTGTTCCCTGCCTACTTAGCATGTTGTGGGCCCTTCAGAGCTCTCGGTCACATGATCTCCAAGCCATCCATCTTCTTCCTATAAATTCAGGGATCTTAACCTTTTTTTGTGTCCTAGACCTCTTTGAGCAGGGTCTGACAAAGCCTGTGGCCCCTTCTCAGAGTGATGCTTTTAAATAATTGAGGGAAATGCTACATTTCTGTTAGAGCTGAGTGGAGATAAAGATCTAACTTTTTCTCCACTAGACTCCCTGAAATCTATCCATAGATTGAGAGTGAGAACCCAGCTCTAAATGCTGCCCTAAAGTGACCAGGCTTCCTGAGAAGTGACCCTTTTTCCAAGATGCCAAATCCCAGGCTGCTCCCAGTGAATAGAGACTCAAAGGGCATTGTCTGCATGCTTGCTGGAACCATTCATTATCTCAGTCAGTGTTTTTGTGGAGGCTCTGGTGTTTTTCAAACAGGCCACCATGTCATCTGCAAGCAGAGAAACTGAAACTCTTCACTGCTTCCTACCTTCACTTTTTTTACTTGACAACTCTATAGCATTTCTAAAATTACAATTAAAAGAGATCAAACAATCCTACTTTGCCTCCATTAGTGGGAAAATTTATGAATCCACTATTACATAACATAGATAAAACTAGATCTTGATTTAAAGGAATATATTTCGTCAATGCTAAAGAAAAATCCTTCAAATCCAACGCTTTTTTTTTTTTTTACTAAGAATGTTGTCATTTGTGAGGGGCTTTTTTTTGCAACTGCTGATATAATTAGGACTCTTTTATGGGTTTGCTCCTGTGTTTACTAATATGATTACTATAAATTGCATTAGAGTTACTGATCTGCTGCTGTGAAGGGGTTTTCCCCAATGAGAGCGCCCTACACAGATAAAATCACAGGTCTAGATTGGGGGGGCAGGGTGAGGGTGAGGAGCAGCTAGGTGGCTCAGTAACTGGCCTGGAGTCAGAAAGACTCTGGGACCTGGGCAAGTCACCATGGGAAACAAAGGAATTGTTTCCATGGGATTAAAGCTCCTCCCAGCTTTGAGTGACAGCAGAATGGAAGCCAGAAGTGACTGGTTCCAATCAGAGAGCAGAACCAGGTGAAAAACTGACTGTTCTGATCAGGTAAAAGGCCAGAGCTTACGTGCTTAAGGAGCTGTTTGAGAGGGAAATGAAGTGGGAGGTTCAGAAGGTTACATCTAGCCAATGAAGAGCAAGGGGGGGATTCGAATTGGGGACAGCGTAAAAAGCGTTGCATTTGTCTGAGCAGATGTGCTGTCCTTTGGGGGGGACTCGTTCACCAGGAATGTAGACTAATGGGCTAAAATAAAATGAGAGCTTTCCTGACCTCACAAAGAGAATTGTTCTTTGTTTGGAGTAAGCACCTTTCTCACATCACTTAACCCTGTTTGCCTTAGTTCCCTCATCTATTAAATGAGCTGGAGAAGGAAATGGCAAACCACTCCAGTATCTTTGCCAAGAAAACCCCAAATGAGGTCACAACAAGATTGGGGTAAGAGTGGGGAGGTAAAAAAAATGGTCTATGCTGAATGTTCTCTTAATATCGGGACATCATGGGCTTCCTGGTATAAAATCCTACTTGACCATACTGAATCACACACGTAAACATAATGATTTGTATAGGAAATTTGCGTGTGTGTGTGTGTAGTTATAGTTATTTTACTGGACAGTATTTTAACATTTATCAGTTACACTGATCTAGAACAGTGGTTCTCAACCTTCCTAATGCGCAACCCTTTAATACTGGTATGTAAGCATATCTGCATGTGGGCCGACCCACCTGGAGACAGATAGAGGAACCGTGTCTCAGTTCCTAAGACCATCAGAAACAAGTGTTTTCTAATGGTCTTAGGAGACCCCTGTGAAAGGGTCGTTCAACTCCAAAGGGGTCGCGACCCACAGGTTGAGAACCACTGATCTAGAAAATCACAGTTCCAAACAAAAATAATATCTATAATGATAATGTATATAATAAAAATAAATATAAATGCTGTATGTTATAATATAATGTAATAAAAATATATAATAAAATAAGATATAATAAAAATATCTATGCCTAGTACAAAACCCAAATGGCCAAGGGAGTCTCTCCAGGTAGTGAAGAACTTTGGTACCAACATCACAGAGGACCTGGCCCGGCATGGATTAGGAAGAGAATGGGCTGGACTGCTCTGGGGCAGTTGTACAACAGTTTTCATGACTCCAAATTTCTCTCTTCCCAAAACAAAAACAGCAATGTCCTTTCAGATTGACTATGGCTACAATGCCACAGTCTCCATCCATGCGATGAATGTCAAGGATAAAGAGGAGAGTCCTGAGCACTCAAGGTGCCCCACCACAGAAGATTCATCAAAGGCCAGACCAGAGTCTCTCACAAGAGGGAAAGGTACAGAGAAATTTCCAACATCTGTGAGATGTTATAAAGCCATCCACGTGGATGAACTCTCAGGTCAACCCAAGGCCTGGTATACAGCAGGTGCTTCAGTGAATGATTCAATCAATCATAGATTGGTGGATCACCTGAATAAATCACAGGTTGGTTCAATCCAACAGACATTAGTTAAATACCTACCACTAGAAGGTATTTTGCTAGGTTCTGGAGAAACAAAGATGAAAACACTGTCCTCTAAGCGCATACATTCTATACAAGCAAAAAGAAAGATCCGCTAAAATAAATACAAGATAATTTCAATGAGGAGTGATAGGGGAAGGATAATGTGGGGAGCACCAATAACTGGTAAATCCGAGAGAACTGGGAATTCCCAGAGAGAACGGGGATCAGAGATGAAGGTCTCAGGTTGGAGGTGACATGTTTTGAGGGCTATGTGAAATGAGATACAAGAAGACCAGACTATAATTCATTTTCTTTGCTTCAACCCTACCACATCTGAAACTTAGAACCATACTCAACTCCAGGAGAGTTTAGGGAAAACACCATCTTTCTCTATTTTTGAAAACAGCTCGTATGCTGTAGGGATTGTCTTTAAATGTTTGATGGTGTTCACCTATTTCCTGGATCCATGTGGTGGTGGTTAATTCCTCCCTTGGAAACAGATTTATGGAGGTTACCTATTTCTCAATGTGTCCATTTTTAAATTCCTGAGGACCAACAAGAGGGCAATGGGCAGTCACATAATGGGAAGAGCAGGCTGCCAACCATTACAAACTGAATTAGGAAGAAGCCACACAAAAGATGCCATCCTATGAGCACAAGAGTTGTGCAGGTCACATGACTAGAGCAAGGAATGACAGTGGGAATGATGACCAGACAGTGCTCTGCTTCAGGGATTTCTCCAAGACGTCAAATGAGAGCTGATGGGCTGCCGCACATTGGGCATATTCTCTATGGCAAACCATGGAAAGATAATGAATAAGATCTCCCTCCTCTGTTCTACCAACAGAGCTCCCTGGCTTCCTTTCAATCCCTACTACAATCCTATCTTCTAACAAGAAGTCTTCCCCAGCCCCTTTTAATTCCAGTGCTTTCCCTCTGTGGATTATTTCCAATTTATTCTGACTGTATCTTATTTGTATATATCTTCCTGTTGCTGCCACCATTACATTGTAAGGGTAAGGCCTATCTTGTGCCTCTTTCTGTATCTATAGCACTTAATACAGTGGCTGATAGATAGTAGGCACTTAATACATGTTTACTGACTGACTGACAAGAGTCCCACTAGGGTCCATATGCAAGGATGAGTCATGATGTGCTCTTCTTCGCAGACCCAATGGAGGATATTTTTGTAAATATCCATCTACATTCTCTTTTGTAGTCTCAGTTTTGGTACCAAAAGCTGGACATAAATAGTCTCTGATTACCTTCTTTATTTTCGCTCTATTCATTGTGTTTTCCCCTTTTTCTAGTTTTTACTTGGGTTTTCCTTTCTCTTCTTTTGGATTAAATATCTCAATGGCATAAAATTTCATTAGGCTTTTTTATGCCACTTCTTTGTGCCAGCTTTTAATGTAATTTTTCTTTTACTTCAATTTAACTGATGCATTCTCTTATTTTGAAGATTTCTTGTGGTCTCTTGTTTTGTGTATTATTACTTTGTGCATTGTCTGACTTCTTTAATTACAAATAACTAATTAATTTCCTCTCTTGTATCAACATAAGTATTCAGGGATACGCATTCGCCTTCATGTATTGCTTTGGCTGCAACTCACAAATTCTGATATGTTGTATTTATATTGTCATCTTTAATGTACTTTGTTTTTGTTTCTATAATTTGTTCTTTCACCCAAGCATCATTCAGCAAATCGTGTTTTAGCATTCACAGAGGATTAGATCATCTAATCATATGTTTTCTTGTTGACTAGGATTACATTATGATCCTTAAATATAGTTTTAAATAATTTCTACACATCTGAACTGTATTTATGATTTACTTGTGCTCTGGAACACAATTTTTGTGAATGTTCTATGTATGTTTGGGAGGAAAAAAGTACTTTTCAGATTTTTCTATTCAATTCTCTCTATACAACTACTAAATTTAGTTTCTTCAAAAATCTACCCAAGTCCAAAATTTTTTTTCTTGTTTATCTTTCTGTTTTATCACAGGTGCTCACAACCCCACCCTCACTCATGAATAAGATTTCAAAAGATCTATGAACTTGGTTTTTTAGATAATTAAATTTATTAAGCTTTAATAGCTGATTAGTTACTAGGCCATCAGGATGACGATTGTTTAATATTGCTCTTTTCTCACTGTCAGTGATACCTGTGAGTATAATGCCCCTACTTATCTCTTTTTTTTAAAATCTGGACCTGTGATATCTTCAGAGTAGTTGATGGGTTGGGTGAGCCAGACTTGGGGTTTACTACCCCACTGGTGCCTCATGACTTCTGCTGACTTGCAACCTGTACTTCCTTTTCACTATTTCTGTGAATTTTTCTTTCATGACTCCTTTTCTTCTTCACCAGTCTTCAAAAGTGCAATTAATTAGACACTAGTTAAATCTAGAAAAACAGAAGCAATCCAGAAGAATCCATGACAGCGAGTGAATAAGGGGAGACCAGGTCCCATGAAGATTGTTTGAATAGAGGGTGTTCATCCTGGGGAAGAGAAAACTTGAAGGAAAGCAATGACCATTGTCAAGTATCTGAAGGGCTGTTGTCTGAGACTTGTTCTTTTTATTCCTGGAGGGCAGAAGTAGGAGCTGTAAGTAGAAGATACAGAGGCCAAGTATGATTCAGCTTCCTGAGAATCAGCAAAGTGGGGTGGCTAGGTGGGGCTGTGAATAGAGTACCAGCCCTGGAGTCAGGAGGACCTGAGTTCAAATCCAGCCTCAGACACTTAATACTTACTTGCCATGTGACCTTGGGCAAGTCACTTAACCCCAGTTGCCCTGCCTTCCCCCTTCCAAAAGGAAAAAAAAAAATCAGCAATGCCCAAAAGAGGAATGAACTGCCTCAGCAGGGAGGGGCGGCTGCCTCATTGGAGGCTTTCTAGCAGCCCGCAAATCTTCTTTGCCCCACTTGACACTGTCATCAGTACTGTCCCCCAAGATAACCTCACTTCTCCAGGTATTTCGTCTCTCTTGGTCCTCCTCCGGCCTGTAGGATTGTTCCTTTTTGTTCTCTTTTGTGGGATCATCACTCATGCCCCTCCTTCTTTGTGCAGATGTATCCCAGGACTCTACATAATTAAAAGACTCTTGCTCCTTGGAAGGAAAGCTATGGCAAATCTGGACAGCACATTAAAAAGCAGAGACATCACCTTGCTGAACAAGGTCTGTAGAGTCAAAGCGATGGTTTTTTCCAGTAGCAATCTATAGCTAGGAGAATTGGACAGCTGAACACCACAGAACTGACACTTTCAATTTGCGGTGCTGGAAAAGACTTTTCAGAGTCCCTTGGCAAGGAGGTCAAATCAGTCACTGCTTAAAGAAATTAATTAACTGAAAGGTCAAATACTGAAGATGAAGCTTAAATACTTTGGCCACATAATAAGAAGATGCAACTCACTGAAAAAGACCCTGATCTTGGGAAAGACTGAAGGCAAGAGGAGAAGCGGCAGCAGAGGAGGAGATGGAGAGAGTGTCATGGAAGCAATGAATGGGTTTGGACAGACTTTGAGAGACAGTCAAGGATAGAAGGACCTGGCATGCTATGGGCCATGGGATCACAAAGAGTCAGACATGACTGAACGAGAGCAACAATAACAACACCCTGGGACCCTTTCCTTGGTCTTCCTCTCCCTCTTTTTCTCTCTCGGCAAAACATCATTCCCTCAGTTTTGACTGCTTTCTCTATGCACATAATTCTCAAATCAATGTGTCTAGCCTTCATCTCTCTTCTGAGCTCCATCTACTATTACCAACTGCCTTCAGTCAAATTCAATCAAAGAGCCACACTTGAGGACCTAGAGGGCAACATGTGGCCTGGAGGCCTTGGGTTCCCCACCACTGGCTGAACTCTCCATAGCCAATCAGTTGCCAAATCTCATGATTTCTATCTCCACAACTCAATACAACTGAATACAACCCTTTTCCCATATGCTCTTTTCTTTTCCCTCACCCAGTCTTCAGACCTTCTCATGCAGGTTAATGTGATCACCTTCAAATGGTCCTTGCTGACCCCAGTCTCTCCTCTCTCCAACCTAGCCCTTCACACTGTTGCCAAATTATATTCCTAAAACTCAGTTCTAACCACATCACTCTTCTACTCAAGAAGATCCAGAGACTCCCTGTCTGTCATCTCTAAAATAAAACACAGGCTCCTCTGTTTGGCACCTAAAGCCCTTTCCAGCCTGGCTCTAATCTGCATTCTCAAACTGCTTTCCCATTAGCCTGCTACTCCCATCCTACATTCCAGCCAAACCAGCCAGCTTGCTATCTTTTGTACGTCACCTTACACATCCTGCTTCTGTGACTCTGAACACTGTATTCCTTAAGTCTTACATGCAACTCCTCCTCCCCTATGCCTCTTAGAAATCGTACCTTACTTTAAGACTCATCTCAATTGCTACCTACTATGTGAGGCCTTTCCAGATCTCCCCGGAAGGGCAGTGGTCACCTCCAACCCGGAAATGATACTGTATGTATTCTGTGTTCATTTAAGAAAAGCAGCATGGTGTGGTGAATGAAGAGTCAACCTCAGTCAATAAGACCTGAGCTCACAGGTTGCCTCTGCCACATACTAGCTGTGTGACCCTGGGGAAGTCACTTAACGTCTCAGTAGCCTAGACAACTCTCCAAAATACAGATGTAGTACATGTTCTCATTGGCAATGGCAGGCTGAGTCCCAAAAAGACTACTGTAGTTCTGCAGGGGTCTAGAGTGAACCCTGAGAAGCTACAAAGGTATCTTTTTTAGTACTCATGGCTCACCAGCCCCCATCAGTGTGATTCCTCCTCTGATTATCAGACAATAACAGTTCTCCATACTTAGTTTTTAGAAACTGGTGTTACTTAAGGCAAACTCAAACAGAAGCCACTAAACCATAGATAAAGATCCCTTTGACTGCATATTCACTTAGAAAATTACATTATTTCTTTCTACTGTATTTTTTAAATTAAATATGTTCCAATTCCATTTTAATCTGGTTTTGGGTGGCATCTGGGAATGTTGGGGGCCTGTTTGACACCTCTGAATTAAGCTATCAGGGCCTGGCATCTTAACACTTTAAATAAGGTTAATTGATTGACTGACTCAATGACCTACCCTTGCACAAAAAAAAAAAAGGCCAAACCTTCCTTGGTCAAGGGGGTTGTTTCACCTGAGAGTTCCCTGTTTCAATGACATCATAGGTCCAATCCACATCCCCTAGCTGAGATTCATTTCTCTGTGTTCACAGTGTTTTCCTCATTTGGATTATGAGCTCCTTGAAGATAGATGGTTCGGTCTGGTCTGGTTTTTCTTTCTACCCCTAGCATGGAGCACAGTCACTTGCTGTGGGGCAGCACTTGCTGACTTGTAGTGAACGGCCAGGGTTCAGGAGTTCCTTGGACTCAGTCTACTTTGTCTCCACTGCTTCCAAATATTCTTAGTAATAATAGGTGGCATTTCTAGTGTCTACACTATGTGCCAGGCACTGTGCTGAGTGCTTTAGAAATACTATTTCATTTGATTCTCACAACAATCTTATGTTGTAGGAGCATTTTACAGATGAGAAAACTGAGGCAAACAGGAGGTAAGTGATTGCTCAGGGTCTAATTTGAACTCAGATCTTCCCAATTCTAGGCCCTCTGCCTAGTGTTTTACCCACTGCCCCACCTAAGTTTAAATCTATGACCTTTGACTCAGAAGATTGGGCTCAAATCTGGACTCTTCTATCTACTCCTATGTGACCTTAAGTCAAGTCATCTTATCTCTCTGAGCCCCAGTTTCCTGATCTGTGAAGATCGGGGGCTGGAGGGGAACAAGATAACCCCTAAGGTCCCTTCCTGCCCCAGATCTGGGATCCTGTGACCAGTACCTAGGGTTCCTTGGCCCGGACAGAGAAAAAAGCTTTTCCTCGGGAAGGGCAGCAGCCCACAGGCACTCTTCTTAAAAGCCCAAACAAGTGAGTAATTCTGAGGCACCTCAGATTTGGTCTAAGGTTTCTTTTACAAGCCTATTCATCCCTCGGAATCTGCTCCCCCAAGGGCAGAGAGATGCCCTCCAGTCTCATCTGAGCAGGTCATCTTGTTTTATTTGGGGAGGAAGCCAGAAAGCTCTATTTTAACCCCCTGAAGGAACAATGGGGGTAGCTTCGGAGCTTTTCCTGAAGAACCACAACCATACATAGCCTATTTGATTAATGAAGGTAAATCGGTTCTCTCTTCCTGGCCTTCCCTTTCCCCTTCCAAGAATCCCAGGCAAAGCAGCCCCGAGTCGCCACCTTTGAGCTCCTTTATACAGTCTTTCTATAATCTGGGTTCCCTCACTTTCTCCTTTATCCTCATCAACCCTCAAGTTCAGCTCAGGAGAATCTTGGTGTTTAAATGCTTTTTTCTTCGGGAAGTCTGTTTTCTCCTTTACTCTTTGAGGGAAATCTCAGCTGCTCACCCCTCAGGGAGCTGGCAAAATGCAGAAAGCTCAGAAATGCCTGCAAATGTGCGCCTCCTGATGAAGTCCCAGGGTGCAGTTCTGAAAACCTCCCTCTTTTCTGGAGGAAACACACACGGTCCACATCCTCCTCTTCCCTAGGCGGAAACCGGTCAGGAGATAACTGAGCAGAGGTCAGTCTGTTCCTGTTTCCATTCCCTTGGTTAACAGCTACCAAAGGGTCTGGATGGATATCTGCCCCCACACCACTGGGAAGAGTCATTCCTAGGCAAGGAATTGGAGGGAAATGGGGTCCACTGAGGCCCCTTCGAGAGTGGGAGGTGCTGGGGTCGGCAGCGAACTGCCGCCAGCTCCCTTCAGCCACCCTCTCTGCTGTCGATGCCCTTTGTCCCCACCGCAGAGGCCACTTTTGAGATACCTCTCTAGGAAACTAGGCAATTAGGTTTTCTGTTCAGTGTGCTGGTTGAAGATGATGACTCAGCATTCTCCACCACCACCTCCTACTCCCCTTTTTAGCTTCTGGCAGCAAATCTGCCGGCCCCTCAAGATAGCTCCTCCTCAGGCCGCCCCTCCCAAGCTAAAGCGTCACCACCACCACCACCACCACCACCACCACCACCACCCCCACACACTGCAGGGGACCCCAGGAACGGGACCACACAGGGAAGGGAAAGGAAGGCCAGAGACAGGGCGCGGACCCGGAGTCACATCTTCGGGGCTGCACGCGAAATTCCGGGCTCGGACGGGGTCCCTGAAGGGCACTGGCCAGGTCAATACATCCATCCCGAGGCATCGAGAGCCTTCTGCCGGCCAAGGCTAGCGCTAGTGACCTAAGGCTGCAGCTCCGAGACTGGGAGTCAGCCAGCCCCTAAAGTGCCGGGTCTGGCTCGCGCGGAAGAGAGAGTTCAAAGATAGCTACATAGTAGCAAAGCCTTATCAGCCTGCGGCATTTGAACTTGTCACCTTCGGATACCCGGCACTGCAGCCTAGGGAGAACCCCCTTCGGACCTACCAATCCCTTCTTCCAATCATATCCCGCCCCGGTCCCGCTCCAACCAATCACAGTGAGGCTCGGGAGTTTGGCCGTGGGCGGAGCCAGCCTCCAGAGAGCGACAGAACCAGAGGCCAATAGGAACCGAGAGAACGAGTGGCCGCCCACCGTGCTGCCCAATGGCCGAGAGGCGGCGGCGGCGGCCGCGGTCCCCGTGGCGGCTGCTGCTGCCGGTGCCGGTGGCCGCGGGCTGCAGACCCCGGCGCTGGGGGGGGAAAACGCGGGCTCGCCACCGGCCCCTTCCTCGCCCGCCCGCTCCGTGCCACCCCCTCCCTTGCTCGGCAGCAAGAGCCGCCGTAGGCCTCACCTGCTGGAAGCGGGGCTTGCCCAGCTGGAAAGGAGGGGTATCCGCCGAGGCGGCTTCCGCCGCCGCTGCTGCTGCCGCCGCAATCTCCGCCATGGCCACTGATGCCCGCAATCCCCGGCCCTTTTAAAATGTCCCTCCTCGGCCCCCGCCGCTGCTGCTTTTCCCCATTGGCTGCAGCCAACCGCAGCGTCAGGGCGGCGCGGGGGGTTGTGGGCAATGTAGTTTGTCTTCCCTGTGCCCCTTCCTGCGCTCGTGGGAAGAGACCATAGAGTGGGGAGCCAAGAGAGGCCAGAGTGTCTCCCACAGAGCATGGGGCTGGGGCTTTGCACCAGCGGCCATCTTGATATGGGTAGCCAAGTGTAGTTATCAACACCTTGGCAGGGTGTGCCTGAGGACTGAGACAGACGGCCACACTGGCTAGATTTTATTGCAAAAGCAAAGACCAGCCCATCAACTCCTTTGATGCCCCCAAAACTTTGATTATGTCTCATGACCTCCTATAAGGTCAATGCCATCTCCAGCCATTGTCACTAAGACATCAGGGAGCTAACTCCCAGGCAAGGGTGGATATGTGGGTGAGGGGCATGTGAGGCCCACAAACACTTAACAGGCACTTAACTAGGTAACCAAAACCTCCCTGCCTTCAAAGAGCTCCCATTCTAATGGTGGCGTTCAAGGAATAAAGAGTTAAGCCCAGAGACAGCTTCCCCTGAAAAGGAGTTCAAGCTGTTCCTAGGACTTAGCATTGGGGACAGCTGATCAGCTTCTAGACCAGGGCTGAGAAACCTGCAGCTTTGAGGCCACCAGTGGCCTGCTAGGTCCTCAAGGGTGGCCCTTTGAATCCACACTTCACAGAACAAATCCCTGTAATAAAAGGGTTTGTTCTGTAAAACTTGTACTCAAGTCAAAAGGCTGCCCCCAGAATATAGACCAAGGGTTCTAAGGCGAATAGTCAGCTGGGACCTGAGTCAGGAAGACCCCAGTTCAAATCCTGCCTCAGGTACTTTCTGTGTGACCTCAGGAAAGTCGACTAAGTTTGCCTCAGTTCCATCTGTAAAATGGGGGATAGCACCTCGCTCCCAGAAACTGTTGTGAGCATCAAGTGAGAGCATGTAAAAAGCATCTGGCTCAGTGCCAGGTGCTAACTGCTGACTATGACAATGATGAACTTGGAGGGGAGAGAAATGCAACTTTATGTTTCTTAGTCTTTGACTTCCTTTATAATCCCAGGTATTTTATTTTTTAACTTAAACATCCTTCTGAGAAGGTGTCCATAACCAAAAAAAGCTTAAGAGCCTCTGGCCCAGACTGCATCCTGGGGGCACTCCTTTCCAGAAAACAGCCTGGTCCTGGGACTAAGGCCTTTGTGCCCAGTACAGCACCTGAGACAAGTGAGTGCTCCAGTGCTGACCCAACTGAGTGGAGCCAAGCCTGAGGCAGAGGGGCAGAGGGGTGCTGCTCTGCAGCGTTACCTGTGTGCCCTTGAGCTAGCACAACCTCTCTAAGCCTGTCCTCATCTGAAAAGTTGGGGGGGGGGGGTCTGACTAGGAGGGTCTCTGAATCTATGTTAGACAGTGCCAGCACATGGAGGTCTATGGTGTCCCGGGCTTATGAGGACACATCCCTGCCGCCACTGCCTGAAGATCAGCCAGCATGAAAGAATGGACCCCAGACTTGCGTGCCCCAATATGCCACACTCTACCCAGTAGAGGCAGCAGGGGACACCAGAGTGGTAAGACCAAGGACACTTACTAGCTGGGTTACTCTGGAAAAGTCACCTAGCTTTTGTGTGCCTCGGTTTCCCCTCCCAGAGCTGCACTAAGGATCAGATAAGTGCTTGGCTACATCAATGTTAGCTGTTGTTATCCCCCCATCAATACAAGCAGTGACATAATTCAAACTAAAATTAAGATGTGCTTTGGTGGGGGCGGAGCCAAGATGGCGGCATAGCAGCAGCAACATATCGCAGCTCTCACATAGCCACCCCAAAATACCCATAAAATAGGACTCTAAACCAATCCTAGAACCCGAAAACGCACACAAGGATACTTCCGACTAAAGTCAGCTCGGCTACGAGGAACCATACCAGCACTGCAAACCGAAACCAGCCTGGCCTCAGGTGAGCTGAGATTAGCACCAGCTGCGAGTGGGGATTGTGAAAGGGGGAGATAAGCGTCCGCCGAAAGGTCTCCAGAGCGGAAAAGTGTAAAGGCAGAGGTTTTGCACCCGCCTCCACTTTGTAGCCCGTGGCCTGCAGACAGCAGGAGGACTGAGCGATTGTTTTCAGGCCAGGGCTCTCGCGTTGAGCGGCCTGGATCTGGATCGTCGTCTTGGGCCTTGGTCTTGGAGTCTTCATTATCCAGTCAGCCAGAAGTCTACGGCAGCCGGGAGGACCCCAGAGATTTGGGACAGAGCTTTCCCTTCTGCAAGCAGAGCCCCACAGAGATTTTTTAAAAAAAATTCATGGTCTGAACAACCATGAGTAAGAATAAGCATAAGAAGCTAAGTAAGAACAGCTCCCAAACCCTAGATTCCTTT
>CM053585.1:17350290-17380425 GCA_028646515.1 Pseudochirops corinnae
GGGGGCAGAAAAGGGGAGGAGGAGAAGGGAACAGGAGAGAGAAGGTGAGGGGAAGGAGGAGGAGGGGAGGGGAAGACAAGGGAGAAGAGGGTGAGAGAGGGACGGGAGGGGCAGGGCCTGGGTTGGGGAGCCGTTGCTGTGCCCCACTCCCTCCTCTCCGCAGGGGGGGGGGAGGCCCTCCCCATGCCCCCGTGGGGGGCGGGGCAGCCTCGGTTCAGGCTCCGCACTGCCCCTCCCCCCCGCCCCGGAGACGCTACGCTTTCCCCAGCCCCGCCCTCTCTGCTCTGCACTGCAGCTCACCGCATCGCCGGCCCCGCCCCTCAAGGTTCCTCCCCCTGGCTCTCTGGCCCCGCCTCCGACTTCTCTAGCTCCGCCCTCGCCGGAGCCGCAGCGAGCGGGTGAGAGGCGGGCGCGTGGCCGGGGGCGGGGCCGCGTCTGGGGGCGGGGCCCTGAGGGGGCGGGTCCTGCGGTGACGTCAGTCCGGGCTCGCGGCCGGCCGGCGCGCCCCGCACGAGCGGATCGAAGGGAGCGGAGAGAGCGGAGGGCGTCTGAACCTCGGGCGCCGCCGCCGCCGCTGAAGGGGCCGCGCCTCCTCAGGCCCCGGCCCCGGCCCCGGCCCGCGGGGCCCGGTCCTCGGGCTCGGCCATGGCCCTGCGGCGCAGCCCCGAGCCCCCCGGCGGGCCGGCGCGCTGGCTGCCCACGCACGTCCAGGTGACGGTGCTGCAGGCCCGCGGGCTTCGGGGCAAAGGCACTGGGGGCAGCAGCACGAGCGACGCGTACACGGTGATCCAGGTGGGGCGCGAGAAGTACAGCACGTCGGTGGTGGAGAAGAGCACGGGCTGCCCCGAATGGCGCGAGGAGTGCGTCTTCGAGCTGGCCCCCGGTGCGCTGGACGGGCTGCTGCGGGCGCAGGACGCGGACCCCAACGCGCCAGCCCCGGTGCCGGCCGAGCCCGCCTGCGAGCTTGTTCTCACCACCATGCACCGCTCGCTCATCGGCATCGACAAGTTCCTGGGCCAGGCCACGGTGGCCCTGGACGAGGTCTTCCGCCAGGGCCGCGCCCAGCACACGCAGTGAGTGCCCTGCGCAGTGCCCCGGGCCGGCAGGGGGATAGGGAGGCTACCCAGCGTCCGTGCTGGCATTCCCCGGGTGGCAGCTCCCGGGGCTGTACCTGACCCGGGCAGCTGGCGGAGCCGGAGGTAGCGGCGACAGCGCGTTTGTGTGGTGACTCTTCCTTTCTCGTGTGTACGTGTGTGTTTGTATGTGTATGAGTGTGCGCGCTCTTCTCCAGGCTTTCCCGAAGGTTTCTTATGTGTGTCCTTTAGCAGCCCGTTCGCTCCCCTTTACTTGGTACTTTAAGGTTTCCCCAAGTCATGGCCGTGGAGGCCAGCTGCTTCCTTTCACAGAGGAGAAAACGGAGCTTCAGGTCGGTTGAATAACTTGCGAGCATTCACCTAGCCAGTGACTTAGTGTAGAATAGCGCCTCCTTTGTAGGAGCAGAACCAGGCACGATTGGAACCCAGAACTCCTGCACTCCCAAGCCCCGTCCGCTTTCCTTTTGCCTCCTGGGGAGCAGCCGAAGAGCTGTTATCCCAAAAAAAGTGACTGAGGCCCAGAGGCCTCGGTCAGGGAGTCTGTTATCGTCCTCCCAACAGCCGGTGAGCGCTCCCTTCTGGGATGGATGGCTTATCTGTCCTCTCCCATTAGATTGTAACTCCTGGCAGGCGAGACACGGTTTTCTTTTTGCCTCTGTATTTCTGCCCTGTCCCAGGACCTTGCTCAGAGCAGGCGCCGGCCCAGACTGACTGGCCCAGGGTAGGGACTTGAACCCAGGCCTTTTGACTCCCAGGCGGGTGCCGTAGTCCCTTAGTTCAGGCTGGAATGAAGGATGACCTAGAGTGGTCAGATGACCTCATTGTAGTCTTTGCTCTGGGAAGAGCTGGGGTGGGGGCAGTGACCAGGGCGGGATCCAGGGCTCAGACCAGGTGATAGTGGGAAGCAGGTAACAGCCAGGTAACTCCAAGGGCTCTGACAGTCTAAGCAGGGGGCTCCATGGCCCCTGTGGGGGGAGAGCCCCTGGGCAGTGAGCTTAGGGGGTGGATGTCCTTACAGCGAGGGGCCCCAAGGCTCTGCCATCTGGCATTGGGAAGAAGGCAGGCCTGGTGGATCCAGACTGGCCCTCTTCTTTCCCCCAGCCTGACTCTACCCTGGGTTTCCTCTCCTGGGGCACCTGGGGGAGAGGAGTGCCTGGTGTGGGAAGGAGGAAGGTGGCTGCCAAGCATCCGTGTGTGCTTAATGGGAAAAGGGTTTGTTTTGCTTTTAACCCTGGTTTTATGCGGATGAGGAGGAGGGAGGGGGGAGCAAGTCCTTGGGCCCCCTGTGCTCTGCCTTCCCAGGAATCCACCAGACTGCCTTGAGGCCTCCCCCAACCCCACACAGCTGAGCAGGGCCCAGGCTCTCCGCGGTTGTGAGTGGAGGGAGCTTCCTGGGCAGGGCGGTAGGGGCTTGGGGTCCAGGGTAGGCAAAAGAAGGCAGAAGGAACCCAAAGAAAATCCCTGTGTCTAAAGCAAGGAGTTTGTGTGATGTGGAAGGCAGAGGGTGAGGGGCACCCTGGGTCTCTGGCCTGTCCCTGGCTAGGCCGGCTCTTTCCTCCTGACTTGCTGTTAGGTGGCTGGATGAGGGGTCATGTGGTCTGTTTGCATCACCCAGCTGGACTGCCGGTGTGTCTGGGCCAGCGATCTGTCTCCCCCCCACCTTCCCCTTCCTTCCTGGCTCTGGAACAGCTCCGAGGTGATCTGGGACTTGAGGGGCTCCCAGCTGGGGGCCAGCTGAACTCTTCCCTGTCCCCTCCATCATTCTGAGAATTCCAGTCCCCAGGCTCCCCAGTTCTCACTTTCTCCTGCTGGGCCAGCCAGACCAAACCCCTGGCTTCCCGTCTGACCAGGGCCTGGATCAACCCCTCTACCCTGGTGCCTCATTCCTTGTTAAGGGAGTGGGGTAGGGTGGGAGTCCTCAGTCTCCTTGGCTCTCAAGGCTCTTCTCCCTCCCCCAACCCTATTTCAAACTGGGCCTCAGTCCTACTTGGTGGGGAGAGCAGTTTCCCTATTGAGTCTGAGCCAGCCCCCCCCCCCCCCCCCAGTCACTGACAGATGGACAGGACCCTTTGGGAGGGCACTTCCATTTTAAGGTATGCTGAGCACCTCGTTGACATTCTCATCTGCTCCTCACAGTTGTGTGAGGTGTGGTGCCGCTACTAGGATCATTTTACAGGTTAGAGATGATGGAGTTGGCCTGGGTCACCCCGCCCACATGGGCTCAGGCTGGATTTGAACTCCAGGCCTGGGCTCCAGCTCCCGGGTCTGTTTACTTAGTACTTACAGCTGGATAGAGGCTGGATGCTTAAGTGTTAATGTCTGAGCTGCCTGGGGCTGGGCTGGACCCTGTGTTCAGACCAGCCTGAGGGGGAAAGCTGACCTTTCGTAGACCTTGACCACAGTTAACAGCTGAAGGCCTCCCCCTCCCCCCAGCACAGCTGGTGGCTCCTGCCCCTTCCTTTGCTGTCTTCTTCCTGGATCACCTGGACCTCCCAGTGGCTCTGCCCTGTCTCAGGCCCCGTTCCAGCTCCAGACTCCCTTCCCTCCTTCGGGGCGGACCATTGGCTTGGCAGGCACTCAGCCCCTGCTCTCGGGTTTGGGAAGGCCCAGGCTAGTGGTTTCTGGAACACTTGAAACCCACTGTGCTTCACTGGCCCCAGGGGGTCAGTGAGTGGAGGACGCCCCTCCCCAGAGGAGACACAGGGGCTTCCCTCCCCCCACTCTTCGTAGTTGTTGTGTCTGACTCTCATGACTGCATTGGGGTTTTCTTGGCAAAGACAGTGGAGCAGTTTGCCGTTTCCTTCTCCAGCTCATTTGACAGATTAGGAAAGTGAGGCAAACACAGTGAAGTGACTATCCCAGAGTCCCGTCCCCTCCCCCTCCCCCCCCATTTGTACATGTCTGAGGTTAGATTTGAACTCCTGCTCTCCTGACTCCAGGGCTGGCGATCTATCCATTGCCCACCCCAGGAGCTCACTTCTTTGGGAAAACCTGGATTCGCGCCCCCTCCCAGACTCTTCATAGCTGCGGGGCCCTGAACCTCACTTTTGTTAACTGCAAGATAAGCTTGATGATCATAGCACCCCCCTCACTGGGTTCTGTGAACATCCCCTGACCTGATTATGTAAAACAGCTTTGCCAGCCCAGAAGGGCCAGAGAAGGGAGGGCAAGGCTGTTTCATTTGGGTCTCGGTCTCCCTACAGTCATTCACGTTTTAAACACGTTAACCCCACAATGAAACCTATGTTGGTGTTAATTCAGAATAACTCAGATGACGGTCTTTATAGCAGATATATCTGTCACATACTATTTCCTTAGACAGGACTAAAATACACGTCTGAGAGGCCCAGGAGCCGGCCGAGAGCCGTGAGCCTGTCCGGAAGCCGAGTGAGGGGGTCAGTGTTATAAAGTGGACAGAACTGGGCCTGGCTCATGGCTCTTTTTTGTTTGGTTTATAATGAATGATGCTGATAACCTTTTAGGCCAGAGTGATGGCTCCATTTCACAGAGGGGCAAACTGAGGCTTCGAGAGAAGCCAGTGCCTCAGGACAAGGCTGGTTGGTGGGAGTGTTCAGGAGCTCCAAGCCTGGGGAGGGGTTGCAACTTGTAGCTTCTGAACTGGGTGAGCTCCCTTGGGATGGGGAGATGGGGTCCCTGGTAGAGGCCCAGTAGAAGGGGTGCTAGTTGCCCATCTCGTCCCCCTCCTTCCTCCCGAGAGCCTGCCCCAGTATCCTGCCTCTGTCAGGCTGGGCTCAGGCCTGGAATGCAGCCTTCCCTTCCTCCTCCCTCTGTGGCCACTGCCTGGCCCCCAGCCACATTCCAGCTTCCTGTTTGGAGGCTAGTGATGGGTGATGGTGACCGTGACTTGGGCATCCCCAGTCCCCTGGCCAGAGCCTACCTGGGTGTGGTTGGGGAGGGGGCATTGGGGTTGGCAACCAGATAACCAAAGGCAAAGGAGAGACTTCTTGAAGCAACATGATTTAATTCACTAGAATAGTGTTTTCAGTCCCGCTCCTTATTTTTAATGAAAACAAAACCTCTCTCCGCACCGGTGGTGTTCCCAGCCTCAGCCCTCCTCCCTGAATCCTGATGGCTTAAGTTGTAGAACCCACAGGGCCAGCTCCTCAGTTCCCTGGGTGCCTCTCTGCCCCCAGCTTCCTAGAGCATGGGGGCAGGGGTGGGGGGGCAGAGACAGGAAAGGGGAGAGTGAGTCACTTGCATTCATTCAGCTGGCCTCCTGCACTGGAGGAAGGGGAGCCAGAGGAGGTCAGAGCCAGAAGCGTTGGAGGAGAAAGGAAGTCAGGTCTTCCAGGTGGGAAGTCAAAGGGCCTTGTGGGCATGTGTCTGATGGGGGAGATAGCTTGTGTCTGCCCTTCCTCCTGCTCCCCTCAGAACCCTGGGGGAGGTGACAAGGTAGGCTTTGGAGTCTGAGGACTGGGTTCAAATCCTGCTTCCACCCATTTTCTCCCTCAGCCTCTTTTCCTTTTTGTAAGAAGAGGGGCTTGGTCTGGAAGGTTTTATATAAAGTTATTTCCGTCTCTGAATCCTTAAATCCTTCAGGGACACCCCCCCCCCCCCCATCTAATTGGGGAGCCTCTGGTCTTGTGACAGTACCAGAAGACAAACTTTGCCTGTTACTTTTCTGGCCTGGCTTGTCCAGTGGGACAAGGGGCAGAAGTGGGGAGGGCCTGACCCTGTCCAGGCCTCTTAATGTTGTGGTACTCTGCTTTGTTACCTGGCAGTAGTTAAGAGGGGACAGGAGCTAGGGTGCCTTCTGCCACAGGCACTAACTTGGTGATCCTGGAGTGTAGCAGGCCTCAGTTTTCTGATCTGTGAAATGGTTAGAATAATACTTGACTGAACTCTGATTCCTCCCTGGGTCTTAGCATGGTGTCTTGGGAAGAACTCCATTCCTAAACCTTTGTTTTGGCTCTCTCAGTTGGGAGAGGGGATTCAGCTGGGCCTCTTGGTAGATGCCTGTCATCTCTATGCTTGGGGGAGCTGCCTGGGTATCTGCGCCACATCAGGATGCTGTGACACAGAATTGGACTCTAAACCTGTTTTCTTCTGATGGGGTCCAGGGCAGCTTAACTGCAGACCCCTGGCAGTTTGGGTGCTTCTGGATGAGTGGGGAGCAGAGCCTAGAATTCTGAGCTTGGACAGAGCTTTGAAAGTTCATCTCCCCCATCCCCCTGTCTTCAGTCTTCTGGCTTTCCTTGTGACTTGCAGGCTTCTTTGTGTGGCCCATCCTTGAGGCTGGTGCCAGGACCATTGGGCCCTGAGAGGCCCCTCACCCCAGACAGGATCGTTGGATTTGGCTGGACTGGCTCTGGCCTCTTGCTTTTGCCCGTTGTCTTGGCTGTGGGCAGTGGAGGTTTTCTTCTGGCTCCTGGGATGGTTGTGACTGTCTTCGGGGCCCCATGTGGCCTTTGCCATCCATTTGTGGGAAAATCAGCACTCCTTGCAGCCCAGAGAGAGGAATGGCCTTTCCTGAGGTCCCACTGGCTGGGTGGAGGGCTGTCAGCCCCTAGGCCTGGATGTAAGAGAAGAGAGGGAGAGGTGTTGTCATTGTTATGGCTGTTATGCTTTTAAATTTGGAGACTTCTGAGCATGGGGAGGGGAGGGACGTAGACTTCCCCTTCTTGGCTCCCCTTGCATCACCAGGCTCCATCCTGTTGGCAGGCTGTGCATGCCTCAGTCTAGCCTCTGTGGCCCATGACCTAGAGGGTTCTCCTTTTTCCCTTGCCCTGTACTGACCACACATGCTGCCCCAGCATTTCATCTGCCGGGTGACCTGTGTCAGCCACCCTCCAGATGTTTCCCCTGCCTTGGACAGAGACAGAAACCACAAGGAATCGTTTGGGGGGGGAGGTGGGGGAGTAGGGAGGTTGGGGGGAGTGTTGGGTGTGTGTATGTGTGTGTAGAGGGGGTGCACTCTCTTCTCCTGGAGGCTGGCCCTTGCAAAGCTGTGAGCTCAGTGGAGCTTTGGGGGTACCTTGGGCTGCCCCCCACACCCCCAGTAGGGAAGAAGCTTCTGCATTCCTGGGGAGGTGTTGGGGACTTGCTGTGTTCTCCCTTCCTTGGGGAATTAGCTTTTCCCAGCTGGGAGGCGGCCTTAGGGAGGCCCGAGGCCTGAGGCCTGGAGGTCCAGCTCCTGGACAGTAAATGGGCTCTACCTTCTAGGGGCCATTTCCCAAGCATTTATTAAGCACCTACTATTTGTCACATACCCTGCCATTCACTGGGGAGGCAGAAACAGACCCACCCTGCCTGTGAGGAGCTTACCTTCCATCTGGCCCCTGAACCTGTGGTTCCCCCCCACCCCTTTTCATTCCAAGGATGAGTTTGGGGGGGGGGGGGGGGAGCCAAGGTGATAGCACTTGTACTGATTGAGAAATACCTAATAATGAGAAAGGGCTGAGAATCTCCCAGAGCTTTGAAGGAATCTGGCCCCTTGGGGCAGCTCCTTTCCTTTGACTAGTAGACTGGAGAGCTGGGCCATCTTCATTTTACCAATGGGGAACCTGAGGCTGAGAGAGGCCTTTCTTCCAGGTGGGTCCTCATGCCACTCTGCCATGCTGCTGCTGAGATAAGGTTTGCCTCTTCCTTCTCCTGAGGCTTCTGGAAAGGGGGAGACTGCTTACGGTGCCCTGGTTCAGGGGATGGGGAGGGAAGGCCTGGGGGCAGATGTCTTGGCTCTTCCTGTGGGGGGGGAGCTGGAGAGCCTGCTCCTATTGATCAGTCAGTGGAGTCTAGGCCCCTGGGGGGCTCCTGAGGGCAGGGCCTGGTCTTGCTGTCTGTACTACCTGCCTGGGGCAGGAAGGCAGGGGTCCTATGGCTGAAGCCTGTAGTACAGCCAGCCGCCCTCAACCTGTGGGTTGCGACCCCTTTCACAGGGGTCACCTGGTCCACCCACATGCAGATATGCCCACATACAAGGGTTGACGCTTTAGGAAGGTTGAGAACCACTGCTGTAGTCGGTGTTTAGTAAATGTTTGTTGATTGACAGGGCCTGAGAGGCCGAGCTTCAGCAGGCGGGAAGAAGGGGCTAGAGGGCTTGAGGTAAGTGGATGTGATGGGACCTCACTCCCCAAGTTGGGGAAGCTGGTCCTGATGAATAGGGTGTGAGGTCTGGAAGTGAGGCGCTGTTCCTTCTTGGAAGGAATGAGTATGTGTGGGGGGAGCAAAGAGAGGAATGGGGAAGGGGAAGAGGCTTCCTGCTGACTGATGGAAAGAGGAGGTCAGCCAAGAACAGAGCAGAAGTGAAAGCTTCCTAGTGCTGGGGGCTTCCAAGCTGGCATCCCCACTCTGCATTGCCAGCCTCCGGGATCCCCACCCTGTGCCTCAGTGGCCTCCTCTGTAAAATGAAAGGGATGGTCCAGAAGGCCTCCAAGGACCTTCTGGCTTTCATTCTGTGCCCTGGTTTTGTGCCGCGTGGGGGCTCTTAGAGAGATGGTGCAGCCTTGGGGGCTCGAAGGCTCTCAGTTGCTTCAGAGAGTCTGTAGTTTCATGCTGTGTCCTGGCCTAGGGATGTAACTAGCTTCCCCAAGACTCACTCCCCCCTGAAGAAGCCGGCACACTCAGTGCTAGAAGGCACTTCCAGGCCAAGCCCCCGATTTTACAGTGGAGGAAACGGAGGTCCCCAGGGCAGTGACTGGCCCGAGATCACCCAGGGAGTCAGCCAGGATTCAGACCCACGTCCTCAGACTGCTGACTCTTGGGAGGAATTTTCTTCAAAGGAGAAAGGTCCTTGGACCTTGAGCCCATTCCTGAGTTTACCCCGTAGATGGGGCCCCTCTTGTGCTTTGGCCTTCTCGCGTGATCCTTCCCTTCTCGGGTCTGGGAGCTCAGCTGTGCAGGTAGCCCCTCCTCCCGCCAGGGCCTGGGCGCAGGGCCTCTGAACCCCCCCCCCCCCCCCCACCGTGTGTGGCCATCCTGTGTGAAGAAGGGCCTTCCTCTTTAGCACTTTTTAAAGAACTTTAAATTTTCAAATAGTATTGCTATGTTTCGTTTTTATATCACCTTCATTTCCCAGTCTGTCTGTCCCCTTGGTCCCACCCAGAGAGTAATCCTTTGGGGAGTAGGGAGGGAAAGGAATAAGCATTGATTAAGCGGCTGCTGTATACCAGGCACCTGGGCTAATCCCTTTCCAAATATTGTCTCATTTGATCTTCACAGCAGCCCTGGGAAGTAGGTGCTATTAGGCTCCCCATTGCACATGTGAGGAACCTGAGGCACACGGGACTTTCCCAACTTGCATGCTGGATTTGAACTCAAGTCTTGCTGACACAGGCCCAGGGCTTTATCCACTGGCCAGCTCGCCAAGACTGCCGAGGGAGGCGGCGTTCCATGCCCACAGCCCCCAGCCTGGGCAGAAAAGGAAGGCACAGCCCTAGCTCTTCAGGGCCTCCTTCGCCCCGACAGCAGCCACAGAGCATGACCACTCCCTCTCCCCCAAATGCTTCCCCTGACGGTGCCTGAAATGCTTCATCCTGCACCCACAGAAACAGCCTTCTCTGCTTCTGACCTTACATCTCTCATGTTGTTCTCTAGTGCATTGGAGAGGGCACTGACCTTGGGGATAAGAGGACCTGCCTTTTCCACTTTGACCTTGGGCAAGTCATTTCCTTTGGGGCCTCAGTTTCCACATTGGGAACAAGATGAAGGGGTTGATTGGATGGCCCCTGAGAGCCCCAGCTCTGGCTCACACGCTGCAGCCTGATTGAGAATGCCTGCTTTTCAGGCTTCAGCTGCCTTCTGGGTGTGAGAGATGGGTCTTTGTGTCAGGGCATATCGCCAAGGTGAAGGAGTGAGGAGGCTTCCTCTATGTCCATCACTGGGCTGACTGAGGGGCCCAGGGGTCTGGGGCATCCTGGGAGCTAGCAGAAGAGCACTCGATCCTAAGTAGGATCAGCACCTGGGAGATGGGGGTGGAGATGGGCTCTGCCTGTGGGATGGCTCTTACCACCACCTGGATGTCCTCCAATTGACACGTATAGCATTATAAGCTTTGCCAGGTTCTTCATAGTCATGTCAAGTGATCCACACCAAGGTGGGGAAGGTCCCTGTTTAACAGGTGGGGAAGTCAGAGCCAGGCTTGGAACCCAAGCCCCAATCTGACTTAGCTGGCTGCCCCTAGGCCTTGTGTGAGGCACTGGGGAGTCCACACCCTGCCCTCAAGGGTCTTCCATTCTGCTGGGTGGAAGGTGCCAGTTATTCTGAAAAGGAAGATGGCATTAACCAGGTGGGAAGGAGGCTGTGACCCAGGGGCCCTGATTCTGGAAGGGAGCTGAGGGGGGATCCCTTGGCCAGCCAGGCTGGGGGTCCCCTCCTTCCCTCTCACTTGTGTCTGCTGTGAGAAAGAGAGGCCGAGATTCAGACTAGAGACTCTTGAGATGGACAGGCCATTGGTCTGTCCTCAGGCTGCTGCCATGGAGAGACTGGAGAGCCAAGGTTTTTGGTGGTGAGAGGGCTGGGCCTGCTGTTCTCTGCTGTGGAGGGGGAGAGGCCCTGGGTTCAAATTCTGCCTTTACCCCTTACTAGCCATGTGACCTTAGGTAAGATAGGTCACCTCTCCAGGCCTCAGTTTCCTTATCTGTAAAATAAAGGGGTTGGCCTTGGTGGTGTAAATCTATGACTGATACCTTCTGGCTTTTAATAAAGCCAGGTATCTGCCCCCTTCCTCTCCTCCAGGAAGCCTCCCTGGCTTTATGTTCCCAGACAGCTCTGTGTGAGAGTCCTGGGTATCTCCACCCATTAAGAGCAGCCTTGTTGAGGTCCTCTTCCTAGGAGGGAGACCATGGTGGGCAGGACTTTACCGTCAGTCTTGTGCAGGGGAGCAGGGCTGCCTTGTGTGCTGGGGGGAGGGGGGATTTCCGCTTCAGTAGCGGAAAGCATCCAGGCCTCCTGGGCCTGTTAGCAGCCTGTCCTGATCACCTGCTCTGGGCCTGCTCTGGTTCTGGGGCCGCGAGAGATGGAGGGAGGAGGTGGCACCTGCCCCCCCCCCCCCACACAGAAGCTTACGTCTAGTTAGAGACTCCACCGACGAGGGAAACCACATGGTGCAAGGTGTGGGTCAGTGGGGTGACTGGACTGACTGTGAGCACCCCTTTCCTCTCAGGACTTAGGAGTCAGAAAGACTGGGTTCAAATCCTGCCTCAGGCACTGTGTGAGCCTAAGCAGGTCACTTAATCTCTTCCTGCCTCAGTTTCTCTCTCCCTCCCTCCCCTGGCCTGGTGTTTGTGAGCTTTCGTTGGGTGATGGGGATAGGAGACGGCAGAGCTTGTGTTCTGAGAGTGATGGAAGGTCATGGGAGAGGGAAGGAGCCGCATCTTGAAGGTACCAAGAGCAGTAAGAGGCAGGGAAGAGGAGAGAATGAACGAGTGGATAAAGCCTTTATTAAGCACTGACTGTCCGCAGCTCTGGGGATACATGTGGAGGAGAAAGCCCTGCCCTCCTAGGGCAGATGGAAAGGTCCCTGGTCCTGAGGGAGCAGCCCCAAATTGAGAGTCAGCTTCTTTGATGCCAGTGTCTGCAGATAAAATCATGTCCATGTTTGAGGTTGAACCCTTAGCCCTTTGAGGGTCTGAGGCCTTGGTGACCTGGGTCTTCAGTGAGTGAAGTCCATGCAGGTGCCTGTCCAGGCTGTGGCCACACAAAGGTGGCTGCCCCAGTGATGCCTGGGGCCTCAAGCTGTCTCCATCAGGGTCTGAGGGGAACTGGGATGGTGGCTGTCATGCCTGTGGATGACAGTTGGCCAGCAGTTGGTGCTGGTGGTAACACAGGAGGCGAGGTCCTTTTCCCCAGGATTTCTCCTTCAATGATGGCTGGGAGTCTGGTGTTTTGGGAGGCGCTGTTCCTCCCAGTGCTCTCAGTTTTGGGGGTGGAGGGGAGATGGGGTCTTAGTGGCCTCGACCCTGCTGCCTCCCACCCCCCCTCAGGGGGCCTCCCCCCACCCGGCACCTGCTGCCTTCCAAGTGGCAGTTGGTTGACAGTTGGTGGGCATGGCTGGCTTCTTCCCCACAGGATACTTCTCTGGCTGATGGCAGAGAGAAAGAGAGAGTATTCTAGGCCTGAGGGACACTTCAGGGACACTGAGGCATGGAGAGGGAGGAGTGTCATGTTTGAGGAACTGCCAGGAGGCCCCTGAATAGCCGGCTTGTAGTGTGCATGGAGGGACGAGTACAAAGGCTGGGGAGGTAGGAAGGGGCCAGGTGGACCGGGGACATTTTTAAATTTTGTGTGGACATAGGGAGCCCCTGGGGTTGGCTGACCCTGGAGGTGATATGATCATCCCTGTACTTTAAAAACCCTCTGGCAGCTGAACCCAGCAGGCTGGGTCGGGGTGGGGGTGGGGGCCAGGGAGCCGTTGGAAGACCGTTGGAAGGGTCAAGACAAGACTGGAGGGTCTGGCCCCGGGCTATGCTGGTGAGTGGAAAGGACACTCCGGTGGACATGCTGGGATGGCAGATGCGAGATGGGGCCTGGGAGTGAGGGAGGGAGCATGGGCCTGGGTGACTGGGAGGATGGTGGTGCCTGGATGGTGATGGGCCAGTTGGGAAGAGAAGAGCATTTGGTGGGGAGGGTGATGGTCATGTAGAGTTGTCTATGAGAAATCCAGCTTGAGGTGTCTCAGAGGCAGTTGGGGAAGTGAGCCCGGAACTGGAGAGAGAGGTTAGGGCTAGATGTATAGATTCAGGAATCCCCTATATAGAGATGCAGAGTGCTTGGGAGTGATAGTACCAAGAGGGAGGAGAGCAGGACCCAGGGCAGTACTGGGTTAGCTGGTGTGGCCTGGATGAAGGTTTAGCCAAAGAGACTCAGAGAGGAGGCCTGGGAAAGCCGGGAGGTGACCACCCCCTGCCTTTGGCCTGGCCCAGCCAGAGTCTGGAGAGCTGCACAGCACGTGTGGGAGGGACTGTGCCAGAGAGGAGGGTCTAGGCCAGGGTCTCTGGGATGCTAGAAGGCCTCATGTTCATTTCTTTTTTTTTCCCCCCTTAATTTAAAAAAAAAGTTACATTAATAACTTTGGTTTATTCATTTGTGAGCCGCCTTCCTCACCACCCTCAGGCCCAAAGCAAAGGAGCTTCCAGTAACATCAACTGACACAGTAACTGGGCTTCCTCATCCATCAGTGGCCCTGCTGAGGTTTAGGGTGCTTGAGACCCCAAAATATCAACATGCCGGGCCCTGTTGAATTAATTTGACTCAAGCCTTCTCTCAGCCAAAGTAAAGCAGAGTTTATTAAAGATTCTCCATAGTGGGTAGACTCTGAAGGAGCCCAGGTATTTGTGAGGCTTGTATGGACAGGAGGGCCAGAACAGTCTGACACAGAGAGTCTGCGCTAGATTGAATCTCAGCCCCTTCGTGGAGACTAGATGGAGCTTATACACGGAAAGACTGGGAGGATCTAGGGGTGGTCCAGAGGAGGGGTTTGGGGAGGGTCCTGAGGATCTTTGATGGGGCTGAGGTCACACTCCAGGAATGGGATGAAAGGGGAGAAACAGCTAAAGGCGACCTGGGGATGAGGGGCAGTGGGGGGCTGGGCTAGGCTGAGGGTCACAGGCTTGGGCCCAGCAGTAATGAAAGGCTTATGGCCTCAGGCAGATGCCTCCTCAAGTGGGAAGATTCAGTGGAGTTACCAGCCCCCCACCTCTGGGCCCACCTTACTGGGATGGATTGATTTGAGAGCCTCAGTTTCCCCTTTGCTCCTGTCCAGCTCTTTGGATGTATTTGGTCTGGAGAAGATCTCGAGGTGTGTGGTCTCAGAAGTGCTGGGGTCTTCCTGGGGTAGTGTTTGGTCAGGATGCTATGCTGAACCAGAGGGCTGAGGACCTACGGGCTGGACTATGGCCTAGTGTGTGCTAGCGGGAAGACCGATGGCTTCCTTGGTTGAGTGTGCCTGGCTGGCACCACAAGCATCTATTAAGTGCCTCCTGTGTGCCAGACACTGGGCTCGGTGCTGAGGGTGCAAAGAAAGGCTATAGTGAAGCTCCTGCCTGCCCTCAGGGGGCTCCTGGTGTGATGTGGCTGCCAGGAGGGAGAGAAGCACCTGCCTGGCACCAGCATAGTCTGGGCTCCTGGGCCGCGATGTCAGCTGGTGTTCACCTAGCCTTACATCTGAGGAGAGAGCCTTGACTGCTGCTGCTCTAACCTGCAGGGTGTATGGGCTTGGTGGCCTGCATAGCCAGAAGGACCTGTGTTCAAGTTCTGCCCCTGACAGCCTGGCTCCGTGACTCTGACCATCTTCTAACTTCACTGTTTGTGTTCCAGGAAGCTCTAAGGTGCCAAGAAGGTGGTGACCTGCATTGGTAGAGGGAATTTCCTACCCTGGGAATTCTGTATATCAAAAAGGGTCAGGCTGTTACTGGGTCCTGTCCTTTCCCTGCAGGGAATTGCATAAATATTGTTCCTTAAGCGGCCTCCTGGGCTGCCTCCAGGCCCCCACCCAGGAGAGATTTTTAGTGCAGACTTGGTGCTTTGGGCTTCTTGCCTTAAGGTTTGTTTTTTTAAAAGCAGAACCTCCCCCAACCCTGCCCCAGCCCTGGCTCCCTCAGACCTGAGCCCTCAGGGGGCCGGGCTGCTCCCCCACCGCACCCCTCATTCTTGCTCAGAATAATAAAACTGAAAAGTTTGCCAAGTCTTTTCTCTCCTGACATGACCCATCCTTGCTACTGCTCTGGGAAGCAGGCAGGATTCAGGCTGGCATTAGCCCCAGGAGACCAGGTTAACGGGGTCAGTGGACAGGACTCTGGACCTGGAGATTCAGTCGGAGACCCTGGTTCAAATCATGTCCCAGACACTCATTAGCCGGGTGACCCTGGGCAAGTCACTTGGCCCCTGTTTACCTCAGTTTCCTTATTTGTAAGATGGGGATAATAGCAACATCCACTTGCCAGATGAGGCACCGTTTGTAAAAGCGTTTAGTGCAGTGCCCGGCGCACAGTCCGCACTAACTCTCTGGACGCTTCTTCCTGCCCCTGGCCAGTCTCACCTTTGCTGGGGGCTCCTCCCTGTCCTGGGGGCAGAGACCACCCTGGGGTCCTGTCAGCCCACACTGGGGGAGATGGCAGGTCCTGAGGGGCCGTCATCATACTGCTTCTGTTTTGCAGCTGGGGAAACTGAGACCCAGGGACCTGCCTGAGGTCACACATGCAATGAGGTGGGTGAGGTGAACAGCATTCAGACCCACCATCTTGCCTCTCCCTTGTTTTCAGCCCAGGCCGGCCTCTTGGGTCAGGGGAGCCTGGACCTCTGTAGTCATCCCCTGGGGAACAGGTGGCCTGGGGGGCTTGGCAGACCAGCCAGAGGTCCCAGCCTTAGAGGCCCTGACACCAAACCCCTTATTTACTGATTAGGAAGCTGAGGTACAGGGAGAAACTTAGGATGTGGAGGCCAGCCCCCGTTTTACAGAGGAGGAAGCTGATTCCAGGAGAGATGGGGGAGTGTCTGAGACAGGACTCCTGCCTCCGGGCTGGAGCAGACCTCCCTGGGGCAGGGCAGGAGCCTCAGATTGCTGGTTGGTAAAGTAGGGATCTGTCCTTGAGGGCCCCGGCCACATCGGCACTGTGCCCGCTGCCTGACTCCTGAAACACTCATACACAGCGTGTGCCCATCACCACACGGGTAGTATGTGCATACTCCAGTCTCTTGAGGAGCAGTTTTGGGGCTCTGCCCCGAGGTAGGCTCTGCCTTGGAGGAGGTGCCACCCCTGCCTGGCCTAGGCACACCGGAGACACTGGGCCAGTGAAATGATCGGGCGAGCAGGCTGCTGTGAGCAGGGCCCTGGATGGAAGTGAGGGCCGTCAGGTGGCTTCCCTGGCCTTGGGTGTCCTGGGAAACCAAGGGGGCTGGACCCCTTGGCCTGTAGCTGGGATCCTGGAGGCCTCAGCCTCAGTGTTCTCACCTGTAAAATGAATTCTCAGTCTGAGCTTAGTCACTTAGATGCGGGCCTCGGGTTCCACTGAGACCCTCCGTCTCTGAGTGTTCTCTCTGGCAGTGGTCCTCCAGGCCTGGAATGCTCTGGGCTTCTGGCTGCCCTGAAGTGCCAGCTGAAATCCCCCTTCTCCAGGAATCTGTCCCCAGCCCCTCTTTTTCTAGGGCCTTGCCCTGTTTCATCTCCTTTTTATTCCATGCCTGGCTGTGCACTCTCTTGAGGCCAGGCACACAGTAGGTGCTTAGTAAATGTTTGTGGACTGCCTAACCTGGGCCTCTGCCCTCCCTACCTGCTCTAGATCCATGGCCTGTATGAAATCCTTTGTTTGCAGAGTGCTTTTATAATCTCCCAGCAGACTGTGAAGTAGCTGGACTTGTCAGGGATAAGTAGGTTCCCTTTGTAGACAGGAAAGCTGGTTTGACGAGATGGCAGCTAAAGGCCCCTTGGGCCTGGCCAGGCTTAGGAGCTGGGTTCTCCTCCTCCCACTCAGCCCAGGGCAGATGATGGCATGTCTGAGCCTTGGTTTTCCTACCTGTAAAATGGGGATAATCATAGGTGTCTGGCTTACCATGCAGCGTGATTGTGAGGCTCCAGTGAGAGAATGGATGGCGAAGAGCTGGGATGCCCAAGCCAAGAGCAGGACCCCTATCGCCCCCTCCCCCAGGAAGGCGGGACTTAGGGAGGTGTGGGGGCTGCTCCCAGCTGTTCCCTGAGTCTGGGGGGATGGCATGGCCTCCTTGACCACCTCTGGGGTGACTGGAGGGGGAGGGCTAACAACCATCCAAGGCTGTGGAGGAGGGAGCTGCTTCAGCTGGTCTGGACCGCCGAGGCCGTGCATCCAACCCCTTGTTGGCCCAGAAAGGTCATAGGCTCCTACCTCTGGGGCTGGGTTGGACGTCAGAGGCCATGAGTCCAGCCCCATCATTCTACAGGTGAGGGAACTGAGGCCCAGGGATCAGTTAGGGCATTGCTGTTTTATGTCTGCTGACCCAGGATTCTGGAATGATGGGGAGTCGGCGCACAGCCCCTCCAGCCATCAAGGAGCACAGTGGTGATTTGGACCCAGGTCCACTGACTAAATCCAGCACCCTGTCCATCCAGGGTCGTCATGGCCTCTCAGGGGCCTCCTGGGGGGTGGCGATGGTCAAAGGGAGTCTGGGAAGTGGTTTAGGAAGGGAGAAAACACAGGGCCAGTGAGCGAGTCGTGTGACCTTGGGGAGAGGGACCTCGATGCCTCAGCTTCCTCATTTGTGAAAATGGAAGTTAGAATGCCTGCCCTCTCCCCTCCTCAGCTCTCAGCGCAGTGTGATGAAGCCAGTCAGCAGTCAGGAAGTGCTTCCTCTGGGCTCAGGGGCTAGAAATGGGACCCTTGCCCTCTAGGGTGTGCTTGGTAAGGGGGACAGGGCCAGTCTGCTGCCTTCTGCTTCAGGCCCTGGGTTCAGATTCTGCCAGGGCTGTTTCCCAGCTGTGTGGTCTTGGGGCTCCTCACCTTACCCCCTCATATCTTCATTTCCTCATCTGTGAAATGAGGCCCTGGACTCAGTGGCCTCCCAGGGCCTTCTCAGCACCAAAGCCCTGATTCTGGCCTATCTGTAGCCAGCAGAGGCAGGGAAGTTGATTACCTTTTGGGGAGGAAGCTGTGGATTTCCTGAAGGGAGGCCATCATCTCTCCTGACCTACTGACCCCGGCAGGCCATGTCAGGCCTAAGAAATGATTCCTTTGTATTCTCTGAGCTGGGGGTGGGAGGGAGACCATATCCTAGGAGATGGGGGAGGTGGGCCTGATGCCCACTCAGCTATCCCTAGGCAGACACAGACCCTCAGGTGGCAGAAGCCCCCACTTTGTGGGGCCTGAGGATGCAGCTGCCGCCTTCCAAACATAGTGAGTGACCTGTATTTGTGATCCAGACTCCTTGGTTGTTTAAGGTCTGGTTTGTGCTTTTGGAATAGCATGCTGTGAGACCCGAGTCTGGCTCTTGCCTCAGATGCTAGCTCGTGTGGTCCTGCCTCAATTTCCCGATATGTGCAGTGGGGATGATAGAAGCACCAGCCTCCCAGGCTGCCCTGGGAAGTCAGGGGAGGTAATCTAGGCGAAGTGCTCCGCCGAAGAACGGGTAGCTGGTGCGGCTGTTGTTTCAGTATCGGCCTCATTCTCAGACACAGCCTTCCTTCTGCCCAGGGCCACAGCAGCACAAGTCAGCACCCTAGAGAGAAAGCCTTCTGTCTTCTCTAAAAAAGACTGGGGGAGCTCAGAGGTAGGGGGCAGAGCAGGGGGCCTGGAGCTGCGGGTGGTTGCTGGCTGCGTGATCCTGAGCATGTCACTGGTGCCCTATTTGCCTTAGTCCCTCATCTGTGAAATAGGAGCGGAAACGGTGGCCGCCTCCGGTGTCTCTCCTGAGTCACCACAACAAAAAGGGGCGGAACTGGAGTCGGGAGGACCTGAGTTTAGATCCAGTCTCGGGCCCTCCCTGGTTTAGTGACCCACCTGACCTCTCTTTGCCTCATTTTCCTCAACTGTAAAGTGGGCGTAATAACATTGCCTTCCTCCCTGGATAGTTGTAGTGATCAGCTGAGGTAATGTTGGTAAAGTACTTTGCAAATCTTAAAACTCTCCGTAGATACTAGTTGTTAGTATTAGAGAGAGCAGAGAGGGCGCCTGTGGTGGGCCAGGCTGGAGAGGGGCTCTGGAGGGGCCCGGGATGGAGAGTGGTGCGGGCTGCACGGGCCCAGGAGCCACCTCGGTGTATGTCAGGTAGTGCTGCCCACAGCTGCCAGCCCGGGTTCTCCCTGGTCGACCCCTAGGCCTGGCCCGTGCCTGGGTTGGCTGGAGGGCCGTGTAGGGGCTGCGAGCGTGAGCACCGAGGCTTTCTGAAGAGCCAGAGGGAGAGGCGCCATGGGTAGGCCCGATAACACTGACAGTGGGCAACTCTGGCCAGTGACTGTGGGCTGTCTCATTGATCTCCACAGCAGCCCCAGGAACAGCTGCTGTGCTCCTTCTCAGTTTATATCACAGGAAACGGGCTTACCCGACGTTGTCCCCGCAGTCAGTGTCTGAAGCTGAATTTGAACTTGGCTCTTCCCAAGTCCGGGCCTGGCACTCTGTCCTGTTTGATCCCAGCTGCCTCTTTGAGTTTTATCCAACATGTTTTTAACTGTCTACTCTGCATCAGGCACAGTGCTAGGCACTGTTGGGGGAGACAGCATGCACTCGGGTAAGGTAAATGCAAAAAGTATTTAGAATACATAGAAAATAACTGGGGTGTGGGGGAACCTTAGCTGTGACCCAGCTGAGGATTCTTGTAGGAAATCATACTTGAGCTGAGCCTTAAAGGGTATATTCTAAGTAATGTCATCATGCATTCATTAATCACCTACTGTATGTAGGGCATATAGAGAGCTCCCTTCTGCAGGGGGGATGATGTGTCTCCATGAGTGTGTGTGGGCAGCACAAATAAACCTCGGGGGGCCCCAGCAGCTGAGGACGCCTTATGGGGCGCTCAGAGGGAGGACCCACCAGGTGCGGGGCACAGCCGCATTGTGGAGGGAGATGGGCTGGAGCCAGACCCCAAGGGGCTCCAGATGCCCAATGCAGGAATTAGTTTGATTCTGGAGCAGTGGTTCTCAACCTTCCCAATGCTGCAACCCTTTAATCCAGTTCCTCATGTTGCAGTGACCCCCAACCATAAAATTATTTTCGTGGCTACTTCGTAACTGTAATTTTGCTGCTGTTATGAATCGTAATGTGAATATCGGACATGCAGGATGTATTTTCTTTGTTACAAATTGAACATAACCCACAGGTTGAGAACCGCTGCTCTGGAGGGTAGTGGGGCAGAGAGACGGACCGGGGAAGAGTGAGCAGTGCTTTGAGGGAGTAGAGTGGGCTGTGGACCATGGGGGATGAGGGGGAGGAAGGAGTTTTCGGCATCTCCCTCCCCAAGATGCCTTTGGCAGGACTAGAGCAGGACTGAGGCCGATGGGGGGGCTTCTCTCTGGAGGAGACCTCAGCCCACACCCTTCCCCCAGGTCATTTTCTGGGAAACTCTTACTTGGAGCAGATCGTTCCTTTATTCTTTTGCCCTCCTTTGGTGGGAGAGAGTCTTGTCAGCCTGGAGGGTGGGGTGGGATGGAGAGCAGGAAAGGCCTTTGTGATGTTGCAGTGGTGGAAGAAGGTCCCAGGCCTCCCTAGCTTGGGGACTCTGGACTTGCTGGGCCCATGAGATTCTTTGAGCTTAGGGTCCCCCACACCAGACTTTGAGGCGGCTGAGAGGGCTGGTGTCTCTGGCAGGGAAGATGTCATGCTGGAAGGGACCCTGGAAATCACCTCGGTCTGGCTGACTTGACTTTGCTTTCTCTAGGGCTCAGTTTCCTCATCTGTAAAATGGGGGGGGGGGTGGCCTGTGAGGCCGCTTCCAGCTCTAGCCCTCTCATCCTGTAATGTGGAGAATGAGGGGCAGAGAAGTCACCTGGCTCTTCAGTGCCCAAAGCGGGGTTTGAGCCCAGGTTTCCAGGTCACTGTTGCGCCACAGGGCTGCTGTTGGAGAAAGCATAATGATTAAGTCAGATAGTATATGGATTTCTGTGTCTGATTACCTCTTTGCAGCAATCCCGCGAGCTGATGTTGTTATCATCCCTGCTTTCCAAATGAGGAAACTGAGGCTGGCATGTTAAGTGCCCAGAGTCACACACAGCTAGTAAGTGTTTGAGGCAGACTCCAAGTCCAATGCTCTTGGAGGTGTGAGGACAGGCCTTTGAAGGGATGGCCTGGGCCTTCCTCTGGCTCTGGGACAAGGCCCTGCGGTCCTGTCTCTGCCTTGTGGTATCTTGGTTCTGAGAGATGAGACCATGGCGATGTGGTCACTGGCCGGGAGCTGCTGCCTCTCCCTCCCTCTTCCTCCACTCCAGGTGGGCATGTCAGGCCCAAGCTCTGTGCGCAGCCTTGTCTAGGAGGGAGGCTGACTGACCTCGGTGTTTAATATGTCTAGGAGCAGTTTAATATGTCTAGAAGCCCCTGGGGGTGTACCCTCTAGTAGGAGGGGGCATGCATACTGTGGTGTGTTTAAGTAATATGGAGGGGGGGGGGTTGTGGCTCAGTCTCCTGCTGTCCCCCTCTCCCTGGCAGGGTGCAGATCCTGAACCAGATGGAGGGGGGTCTGAGATGTATATACCTGCTCTGGACCCCCGCCCTCCCCACGGGTACCCCCCTACCCAGGCACACACTGCCTAATACTTAAAGGTGTCTGCCTGGGCTGTCTGCTGCTGTCCTGGCAAGGTCAAACTGGGCAGCTGAGGCTTGGCTGGACTCCTGGACTTCCAGGGAGGGGCCCAGGGACTAGACGCTTGCTGGGAGGAGGTGACTTTCCCTCTGGGCCCTTGTGACTCCTTCCACATTCCTTTGGTTCTGCCTTTGCTGGGCAGGGAGAAGGTTAAGTGGATGCTGAGCCTTTCCCTGTGGCCCTGCATGCCGGGAGTCTGCCCAGAGCCTCTGGGCCATCCCTGGGCAGGGCCTGAGCAGGTGTTTTGGTGTGTCTGTGCTTCAGTGTCCTCAGAGCCCCGATCCACCTTTGCCCAGAAAATGCTCCCAACTCTTGGGGGAGTTGCTTCCCATTGACTTAACCCATGTATACGTTCTCCCCCTGACTCCCCAGCCCCCACCTCTCCCATGATTCCATGTAAGCTCTATGAGGGCAGGCAGGCAGTCGGAGGCCCTGGATTCAAGTGCCCTTGGCTTTGGGCCCTTCACCTCTCTGTGCCTCAAACCCTGCCAGGAGAGGCTTTTTGGCGTGAATGAAGTCAGGAAACACTCGAGTTTCAAACCTGCCTCGTACTTAACAGCACCATGCTAAGCCATGTCTCACCTTAGCCTCACAACAGCCTGGAAGTTGGTGGGTACTATGCTTTATCTCCATTTTCAGTTGGGGAAACTAAGGCAGACAGTGATTTGGCCAGGAATTGTCTGAGGTGAGATTTGAATTCGGGGCTTCCTGACTCCAGGCCCAGAGCACATCTGCCTAAAGCGAAGGGTCTGTACTTGATGACTTGGAGGGCCCCTTTTGGCTCTAAGGCAATGATCCCGTGAGCCCCCATCTTACACATGGGGAAACTGAGGCCCCGGGAGAGTAAGGGACTTGCTTCAGGTCAGCAGGGGGTAAGCCTCCGAGGTGAACCGGGCCCTCAGAGGCAGCTTACTCCCTGGCAATTTCCTTATGCTTCTCCAGCAGCAGAATTCCCCAGGGCACGTGACTAGCAGGCAGCCATTTAGTAAGTGTTCTGAGGAATGGATGTCATGCCTGTCATGCCCATTCCAGCAAGGCGCCTTTTGGTGTTGGAGTAGAAGCTGGGCGTGGACCAGCACAGGTCTGAGAAAAGTCCCCATGAAGCTCGGTGGGAGTCAGCAGTGTCAGTGTCCTGTGGCAGCCTAGAAAACTGGGGCAGTCTGGAGGCCGGTCACTGGGGGGCTCAGTGATCAGAACTGGGGAGGGGCTGTGCCAACTGCACTTGGCTAGCGTCACAGCTGGCGGCCTGGCCAGAGGAGGGTGAGGCAGACAGTGAAGGGTCCTGAGTTCGTGTAATATGGAGATGTAGCCTGGGGGGAGATCCTTGCTGCCCTCAGGGAGCTTACCTTCTAAGGGCTGAGACTGGCATATGCCTCAAGTAGTACTTAGAAGATTAAATTCAGTCTGTAACCTGCCAAGTGCCCTCCCTGCCTCTTCCTTCCACCAGGTGCCCACCATGGCATAGAGGGAAGATCCAGAGTCAGTGTTGGGCAGGGGGAGGGGGGAGGAAGGCTGTCTTCACAGGCATTAGACTTGTTCTGCTTGACTCCCTGAGGGTCTAGTTCAGTTTAAGCTTGATGTCAGAAAAAGCCTGCTTCCTGACCATTAGAGTGCCTCCCAAAGGAAACCCTGTGGTAGCACAGTTGGGAAGATGGGCCTGGCCCTGTCGCTTATGCTTACCTCACCCCGCAGGGCAACAGCTAGCCCATGTTCCCTCTCCTGGGTTCAGCCTCCCCACTGGCCTCCCTGCCTCTGGTCTCTTCCTCCTTTCTCTGTCCTACACATTGCTGCCAAGATGGTTTTTCCTCAAGCACAGATGTGACCATGTCACTCCCCTTCTCAATCAACTCAGTGGGTCCCTATTACCTCTAGAATCTAATACATTATTTCCCTGAAGATTCTTGACTTTTTGCTCCTCCAGACAAATTTCCTTATTTTTTCTAGCTTTGTAGAGTGATCTTGGGGGAGTTTGGTTGGTATGGCACTGAATAGTAATAGTAATTTTTGTTATTCTGGCTCTCCTTCCCATGAGTAATTAGTAACTGAGGTCTGTCTTAGTTTAGGTAAAGAGTGTTTTATGGTTTTGTCCATGCAGTTCCTGGGGGTGTCTTGGTAAATAGAGAGACTCCCGATTGTCTTATATGTTCTGTCATTTTCTTTCTCTTTTTCTCTCCTTCTTTCCTTTCTTCCTTTCTTCCTTCCCTCCTTCCCTCCCTCCTTCCCTCTCTCCTTCCCTCCTTTCTTTTCTTTGTTTCTTTCTTTCTTTCCTTCTTTCTTTCCTTCTTCCTTTCCTTCCTCTCTCCCTTCCTCCCTCCCTTCCTTCCTCTCTCCCTTCCTCCCTTCCTTCCTTCCTCCCTTCCTTCCTTTCTTCCTCTCTCCCTTCCTCCCTTCCTCCCTTCCTCCCTCCCTCCTTTCCTTCCTTCCTTCCTCCCTCCTTTCCTTCCTTCCTTCCTTCCTTCCTTGCCCCAATCCCTTGAGTTCCAAATTTCTTTCCCCTCCCTCCCCCCCCCCCCCCATGGCAGCATACAATCCAATAAAGGTTCTACAAATATCTTCACAGTAAACATTACTTAGGTTGTAAAGAATTATAACCAGTGGAATGAACGAGAAAGAAGGAACGAAACAAAACACAAAAGAGAGAGCCCATAGTTTGCTTCCGTCTGCACTCAGACTCTGCAGCTCTTTCTCTGGATGTGGATATCCTTTCCACCAGGAGTCTTTTGGAGCTGTCTTATAACCTTGCATTGCTGAGAAGAGCCCAGTCTAGCAGAGTTGGTCATTACAGATATGATGTGTCTGTAATTGTGTACAAAGTTCTCCTGGTTCTGCTCTTCTCACTCAGCATCAGTTTATGTAAGTCTCTCCAGGTTATTGTGAAGTCGGTCTCCTCCCATTTCTTATAGCACAGTAGTATTCCATTACATTCATATACCACAACTTGTTTAGCCATTCCCCAATTGATAGACATCCCCTTGATTTCCAATTCTTTGCCACCACAAAAAGAGCTGCTATAAATATGTTTGTACATATGAGTCCTTTTCCCACTTGTATGATCTCTTTGGGATACAGCCCTAGGAGTGGTATTGCGGGGTTAAAAGGTGTGCACTTTTTTTTGTAGCCTTTTGGGAATAGTTCCAAATTGCTTTCCAGAATGCTTGGATCAGTTCACAGCTCCACCAACAATGCATTAGTGTTCCAATTTTCCCACATCCCCTCCAGCATTTATCATTTCCCTGTTTTGTTTAGATTAGCCAATCTGTCTGTCATTATTTTAAATGGAATTTCTCTTTGTATCTCTGCTGGGATTTGTTGGTAATTTGAAGAAATGCTGACGATTTGTGTGGGTTCATTTTATATCCTTGGATCAAATTTAAACTTCTATTAAGTTTTTAATGGCCCTTTATAACCTGGCCCCGCTATGTCTGTCCAGCCTTATTAGGCATTACTCTCTCTCCTGGCCTCCATGGTCCACCCAAACTGTTCTTCTCTCTGTTCTTTGCATCCAACAATGCACCTCCTGCCTTTGTGCTGTATACTGATTGTACCCGTTGTCTGGATTGCGTTCCTTGAGGCCCCCTCAGTCTCTGACTCCTGCAGGGAAAGGATTTTTGAATTCCCCATTGTCTCCTTCCCTCCTCCATCCGATAGGACTGCCCCCTTTTCCCAAACTATCTTGAATTTACCTGTATCTGCTGCAGTCAATCAGTAAACATTTATGAAGTGGCTTCTATATGCCAGGCATTTCGAGGGCAAGTACTGCTTTCTGTTTGTCTTTGAAACCCAAGCACATAGTAAATTGTTTCCTGAGTGACTGCCATTGAGAACTCAATCTTTGCTTGCAGGATGGACAGTGGGGAAAAGGGGCAACCAGATGGCCCAGGGGAGAGAGTGCTGGGGCTGGAGGCAAGAAAACTCATGTTCAAACCCATCCTCAGATACTTCCCAGCTATATGACCCTGGGCAAGTCACTTAACTTCTGTTTGCCTTAATCCATTGGAAATGGCAACCACTCCAGTATCCTTGCCCCGAAAGCTCTGTGGCCAGTGTTGGTGTATTTTGGTCTCCGGGGTTACAGACACAACTGAGCGACAACAGCAGTGGGGACCAATCATAGTCTTGCCCTCAAGACCCTCGTGCCATGTGAGACAGGCAGGACCCAGGCAGAGGCCTTAAGGGTCTCTGGAAGGGCCCTCAGAGCTAGCAGGGACCCAGCTAGTCTCTGCAGAGGCCCAGGAGGGGAGGACATGACAAAGGCGGCCAGATTCACCCACCTCCCACACTAAGCCTTGTGTTGGCCTTGGGGATGTCTCTTACCCTTGGTGGCCTCAGGCTCTTCATCTCAAAGGGCTCAGGCTAGTTCCAAATTTTAGGATCCTGAGTGCATGAAGGGAGGTGCCATGTGATCGTGGGAGTGGATAGGATTTGAGTATAGGTCAGGTGGTCATTGATGGAAGATGGCAAGGAATAGTTTAGGGATGCTGAGTCAAGTCTGGAAAGCTTCCTGGAAGAGGGGGTATTGATCCAGCTCTGAAAGAACCTGCATTGGGGAGGGGAAGCCAAGACGTAGGGATAGGGGGGACATGTACTGGGATGAGTGGAGCCAGACTTGGGGTCCAGGCTGTTGGCTTTCTCCTTTGTTCTGCCCACTAATTTTCTGCTGGGAGGAAGACATCCTTGAGCCTGGATCCTTAAGCCTTGGTGGAGAGACTGTTCTGAAGCTGCCTCTCTCTGCAGGTTGCTGCTCTGGGCCTTCCATCCAGCCTGTTCTTCCTGGTCAGGCCTCTTGGACTATGCCACGTGGGAGGCATCTGGGTCCCCCAGGAATGGGGGAGTGGTGCCTGATGGTCACTCCTGTGTTCTTATGGCCCAGGGTCACAGGCCATGGCCGGCCCCAGGCTCCCAATCCCTCCTTTGTGCCAGACATTGGGCTGCCAAGAGCTAGAGATAGAAAGACCAGTCCAGTCTGCTGGTCTACTCTCCTAGTGCCTCTAAAATGCTCTTCTGTCCATTTCCTCTGCCTCTGGTAAATATAGCCGGGGACATCATGGTGCACAGAGTGGCCACAGATGCCCTAGGCAAGTCACCTCACCTCTGTTTGCCTCAGTTTCCTCAACTGGAAAATGAGGGTAATCACAGTCATAATAAGAGCCCTACCTCCCAGCCTTGGGATGATCAGATGAGATCTCTGGCCTCAAAGCGCTTGCAGTGATGGTGCGGCTGCAGCTCCTTGGCAACTAATTGTGCCATTCCCTGTACTGGTATCTCCAGCACACAGCAGGGGCTTAAGTGTTTATGGCTTGATTGAGCCCCCTCTCAGGCTTCCTCCCTGATGGGGAAAGGGAGATAAAGCCAGTGGCCAGAGCCCAAGCATCTGCTGTCTTCCTAGGCCGCGTCCCAGTGTCTGGGGCCCCCTCTTCACATCCCTGTCCCTTTGTGGTTGTTTATTACATGCCTACTGTGTGCCAGGAGTTGTGCTGGGTGAGGGCAGGATGAGGGGGTGGGATGGGGAGAAAGAATACAAAACCCAAGATGGAGGCAGCAGGCTGGGCAGTGCTAGCTGATGTGTGACCCTGGAAAAGTCACTTGACCTCCGCCTGCCTCAGTTTCCTTCTCTGTGAAGTGATGACAGTAGCAGCCTTTGGCCCCCAGGACTGTCATGAGGATATTGGTAAAGTGCTTGGAAAACTGGGTGGAGCCTCAGAGTGGGCGCCGAGGCACAAAGCACTTTAATTTGGGAAGGGGGAGGGGAGAGGAGAGCTCCCTGGGCCCAGCCTGGCAGGAGTGGCCTCCAGCTTCTCCCACTTCTGCCATGGTCCCATTTCTGCCTCTTGGGAAAGTCTTGGATCCAAGTCTTGCTTTCGAGATGAGATTGGGAAGGGGGGCACTGATGGAAACCTCCTCAGGGCCTCCCAAAGGTTCCCTGCAGGCAAGGTGCCTGAAAGTCTCACTGGGGCAGGTTTGAGGAAAAATGGCACCCTGGTGGGTGGTGGAGGTCAGATTAACACTGGAGCTGTCCAGCCCTGTGTGCAGGCTGATCCTGTAGCCAGAGTTTGTGCTCTGGAGTGCCGCTAGTGTGGCTGCAGCTGGTCCCCCTGTCTCACCACCATCCAGGGCTGGGTGGGAGCTGATTCCTCCCACCTGACGTTCTTGGTAGGGAGGGAGACAGGCTTTGTCTCTAAACTCAGACTTACTGAATGGACAAAAGGAAGCTGTTGGTCTGGGGTGGGTGAGAGAGGAGTGCCAGCTGGCCAGCAGTGGGAGGGCACAGTGGCATGGCTCTTTGTGGCTTGGGGGCTTGGCCATCACAGAGCTTCTTTCCCTTCCTCTGAGATTGGACAGTAGGTGCCTACTATGTGCTTTGATGCCAAAAAGGTGTGTGTGAGTGTGCTGTGTGCTCATCATAGGGACATAGTATTATTTTAAATAGTCTTTGTAATGCACTTTGCAAACCTTAAAGCCTCTAGATAATTGCTCCTCATAATGCTTGTCCCTCTCCTGATCCCAGGCCTGGAGGGCACTTTCCTCTTGCCTTTTGTCCTCTGGGTCTCTGCGGTGCTCAGCACCCATGAAGTCTTGCTGCTCGTTGCAGGTCACTTCTCTGGGCCTTGGTTTCCCATTTGTCCTAGCTGGTCTCTTAGCCAAGCAGGTGCTGAGGGAATGGAGATTCCTGGGACACCAGGAGATGGGGGGCTGCTGGTTGGGGGCTGAGGCTGGGTGTTTCTTGAGGACCTGGAGTTGGTTGAGAGGCCCTGTTGGACCCCACCCCAGTCCAGTATGGTTTGGCAATGCCCAGGTACCCACCCCTGCTGTGCCCCAGCCTCAGGCATCTGTCCCTGGATGATGGGCTGTTGATGGACCAGCTTAGTCTACCCAAGAGCTGGGCCCTTAGGGCTCTCTGGAAATGTGAGATGTTCTTAGTAAGTGACCAGAGCTGGAACCTGAGGCCGGAAGAGGCCAGCTAGCTTCCCTGAGGCGTGTGCTATTTCACAGCATGGTGGGCCTCAAACCCAGTATTCTTTGTTAAAGCAAAGCAGAACTTTTTGTGGATGAAGAGATGCTTTTAGGTCAGATGTTCTTGGATGGGGGAATCACCTGGCCCCACTTCCTTCAGGCAAAGATGGTCTTTGAGCCAAATGACCTAACTCGATGATCTGGTTCTGCCCCTCTGGTGCCCTGGGCCCTGCGGCTGAGGCTGCCTTATCCTTCTGTACTACAGGGTCCCTAAGGGCAGACAGGGTCTTTCCCACATTCCATTTGCCTGGCTTCCTGGTGCAGTGATCTGGGTACTGTGGGTGCCTGACTAGTGTTAGCAATGAAAAAACCTCCAAAATCTGGGGAAGTCCCTTCCCCTTCCCCATCTGTGAGAGTGAGGGGGTTGGACTTGACTGGCTGAGAGGGTCCCTTCCAGCCAGCTCTTAACTCTGTGATCCTGCATGACCCTGGGCATGGTATTTGTCCTCTTTCTGTGCCTGGCACCTCCCAGGCCCCTTCCGGCTTTCCCTCAGTGGTTTGGAAAGCACCTTTGGGTCAGCCCCAGGGATGGGTGGGAGGGAGGAGGGCACAGGCTCTGTGTGTGTTATGAAGCAAGCTGTTGAAGTTAGAGTGTGTGTTCCCTGAGGGCAGGCCCTGTGTCTCTACCTTTCTTTGTGTCCTTAGTGCTTGGCACAGCTCTTGGTGCCTAGTAGGGCTGTAACAAATTCTTTTCCATGGGCTTACATAGTCATTCTTGGAGGAACCTTGGGAACTCCAGGGGGACCGTCAGAGGTGAGCGCATAGTTCCCTGAGGAGGTGGCCCTGCTGTGAGGGAAAAGGGAGCCATAGGGATTTGGGGGGGGGTGTCTGTATTTACACTGGTGTGTCTCCCTCTCTCCCCTCCTTCTCTCTCTTCTGTCTTTCTCTCATTTCTCTTTCCCTTCTCTGTCTTTTTCTTCCCCCTACCCTTGTCTCCTTTTGCCTCACTCTCTCTCCCCACCTGTCTCTCTTTCTCTGTCTCTCTCATTTCTCCTTTGCTTGAGCAGCCACCCCCCCCTTTTGGTGATGGTTTTCTCTCGTCTGTCCTTTCCGTGCTGTTGAGGTTTGGGGTGCTGCTGACCACAGCTCTGGGTCTTGCCAGAGGGTGAGTCTCATTAGGGGAGTTTGTGTCTCGACCTCAGACCCCCCCTCTTACAGCCCCCCCCAGCTGTTCTTGCCTTGGCTTATGAGGGCCTGGGTCTAGAATGGTTCTGGGCTGGGCAGAGATGATTCAAACCAGGAAAAATGTGGGCCCATCCGGCCTGGATAGGGGCTGTGGGATGTCTCAGTCTGTGAGGGGGTGGGGAATGGAAGCCACTGAGCCTAGACCCTGCTGGACAGAGGGACGGAGGGAGCTCAGCACTGCAGAGCCGGCGGCTCCGGAGCCCCGGAGTCGCGGGCTCTGGGTTGGCCAGAGCCCTGACCCGTGCTCTGCCCTGTCCCCTCCCCTGCAGGTGGTACAAACTGCACTCCAAAGTGGGTAAGAAGGAGAAGGAGCGTGGCGAGATCCAGGTCACCGTCCAGTTCACACGCAACAACCTGAGCGCCAGCATGTTCGACCTGTCGGTGAAGGACAAGCCGCGCTCACCCTTCGGCAAGATCCGGGACAAGATGAGGGGCAAGAAGAAGTATGAGCTGGAGTCGGCCTCGGCCATCATCCCGAGCAGCGCCTTGGAGGACCCCGAGCTGCTGGGCGGCTCCAGCAAGAAGGCCAAGGCCAAGGCCTTCTTCCTCCGCAACAAGCTGCGCAAGTCCTCGCTGACGCAGTCCAACACCTCGCTGGGCTCGGACAGCACGCTCTCCTCGGCCAGCGGGAGCC
>CM053585.1:17380525-17403715 GCA_028646515.1 Pseudochirops corinnae
GGGGCCTCTGGGGACGGGGTGCAGTGGGGCCTGGGGGGGTGAGACCTGATTGGCACAGGTGTGGCAGGGCGCAGTGGGGCGGGGTGAGCACTGGGGGCGGGGCCTGGTGTGGTAGGGCGGGGCATGGGGGTGGGGCGGAGCATGGGGTGGGTGTGGCCTCCCTCCCATCTTGGGCCTTGGGGAGAGCTGGGCAGAGTGCCCTCACAGGGGGGCACACACAGCCCTGGCCCTTGGGGGATGATGCCCCTGGCCTGCCCTGGGGGTAAGGGAGGGCATGCTCTCCTCACCTGGCTTGATGGAGCACACAGCCCCTGCCCTCAGGGCCTCCAGTCTGATACGAGGTGGAGGCAGGAGGTCGGAGGCGGGTCCTTCCTCCTCTTCTCCTTCCACACGACCCCCCCCTCCCCCCAGCACTGGGTCTCTCTTCTCTTTCCAGGCAGGGACTCAGCTCCATCCCCCAAACTGCCAAGCCACAAGCGAGCTTACAGCGATGAAGTGAGCCAGGTGCAGGCAGGGCTGCCCCGCGCCGGCCACGACCCTGGCTCTGGCTCTTCCCTCTGCATCAACGGGAGCCACGTCTACAATGACCAGCCTCCTGTCCCGCCGGCCCACCGAGCCTCCATCTCGGGCCCTTTCCCTTCGGCCGGTGCCCTCCATAGCCTCTCTCTTTGGCGGGCAGAGGAGAGCGCGGGGCCCTCGGACACGGCCCCCTGGGGCAGCTCTGAGACGGTGGCTGTGGCAGGTGTGGGCAGAGAGGAGTCTGGAGCGCGGGCTGGAGAGGAGGAGGGGGCCCGGAGGGCTGAGGGGAAGCCTGTCCAGGTGGCCACGCCCATAGTGTTTTCGTCCACACCAGCAGAGAGAGAAGACTTGAGGAAGGAGGAGCGCAAGCCCCGCATGGGTCTTTTCCACCACCACCATCACGGGGCCGGCCGCAGGGGCTCCCTCGGGGAGAAGATGGGGGTGGCCTTGGGGGCTTCCCCCCACCCTTCATCCAGTGGGGAGGAGAAAGGCAGGAGCAGCTGGTTTGGTTCCCGAGAGGGGAAGGAGCACACCCAGAAGCCCAGGTGAGACCTCCGGGTTGTTGGCCATCCTGGCAGCAGTGGGGAGTGGCCCAGGGGTGAGGCAGCAGGGGCTCTCAAGGGTCAGGGCAGGCCACACGGGACCCCTAGTGCCCACCTCTGGGCTGATGTGAGCAGAGACTGCCTCTGGCTCCTCCTCCTTGGAGGGGTGGTTTGTTTAGGAGGCTTGGTCTGGTAGAGTGCTGGTCCTGGGTTCAAGCCCGAGGTCTGCTGCTTACTGCCTGAGTGACCTTGGGCCAGTCACTTTCTTCCCCTTGTGAGTTCTCAGTTTTTTACTCTTCTGTAAAACTAAGGGGGAATAGATCTCTAAACTTAGCCTATGCTCCAGGAGCCCATGGAAGTTCTTGATCTCTGAGACTATAGAATGTGATGTTGATTTATCCCCATGGCCGCATCCTCCCTGGGGGTCTGGGTGCTTACCTCCTCCCAGCACGGACAGCTTTAGTCCATCTAGACAGTGTAGAGCAGGGTGCCCTGCCCACCTCTGTGCCCCCTCATCCTTGGGGAGAGGCTGGACAGGGGCCTGGAAGCCCCTGGCCCCCACCCCCCTTCCCTGGCACTGCAGGAAATAGGGCCTGGTCCCATTTACTCACCAGCCCTGCCTGGGGTGCCACCCCAGGATCTGGAGGTGGGACTGTGGCTGTGGGGGGGGCTCCCTGTGCCGGAAGCAACGGATAACATTGTTTGCCCAAGGCCCTCCCAGGAGGTAGCCCTGAGATTTTCCTTGTCTGCTCTGGGCCTGGTCCCATTGCAGCCTTCCCAATCCCCCAGCAGAGAAAGTGTCTGCTTCCCATCAGGACAGGTCTCTGTTAGGGTTCCAGGCCACCTCACTGACTGCCCAGAGGGCCGGGCCTGAACCTGGGTGCCTGAGGTCTACAAACAGGCCAAAGTGGGGACACTGGCTTCCTCCTCCCTGGCTGCTTGGCCTATCTCCCTGCTGTGTGTGTGTGTGTGTGTGTGTGTGTGTGTGTGTGTGTGTGTGAGAGAGAAAGAGAGAGGTTGGGGAAGATGGATGTGAGGATGGTGCTCTGACCTCACGGGGGAAGTAATGGGTGAAGATGTGTTCAGAGACAAAGATGAAAAGCTTTGCAGATGCTGATGAGTCTTTGCACCCCATTCCTATACAGGAAACCGACATCTCTGGTGCAGCTTTGGGGGCCTAAGCCCCATGTTGGTAGGAAAACTGATGGGGCTGGCGGCTCAGGCTAGGCTGAGGAGATGGGGAGGGCCTGGTGGGCATGTTAGGGGGGAAAGGAGTGGGGAGAAGTATTTTGGGACCAGAGACTGTTTTTTCTGGAAGTTGGATGAAGGTGAGGCTTGAGCTTGGTCTCTGTTGCTGTACTGACCCTGAGGAATTGAGGAGAGACGGAAGGTCCTGGGAAATGGCCTAGACCTAGCCAGGTCAGAGGTTGGAAGGAGTGCTAGGGAAGACCTGAGTGTGAACCTTGCCTTAGATCCCCACTGACTGAGTTTTCTTTGTTGTAAGATGAAGTAGAGTTGGACTCAGTGACCTTTAAGGTCCTTCAAGCTTTGGATCTGTGAACCTATGAGAACAGGCAGCAGGGGCGGAAGGGAAGACCCCTTGTTCTGAGGGTGGCGGGCATCAGCTTACCATGGGGGGCCCATGGGACGTGTGAGCTCGAATCATGGGGACCCAGCACCTGACACTCACGCTGTGGAATCCCCTTCCTCTGGCAAGGTCTCGGCTGCTGCAGGCTAGCCTGACCCAGAGGCAGAAGCGGGGAGAGAGTGCTGATGGGTGGCTTGTGCCCATCTCTGGGCAGGAGTGCCCCCTGGTACCCCGAACAGTTGCTGCCAGAGCAGGAAGTGGAGTTCAGGCAGGGGAGAGCCTGGCCTTCTCCCTTATTTTCCTCCCCTCAGAAAGCCCAGCTCTGCCCTTGGCCAGATTGCCTTGGTCCGTCTAGAGAAGAAGGCAGGCTTTAGCTTTGAGTTCTTCTCATGCCGCTATCTCTTGGTGAGCTTGTCCAGGCCTCAGCTTCCTGGATGGTGGTGCCTGGGGTCCTTTTTAGTCTCAAAGCCCCCTGGGGGAGGGGCAGCAGATTGCTGCCTCCTTGCTGAAGCCTTCTCTGACTTCTCTCTCTCATTGTTGATGTTTCTTTTGGCCCTTGGATTTTCTCGTACTAATGTAACCCGTGTTACCTCCCCCTACCCCAGCCCTGGGCTCCCTGGGGGGCTTAGAGATGCCCACATGGTCACCTTTGAAGCCATCGGACTTTACCCACTGCCCGGAGCTTGGGCCCAGCTGCTAGTGTGGGGAGTGGGGTGTCAGAGCCCAAGAGCCACAAGCTTCTCTGCCCTTGTTGGCATCCGTGGGCCCTCCTTGAAGACAGAGCACTGCCCTCATCTTCCTTTGGGGTGCCTGTGTTTAGCAGTGCTGGTAAATGTTGGTGTGTTGGACTTTGTGATGGGATGTTCAGAACCCCCAGCCTCTTCTGTGCCCTCTCTGTGACCCCAGGGGAAGAAACAGGTTTAATTGTAAAATGGAGGGAAGGATTTTCATGGTGACGTCTCTGTCTCCAGGGTCCTTGATCCTCTTATCCCCTGGAGGATTCTGTCCAGAAGGCCACACTTCCCACGGCTCCCACCTCCTCCACTGCCCTCCACAAGCTCATGGCACTGATCATACAAGTCTTCTGGTCCCCATCTTACAGATGAGGAAACTAAGGCTCATTTCTGGCCTAAGGTCACACAACTTCTGGCACCGACTCCAGGCATCCTTTCACTGAACCCCCCCTGACATCCAGTCAGTGCAACTGACTCTGGGAGGGAAACTGTTGAGGGATCAGGGCACAGGCTCATGGACTTGGGCTGGATCCCCAAGGAAGGGTAGACTGACTGCTGTGAGCAGGCCATTGGAGGTAGGAGTGAGCACAGTATGGGTGTGAGGGGAAGCCAGAGATGAGTTTGGAGAGGGCCTCAGATGTTGGCTCAGTCTTTGGAATCCTGGGGTAATGGGGATTGGAAGACCTGGGGGTAGGGAGTGGATGGGATTTGAGGAAGGTTTATTTGGCAGCTCCATACATGGATGGATTGAGGGGGAAGTGGGGGGCCTGGAGGTGGGTACAGAATGGTCAGGGACCCAAAGGGGATCCAGTTGCAGCTGACTAGCCTAGCCTAGGCCTGAGGCTCCAAGAGGGCACCATAGTAATGTCTGCGGCTTTTGTGATGCCTAAGTCCAGCCCATGGGGTCACCCAGGGGGCCTTTGACAGAGCTGTGCCAAATTAATGACAGGAAAATTTCCATTTGGGGAGCCTGGGACCAGTTAGGTTCTGCCCTCGGAGGCAGGGGAACGGCCAGGATAGAGCCTTCAAGGAGCCCTTCCCAAGGTGCCAACTCCTGACTCCATAGTGATGGCTTTGTGTGCATCTCCTGGGGTGGGGGGCTGGGCTGGTGCTGTCAAGGCCCTGCCATGGCTCGTCTTCCTTCTCCATCCCTCCTCACTGCTGCCTGGCCCTGTGCTGCCCTTGCTCCTCACCCCCATCCCCAAACTGGTGACTCGTTCATGGGCTGGGAGAGTGGTACCAGAGGTAAGGAGGGAGCACCAAGAGGTCAAGTCAGGGGAGAGAGTGTGGCCCCAGCCCCCTGACAAGCAGGGGCTAGTTTGGGCAACTCCTGGGTGGGGGCAGCACCTGTGTGTGGGGGAGAGGGGCTGACTGGGGAGGTGGAGGGCCCAGCTCTCTCCCAGCTCTGCCTTGAGGACTGAAGCTTGAACTAGGCTGAGGTAGGGTGGAGAGTGAGACTGGGGCTTTGCTGTTGAGGGGTGGGGTCAGGGCTGGTTCCACCTCTATCAGGGTTGGGCCAATTGACCTATAAGGTCTCCCCCAGCTTGAAAATTCTGATACCTGCCTTCTCCCTCCCCTACTCCAGTAGAGAGCTCTGTGGTTTGTGCTGTCTGGGAAAGGACCAGAAGCCACCCATCTTAGAGAAGCCCAATCTGTGATCCAGCTTCTCCTTCCCCCAGCACTAATACTGAGAGAACAGTGGAGAGGTGTCCGTCCCAGTCCTCACCCTGAGACCCTTGGATCTGGCCCATCTAGGTGTCACCAGGAGGCTTCCAGAGCACTTCCCTGACGTCTCCGAAGAGTGGGTGGTCAAGTCTTGCCACAGCCCCTCATCAGAGCTGTTCTGAGGGGACTCTGGGCCCCTCCCCAGCTTTCCCTGTTCTTCTGAAAAAGCCTCATCAAAATACCGGTCACTTAGATGTCAAGCTCCACTCCAGCTGGCCCTTTAGGTTCCACTGGGCTCTAGCAGGGACCCTGGAGACCACGAAGGCTGGGCCCCTTATTTTACAGCCCAGAGAACAGGCCCAGTGGTGCAGTGACTTGCCCTCTGTCAGCCGTTAGGGAGTTCATTCTTAAAAAAAGACACACACGGTTAAGCTGCCTGTGAGTGTTCATTTCTCTCACAGCTTGCAGAGCATACATGTAAGACAGTGAACCCAAGGGGGGACAGACAAAAGAGACCTTATATCTTCAGAGCAATCCCCCCTCACCCACCCTTCCTTCCTGGCTCTGGATGCCTGTGTCAACCAAAATTATAGTCTCCATATGGTTAACCATGATAGGAGAAGGGAATTTCTTAATTGAATAGGTTGTAAATACAATACAATTGAAATTATAGATCCAGGATGTGTGTTTCTTTGACCATTAACATGACATGTATAACATAAGAAAACATAGCAAAAGTCCTCTTATTCAAGGTAGTATCTGGGTCAGGGCGTCTTGTCCTTAGTGGTCATAAGCTGAAGAATGCTCCTGGTCAGCTTCATCTGGCCTTGTGCTTCCTGACACGAGAAGGGGCATTCTGAGTTCACTTAGACAGCAAAGTGAAGCATGTCTGTCATGCCAGAGCATGGAAAGCATTGTGGTAGGCTAAGCTTGGAGTGCGCCAAAATGTCTCTCCTGATTGGCCAGTCCAGGTTTTAGGCCTTTCCCGGGCCTTGGAGGTTCACAGTGGTTTGGGGAGGTGTCTACACCCTGCACACACAGCTAGTCAGTGTTGGAGGTGGGATTAGGACCTGGGTCCCCCTGACGCTGGCCCTCCCACCTGTCACACCTTGCTGTCTCATCTGCCAGTGAGGTGGGGGGGGGGGAGGGGTGTCAGTTATGAGATCCTTGAGGTCTCATCCAGCTGGGCCAGGGCTCAGGCCGGCTAGGAAGCCTCTGGTCCCTTCCCAGAAAGATGGTTTGTAAAGCATAGAAGACCAAGGGTTATAAGTACAGTCATCAGAAACAGTTTAAATAACAAACCGAGTTGACAGACCCCAGGTTTGGAGCCTGAGCAGGGTGTAGAGGACAGGGGTTTGTCCAGACAAGCCCAGACAAGAGCCCACGCTGTTGTTACTTCTACCCCAGAGTCGTTGACTGGCCCCGCTTTGGAAAACTCACTTTACTCAGTTTCTTCATCTGTAAAATGGGGATAATAATACAAGGTGGTGTAAGAAAACTGCTTTGTAGACCAGGACCTCAGTTCCCTCCTCTACAGAGTGAGGGGACTGGACCAGACAATGTCTGGATTCCTCCATCTCTGACCTTTGGCCTCTCTGGCCCAAGTGGTCTCCATTTTGTGTCCCAACCTCAGGGACATTGGGATGAAGTCTGTTAACCCCCTCTCAGAGCAGTGTTTTTAAATGAATAAAAATATACGTAGATTACAAAGGAAACCAATTACCTAGGAATCTGGGCCACTAGGGCATGGGAGGTGCCTTAAGTATATGGAGGGGAGGAGTGGAGGGCCGTGTCACCTGGTGTGGTTTCAGGCTTAGCCTCAGGTCTGAATGCCTGGGGTCAGTTATAAGAGAGCCCCAGGGCTTGTAATCTCCCTGAGTGTGGGAGCTCCTGCCCAGCAGAATAGGGTGGCCTTGGGGGGCTAGGACACTGAGAGAAGGGCTTGTCCGATGACCCTCAGGTGTTAGAGGCTCTTCCTTGGGCTCAAGCCAGGCCTTCACCCCATAATCTGTGGTGCTTGTACCATGATGGGCCTAGCAGCTTGTGTTCTGTGTAAAAATGACAGGCAGGGAGCTCTCCGAGAGCTGTGGTGCTGAAGGGCCTGCCCCTGACCCGCCCTAGGTCTGACTGATAGATGTTTAAACCCCCTCAGTGCTATGGTGGACTCAGGTGGAAGGACCACACATAGATGTAGAAAGCCCCAAATCCATATTTCCATATTGTGTTGTTATTTCTAGTTGCTCAGACATTTCCTGAAGACGTTTTAATCTGGGCAGCTGGAAAGGTTTCCAAGCTGCCCAGTCGTCCCTGCATGGGCAGAGAGGATTTCTTCCCCAGGATTCAGACAGAAAAGGTTGTCCCATAGTGGAAGGGTCGGGTAGGAAAGTGGATGCCTTTTGGGGATGACTGAGCTTAGTTCTGAACATGCTGGGTGACCCCTGAAGCCTCTTCCAGCCCAGGATCTGCTGTCCTGTGATAGCCCTGTGCTTCTAGGCTCTCCTTGGCCTGAGGGGACGGGGGTGACCCCTCAAGCCCTCTTGGCTCTTCCCTGGGCAGAGACACTTACTTTGGAGGCCAGGACCTTAGCTGCTCCATCAGAATTCTCTTAGGGAGTTGGTGGCATTTGTGACAGGCTCTGTGCGTGTGCCCTGTGCTGGGGGTGGGTGGGTGCCCTTTCCTGCTGCCATCCCCAGGCCTCCCAGTAACTGCTGATTTGTGGATACCAGAGATCCTGGTGTTTCACCATGGTTGTCTCACCTGACCCAGCCTGAAGGGGGCTTCTCTCCTGGCCCGACCTGGCTTGACTGTTGAGCTGGGTTGTTTGCTCTGGGCCCTGCGTTCTGGAGGGATTTGGGACACGTTTGGGTCTACACTCAGCTCTCTGTAGCCTTGACCTTGTAGATACCTAAGCGTGTGTGTGTTTGCACGTGTGTGCATGTGCCTGTGAGTGTGTGCACGTGTGTGTATGTGCATGTGAGTGTGTGCAGATGTGTGCGCATGCTCATTGGTATGGGTGGGTCTGCAGCAGGACCAGACATTAACCAGGAGGCCCGTGGTTTTGTCTCCTTCCGCAGCCTGGACGTGTCTCCTCAGGTAGAACCTGGCCCAGATGCGCCTGTGCCACCTCCTCCGGGCAGCCTCCCTTGCTCCCCCCCTGTTCCTGTTCCCGCTGCTGCTGCTCGCATGCTAAGCACTAACCTCTTTGCACCCGCTGCTGCCGCCACTGCCTTTGCTACCCTCCCTGCACCCTCCCCCAGATGTCTGGGATCTACCAACCCATTCCTCCCCTCCCTGCAAAGCAACCCCTTCTTTGAGGAGCTCGTAGCGGACAAAGCATTAAAGTATGCTTCACCTGCTCGCTCTCTCCCCAGTGGCTCACTGGTAGCAGCCCCCACTGCGCCCTCCCTGCCAGAGTGGGATGACACCTTCAACGCCTTTGCCGCCAGCAGGCTGCCCCCTGATGCTGGGCATGAACTCTCAGACCCAGCTGCAGAGACAGGGGCCTTGGGAGTGCCCCAGACCAGCGATGATGACATGGACACAGCAGAGTCTCGAGAAGATCCCAAGGGAGGGGGAAGAGGCTCAGCATCGGCACTCGAGGTTGCTGGACCCCCAGGTCTTGATAGCTGGAGTGTGACTTCTGCTGTCTGGGAGTCGCCTGTGTTTCAAGGACCCAGCCCCTCCTTGTCAACCAAGTGGCCCTCACTGAGCCAGGAGCCAGAAGAGGGAGAGACCCTCTCCCAGCCTCAGAAAGCAGACCAAGACCCAGCAGCCACCCAGGCTGCTTGTCCCAGTGCCCTAAGAAGAGTGAGCAGTGAGCAGGAGAGAACACCTAGCCTCTGGGCATCCAGCAAGCCTAAAGAAGAGCCTGGGGGTGGGGGGAGCCAGTTTTTCCAAGAGTTGAATGTGATTACTGGTCTCTGGTCACCAGAGGTGGTAAACATCCCTGAGAGCCCCCCTCCCATCCCCAAGAGAAGCTGGGAGCAAGAAGAGAACCTTTGGGGGGCTCTGGATGAACCACCCGACCTTCAGGAGCCAGAATCCCCAGGGTCACATCCAGACTCTCTTGGAGACATGGGCAGAGACGTTTTCTCACTACCCCCTGACAGAGAGGTGGGGTCCCCTGCACCAGAGCTTGGGACACCCCCACCCAAGCCACCACGCCTTTTCACACCCATGAATTCCCAGAATGAAGAGAAAGAGATGAGCCCAGGGGAGGTGAGCCAAGAAGGGACAGAAGTACATGTCGAAGACATCTTCCCAGGCCTGCCGACTCTTGGCCCCCAGGATAAGATGGAGGGGGGCACATTGGGTCTGGAAGAGCTTGAGATCTGCCCCTCTGCAGACAGTCCAGACCAACATGCTTCCGAAGGGGGCTCTGTCAGCTGCTGGGACGCAATTCCCCTGGTCCCTGAGCCCAGGTCTCCACCAGCTGTCCTGGAGGTCCCTTCCCCAACACTTGTGCCAGAGAACACAGCTGGCCAGAGCCAGCATTTCTGGGCAGTTCAGGAAGTGGAGTCTCAATTCCTTGGCATGTCAGGGACCCTCCAAGATAAACCTGAGCCCCCTGGTCCCCTGGTGACTACTGGTTTAGAGAAAGATCCTTTTTGGGGTTCCGATGATGATGATGATGATGGCACCTTGAGCCCCTCCTTACCTGAAGGGAGCCCAGATTCCACTGTCCTCCCAGCCTTGCTTTCTGCTGGGGATGAAGCTCCTTCAGAATCTCCCAGCCTAGAACTTGTGGCCCCTCAGCACCCCCCCTCTGCTCCTCCCCTCCCTCCCCCTCTCCCTTCTCCATGCCCAGCCACTAATGTGAGCAGGAAGCCTGGCCAAGAATCCCTCTCTCTGCATGGAATCCGGCCCTTATCCTTCTCCACCCCGGCCTTGGTGGACTTCCCTGCAGCCCGAGGCCCCTTCGAGTTCCCCTCACCCATCGAGGGCTCCTCGAACCTGCAGTGGGGCATCAAGACCCCTGCCACCCTGCTTACGCTTCTGCCCCTGGAGACACGACCAGCTGAGGAGCCTTCCAGCCAGCCTGGCGCCAGGTGAGGGGCAGGGGGGATGGGTCTGTGGCTGCTGTCCAGAACATGGGGCTCCTCCTAGGCAGATCCCCTGCATTGTCTGTACCTGTATAAAGTGGGGGGGGGGGCTGGGCTAGACTGGGCCATCTGTATGTGTGGCTGGAGTAGGAATCCTGAGGGTAGGACAGGCTGAGGGGAGGGACCTAGAGTAGAGGGGGTGTGGATTGAGGGGGGATGAGCCCAAATCCAGGGTGGTCTCTGGCCCCTGTCGGGGTCTCTGGGCAGCACTGTCGTGTGGGAGGGACCAGGCATCATTCACATGGGGTCGCCGGTGGCCTTTTCAGGAGAGGGAGCTTGTGGCCTTCAGCAGATTGACAGGGCAGATACTGAGGGGCAGTGGCCAAGGAAGATGCCAAGGGGTGCCAAGTGGTCCCAAGAACTGGGGAATGGCTGACTTTCAGATCTTGAGGAGCGGTACTGTCAGAGCCCAATAGGTGGCAATACTGTTCCACCCAACTCTGTGGGCTCTGTCTTTTTGTGAATCCTTATGTTTCTGTCCGCTGAGCATCTTCACCTGTATAGATGGATGCAAAAAAAGGCTTTCATTAAGCTCATGCATGTGCCAGGCACCGTGCATGCAGATACTGGCATGCCGGGTAGCCCTGCCTTCAGGGAGCTTATGCCTCTCTGGGGGAAGACACAAAAAACACATCCAGGGCAAAGAAAAGGTGGGGGCCTGCTTCCGGAAGGCCAAGGTGCCAGGGTGTGGCTCAAGTTCTGGGGGGAGGAGGAAGAGGTTGGGCTACAGAGTTTGGAAGTGGGCTGGATTTGGCTGGGATGACTTATGAATCCCCTTTCTGAGCCTCCAAGTGGGGTGTCAGAAATGGGAAGGATCTCTTTTATCTGTGCTGAACTTTAAGGTTGGCCATGTAGTTCCCACCCAGCAGCCCCATGGGGGAAAGAGGCTCCATGTTCATGTGCCCACTTTACTGATTCAGAAGCTGAGGGGCGGAACCTGTCAGGGTGGGAAGGGACATCCAGAGGCGGGTCTCTCCATCCTTCCTGCTCTTCTCCCAGGGCCTTCTTCATTCTTGTGGCCCTGGCCGGGTTCTTGGGGTCCAGCTGGTCCAGGTGTGGAGGTTACCCCAGTAACAGTCATCTTTATCTGGGGGAAGAGGGTCTGTTTGGCAGAATCGATCTTCAGGGCTCCTTTCATTTGGACGTCTGTCTAATTGCATCTCACATCTGTGATAGAGGAATCATGGTGTGATGGGAGGGGAGCAAGCTTTACAATCAGGAAGGCCTTGGTTTCAGGCTCAGATGGACACGTTTATAATGAGTGGCTTTGTGGCCCTGAACCAACTTCTTAGGACCCCAGGCCTTCCCCCATTACAAGGCGAGTTTCTGATCTGCATTGGGAGAGATTTACACATGGGCATTCCCACACACCGCTGAAGTTAGAGATTTAGACCAAAATTTAAAAAAACCTCCCCTAGTTAGTTCTTTGTAGAGCCCTCCCACCAAGATCACTCTTACTTTATCCTATCTGCATCCGGTTTGTACATAGGTGTTTGCATGGGTTCCCCCATTAGACTGTGAGCTCCTTGGGAACAGGCTTTTTTTCCCCTTTTGTTGTATCCCCAGTACTTAGCCCAGTTTCTGGTACAGAGTAGGTGCTTCACAAGTGTCACCTGACCAATTGACACGCGGCATTTCCTTTGGTCCATGTGCCAACCCTGTGAGAGAGAAGATGGGATCCCGGTTTTCATCAGCCAGTCAATTATTGTGTCTCAGGCAGTATTGGCAATGTGAGGAAAGTGAAAAGCAGTGTGTGCCATCGGGGAGCTCACAGTCCAGTGAGGAGATGACATGTAAGCAGCTGTGCGTAAACAAGATAGAGACGGTATGAATCTCAGAGGGACAGCTCTAGCGAATGGGGAATGGGGAGAGGCTTCCAGCCTCATAGCTGGGAGTGAGAGCATTCCAGGCACGGGGACCAACCATTGAAGAGGCAAGGGTTGGTAGATGGAGTATGTGTGATGAAGTAAGATGTAGACTGGAAAGGCAAGAAGAGACCAGGCTGTGGAACCCTGGGGCTTCTGTTTGATCCTAGAGGTCAGAGGGAGTCCCTGGAGGTTTGTGAGTTAGAGGTAGATAGATGAGGTGGATGAAATGAGAGACTGGTACAGGGTGAACTGCAGCAAGGCCATACAGGGCAGAGCCAGGACCATCCACTCTGGTGCTATGCTTAGTCCAGATAATTGTAGAGGCCCCTCTGCCTGACTTCTTCCATTGCCAACTGGGCTTCCTTAGATAAAAATTAGTCCTTTCTCTGTTCCAGGCATTGTGTGGAGCCTGGGTCAGTCAGGTGACCTCCAAAGGGAAAATGATCTCCCTTGAGGGCTTACTTAGGGAAGACAACCCAAAGGGAGGAGGAAGGCGCTGTGATGATGGCTATGTCTATAATCACATCAGGGCACAAAAGTAAACCAGTAAATAAGGCCAAGAGGTTGAGGAAAGCAAGTTGAGACAGTCTGGAGAGTCAGGCGCTGAGCCCGGAGCATGACTGGTGGGGGACCTTCCTGAAATTGGACCTTCCCAAGAGGAACTCGCCCATCACAAGGGCTCATCTCCAACCTGCGCAGGCAGGTGGAAAAGTACAGAGAGCCAGGCTAGGAGAACCAAGACCTCCTTTCTCTCTCCCTCTTCCAGCACCCCTTCCCCTGAGACATAGGATCTTCCTTCTCGACTAGAGAAGTGAAAACAGAACAGATAAAGCTGCCCATTCTGACGTCTTCCTTTCAAGATGAAGATGGTGCAGCATGGAGTGGGTGGAGCCCAGGGCCCAGTGTCCTGTCTGGCCTCAGGCCCTTGGTAGCTAGGTGATCTGATCTCCCGGGGCTTCCGTCTCCTTGGCTGTAAAGTGGAGTCAGTAATGATGCCTGGGATGGCCCTAGAGGTAGAGCTGAGAGGGGCCTTGAACACCATCCTCTCAGGGTCCCTCACTTTGAAGGTGGAGGATAGAGGCTCCATCAGCTTTCAGGACCTGGCCATGGAGCAGAGCTGGCATCAGAAGGAACTGTTTATTGTGGGGGGCCCCTTGGCCACATCTGTCAGCCTCGTAAAATGAATGGTTGGGCAGCACCACACCCAGGATCCCTTGCAGCTTTCGGTCAGTCCCTCCCAGTTTTTCCAATAGTGTATCATGGGAGAGACGCAGGACCCAGAGGACTCCACGTCTAGCTCGTTCTTCCACTGCTCAGTTGTTCAGTTTTCCAAGCGTGTCTGACTCGTCATGACCCCATTTGGGGTTTTCCTGGGAGAGATGCTGGAGGGGTTGGCCATGCCCTTCTCCAGCCAATTTCACAGATGAGAAAATGGAGGCAGCAGGGTGAAGTGACTTGCCCAGGGTCACACATCTGGGAAGTATCCAAGGCAGAATTTGAAGCGGGTCTTTCTGTGCTCTGTGGGGCCATCTAACTGCCATCTTTCTACTCTATTGGGATATAAATCAGTAAGTTGGTCAGTAAGCTTTTATTGAGTGTCTGCCAGGGATGCAAAGAAAGACTTTTAATAAGGAGCTCACCGAGGGACAGAAAGCAGGATAGTTAAGAGGGTTGGGGGTGACAGGAGGGAGGGAGAGCCCAGAGCTGGGGGCCTGGGGGGGGCTCTGGGCCCCCAATATCAGAGGGGTTTCTAAGTATTCCTGGAGGTGATGGGGAGCCACTGGAGTTTCCTGAATGGAGTGATGTTGCATTAGCATCGCAGGTGACTAAAGCCTCATTGGAGGCAAACCCTGAACGATCCCACCTCCTTCCACTGCGACTGATGGCCTTTTGGTTGTGCAGAGTCTGTTCAAGTCATAGAATTTAGGGAGCCCTCATTTCACTGAGGAAGAAAATGAGACTTAGAGAAAGGAAAAGACTTGTCCAGGGTCACACGGAGGGTAAGTGGCCATCAGAATTTGAACTCGAGGCTCCCATTTTTCCAAAACCTCTCTCCCTGCTGCCGTGGCTGCAGTTTTGGCGACTGCCACTGGGTGGTGCCTCCGTGCCGTTGGGAATCTCTGCTTGTTTTCAGTGGGGCAGGGAGCCTGTCACTCACAGAGGGTGCTGGTAGAGGGAGGCCAGCCTCAGTCTACTCTTCTGTAAAATTGGAGTGGCAACAAGAGCAGCCTCCACTTTCCAGGGCTGGTGTGGGGCTCAGAGGAGCTAATATTTGTAAAGCGCCACATAAATGCTAGTTATTACCACTGTTTTTCTGGTGGGGAGCCTGTGTATCTCCACGGGCAGGTTCTGCTGTGGCTTCTAACTCTGTCCTCAGAGGCCTTCACGTGCCCCCCAGTCTTCTCTCCACCAGGCCTTTGTCCTCTGAGGCCTTCATTTCAAGGTCCCTGGAGATCCCGCAGTGCCTTCCCCTGCGTGCTCTGAAGTCTATCAGTGTCCCTTCTAAAGTATGGTCTGCATCCTCCAGGGGTGGCCCCAGTGCCCTGGGCTTGTCCCAACTTTTCCAGCCACCACACCCCACTGCTGCCCCAAATCAGGCAGTCTTTTTCAGAGCTGCTGTCTGGTCCCAGTGAGGTGATTATTTGAACTCCTGTAAGACTTTACCTTCCTCTCCATTAGACTCAGCCCAGTGTTGTGGTCTGTGGGGGAGCTTTTTGGATCAGGATGGGGTAAATAAACTTGTCGTAGGCCATGGGCCTTTATTGTCATTGATAAACGTCTTCAGCAGAGCCAGGACCAAGCACAGTGTCCCTGGAGGCTCTGGTGGAGATTTCCCACCTTCTCCAAGCTTCTGTTGGACCATTAGTGGCTGCTCAGGCCCAGCCCTACAACCCCTCCGAATCTACCTCACTGGCCACGTCTTAGCATGAAAGCCTTTGGCAGAGGCAGCATGAGGAGTTTGAAAGAGTCACGCACATTTCCCTTGTGTCTTGAGTCTCTTGGGGAGCCCAAGAGCCAGCTTTTATAGCTGAGTTCATACCGTTTAAAGCAAGAACCTCAAATCGAGGGAGGCCGCATTGGCAGCATTCCCTGGTGCTCTTGGAACCACCTCCCTCCCCCTCTGCCATGCCCGGAGCGCTGAGCCGGGACTGGAGTGAACTCCAGAGCCGCTCTTCCTTGGCCCAAGGCCCACTCACTTGTCTGTAGGACACTGCCCCAGTCCAGTCGTTTAGTCATTTCAGTTGCGTCTGACTCTCTGTGACCCCGTTTGGGAGGTTTCTTAGCAGAGATCCTGGAAGGGTTTGCTGTTTCCTTCTCCAGCTCATTTTGCAGATGGGGAAACTGAGGCAAACAGGGTGAAGTGACTTGCCCAGGGTTATATATACTGGGCTGTGCTGGAGCCAGCTCAAACTGGCTCCAGGAAACAAATTGTTAAATTTTCAGTGGCAACATTTATAGTCAGAAATTAGAAATCTGCAAATGCTACATATCAGAGCTTTGTTGTTTGTTGGTTGTCTAGAGTGAAGATGATGACAAAGACAATGTTAATATTTCAGATCAGCCTAAAGGTATCTCCCCCCTCAGAGAGCCCCCTCTGGTATTGGGCAGCCACAACTTAGAGAGTGATACCTGAACCTGCTGATTCTTGTTAATCTTGAGGCAGGCCCTTTAGCCACTGGGTCACGTTGCCTTGAAAATGTGGATGGAGGCAGAACACGGTCACCGTCCTTGGCCACAATTTTGGATAAGTAATGCTGTCACCAGTTTTCTCGGTGAAATTAAAATGGAATCATTTTCTCATGCACTTAGGAATACCTGAAAAATGCGCGTGCGCATGTGTGTGTGTGTGTGTGTGTGTGTGTGTGTGTGTGTGTGAGTGAGAGCCTCAGCCAAGGGTTGAGAAGAAGGCCCTCTGGTTTCACAACATCTGGGGCAGGCAGGGTGGCCTGGTGGGAAGAGCCCAGGGCACACCTGGGCTGGCCTCTTGTCTCTCACATATATCAGCCAAACCCTAGGTACCTCCTTTCCCTCCCCCCCACTCCCCCCACCCCTATGCTTCCTCGAGCTGTTTTCATTCCTTCCTCACCTATTTTCTATTGACTCTTCTGCCCCTGCCCACCCCCTCAGAAGCTCCTCGAGGGCAGGAACTGTGTGGTCTCTGCAGGACCTAGAGTGAGGGCCCTGCAGCTGACCAAGGCAGAAGTCAGGTCCTCTCTTGTGGAGGAGGGAGGCTGTGCTGGGCATGACTGTGGTGACCGCAGGCCTGGGCCTGCAGTGCCCCGCTTTGGCTCCTGGCTCCAGCCTGCCCTTGGGCTTCTCCTTTAGTCCAGGCCATAGTCTTCTTTGGAAACATGGCCAGCCCTGGGCCTTCAGCCCAGGAAGCATCTTTTTTTTCGGTTGTTCAGTCATGTCTGACTCTTCTGACCCCATTTGGGGTTTTCTTGGCAGAGTTCCTGGAGTGGTTTGCCATTTCCTTCTCCAGCTCATTTTACAGATGAGGAAACTGAGGCAAGCAGGGTGAAGTGACTTGCGCAGGGTCACACAGCCAGTCAATGTCTGAGACTGGATTTGAACTCAGGGAGATGAGTCTTCCTGACTCAGGCCTGATGCTCTGTGCAGATGGCAGCCTTGGAGGCCCCGGCTCAGAGCTAAGCTGCTCCCACCTCTTTGGGCCTTGTTTTCCCCACAGGTAAGATCAGGGGGCTGGATTGGACGACCCCTCAAGCCTCCTCATCTCCCAGATTTTCAGTCCTGGGGTCCTTTTTCATGCCATTTCTGTCCCTCCTGAGGCCCTGTGCTTTCACATCCCATCCCCCCAAACTTCATCGATGCCTCAGAGGTTGATTGCTTATCCTGAACTTGGTGCGTTTGTGGCTGGTTTTATTCTTGGTTCTTCTCTTGGAGCTCTTCCCCTGCTTCCGCTGTTGCTCATCTCCGTGGCACCCGCACCTCGCTTCATCCGCTGACTTGCTGGCTCACACACTTAGTTCATTGATCCGTTTTCCCTCTTTTTTAAAAATGAAGCTGGTTAGGGCTAGACGTTTCCCCTGCAGTTTGCTTTGGCTGCCGACCACACGTGTGGGGACACGGACTTACTTTGGAGCATGGTTTGCCTAGAGTCAAATGGCCAGTGTGTGTCAGGTGGGACTTGGACCCAGGAAGGCTTGTTCTCTGTCCAGCATATGAGGCTGCCTTTTTGGATTAGATTTGTTAGGCAGCTAGCAATTATTAATTGCCTACTATTTTTGGCACAGTGGATAGAGCACTTGGCCTGGAGTTAGGAAGACTCATCTTCCTGAGTTCTAATCTGGCCTCAGACACTTACTGGCTGTGTGACTTTGGGCAAGTCACTTCACCCTGTTTGCCTCAGTTTCCTTAGCTGTAAAATGAGCTGGAAAAAGAAATGGCAAACCACTCCAGTGTCTTTTCCAAGAAGACTCCAGAGAGTTGGACACAGCTGAGAAAACCACTCAACAACATTTGCTGGGCATTGTGCTAAGCCCTTAGGACACAAAGGCAGCAGTCCCCACCCTTAGGGAGTTTCCAGTCTTGGGGAGGCAGCATGCAAAGAGCCCTGTAAGTCAGGGTGTACACAGATGAAGTAAGGAAGACCCTGACATTAAGAGGGCTTGGAAGAGGCTTCCTCGTGGAATTTTAGCCGGGACTTGAAGGAAGCCAGGAAGAAGAGAAGTGGGTGGGGGGACAGCCAGTGAAAGTGCACAGTCAACAGATGGGGACAGCAGAGAGGTTGTAGATGATGTGGAGCGGGCTTTTCTATGGGAAAGAGCCCTAGAAAGATGTGTGAGAGAGGCACAGGTTCTGAAGGGCCACGTGCTTTGATCTAGTGGCTGAGGGGGGAGGGAGACCTGGGATGCACGGGCTCCCTAGCGCTACTGGGATAATCTGGGGGTGAGGTGCCAAGGACCTGGATCAGGGTGAGGCAGAGCCAGAGAAGAGAAGGGGGTATGTCCTGGTCACAAAGTAAAATGTTTCAATTATTGACTTTTATAGTAAAGCTTGCAACTTTTTGCATCTTTATTATTTTTTTGGTGTGGGAGTATGCATTGTATCTCTTTGTCTCAATCACTTTAAAAAAAACAACAAATTGATTTGGCATTGAGTTCACATGAGTTTGATCCTTAGCCCTGAATTCTTCATCTGCAAACCACAGGAGCCCACTGGAAGCAAAAACAACCTTCCCCAAGCCCTTGTTTGGGGGGAGTGAGGTGGATTCTTACAGTGAATATACTCAGAGTCTAGAAGCTCACTTGGGCTGCTATGGGACTATCACTTTGGTGTAGAGCTTTGAATGAAAAAGTGAGGTTCGTCAGTAAAAAATCACCTACTTCCAGGCGTTAGTATTTGAGTATTTATGTTGAATCTAGCGTATGGCGAGTATTTTTTCTTCATAGCAACTTGTTCTTAAAACCGATTTTCTCACAGTTCTTTTGGTTTTAAAAGCCTGTGTCATGGTATTCTAATGGAGTTAGTAACATGTCTTCCAGTTGTCAGGTCCCTCTTTGCTTGTTTCCTGAGGATTCATTCATTTCAGAACAATATTTTTTTTTTCGTTTTAGACCACGTTTTCCTTTGGGCCTTGGTGCACCCAGTCCTACCTCATTGAGGACTTTGATCCTTACAGTGCTTGGTTTTCCCACACCAACAACCAGGGCAATATCTGTGACAGTTACTGAAGTGTGCTCTTTAAAAGTTACAACTTTTGCATTTATCCTCAGAATAGTATCTGTTAAGAACCACACGGTTAAAAATGAAGTAATGAAACGTGCACATGGTACAAAATCCCAAACTTAAATCACAGAGCACTAGTTAAAGGTGGGGGGAATCAGCTCAATCTGACTTCATGTGCTCAAGGTCAGAAGTTCTAAGGCTGCCTAGTGTCAGTAGAAGCAAACACCCGTGATCCCTGCTGTCACAAAATGCTAGCCTGTCAAAACTGTCTCTTGTGCTGGGTAGTCTGCACACAATTGTAGGTTTCTAGTAAATGTTTGTTGAATTTAACTTAGTTGTTGTTTTAAACATTTGGTTAAATGCCCCTGAGATGCCTTCTGAGATTCCATGATTGTGTTTCCAAAACATCCTGAGTCTGTTCCTGCCCCAAGAATGTTTTATTTGCATTATCTCAGAATAATTTTCAAACCTGGCTGCCTCCTCCTACCTTGGATAATGTCATTACTTTTGTTGTGATTGTCCTGCAGAAGACCCCTTTTGAGGAAGGAGAGAGTTCAGGAGGGTGTCCTGAGCAGGGCCCCCAGGGTGATAAAGGGCCTTAAGAGAGGAAGTAGAGAGCATTGGGTATATCTAGTCTGGACAGAGAAGGCTTGGGGGGATGGGACGGCCCGCCTGAGGCATTTGCAGCCCTGTCCTGTGGAGTGTGTTCAGCCCCAGAAGGCAGAATTGGGAGCCTGAGTGCCCATTGCCAAGAAGCAGCCTTTAGGCTAAGTGTGAGGAAGAAGGGGCTCTCTGGGGTGGGCTTTGGGCTAAGACTGAATGTTATGAGGATTCTGGTTCAGGTATGGAGGGGATCAGAGAGCCTCTGAAATTCATCCCACCAAGGCTACCATCTGACAGCTCTCCCCTTGTCTCCCCAGCCCCCACCCTGTGAAGCCCCTCAGCTCGGCCCCCCCAGAGGGGGCTGTAGACAAGAAGCCACCTCGCTCTAGCCTGAGCTCAGCTCTGACCAGTGGGTTGGAGAAGCTCAAGACAGTCACCTCAGGGAGCATCCCACCTGTGGTCCCCCAGGCTGACCAGACAGCGGAGTCCAAGATGAAGCTGAAGGTGAGTGGGTTGGGTTAGAAGAGACCCTCTTGGGTGGAGGACTTGGGCCCCACCCTGCCCTGCTTGTGCTTGGCAGTCTCCTCCTTCTGGATGGGAGCCCCTGGGCCAGTAGTGGTGTCTCAGGCATCAGGTTTGGGGCCATCTTCCTCTTGAGGACCTCCGATCCTCATTCTCAGAGCCACTGGCTTTGTGCCCCCTGGCAGCCCTCATGTCTGGTGCTGTGTGCCTTGTTAGCACATGCTGGCTGGGTGTGGTGTCTGTGGCCTATGTACAGTGTACGATGCCGGCCTATCCTGTTTGTGGCTGCTCCAGCTCCCTCTCTCCCCGCTGCTGCCCCTGCTGAACCCTGTTTTAGTCATTGCTCAGATGGGTCCCCTCAGAACAGAAACCCTCTGAGGCCAGGGACCCTTCATCATCTGTCTGCTCGGTGCCTGTGGGGAGGATGGCGAGGGAGGGCCTGGCACCATCACTCAGCCTTTGACTCCACTCATCACCAGGACTCCGCACAGCCAGACCAGTCGGCCAAGTACTACCACCTGACCCATGACGAGCTCATCGCCCTGCTCCTGCAGCGTGAGCGGGAGCTGAGCCGCCGTGACGAGCACGTGCATGAGCTGGAGAGCTACATCGACCAGTTACTGGTGCGCATCATGGAGACATCCCCAACGCTGCTGCAGATCCCACCAGGGCCCCGGGCCCCCAAGTAGCCCCCTCCCTCATTCCCTCCTTGAGGACACCACACAGATACACACAGACACACACAGACACAGACACACACAGACACAGACACACACAGACACACACAGAGACACACACAGAGACACACACACACACACACACACACACACACACACCCCTCTCTCTCTCTGCAGGCTGGCAGTCTTCCCAGCCAAGAGATTATGGTGGAATTGTAAGGCCTTGTAGGGGAGTCTGGGTCTTTCCTGGCAGAGGAGGAGTCAGGGCCTCAAAGGGCACCCTATTTCTGCTCTCCTCGGAGCTCCCCCTGCTGCCAGGGACAGATCTGGGATGGGGGGAGGCCTGCTGGAGCCTGGGGGCACTGTAGAGTCTTCCAAGGACATCATGGGGCAGTTAAGGGGGGGGCCTTGCTACCTGGGAGGTAGTGATACTCCTTATCCCTTTCTGAACCTAGTTGTTCCTACCCCCCACCCCCTACCCCAGCTGGAGCTACCCTTCTCCCACTCCACTGCCCTCATGTTACTGCCAGTGTTACCTCCTGGGAAACAAGCTGCCAAAATGTGAGCCTGACAGCCAGTGGCTCATCCGTCACCAGGTGGCTGCATGTCCCTGTCCCCTGTGTGTGTGTGTGTGTGTGTGTGTGTGTGTGTGAGGCCCTGCAGTTGAATTGGGGCTGTGGATGGTAGGTGTGCCCTGGGTCTTTAGCTTGTATTCAGGGGGTGGATTTGGGTTCTGTTGTTTCTCCTAGAGAGTAATCTCCCCCCTTCCTCCCAGGTCTTTATCTGGTTCCAGGTTTCCTGTCCCTGGGGTTCTTCCTGGATCTGTTTGGATTTTAGTGTTTAAAAGCTTCTCTGTTCCCTGCTTACCCGCTCAGATGCCCAAACTCTGCAGCCCAGCGGGGTTTGTACTTAGAAAAGAATCATTCAAATGTACAACGTGCCTTGTGGGGAGGGCCCAGGCAGAGGCCTGGACTGAGGTCCACCTGCCCCGCCTCCCTGCTGAAGAGCCTTCTGGCCACCCCTGGCCTGGCAGTCTGCCCATGTGGCTCTGGGCACCTCTGGCTCACCTCCCCCACCTTGCACTGAGTGTGAGAAAATGGGAGGGGCAGAGGAGGGGGTATGGGGGCAACCCGTGGATGGCTGGCCAGCTCCTGAGTGAGTTCTCAGGCCCAGGAAACCAGAATTGGGGCAGGGGGTAGCAATGTCTGAGACCATCCCCCGTTTTCCACTTCCCTCCATGAATTAATAAGCGGCTCAGTGCCCTCGAGTCCCCTCCCCAGTTACTGCTGGCCTGCCCTGCCTCCTCTTCCTCTCCTGGCCAGATTGTCTCATTGGAGGCACTGGGATGCTGCACTCGGGGGAGGAAAGTTCTCAACTGCCCCCCACCCCTTGCCAGCCCGCCAAGCTGCTATTCTGGCCTTCCCCACCCAGCTGCCTTAGTTAACTGGGCTTTGTTGCACTTTAAAAAGGAAGCATTCGTCTTGTGTCCCATGTTCCCCTGCTGGCCTCCCTTGGCCTGGCAGCCCCTGGGGTCTGACCTCAGCCCTCCTTCCGCCTTTCATCTGATCCTCCCAAGGGTGCATCAGGGCAAAGGACAACTTTGATGGGTGATAGCCTGGGGCCCTTTTTGGTGTGGCAGGCTGAGGTGGGTGGGGAAGGACTCTCAGAAGGTCTTGGGTCTGCCTTTGGAGGGCTGTGTCATTGGAGAGAGGAGAAACGTGTGTGTATGTGTGTGTGTGTGTGTGTGTGTGTGAGAGAGAGAGAGAATGTGTGTGTGTGTGTGTGTGTGTGTGTGTGTGTGTGATTTTGGGGGACTGTCTTGATGTAGGGATGAGTCCCTGGAGGTAGAAAGCAGTGCCCTCCCCCCTCCCTCAGCCTCTCTTGAAAGCCCCATCTGAGTCACTCAGAGCCCTGATCCTCTCCCTTCCCCCAGAGCCAGCAGACATCCAGGAGGGCCAGGGGCAGAGCCAAGTGAAAAGGACCCAGCTTTGCCGGGCTACCACCAAGCCACCCCAAGTTGTACATGCTGTCTTTTTGCCCCTGGCCCTAGTTAGAGGCCTCAGGAGACATTATTTTGCTTCACTCTTTGTCTTCCTTGTTGTGGTTCTTGTTTCTGAAGAGCTTGTTTTTTGCGTTTTAAGCACTTTACAGAGAATAAAGATTGGATTCCTCTACCATGGACGGCTCCATCCAGTTACTGGGCCAGGGGTGGGAGGGCTCAGCCTGCACTGCCTTGGGTGGGATAAAGCTCAAAGGCTCATGGCAGCTTTGCCTGCACCAACCGGTGAAGGGGTAGGGTGTGCAGAGGTGGTTAGCCGTGTTTTACACGAGGAGACCAAGGCACTTGGGGGGCTGTCAGGCGGGGCTAAGAAGTCTGGTTAGGCTCATGCTCTGAGTGTGGGGAGCCAGGCAGGACCCCGGGCTTCCCCCCGTGGCTGGGTGTCATCCCAGGCCTTGTCATTGGCAGACACCGAAGGAGTCCTTTCTGATTTGTCACAGGGTACAGGACTCACAGACTGGATTCTGATTTTGAGGAGACTCGAACGAGGGCACTGTCACCAAAGCACGTCTTGTTTTTTTGTCCAAAGAACATTTATTTATTTATTTTTTAAAAAATTTTATTATACTTTGCATCATTCATTTCCACAAGATTTTGAGTTACATATTTTCTCCCCCTCTT
>CM053585.1:17404215-17416561 GCA_028646515.1 Pseudochirops corinnae
CTCTCTCCCTCTCCCCCCTCCCTTCCCCCTGTCTCTCTGTCTGTCTCCCTCTCTTTCTCTTGTCTGTCTCCCTCCTTCCCTCCCCTCTCCTGTCCCTATCTCTCTCTCTGTATATATATGTATATATGTATGTGTACATGTATGTATATTTCTATATGTCTATATGTATGTCCATATATATGTACACACACATGTGTGTAGCATCAGTTCATTGGGGACTGTAACTAAAAACTTCTTCCTCGGATCTAGTCAAATACAATAAATAAACTTCTCTGCACAGTCACCTAATAATAATTATTATTATTATAATTACTGTATAATAATTCAGTAAGCATTTCTTAAGCACCAGCTGAGTGCCAGACAGAAGGGCTAAGCCTCCTCTCCTCTTTCTCTACACATGCACATGCACACACAACAAAGATGAAGCCATCCCTGCCTTCAAGAAGCTTCCATTCTCTGGGAGGAGTGGATCACCATGTCCATAGATAAGAAAATGCCTGATGATTTGGGTTTTGGAGTGGACTTCCCCCACTAGAAACCATCAAGAGTAGCCCCATTTGAGAAGTGACCTTGATAATCTCAAAGAGGAGGTCTTACCCATTGGGCAGAGAGACTTGCTGGCACCTGCCTGGTATATGACAAAGTTTCAGGGTGAAGTGAAGATGGGTTCGATTTTCCCTAAGGGAAAACTACACAAGGACCTCTTTGTCTTCAGAGCTGCTGCCTTCACTTTCTACTCTCCCTTTCCCTCTTTTCAATCTCACTTTCCCTGTCCAATGTGGTACAGTGGAAAGAGAGTTGGATTTGGAGTCAGATGTTCTGGGTTCAAATTCTGACTCTGTCATTTACTTGGAGTTCTTCTTCCCCCATGACTGCTTAGCCCTTCATGGGGCACTGCCCAGGGTCACATAGTCATCCTGTGGTTAAAGTGGGATATGAACCCAGATCTTCCTGACTCTGTGGCAGTATAAATATACAGAACAGGTCAAAAGTCGATTTAAAATAAAGGTAAAGTAACTTACCAGGGGTCACTAAGGGCTGGGAGAAGCTAGAAAGGTCCCCTAGGTAGTGTGAGCTGAGCCCTGAAGAAAGGCAGGGATTTCAATGGGGGCAGTGAAGAGGGAGAGCAGGGCAGCTGGGGGGAGAGGCTGGGCAAAGGCATGAAGGCAGGAGATAGAATAATCTTAACAGGAAACATCCACTGAGCAATTTTGGCTGGAAATTTGAGTGTGTAAAGAGGAAGAGTCACATGAAGTGAGTCTGGAAAGGGAGATTGGAGCTGGATTAGGAGTGGCTTTAAATACCAAAGAGGAATTTGTATTTTATCCTGAAGACAATGGGGAACCACCAAATCTTCTTGAACAGGGGTTGACAGATCAATAAGCATTTAGGAACACTATACCAGGCACTGCTAAAGCATTTGGAGATACAAAGGGATAAAAAACAGAGTTTGATGTGCTCAGATCCGTGCTTTAAAAATAGCACTTTATAGCAGTCCTGTGATATTTGGTCCTGGAGGAAACAGGGAGGCATTAGAGCTTATTGAGTTAGGGACTAATGAGGTCAAAACAGCTTTAGGATTCTGGAGAGTCCTGGATTCTAGGAACGTGGAGAGGCTAGAGATATGGAGACCAAGTAAGTGACTGTAATAACAGCTGATGTTAATATAGTAGTTTAATGTTTACCTACACTGACTCAGTTGAACCTGGCAACAAGCCTTCTAGGCTGGTGCTGCGAGTGTAGAGTTGTTGGGGGTGGCATTGGAACTCAGATATTCCTGACTCCAAGTGCTGCACCCTGTCCTTAGTGTAGACCAGGCTGCCTTTGTCCCCCTAGAGCCAGAATCATCAGCTCCCCAGGCAGGACTGCCTTAGCTAGAAACCATCAAGAGTAGCCCCATTTGAGAAGTGACCTTGATAATCTCAAAGAGGAGGTTGGGCAGAGAGACTTGCCCATAAGCAGGGTGCTTGTCTCCCCCTGCTGGCTGATTGGTTGTTAGAACAGCTGGCACCTGCCTGGTATATGACAAAGTTTCAGGGTGAAGTGAAGATGGGTTCGATTTTCCCTAAGGGAAAACTACACAAGGACCTCTTTGTCTTCAGAGCTGCTGCCTTCACTTTCTACTCTCCCTTTCCCTCTTTTCAATCTCACTTTCCCTGTCCAATGTGGTACAGTGGAAAGAGAGTTGGATTTGGAGTCAGATGTTCTGGGTTCAAATTCTGACTCTGTCATTTACTAGGTATATGACCTTGGACAAATCACCTCCCTGGCCTCACTTTCTTCAGCAGTTGAGAGAGGGGGTTGAACTTGATGACTTCTGAGATGCTTCTCAACACTAGTTCTATGATCCTATGATCTTAGCTGCCTCAGGAAGAAACTGGTAATTATGACAACGATCAGCTCATCTTTATTGAGAAGTCAGATCCCAAAAGTGTCCCTCCTCCCGGCAGCTCTGGACCAGAGAGAATAATGGAGAACTCAAAGCCTAAGGCTCTGCTGGTGCTACTAATTATGTATGGGACAATGGTGGGGATGGGCATCAACATTTCAAAAGACACGTAGGCACCTAAATTAAACCCTAACATTTGGTATGTTGGGGGAATGGGCAGGGCTGCCGTATGTCTTGTGCCTACTTCCACAGGCAAGGGTGATAGGGCATCTTTCTTTCCTTGTGCCCCCTCTGTAACTTCCAAACTCACTACCAGGACCCCAGACCATGCCCCAAACACATACACAAAAACAGGCAGCTTGTGTGGCTGATGGAGAAGGATGCAGATTCCCCAGAAAGACCTGGGTTCAAGTTCCTATTTCCACGGTGACTTGGCTGATCATGTCAGATCGGTTTGCTTTTCTACAGAAATAATGATGCCCATACTACCTATCTCATAGTGTTCTTATGAGGAAAGGGCTCTATAGACCTTCAAGCTCTGTACAAAGTATCCCATACAAAGCTGAAGGTTGCCCTAAGACTTTTGGGACACCCTATATCAACATGATCATAGATTTAACATCAAAGGCATCTCAGAGACCATTTATGGAGTCCGATCTCCCCACTTTGCAAATGAAGACCTTGAGGCTCAAGGCTGCATAGGTGAGAATCCAGGATTCAAACTCGGGTCTCCTGACTCCAAACATGACACCTCCCCCCCATCCCCTGAAATGTAACATGCTCCCAGTTTTCTGGAGTGCTTGGTACTCTCAGGACCTCCTACCTAAGTACAAAGCCAGCCTAACTCTGCTTAGCTTTCAAGTTCAGACAAGACCAACCATGTTCAGAGTGGTTTTTGCTAGACTTCCTGCGTACCCTTTTCTGTTATTCCATCCTCTTTGTCACTGAGGTTTAAGCCATTCAGATCAGAGAATCTCAGCTGTTTGAACTACAAGGAACCCTACAGACCATCTTCTTATAACCTTTCATTTTGCAGATGAGGGAACTGAGGCCCAGAAAGGGAAAGTCACTTGAGCAAATGCACAGATTTAGTAAGTGGTAGAACAGGGAGCAGCTCATGCCTTCTGGATAAGTCTGGTATAGCTGAATCCAGAAGACCTGCACTCAAGTCCTGCCTTTGACATTTTGTAGCTGTGTGACCCTGGGCAAGTCCCTTTCCTCATTTATAAAATGGGACCCTATTAGAATCTATTTGAACCCACCTCCCAGGGTTGTGGTGAGGCTCAAAGGAGATAATATATAGAAAACCCTTTGAAAACCTTAAAGACCTAGAAAATGGGAATGGCTCTCAAAATGATTCTGTCTCACGTGCTCACACATCTTTGACCCTTCCTCTTCCCTCCTTCCTCCTCCCTTCTATTCCATGGTCAGTGCCTGGTGTCTCTCTGCCTTCTCCAGTCCAAACCAGCCTGAACTAGCACTAGGTGGGGTCTCTGCTTCCTAACACATTGCAGGGTGCCCTAGGGGACAGAAGGAGGGACTTGGAGCCACAGCAACCCAGGGCCAGATCTCTGCTCTGCCATTATTAACTGTGAACCATAGACAAGTCATAACTGTTCTCTGAACCTTGGTTTTTTCATCTGTATATATACATAATGATAATTATGTGATAATAAGACCAAGGGGAAGGGATAAAGAGAATAAGCATTTCTAAAGTGTCTACATAGGAAGTGCTGCTAAATGTTAGTTATAATAATTATTATATTCTTATGACGTGCCAGGCACTGTGCTAAGTGCTGTACACATGTCACATTTGATCCTCACAACAACCCTTGGAGGCAGGAACTATTATTAGCCCCATTTTACAGTTGAGGAAACTGAGGCAAACAGAGGGTAAGTGACTTGTCCAGGATCACCCAGCTAGGAAGCGTCTGAGGCCAGATTGGGAGTCAGGTCTCCCAGATTCCAGGCTTGATGCTTCCTGCTCTGTGGCGCCCCCTAGCCATGATACATACTTCACGAAGTTGTTTTCTCTTGGTGTTTTTGACCAGACCTGTGATTTCATCTTGGTGAGAAGCTTCTTCTACCAGTTCAGGGTGACATCTTTGCTAAAATTTATAGTCTTAGAGAGTTGGTTTGGGGCACTTGCTCAGTGACTTGCCCAGGGTCACTCAGTCAGCATGCATCAGAGGTGGATTTTACACCCAGGCATTCTTGCCTTGAAGGCTGTCTGTCTGTCCATTATGGCAAAGGTTCACGGGATCACAAATTTAAAACCAGAAGGGCCCTTAGAGGTTATCTAGTCCAGTCAGAGGTCAGGCAGCTTGCCCAGGGTCCCATAGTGAGGAAGTGTCAGAGCCAGGATTTGAACCCATATCTTAAAACTTCCAGCAGCTGCTTTATCTTCAGTAAGAATGTATTTAAAGTCCCAAATTTGCTACCACCATTACTACTTAAAGTACCCACAGAAATATCAGTTTCCATGACTGTTCTCTTCGCTTGTGTCTGTCCTGCTTCTTGGATGCTTAAGTTTCTCTCTGAGGAGGTTGGACTAGGTCAAACCTTCTTAACATTGTGGATTCATGGAGAGATTTCAAGAAATTCACAAATTTGGATAGAAAAAAACATCATTAATTTTTTAACAAATTAAGCATTTCCTTTAATTGTGAATTTAAAAAAAAAAGAATTCTTTGGAGTAAGTGTCCACAGTCTTCCCCAGACTGCCAGGGGTCTATGCCACCAAAAAGTTAATGGACCCTGGTCAAGATGATCTCTAAGATCACTTTCAAGCTGCAAATCCTACAACCCTCTGACTTCTGCTCACTGTCATTCCACATCTTATATAGCCTTCAAGACTCAGCTCCACTCTGTCTCCTTCAGGAAGCCTTCCCTGATAATGCTCTTGCCATGATCTTTCCCTTCCCTATGTTAAATTCCCCTAGCTTTTAGAGCACGCACACCAAAATCTACTACCTGACTGCTGCAGTCTTAGATTGTTCATTGTTTTATATGTGTGAAACTTGGCCCCTTGATTGGCTAATCAGCTCATCTAATAACAGTTGCCTATCCTTCGCCATCAGGTCTCTGAACGACCTTTGTAGAAGAGGGAGTAGGCTCACTTTGCTCATCTCAGAGAGGTCAAGGCCACACAATTAGGAAATGCCCAAGGTGGGTTTTATACCCATAGGATAAAACTAGCGGGGGAGGGGGGGGTGTAGGGGGTTGCAGAGAGACAGATTCCAACACAAATATAAAGAAAATCCCCTGTTCAGAAGTGTCTGACACTGGAAGAGGACATAGTGAGTTTCTCCATCACTGGAGGCTTTTGTCTAAAGGTTAGATGACCACTTGCTTGGGTATTCTCGAGGGGATCTATGCATCAGGTATGAACTGGACCAGATAGATATCTTGAGAAACCCCTTCTAACTATATCTCTATTATTTTAGCTCAGATTCTGCAATGGATTTGCTGTGTGACCATGAGCAAGAGTTTGTACCCCTCTGTGCCTTGGCTTCCTCTTCTGTAAAGGAGGGTGTCGAACTCAATGGTCTCAAGTCTCTGGTAGTGCTAACATTCTGTGACTGGGAATTCCAGTCACTGTGAGGAGCCAGGGGGAGCAGTAAAGAACTTGCCCAGTTCCCCTCGTGCTATACTGTGTGCCCCAGAGACTACTCCCAGTTTATCTCACAGCTTGTTTGTACATTGTTGGTAGCATGATGTGTCTGCCATTAGACTGTGAGCACCTTGAGGTCGAGGACCGTTTTTGTTTTTCTTTGTCTCCCCAATGCTTAACGTAGTGCCTGGTATATTGTAGGTGCCTAATAAATGCTAGTTAGTGAACTGAGTCATTGCCTGCTCCACTCATGCCCTGGGCTGGGTCTTCTTTCCTTAACCTTAAGGAAAATTCAACTTGAAATGCTAATAGGACTGAATTTTGTTGTTAGTGATGCTGAGAGAATTTAGAGGATGACTAGGTGGTATATTGGAGAGCACACAGGCCCTGCAGTCAGGAGGACCTGAGTTCAAATGTAGCCTCAGATACTAGCTTTGTAACTCTGGTCAAGTCAGTTAAGCCTAATTGAGAGGGGGGCAGAAGGGGGGAAGAGAAAGAGGAAGAGAGAGAGAGAAAGAGAGAGAGAGAGATGAGAGAGAGAGAGAAAGGAGAGAGAGAGACAAGAGAGAAAGGAGAGAGGAAGAGAGACAAGAAAGGGAGAGAGAGGGAGAGGATGGGGGGGAGAGAGAGAACCAATCTGTCATTTGACAGATGAGGAAACCGAGACCTAGAAAGGTAAAGTAACTTGCTCCGAGTCACAGTTGAATTTGAATAAGGGTCCAGGGCTGGAAGTCATTAGAGAAGCAAAGTTGGGTTTGATATAAAGACAAATCTCCTAACAATCAGAACTGTCTGAAAATTGAATGCATGACCTCAGGAACTGGTGTTTTCTTCCTTGTTAGAGGTTTTCAAGTAGAGGCTAGATAATCATGTTAAGATAAAATATAATGGCTTCTGAGCTCCCTCCTAGCTGATGTTTGTGTGACCAAGACTCATGACTGGATAAGACATAGGAGGTAATTTTTGTCATCCTACTTCTTTCAGTTACCAAGCATTTATTAAGCACTTCCTGTTTGCCAGGCGGGGTGCAGAGCTCTGGAGATAAAAGGAAAGGAAAAAATCTGGGCTCTTGTGATCACAGTGTGATGAGGGAGAAAGCAGGCAAGCCACTCTACATACGAAGGGGACATACAGGGTGAATGGGAGATGACCTCAGAGGGAAGGCAGTGGGCTGCGAGTGGGGGAGCAGGAAAGGCCTCTTATGCTAGGCTGGGTCTTGGGAAGCCAGAGGGCTCAGCTGCTGTAGTCAGCCCCACTGGAAGGCCTCAGATCCACAACTAGGCTTTAGCTTTTGTTGCAGCCTCTGCATCAATGTATCAATACCTTGTTATTATACATTGTGACTTCCTCAATTAGTTAAACTTCTTTTTCTTCTTTCTTGCAGCTTTGGAGCGCACAGAAAATCAAGCAGGTAACTTGATTTGCAATTCTTTCTCATCACCCTGAGGGCTCTCAGGCCGTCCCTAGCTTTGGGCCAGTCTTTTCTTCTCTGCATGGAACCTTTCCCTCCATCATTCCCATGAGTTACATTCCAGACTGCAATGGAGATTTCCTTAGGAAGCTCAGTCCCCCTCCCGTTAGTGTCTGTGAGGCTTACAGTGAACTTCCTCTCTCCTCTTTGCTTTCATTGGAAAGGGGTGAATGGATATAGGCTTGGGATAACCCAAGTACTACCTCTACTAGCTTCTGCTGGGGTCAGAACCCATATAATAAAGGAGCTCTGGCCAGAGCTTGGCTCTAGGCATGGGTAGTGTGGGAGGGTCCAAAGAGGGTGGACTCTACACGCCTGAATTTGTTCACTGTCACATTAACTAGCTCAGGATGGAAGGGCTCACTTTGCCAGGGCTGATCATCTAGATTTTCTCTGGAGCATCTATTCTCTTTTCCACTGATGTGTCTTCCTCATTACCCCTAACCCCAACCCTGGCTGAACTCACCCTAGCTCAATGCTGTGCTGTTTCCTGACTGTCTTGCAGGCCATCCTACACCCAGACACCAATGAGAAGATCTTCATGCCTTTTAGGATGTCAGGTAAGCCCACAGAGAGCTGTCTGTCTATTTGTGAAGCTAAAGCTTTCTGGCAGTAGAGCTTGAAAGGCCACTTCAGATCATCTAGACCAGTGGTTCTCAACCTTCCTAATGCCATGACCCTTTAATACTCATGTGTGGGCATGTCTGCATGTGGGCAGATCCACCTGAAGACGGATAGAGGAGTGGTGTCTTGGTTCCTAAGACTATTGGAAATGTTTTCTGATGGTCATAGGTGACCCCTGTGACCCCTGTGAAAAGGTCGTTTGGCCCCCAAAGGGGTCACAACCCACAGGTTGAGAACCACTGATCTAGACCAACTGCCTCATGCAGATAAGGAAACTAAAAAGTACACAGGTAGTATGTGACAGGTAAAATTTGAATCCAGATCCTCTAACAGAGCCACCATTTTCCCCATGTACAACCCTGTCTGTCCCCTTTGGGTTTCCTGCTGTCAGCACCCATACAATGACAGGGACATGTTAGATCCATGTGCCCCGGGGACAAGCACAGTCCTGTGCCCATAACCATAAAGGCTGTTAAATTTTCAATGTGAGCATTTACACCTTGGAAACTGACAAATGCCACAAATCAGGGCTTCATTTATTTATTTATTGCAGATTGCTTAGACTTAAGAAAGTGAGGAAAGAATGTTAATTACACAGATTTAAAAGTGTGTTATGGGTGCATGTGTGTGCATATCTAATAGCTAGTTGTTAAACATCTACCAGTGTCCCCTGCCTGTATCCTTTCCTTTCCCTCCTCCCAAAGAGCCATCTCTTTGAACAAAGAATTTTTTTTTTAATGCAGCAAAACCAGTCAACACATTGCAAAAGTTGAATGTTATATGCAGCATTCCACACCGGTGGACACCTACCTCTTATGTCTTCTTTGGGTTTGCCCTTCTTTCACAGCCTGTGCAACAGCCTCTCCAGGAAGTCCTCCTTCTTTGTCCACTGCCCTAGTCAATGCTGTTTACACTAGTCATCACACTTGGAGGGATTACTTTGTAAAGCAACTCAGAAAGGATCCAACTGGCCACTTCATAATGCTCTTTATAAGAAGACAAATTATTAACAACAACAAAAAGACAAGTGTTCAATACATTTGAAATTGGCTAAAAAGGAAAAGTCTTGGCACTTAATTGTCTAGGAAACTCCCTTATGTAGAAGAACCCATTTCCAGATAAATGCAGTGTTACTGTGATGCTTGAGTTCAGTTGGGATAATCGGGAAAGGCTTCCTGGAACAGGGAAGATTTGACCTATGTTTCATGGAGCAGAGGGACTCATTTTGTTAGAAGGGAAGGGAGAAGACAAGAGAAGACATGTCTCCACCCTCAAGGATCCCCTAGTCTAGTGGAGGGATTAAATTTGTGTAGCTAGAACCTGTATGGTTTTAGGAGTCAGGGCAGGAGGCAGCCAGTGTTGCTGGATTTATTGGGAAGATCAGGGCTGGAAAGGCAGGACAGACTTTCTTCAACAACCGGGTCTTGACCCAGGCCTTAGAACAAAGGACAAATCACAACAATTGAGGATGGACATCGTTTGGATGGAAAAGGTGATGGGCTGGGAGGAGGTAGGTTTGAAGGTCAACTCTGCTAGCTAACACCTGTGCCAAGTCATGAGATCTTATGGCCCCAGAAAGAAACTTTGAGGGCATTGAGTCCAATTCCTTCATTTTACGTAGGAGGAAACGGAGGAACAGAGAGGTTGAATCACTTGCCTGAGGTCACAGCTCTTAAGTATATAAAGTAGGATTTGCACCTAGGTCTTCACTCCTGGTCTGGCTCTGTTCATTACCTCATCCTGTATAGGCACTGGAGTCAGACAACTGAGGTTCCAATCTTGACTTTTACATTTGATACCTTTGTGACCTTAGGCTAGCTTTTTGAAGTGTCTTGGGCTAGCCCCCTTCCTGGGCCTTCACTTCCTCACCTGTCAAACAAAGGGTTAGTCTCCATGGACTCTAAGGGTCCATCTAGTTCTGAATCTGTGAGTTATGATGTACCCTAATCCCGATTCTCTCTGGCCCTTGGTTTCCCCATCTATAAAATGAGGAGATTGGATGACATGTTCGCTAAAGTCCTTGCCATTACTGAACCTATGATGAGATAATGAATCTGGTTGAGAGCAACCTGAGGAGAGGGGATAAGGGTGAAGCACATTCAAGGCTGAGAGAATTCTGTGAGCCTGAGGCACAGTGTTCTAAAAGGAGACTGGCCTGACTGGAGGGGAAATAATATGATAGGAAGGCAGGGGAGGCCAGATTAGGGAGGGTATTCTGCTCCCTCCCTTGTCTCTAGAGAAAGCTCCATATCCTACATGTATAATGGAAGAGTGGCAGAAACAATTATTTGAGCTACATTGTTCCTTGCCTCCCAATGTCCACTGGCCCCTCTTGTTGCTCTCCAGGGTATATCTCAGCCCAGAAAGGTCAGATTAGAATGGGAAACCCAGGCTGATTCTCAGAGGAGCTCTGGGGTTTGTCATCACTTCCCAGGTTCTTCATCTGAGAGTGCTCAGGAAGTAGGCATGATGCACTGACTTTCTTATTTATCCTTCCCTTTCTCCTACAGGTTACATCCCCTTTGGAACACCCATTGTAAGTATCTTAGTGAGCCTGCCTTCCAGCCACCATTACATAAGAGCCCCCCCAAGGCTCTTCCCCATCATCGATCCAGCCAGCATTCTTTGTGAACCTACTATAGGTACAGGCTTTTCCTAGATTCTGTGTGGAAAACAAAGAGAGTAGACGTGGTCCTCATCCTCAGAGAACTATACAGTCTTTGAGTACAAGATGGTGGGACTGTGTCATTCCCCTACTCTAAAGCCTTTAATGGCTTCCTATTGCCAGAGAAGGAAAAATGTAAATTCCTCAGCTTGGCATTTAAGCCCCCCTGCAGTCTGGCTCCAACTTTTCCAGGCTTAATTCACATGACTCACCTTCACATACTCTACATTCCAGCCAAACTAAACTACCAGCTGTTCCCCATACTCAACATTCCACTCACCTCTGTGCATTTGCCCATAGCTATCCCTCATGCCAGTGATTCATTCTCAACTCATCCCTACTACCCAGAATCCTTGTTTTGCTTTGTCTTACCCTTGGGAAGCCTTTCTAGCCCCCTAGTGGTTAATACTCTCTCCCTCTTCCAGTGACGTTGTATTTATTTACATACACTTTCCCCACTCCTGCAAAATATAAGCTTCTTGAGGACATGGAATATTCTATTTTTGCTATTTTATCCCCAGCTACATGGTGAAGCAGATAGAGCACTGGCAGCTGGGTGGCACAGTGGATAGAGTTGCAGACCATCAAATCTGGCCTTGGACACTAACTGTGTGACCCTGGGCAAGTCACTTAACCCTGTTTGCCTCAGTTTCCTCATCTGTAAACTGAACTGGAGAAGGAAATGGTAAACTCCCCCAGGATCTTTGCCATGAAAACCCCAAATGTGAAGATCAAATGAGGCAATATCCATAAAGCACTTAGCGCAATGACTGGCATATAGTAGGTATTTAATAAATGTTTGTGGCCATCTCTTCCCCTTCTCAGTACCTAGCACTGTTCCTGGAAAACAGCAGTTAAATGTTTTGTGAATTGAGTTCAACAAACATCCATCCATGACTCAAGAAATATCTATTGAACACCTACTATGCCCAACACCTACTATGCTGTTAGGGATATAACAAGCAAAAGATATAATTCCAGCCCTCCTGCCCTCAGGGAACTGACAGGCCACATATTTCATAGTGCCCAGAGCTCTAAACACAGTAGTTGCTCATTACATATGTGTTGAATTGGCTTGTGTGATCAGGGGTCCGGTTGTGGTATGTGGGGTCCAAGAGTAAAGTTCTAACTGAGAGAAAGGCAACATCAGTGTAGCCTGTGAAGACTTTCTGGAGGAAGTTAGGTTTAAACTAGACCTTGAAGGAGAGGTCCATGTGAAAGGAACAGTCTGAGCAAAGGAGAAGAATGAAGAATGAGCATGGAATATACGGAGAGGGGGGAGATGCTCTTGGAATATATGGAGGGTGGAAATGCCCTTGGAATATATAGAGAGGGTGGAGATGCCCTTGGAATATAGAGAGAGGCTGGAGATGCCCTTGGAATATATAGAGAAGGGGGAGATGCCCTTGGAATATATAGAGAGGGTGGAGATGCTCTTGGAATATATAGCGAGGGGGGAGATGCCCTTGGATTATATAGAGAGGGGGGAGATGCCCTTGGAATATATGGAGAGGGAGGAGATGCCCTTGGGTTATATAGAGAGGGGGGAGATGCCCTTGGAATATATGGAGAGGGAGAAGATGC
>CM053585.1:17416661-17461180 GCA_028646515.1 Pseudochirops corinnae
TATATAGAGAGGGGGGAGATGGCCTTGGAATAGATGGAGGGCAGAGATGCCCTTGGAATATATAGAGAGGGCAGAGATGCCCTTGGAATATATAGAGAGGGTGGAGATGCCCTTGGATTATATAGAGAGGGGGGAGATGCCCTTGGAATATATGGAGAGGGAGGAGATGCCCTTGGAATATATGGAGGGCGGAGATACCCTTGGAATATATGGAAGGTGGAGATGCCTTTGGAATATATAGAGAGGGGGGGAGATGCCCTTGGAATATATGGAGGGTGGAGATGCCCTTGGATTATATGGAGAGGGTGGAGATGCCCTTGGAATATATAGAGAGGGGGGAGATACCCTTGGAATATATGGAGGGCGGAGATACCCTTGGAATATATGGAGGGTGGAAATGCCTTTGGAATATATAGAGAGGGGGGGAGATGCCCTTGGAATATATGGAGGATGGAGATGCCCTTGGATTATATGGAGAGGGAGGAGATGCCCTTGGAATATATGGAGAGGGGGAAAATGCCCTTGGATTATATGGAGAGGGTGGAGATGCCCTTGGAATATATAGCGAGGGGGGAGATGCCCTTGGAATATATAGAGAGGGGGAGATACCCTTGGAATATATGGAGAGGGGGAGATACCCTTGGAATATATAGAGAGGGGGGAGATGCCCTTGGAATATATGGAGAAAGGGAGATGCCCTTGGAATATATGGAGAGGGGGAGATGCGCTTGGATGAGACAGAGCTTTTACTGTGTGTGTGTGTGTGTGTGTGTGTGTGTGTCTGTGTCTGTGTGTCTGTGTCTGTGTGTGTGTGTTTGGGGCAGGGAGAGATAAGTTTAAAGAGGTGAGATGTGAGCACTTCCCTATGCTAGGCACAGGCTGAAGACATGCAGATGCTTTGGCTCTTGGAGTTGATAGGGGAGGCACTAGTCTGCTGGAGGTCAGACAGTTCCCACCCTCCAGGAGCCCCTGGTCTTATAGGGGAGACACAGCTCCTGTCCTCAGGGAGCCCCTGCTTTGCTGGAGGAGGAAGGATATATTTACCCATGAAGAAGGCACCAGAAATGCATGCAAAGAAATAGACGTGGGGATGGAGATGAATGTGACAGAAAGCTAGCTCTCCTTGGATGCTGTGGGGCTGGGCATGAGTGAGGCTGGAGAGGCAGGTTCCCACTTCATAATTACACCTCTGGGAGAGGACACCAACCTGCCTCCTGCCCTGGTAAGCTATGCTCTCCACTCCATCCAGCCCTTCACTTCCTTCTCGGCCCACTGGGGGCCATGCATTGGACTGCCTTGCCCCAGAGTCACTCTCCTCTGTCTCCCTCCCACCCCCTTCCACACTCACTCCTGAAAGCCAGGGAGAAACAGGCTGGTTTTCTCCGGAGGACGCTGCCAGTTTACTCAGCAGATTTCACAGATCAGCTGGCACCCATGTAGTACCTTATTTTAAGCTTAACATTTGAAGATGGAAACTTTTTTTTCCCCTTTGGGTGTGTAGTGAAGTGATCCCAATTTATACATAAGCACGGCAGCTAGTCCTATGCTGCAAACTGAATGGTTTGAGGATTCTTTATTTGTGCGGCTGGTCTGGTTCAAAAGTCCCCTCCTCCTGCACATCTTCCCTGACCAATCCCTCTTTGCTCTGATGACTCCATTGCCCCAACTTCAATCAACAAGCAAGTATTAAGTGCCTACTATGTATGAGACACTTTGCTCAATGCTGGGAATACAATGGCAAAAATGAAGCCAAACCAGCCCCCAAGGCACTCTCGTTCTATCAGAGGAAACAACACTTGCACATAAGTGTATACCAAAAAAATACGAGGTAATTCGGAGGTGGGCAGAAGGATTAGGGTGGGCCTCATGAAGGAGATGGTGCTTGGGCAGTGCCTTAAGGGAAAGATTCTCCAAAGGCAGAAGTGAGAAGAAAGTATAGTCCAGGCCTGGGGAATACCTGTGCAGAAGCAGACAGGAGAAGGCATGTTAGGTGTGAGGGACAGCAAATAAGCCAGTTTGGTTAGACCATAGTGTGTGTGGTGTGGAATGTGTAATAAGCCTCTATAGGCAGGTTGGAAGCTGGAGGTGAAGATCCAAAAAGCAGAATTTGTATTGATATAAGAGGCAATAGTGAGCCACTGGACCTTCTTGAGCAGGAGAGTGACATGACCATTTCTGTCCTTTGAGGATACTGTTTTGACAGCTATGTAAAGAGCAGATTGAAGAGGGGAGAGACTGGAGGCAGGGAACTCAATTGGAAAATAATTTTAGTAGTCCAGGTGAGTGGTGATAAACTCCCAATCTTGATTGGTGGCCAGGCAAATTGACAAGACTTGGCTACCTATTGTCTATGGGGGATGAGGTGGGGTGAAAATATAAAGAACATTAACTGAGGCTGACTGTGTATGCTTTTGTATGGGAACTAATGTCCTTTTCATAGGATTGTAGAGTTGGGAAAGACTTTTGAGCCCATTTAGACTCAGTGGGGTTGGACCTGAGCCCCAATTATCCATCCTGTACCTCACCATGAATCTCCTCTTATAACATTCCTGATAAATAATTATCTGGAATACTTATGGGGAGGGAGGAGTCCCTTTCATTCCTCCCTTGTGCAGCTCTCATTGTTAGGAAGCTTTTCCTGATATCTAGACTGAATTTGTGTCTCTTGAGCATCTACCCATTGCTCCTAATTCTTTCCTTTTTGGCCAAACAGAGCAAAGCTAATCTTTCTTCCATATGACCCATCCTTGAGATATTTGAAGGTCATTACACAGTTGCCCCTAAGTCTTCCATCCCTCAGGCCAGACTTCCCAGTCCTTCAGGGGCAGGATGTACAGTCCTCTCATCTTTCTTGCTTCCCTCTTCTGGATCTTACCCAGCATGTCAATGAACCTCTTTAAGTATGACACTGAGAATTGGACGACCAGATAGGTTTGGCCAGAGTAGAGGATGGTGGGACAGTTGCTCCTTAGGTTGTAGAGCCTATGCATCTCAATCCTTTTATTTTACAAATGAGAAGACTGAGGCCCAGGTTGGCAAATTGCCTTACCTGAGGTCACACAGGTAATTAGTAGCTAAGGTATTCTGACTCTAAGTCCAATGGTCTCTCTACTCCAGGCTGCCATCTCCTGGCCGGTAGTGGGAATGGTGTGAGCTCATTCACCTATATCACCTGCTTTGGATTAGGGTCTCCCCAAAGATCATCAGTCAGACTTGGAGCTCTATGAGGGTAGGGACTGTGGTTTTCTTATCAGAACAGTGACTTCCTGAGGACCAGTATTATATTTCCGTGAGAGAAGGACTTTGGATTTATTTATTTTGCGTCTCCGTATTTCTTGTTTCCCTGCCTCCTCCCTGTTCCAACCAGCGAGAACTCACATTGTGGTATAATGGGTAGAGTTAAGAAGAACTAGGTTCAGATCCCACTTCTGACCCTTATTAGCTGCATGATCCCAGGGTCAGCTCTCTGGAACTCAGTTTCCTCATTCATAAAATGAATGTGTAGTACTTTATATACACTAAAAGCAGCATGTATCTCATAGAGCTAGTGTGAGAATCAAATGAGATTGTAGTAAGCAACAGCTAGCCTGACTTAGATGCATGAAGTCATACTCTGAGGTAAGCACTCCATTTTACATAGGAGAAGACTGAGTGGTTAAATAACTATGACCTATGGTCACACAGCTGGGAAGTGTCAGAGGTGAGGGCCAAACCTAGGTCATCCTCCCTCTATATCTGGCAGTTTTTGTGCTACCACACTCTGCCTCTATCAGTTTCACTATTGACTCCATGTTTTCCTTGGGTCACCACTCATTCTTATATCTGAGAGCCCTTCTCATGGAATTCTTCCCCTGTATGCCCTTGGAATATATGGAGGGCAGAGATGCCCTTGCATTATATGGAGAGGGGGGAGATGCCCTTGGAATATATAAATTCTACCTGCTTCAGCTTAATCACAGTTGTTCCCTCCTCTTCCCATTGGAAAGGGAATCTAGCCATTTTATTTTGTATATAATCTCTTTCTCCATCCCCTTCCCTCTCCTCCTTTCCTCTTCTTCCCCTCTTTCCCTCTCTCCATCTCTTCTTCTCCCCCTCTTGCCCTTTCCTTATCTTCTCTCTTTTCCTCTTCTCCCCACCTCATCTTCTCCCATCCTCCTCTACAGGTTAGATAATTCAAGGTCCCTTCCTAAGGATCGTATAGCTGTATCTGTAGAGTTGGAAGGACCCTAGAGATCATCTAGTTCAATGGTTCTCAACTTGTGGGTTATGTTCAATTTAAATACATCCCACATATCAGATATTTACATTATGATTCATAACAGTAGCAAAATTACAGTTATGAAGTAGCAACAAAAATAATATTATGGTTGGGGGTTACCACAACATGAGGAGCTGTATTAAAGGGTCACGGCATGAGGAAGGTTGAGAACCACTGATCTAGTTAACCCTCTTCATTTTACAGGTGAGGAAACTGAGACTCAGAAAGGTTCAATGAGCTTTCAATACTTCACTTCATTTGCTGTTCTCCTAAAACCATAATTAGCATGCCTTATCTGGAAGTGGGCTTTCTCAAACTCTGAATTTGCTCAGTGTCTGGGCTCTGATGGATTGCATCTCTTTGAGAAGGCTAATCCCTCCCATGATGCAGATCACAACCCATGTGTACCTGCCTATCTTGCCTACTGCTCCTCCACAATTCCTTGGTGACTGTAGTATGTGGCTCACATCTACAATGTCTCCATTGTTTCCTGTGAGTTTAAAATTTTCAGTTCTTTGGTCATTGGGTTCCACATCTCACAGACAAACAACACCATGGCAGACTGGTGGTATTAAAAAGCTGGGATTTGGATTTAGGGATAAGTTTGGAGCATCATGACACCCAGAAGGAAATAAGGTCATAATGCCTTCAGCCTATGGGATGTGTGCACTGGCCATGTGTCCATCTGGTCATACAGGGGCCCTGGGAATAGAGACTGGACAGTCTTTCACATGCCTAACCTATGGTTGGACATTCAGTAAGTTGAAGGACCAACTGAATGATTTGTGGCACCTTGGTATTGTAGAAAGAATCAGAGGATTTGGGTTCAAAACCTACCTCTGACACTTTCCTATCTGGGTGACGTTGGGCAATTACTTAGCATCCACAGGTCCCAGTTCCTCTATCTGTAAGGTCAGTATGGTAAGTTGTGTCCCCATTTGACAAGTGAGGAAATTGAGGCCAAGAACATATCTGTGACTGGGAACCACCTAGCCCTACTGTTGGAAATCCAGCTCACAGTTTGCCGCTAACACTTCATCTAATAGAACACAAAACAAATTTCTCTGTCTTCTGAATTTTTTAAATGAAATTTTGTTTTGTTCAATTGGCTAAAATCTGCCTTCTCATATTCTAATTTTTTATTCCTGTCCTTGGATGAAAACATAGAAGGCATGCTTATAAAATATATCTGTTCAAACTACCTTTTTCAGGCTAGAGTACAGGATCAAATTAGAGAATACATATGGAACAATTTGCAAACCTTCAAGCACTATATGTTAGTTGTTATCATCTATATTGAAATCAGTGAGGTAAAATTGATTAAGAATAAATGTAAACTTTTGAGTTTGGGTTCAAAAAATAATCTGTACAAATATTGAGGGAGATAGTGAAGTGGGGTACAAAACATGACTGGATCTGAGGTCAGAGACTCTGAGTTTGGGATGCAGTCTCTTTATCTTTCTCAGCCTCAGTTTCGTTATCAGTGAAATAGGGATAGTAATCCTTGTGCTAATTTTCTCACAGTGTTTTTGTGAGGAAAGCATTCTGTAACCTGGAAAGTGCTAGATGAGGAGGAGTGATTATGATATTATGGCACATTTCCACAGGATTGTGGCCAGATCCATAGAGCTGGTCACAGAAATGGGCCTTTAATAAAAGACCTGGAATAATAATAACGTTTACATAATGCCTTAAGGTTTGCAAACCACTTTACAAATATGATCTCATTTGATCCTTACAGCAACCCTGGGACATAGGTTAAGACAGAGGTTGGTTTGCCTAGGGTCACACAGCCAGTGTCTAAGGCTGGGATTGAATTCAGATCTTCTTGTATACTGTGCTCCATAGCTGCCTCTAAAGACAATGATGGTGGTTGTAATCAGTTCCTTCCTGGAGCAGCAGGATGGTTATCACCTTTGAAGGTGGAAATATGTGATATGTGCAGGATAGATTAGGTGGGGGCAAGATTATTAGAGGGTCATTTTAAGGGCACAGATAATCCTGACCATTCATTTTGTTTTATTACTATCTTTTGTTTTTATATCACCTTTATGTAGTTATTTGTTTGTTTTTACTGTTTTGTAGAATGGGAAACTTAACCAAAGGGTGAATAAATACATGGCCAAAAAAAGTTTGTTAAGCACCTACTGTGGGACAGGCACTGTGGTAAACACTAGGAATACAAAGAAAGGGAAAAGGCAGACCTTGTTCTCAAGGAACTCACAGTTTAATGGAGAAGACAATATGCCATCACCATGTACAAACAAGCTATTTCCAAGATAAATAGGAAAGAATCCAACAGAAAGATGACTCTAAAATGAAAAGGCTTCCCCCTGTAGAAGCTGAGACTTGAAGGAAATCAGAAAGTAGAAATGAGGAGATGGAGCATCCCTGGCCTAGGGAACAGCCAGAGAACATGCTTGAGTCTGTAGATGGAGTGTCTTGTTTGAGAAGCCTCAAAGAGGCCAGTGTCACTGGACTGCGTGTGTGTGGTGTTGGAACACTGGAAGGGAGTAGGGTGAGGGGGAGGCAGGTTATGAAGGGCTTTGACTGCCAAACAGGCTTTTATATTTGATTCTGGAGGTGATAGGGAACCAATAACAGTTCAGAGACCTTGCTATTGAAGGGTGTGTGTGACATGAGTGACAAGATTATATCTGTACTTTCAGAAGATCAGTTTTACAGCTGAATGAAGGATGGACAGAAGAGGGAAGAGACTTGAAGCAGGCAGACCACCCCCACACCAGCAGCTAATGCAATGGTCCAGGGGTGAGGTGATAAAGGTCTGTAACAGGGTTGGAGTAGTATCAGAGGAGAAAGAGGGGCATCATAGAGAGGTGCTGTAGAGGTGAAATCTACAAGAGATGCTTCAGAGATGAAACTGATGAGAGATGATGTAAAGGTGAAATTAATAGAAGCTGTAGAGGTGAAATCAAGGAGAGACATTGTAGAGGTGACATCAAAAAGAGAAGCTGGAGAGGGGAAATCAACAAGAGAGGGTGGAGGGGGAACTCAACCAGAGAGGCTGAAGGGGGAAATCAACAAGAGAGGGTGGAGGGGGAAATCAACAAGAGATGTTGCAAAGGGAAAATTGACAGACCTTGACAACAGATTGGATATAAGGGGTGAGAGATAGTGAAGAATCCAGGATGACTCCTAGGTTAGAAGTTATCATTACATAGTAATAAAATAGCTATCACTTTAAGGTTTGTGAAGAGCTTTAATATATTATCTCATGTGATCTTCACCTACCTTCTTTGGTAGGTGCTCTTATTATCCCCATTTTGCAGATTAAGACATTGAGACTGGGAGAATTTAGTAGCTTGCCCAAATCACCCAGCAAGTGTCTGAGGAAGAATTTTAACTCAGGGCTTTCTGACTCTCGATCTAGCCCTCTATCCACTACAAAACCTTTATGGGGGGGGGGGAGAGGCCTTTAATAAGTGCTTGCTGTATTGAATTGAATTGAGAGGGCTAACTGCTGGGTGTCCTGCCTGACTCCTTTGTCTTCTTATTCCAACACATCGTTTCCATGATCCCCTTACAGCCCAGGGGTCTCTCCAACTCCCTGCCTCCTCCCCCCCCAACTTCTGACTCCAGACAGCAGAGCCGGGGGCAGGAGAAGCCCAGCCCTGTTGTGCTGCAGCCCCAGTGAAGCTGCCCCCCCTCCCATCTATCTTCCCTTCCCCCTCCCCACCCGCCGTGCTCTGGAAAGGGCAGCGAGCGGGAACGTGGGTGGATTGCACCCAGAGATATACATCTGAGAACTGAAGGGAACACTTTATTTTAGATTTGGGTTTTTTTTTTCTTTTTAAAGGGAAGTTATAAAATATCTCCTCTTGCTTCTTCTCTGAGTGTGCAGATGGTTCTGTGTTTCTGCCTAATAGGGGATAAAACTGCCAGTGCCTGGCTGCCCTTGCTATCCCCAGTTAGACTCTGCGCTCCTCCAGGGCCCTGACCCTGTTAATCAACAAGCATTTATTTAGTGGAAGGCTCTGGGCTAGGCACCAGGGAGACAAAGACAAAAGGGAGGCAGTCCCTACCCTCAAGGAGCTTATATTCAACTGGGGGAGGTGCTATGTGTGTGGGTGCACGGGGGTGTATATCAGAGAGTGGTGGGCAGGGAAGGAAGCTTTGGAGTAACATAGCTTGTGAGTGGAGCCATTGGGTAGTCGATTGTCATCCCTTTTCCAGAGCAATGGTAAAGCTGACATGATTATACACGCACACACCAGCAAGAAGTGGAAAGTGGAAGGGGGTGTGCATACCCAAAGAAGGGCAGGACAGATGGCAATGTGCCAGCCTGCTGTCCTAGTGGAAGGCTGGATGGAATGAAGCCCTGGGTGGTTCAGTGATCTAGCTTGGGGCCACCTAGATACAACTGAGGACTTTGCAGAGCATTGACTCACTCACCTTCCAGTTGTGAGCAGTTGGGGCTTAGCAATGATCTTTGATTACTCCTCCCAACCCTATCCACAATCTTCCATGGCTTCCTAACCTGTCCAACCAAACATTGTTATCTCTGCCTTCTGTGCTTTTTTTTCCACAAATGAAGAAACTGAGGCCCAGAGAGGTTAGTAAGTGGTGAAACTGGGATGCTCTGACTTCAGTCTCAGCCCTCCTTCCTTTAAACCTTGGGACATCACTTTTGTTACTCCCTGGCATATAATTTGGGCTTCAACCAGGCTCATCTCCTCACTGACTCCCAAGTCTAGGGTGGGGTGGGGTAAGAACATGATACTTATTCCTGTCTCCATGCCTTTTTTTTTCATGCTGTGCCCAGTGCCCAGACATTTTAACCTGCCTTCCTTCCACACCTTTCACCAATCTTATCTTTTAAGCCCTGCATCTTCTGACTACTCCAGCCCATATTATATCATGGGATCTGAGATCTAGATCAGTAAATGACCTTAGAGGCCATCTAGGCCAATCTCTTTCATTTTCCACCTTTGTGGAAGTCATTGATTCTGAACGGGTGAGGCCCAGCAAGGGACTTGTCCTTGGGTAGCTGAAGCTTCCAGCATGAACATCGGACCAAGGCATGGATGTCTAGGGTTAGCCACAAGACCAATGTATGGAAAGCATTCACTTGTGGTGTTTGTAAGAACAGTTCCCTTTCCTTACCCAGTCCTCCCCACCCCCATCATGCAAAGGAGATCACAAGTACAGATAATACCTAACAGCAGTTAATAAAAAACTGCATTTATGTTCTATTTAGCTTTGGAATATAACCAGAGGCAGAGATTCTCCCTCCTCCTCCCCTTCCCTCCCTTTCTTTCTCCCTTTCCCCCTCTTCCTCTCCCTCCCCATCTCTCTCATTTCTCTTCTCTCTTTTCCTCTCTCCCTCTTTCCCTCCCTCCCTGCCTCTCTCTCCCTCCCTCTCTCTCTCTCTCTCTCTCTCTCTCTCTCTCTTTCTCTCTCCCTCTCTCTCTCATCCCTTTTTCATTCTCTTCTTCCCTCCCTCTCTTCCTCTCTCTCCCTTTCTTTCTCTCTCCTCTCCTTCCCTCCTCATTTTCCCTCTTGGTTCAGACTGGGAGATAAGGAAGGAGAAGATCCTGGGTCTCCAAAGAATAAACCACAAAATAATTAAGATTTAATCATATACCTATTAACTTTACATATGCCACACTATAATCAAGGAAAGAGAATTCAAATCATAGAAAGGGTCTTAATGATCTCTCTATCTAATTCCATAATTTCATGGAGAAAGGAACTTGTAGCCCAGAGAGATTAAGAGACTGACTTTCTTGCTCCCATCCCATTTACATTCTGTGACTCTTGTGTGTATATAAACATTTGTGTCTTGTACCTCCATTAGAAAGGAAGCTCTTTGAGGACAGGGATTATGTTTCTTGCACACTGCCTGCCATGGAGTAAGCCCCTGATAAGTGCTTGTTGACTGACTGACTGACTTGAAATTAGCTGTAATGGCAGTTCTAGGACCAGAGCTCAAAATTGGCCTTGGATCTCATTTTAGGGCTAGGATGGGATGAAGGACTGGACTTGTGACATCAGTGGCTCAGGGACCTCTCCCCCAGAGAAAATGCCCTCAAACAAAGTAGGTTGACTCCTTTGCAAGTTAACATTTTAAAGAGCTAGTTACTTAGGGCACCTAGAGGTTAAGTGACTTGCCCAGGGTCTCCCTGACAGTCTGTCTCAGAGGCAGAACATTTTTTCAGCCTCATTTTTGGTTGGGGAATTGAATATTACAGGGTAGCTTCTAATAGAACTTGTAAAGTGGCTTTAAGCTTACGATATTTAATACGATGTGGGCCAAGAAGTACATGTGTGTGTCTGAGCCATTTAAAGTATTTTTTTAAATGTTTAAAACATGGTTTACTAATGTGGCTGACAATGTGTAGGGTTTGATGTACTATACAGTATTGGATGTTTACACTTGTTCCTTGTGGAAAATTCTTGCCAAGAGAGCAATTTTATGTATCAGAATAATAAATAAGTCAATATGTGGATGAGACTGTACAAGTTTTCCCCATATGCGACTGTATTTTGTATATGGTATGTGGCACCCAAACACAGGCGAAAGGTGAAATTGTCATATGTATGGGAGCATCTGTTACAATTCCAAACACTGGCTTGTGTCAAGATCAACCAGTTCATCTTGACCTCCACCCAAGGCTACGTTAATGGCCTGTCTCATTAGGACAAATATAAATTTTTCAGGATTGTTACCAGTAGAAGCACCATTCGGGGTGGGTAATTATCAGTTCTTCAGATATATCTGTAAGGTTAATTTACAAACCAATTAGTTACATTCCTCTTCATCGAGGTATACATTAGCCAGACTCGGCGGGGCTAATGTCAAGATTATCAGGCCACCCTTGACATTAAGGGAATTAGAATTTACATCATGCCTACTACGGGCCAGGCAATGTGCTGAGCTCTTTTTTTAACCCATGCTGTCTCTTTTGATCTTGACATGGGCGCTATTATCACCTCCACTTTACAGTTGAGGAAACTGGGACAAACAGAGTGAAAGTGACTTGGCCAGGATGCATAACTGGTGAATGTATGAGGCTGGATTTGAACTTGGGTCTTCTGTCTCCAGACCAGAGCTCGATCCACTGTACCAGGAGCTGCTGTTCATTAAGCCTGAGCTTGGCCTTTAGATCATGTATCTACTAGCTACCTTTCACCACCTAAGGCCACTAGGTGGCGCCATAGTGCATAGAGTGCTTGGTCTGGAGCTTCCTGAGTTCAAGTCTGACTTCATATACCCTGGGCAAGTCACCTAGCCCTGTTTGCCTCAATTTCCTCATCTGTAAAATGAGCTGGAGAAGGAAATGATAAATCACTCTAGTATCTTTGCCAAGAAAACCCCAAATGGAGTCGTGAGGAATTGGACATATTTCAAAACCAACAACATCTCAGTTAAGCAGCTAAACCTTGGAACAATTATTACAATTATTTGAAATAATGAGTTATGCCCCCCTCCCTTGCATTTGGGCCACACTGTTACATATAATGTTCACATCTCTTACCCCATTTATTCCTCACAAGAAAGCCATCAGAGACAGAGGGAATGTTATTACCTTTATTTTCAGGTATTATTACATAGACTATTATATATAATATATACAATATATTATACATACTATATTATATGTTATATATATATATATATACACATATATAACATATACAGTTATTTGTATTTCAGTACCCGGTCTCCCCCAGGGGAAGGCGTTAGAGGAGGGGCTTTCAAAGGCCTCCCTGACCCCTTCTCTAAAAGCCAGAGCCCCAATCCCTGAAGATCAGAAGCAGCAATAGCTTCATTCTCTTTCTCTCTTCCAGGTTGTCGGCCTCCTCCTGCCCAACCAGACCCTGGCCTCCACCATCTTTTGGCAGGTAACTCTCTCCCAGAAGCCCTCAGCCTCCAGGAGGTGGGTAACAAACATTCAGCAACAAAACCTTATGTAAGAAAGTCCTGCCTGGGAAGCCTTTCTCATTCTATTGGACAGACTCTCTAGCCCCATTAAAGAGAAAAACCAACCAACAGACCTTGATTAAATACCTGTTCTGTGCCAGACATTGTTGGGGACCCAAAGATGGAAATCGTCCTGCCCTGTTTGCACCAGCTGCTCTCCGTCCCAGGAATCCTCTCCCTTCTCACCTCGCCTCCTGGCTTCCTTTAGATCTCCCCTCCAATCCCACCTCAGGCAGGAGGCCTTTCCTAGCCTTTGCTGGTGCTTTCCTCTGGTAAGACATCCCCTTGTACACAGAGTTGTTTCCATATGTCTCCTCAGCCAGAGTGTAAACTCCTGAGGGCAGGGGGCTGTCCTTGCCATTCCTGGTGGTTATTCCTGGTGCTTAGAACAGTGCCTAGTATATGATAAGTGCTTAATAAAGGCACATTGCCTGACTGCTGGGAGAAATAGCTTGTACATAGATAAAGGATAATGACTGAACTTGTCCTTTCATTAGTATAGAGAGGAAGCTCCATCTACCAATACAGGTCACCACCTTTTCTGCAATTGAGAGTCTTAGAAGATTCTCTAAAGTGCTTAGAGGTCAAATGACTTATCCAGGGTCACACAGCTAGTAAGTATCTATAGCCAGATTTGAACTCAGGAAGATGAGTCTTCCTGACTCTAGGCCCAGCGCTCTATTCACTGCAATAGTCTGTCTCTCTCTTTCTCCTCCCCCTCCTCTCTTCTCCTCCTCCTCCTTCTTCTCTCTTCATCTCTCTCCCCCCTCCCTCCTTCCTCCTCCCTCCCCCTTTTCCCTCTCCCTGCCTCTCTGTCTCTGTCTCTCTCTCTGTCTCTGTGTCTGTCTCTCGCTCTCCTGACCCATTCATGCACTGCTGCTTGAAAGCAGGGGTTTGGACTGAATCCCCTCCTGAGGTTCTTCTAGGCCCCAGGCTCCCATTTAGAAGAAGAATACACATTTGGGCCAGCAGATCCCTCATTCCACACACTCTCTCCCTCACCCTCAGTCAGTACAGGTTTAGGGAAAGCAGACTCACTTGACTTTCAGCCCAAGCTGTAACTAATGAGGAAGGTAAGGCTGTCTCCCCCACCCCCTCAGCACCACCTGGGCTGCCTCTCCTTTCCAATCACATTACAAATGCATTACAAAACCAGGTGCAATCATTTTTTCTAAATCTTTCTTTCGGGTAGTTTAGACTTTAGCTCTCTTGCAGCTAACTATGTGTGTGTGTGTGTCTGTAGGGATGTTTGTGTGTGTGTGTCTGTAGTCTGTGTGTATAGTGGGGTTCAGGGTCTGACTCCCCTAAAGAAATTGAGGGTAAGGGGTTTCCAGTTGGTCTCCTAGAAGCACCCACCCCTCCACCAGCTGTGCTGTTTTTATGACATTCAGGGCCTATGGCCACTCCCATGTGCTTTCATGTCGTCCACCCCTGACAAAAGAGTTCAGTTCAACATTTATTGAGCACCACCTTGGTACTCATGTACCAAGAAAGCAGGCAAAGTGCCAGATAGGTCAAAATATTCAAAACAGTTATTTTCTGTGGCAGCAAAGTACCTGGAAACAAAGTAAGAGCCATTGGCTGGGGACAGTCTGAGCCAGCCATAGTGGGTGAGAGAGTGGCCTCTTAGGGAATTGTAGGAAACAGCAAATCCAAAGGATTCCAAACTCAGTGGGAAGGCTTGCATGAACTCATGCAAACAGAGAGAGCAAAACCAGGAGAACAAGAGCCTTCCTTCTGGAAGCAAAGGCCCTGGGTTCGAATTCTGGCTTTGCCACTTACCACCTGGGTGACTATCTGCTCAGCCACGGGTGTGGCTGAGCAGATAGCTGCTGGCCTTAGAGGCAGGAGCTCCTGGCCTCAGGTCCTGCCTCTGCTGGGTACTTGCTGGGCCTCTTTGGGGAAGTTAATTAATCTCTCATTACCTTCAGGCAATAAATTGAACATAAATTGCAAAGTATTTGATGATATGCTTTGGCAGAAAGGGTTGAAACCCTTGGATGGCTGTGGAGTCAGGAAGATCAGAGTTCAAATCCAGATTTAGACACTTAGTAGCTGTGTGACCTTTGCTCAGTTGGGTGGTGCAGTAGATACAGCACTGGGTCTGGGGTCAGAAAGACCTGAGTTCAAATCTAGCTTCAGACATTTACTAGCTGTGTGATGCTGAACAAGTCACTTAATCCCTGCCTGCCTCAGTTTCCCCATCTGTAAATTCTACATAACAGCACCTACCTCCCAAGGCTCTTGTGAGGATCAAACGAGATCATAACTGTAATAGGCTTACTGAGCACAGTGTCCGGCATATAGTAGGTGCATAATAAATGCTCATTTGCTTTCTTCTCTCCTCTGCATTTAGTTCCTACAGATCTGGTCTTCCCATTCTTTTTTGAATTCCTTGTATTGGTTTTTTTCTTACAGTGCAACACAATTCTATTATGTGTGTAGGGAATGTTCTAGCCATTCCAAATCAGTAGCACCCCCACTTCCCCCCAACTTGTTTTATTTCTACAAAAAGTGCTGCTTGGTTGGCCCATGGGGTGGCCATGGCAGGAGGGGTGCTTCCCAGAGATGCTCGCTCTCTGATGACTCCCATCTCTTTGCAGTGGCTGAACCAGAGTCACAATGCCTGTGTCAACTATGCAAACCGCAATGCAACCAAGGTGAGCTCACTCAGCCCCACTCCCACCAGATAGAGCACCACTGAAGGGGGGTTTGAACCCAGGACCTTGGACTCCAAATCTAGTACGGTTTCCCCTTTATTATATCTTTGTGTCCCTCAACAGTTATATCTCTAGGAGTGGCCTGAACTTAGATTTTGATTTCTGCTAGTTTTTTCTCATTCTCCTGTGCTATACTTTGTGTCTTAGCTTAGAGTCGAGACAGACTTGGGCTCCCATGTCACCTGTGACGTTTGCAAGCCTGGCAAATCACCCTCTCTGAGCCTCCATTTTCTCATCTGAGAAATGGGGACATTATAGTCCTTCTATGGTGTCTACCTCAAATGAGGTCATGTACTACAAGTGCTTTGCAAATGTAAAATTAGGATTATTTGATATCTGCTTTCCAGGGCTCCAGGTGCCAAGCTGAAATTTCTCTCTCTGTTTTTCAGCCTTTGCCTGCATCCAAGTTCATCCAGGGCTACTTGGGAGCCGTCATAAGCGCTGTCTCAATTGCAGTGGGTAACACTTGCTTACATTGTATCTGTTATGTTGATATTGCTTTCTCTGTCTCGCTAATCTCCATCTTCTTGAACACATATGTGTCCTACCCTTCAGACTCTAGGGGTGTCCATTTCTGAAGGGGCACTGGGGAGGAGGAGGGCTTTCATCTGCTTTCGGGGGAGATTTTCCTACTTTGATACAGATCCTAAGAGAGGGTACTGGGGGGGCGGGGCTACAAAAGAGAATGTAGGCTATCATAAAGTGTACCTGACAGAAGATGTTGGCACAAAGGAAGAGAGGAGGTGCTTCCCTTGCCATAGTGAGGGAAGGGCATCTTCACATGAAGGCATTTGTGTTTCTAGTGCCTAGCACATAGTAGGCACTTCAAACATGTTTCTTAACTATTGACTGACAAGCCCCAGACATAGGTTAGGGGATAAGGCAGGACTGACTGCTTAAAACTGAGGCGGAATCAAATCTGTCCTTGACCCCTAGGGTGACCCAGCCTCACCAGGGCAAAGAGGGAGCCAGCCTAGAATGATTAACATACAAAAAACCCCGCCATCTTGCTGCTTTCCTGGTTCTTTCCTTCCTTAAAAGACAGTGTTGAGCTGGAAGGGAAGACTATGGCATTGTATGGAGGGGCTGAAGTGATTGCTCAGTGGTTTGGGCCCTTGGCCCCATGAGCGAATGGCAAAGCCAGGAGAGGAGCTTGAGTCCTGCCTTCCAGCCCACATTGTTCTCATCCTCTGTTCAGCTGAATGAAAGGCTATGCCTGCTGCCATCAGGATGTCCCGTGCTCAGTGCAACAATGATGATGACTGCTACATATCAATTTTATTATTAATAATACCAATAGTTATTATCCATAATACTTATCAATATATTAGAAAAGAATATTAGTGGGATAGCAACTTGTCCTAGGACTATTTCTTTCCAAACTCCATCAAAAAAGAGAAGAATGAGACATTAGTAACAGCAGCAGGAGCAACTCATATTTATCTGGCCCTTTGGAAATATTTACAACATCTTTTTGAAAAAAATGATCAGATATTTTTCCCTTTTTACCTCCTGAAAAGAACAAAATCCTTGTAACAATATACATAGTCAAGCAAAATTAATTCCCATATTTGCCAGTCCAAAAAATTCTTATGGTATCTTTTCCCCAGTGGTTCCGAAAACACTGGGGCTTAGAGCTTAACGGGTTTGCTCTGGGTCACACCACCAATGAGTTCCAAAGTTCTGAACAGTTACATTGTTTCATGCATTCTGTTAAGCGGCTATTATTATCAGACTTTTTTTTTTAAAGCTTTTTGTGTTCTTCAGGGAGCCCTATCATTCTTAAATTGTCTCTCTGCATCCTGTTGTCAAGATCGATAGATTTTGCTTGTCTGGTGATCTCATTTTCTTGGAACATTATTGCTTTTTTGCTTTTCTCCTTCTAGATTAGCCTTCACTTCTGTATATTTGCATTCACAATCCCAATTAGTTGTCCTCTCTTTCTTTTTCTTTTGTAATTCTTGCCACAATGGATTAAAATTTTTCTATTCTGCCAATTATATCTGCTGTGTGGGCCATAAATTCTGCTTTCACAATTTTTATTTCTCTTTTAAACCATTTGGGAACCTCCTCCTGGGGTTCCGTGTTCTCTTGGGAATACACACACACACACACAGGCACACACACAGACACAGACAGACACACACACTCACACACAGGCACACAGACACAGACACACATGCACAGACACATACAAATACACACAGGCACACAGACACACACAGACATACACACACAGACACACACACAGACACACAGAGACACATAGGCACACACACAGACACATACACTCACTGCTATGGTCCTTTGCTTCATCATTATAATAACAGACTACATTTATATAGGGCTTACTATATGCCAGGCATTTTGCTAAGCATTTTACAATTATTATCTCATTTGATCCTCACAACAACTCCAGGAGGTAGATGCTATTATTATTCCGATTTTATAGATGAGGGGACTGAGGCAAACAGAGTTTAAGTGACTTGCCCAGGGCCATACAGCTGCTTCGCGTCTGAGGTTAGATTTCTGATCCCAGGTCTTCCTGACTGCAGACCTGGCCCTCTGTGCACTATGGTGCCACCTAGCTGCCCCATCATGTATTGGTTCATTTTCCTTCTACCTTTATTCATAGATGTTTGGACTCGTTAAGCTGATCTAGAGGCCATATTCCTTTCTATTATTAATGTCATTCTTCCCTGTTGGTGTATCAGTTAATACTCAAAGTCTTTATCTGAATTTTCTTCCTCCTGAGATCTTTGGTAATGTCAGTCTTTTTTTCCATTATACTGTATTCCCTTTTGCACACTTTAGGGTTCCTCCCCCTTTGATGACAGTTACGATCATCTGTAAGATGAAAGAATTGGACTTGATGGGCTCTGAGATCCCTTCCAGCTCTGAGAGGAGTCGGTGATGCTACAGAAAGGACCTAGGGACCACCAAGGACACTAGACCCTGCCTGAGCCAATCCACTTTACAAATACTTTATCTGGGCTCCTTTTCCTCATCTGTCTCAGCTGAATTAGGAGGGGAAAGGATTTGTCTTCAAGTAGTTCCAGGATCCTTTAGGAAGATAGCCTGTACCAAGAGCCTAGTAATGGTGATGATGGATTTGCCCCAACTTGGAGTCCTGGGAGGTGCCAGTAGATCACACCAAGCTGGGCACCCAGAGTCCTGAAGAAAGCAAATATCACCAATCCTTTCTTGTCTTTGAAATTTCTCTCCCGGTCCCAAATAACACTATGATAATCTCCTTGTAAGTGTTTCTTACTCCCACACCTCCTTCACTTCCTTGCCTTCCTTTCCTATTAGATTTTCTCTTCCATTTCTAGCTCCTCGTTTCTTCCTTTCCTCCTTTGGTTTCTGTATGTCCTTTTATATCTTCCCCCTCTCCTACCTCCTCCTTCTGCTTCTCCTCTTCCTCCCCCCTTCCTCTATCTGTTCTCCCTCCTTCTCTGCTCTTCCATTCCTCTTCTTCTTCTTCCTTTTCTTCCTCCCACCTCCTCTTTCCCCTTCTCCTCTTCCTCCCTCTTCCCCTATCTTTCCCCCCTTCTTCCTACTCTTTCATCTTTTCCTTTTCTTCCTTCTCTTCCTCTTCATTTTCTTCCCCTCTTGTCTTCCTCTTTTTCCCCACCTCCTCCTCCTCCAGGACCCCAGGACCCAAGGCTGGACCCCATGGGGAGCACTCGGTGGGCCCTCCTTGATTGCTGGCCCCTGGGTTCTCGAATTCTGTGATCTCCACTTGATAAGAGTAGCCCTTCCTCACTGCCTCCTCCTGCTCACGGTGAGGGTCCAGCCTTGACAGATGGGAGCAGAGTTTCTGACACGGATTATCTCCAGCTTGCTTTTCTCTTTTTGTGTAAATCACAAAACCACTGGATAAAGGAGTTTTATTTTAGTTTAGTTTTCCTTGTTCCCTGGCACCCCAGGCCTGTCGGCCTCATTAACTGATCTCTGCTGTCAATTAGCTGTAAATCCCCTCCCAGGGCGAGCCTATTAGAAGGAGATGACCTGAAAACAAGTGTCACTGGCCTCAGTGGTTGGCCCAGTACTGGTATTAATTAAAAGGAGCCCCTCCCAGACAGGCAGCTTGGATGGAGAGACCTAGCGAGGCAGAGGAGAGGGGGAAGCACCAGGGCCTGGGGAAGGGCTTGGCCCTTTTCTTACTCCCGGTGACGACCCTCCAGCCTCTATGTATCTTCCCTATCACCCCAGCTGCCCCAGGAATCTGGACCCTTCAGTATTCATTCTTCCTAAATGGATTTACAGGCCAGAAAGCCAGGCATTAAACCTTGGTTATCAGACTCTTGACCAAAAGCAATTACCAAGAATAAATTATTGACAAGGAAGGAAGAATGGAGAGATGGATGGATGAATGGATGAATGGATGGAGAGAAGGGAGAAAGGAAGGAGATTCCATTAAATTATTTTCTTAAATCCCACAACTTGCTATATTTTAAGAGAAAACTTTCTTCACTCTATCTAGCATCACCATTCAATGCCACAGGTACACTTTGAGCACCTTCTGTATATCCAGCCTTTTACTTGGGGCTGCCATAGGGAAATTGGGAAAGGCTCAGCCTGTCCTAAGTGAGTATCATGCCTAGATAAATAGATAAAACATTTATTAAATAAAGTATTTATTAGAAGATAATGTTTATTACGCCTTTACTCTGTGCTAGGCTCTGTGTTAAGTTCTGCCCTCTGGGAGCTTACATTCTAGTGGGAGGGATGGGAGAAAATATATTAGTTATATATCTTATATGACATTAATCAATGGTGCCAGACCATCCAAAGGAGTGAATTCCTGCCTAAAAGGGCCCACAGATGGCTGTGTTTATTCTGTTCTCCCATTTATCTCCCCCCTTAGAATGTAAACTCTTTGAGGGCAGGAGCTATACATACATACATACATACGTGTGTGTGTGTGTGTGTGTGTACACTCTTTGCCTTTTTTTCCATCCCCAGAATAGATCACAATGCATCTGGTAGGTGTTTAATAAATGCTTGTTGATTGACATTATTGGGGAGACAAGCTGTAGATGCATGAAAATTCAATAATAGTGTAAGACCACAGCTTATGGTCCCACAAGGCAGCACCAGATAGTCAGTACATTGAGCAGTGTGGTCAACAGCTTCAGCAAAGCCTAGAGAAGGAAGAGGTATTGGTGGTTCAGACCCTTGGCGCAGAAAGTTCCCTGGAGTTGGGGCAACCCCTGTGTTTCATTGAGTATCTTTTACTGACTTTATCCCTGCATCTCTTGAGCTGCCACTCCCCACCTTGATGATCATTTCTGGTGTTGGCGTACTTCTTTGCCCACTCCATTTATTCTCTGGTATTTAGTCTTCCTTGCTCTAGTGTGGACCTGGTGAATCAGAGTAGATGGCCTCTTTCACCAAAGGCTGGGGCCTTTGACTTAGACCATGACTGCTAAATAGCCTGTGGACATAAGATGAGGGGAGGAGGGAGACAGAGAGAGACCAGGGGAGGGATTCCTTGCTTTATTCCCCTGAGTCACATAGGGAGGGACAGTGGGATTGATCCAATCCATTTCTAATCCCTGGACCAAGAGGAGGGAGTTGCATCAGACATCATGTTTTCATGATTGGGACAGCTAGGTGGTACAGTGGACAGAATCTTGGGCTTGGAACCAGGAAGACTCATCTTTGTGAATTCAAATCTAGCTTTAGACACTTCTAGCTGTGTGACTCTGGGCAAGCCACTTGACCCTTTTTGCCTTAGTTTCTTCATCTGTAAAATGAGCTAGAGGAGGAAATGGCAAACCACTCCAGTGTCTTTGCCAAGAAAACCCAGACACTACTGGAAATGACTGTACAACAGCAACAAAAGTCCAAAAATGGATCTCTTGTATCATGAGACCATTCAACTCTGGTCCTCTGGAATTCTGGTCATTGCATTGACCAAAGACCTTAAGTATTTCTAAGTTCTCACCTTTTCATTTTACAGATGAGGCCCAGAGGGGGTGGCTGATTTGTTCAGTCATACAGCATGCTTTCATAGCTGTTACAGGAGGTCAGCTGAAGCTGGAGAGTAGTGGGCTTCAAGACAAGCTCTGACTTCTCCATTTAGCCACAAGTTGGCCATATGGGGCACACTCTGCTCCAATCCCTCCATTTCCAGCTTGGGGGAGGGGGGACAGGGATGGTAGTGGGACCTCCCTTGTCCCAACTAAGCACCAACCAACCTTGGTGCTTAAGGACATGTCTGACCCAGGCTACCTTGTGATAGCTGTCCAGCTTTAATTATTGTGCATGTGCAGCTTTAATAGGCATATGCTGGTTCTATGCACTGGCTTGACATTATTTTAATACAGGCATGTCCTTCCTGAGAAATTCACAGCCTTCCTTCCACAACCCTCTCCACCCCCCTTTTCCTGAGCATGGCCCATCTGCCCAGTGCTATGATATCTGTCTGTCTCTGTCTGCCTCTGTCTCTCTGTCTCTTTCTGTGTCTCTATGCCTCTTGTTCTCTGTCTTTATTTCTCTGTCTCTGTCTCTCTCTGTCTTCCCCATCCCCCTCTTCCTGGGCCCTCCAGCTCTTGCCCCATGTGGACACCAAATCCCCATGGAGATCCTCCGGGACAGAACAGGAGGAAGCCAAGGCTGAACTCTTTTCCATCTCCCTGCCCTTGCTGCCTTAGTCTCCTCCAGGCTTGGGCTAGCACTGACCTGGCTGGCCATCCCCTGTAGGGCCAGCCCAGTAAGCTGAGCGGGGAGGCGGGCTTCCAAGGCCAGGCATTCCTGGGCAGGCTCTGCAGCCTGTTTGTTTTGCCCTTCTTCCTCTCCTTCCATGGCAAGGCCTTGCCAAAGCGGAGCCCATGTGTAGTTAACTTTTATTTTGTGGTTTATTTGGGCGGTTGTGAAAGCGCCCCACTGGGGCAGCCCATGGCCATAATTGTTCTCTTTCTCGAAATCCTCCAGAATCCAATTATTAGGGCTGATTTTCTGATCGCTAGCTCTGTTCATGATGGGTCGATCGCCATTTATGCCAGCTGGTTTCCTTAAACAAGGCCCACTGAGCTGGCAAGGAGAGGAAGCAGCCGGCTAGGCTTTTTCATTTTAATGGGCTCCACCAAATGCTGTAGCCCTGAGGGCCCCAACCAGCCCCAGCGGTGGGGGTGTGGGGGTGGGGAGAGCTGCCTCCTGGCTGGTGCATGCCCTAACACACTGGGAAGGCCCTGACGGAAGGGACCCCAGGCCTCAGCCCTACTCCAGCCCTTCATCTGGGGACTTAGACTTCAGAAGAGGCAGGAGATGCTGGAGCAGAACTCTTCACAGTGAGGGAGGGTTGGGAGGGATGAGTGGCCCTCTCTCTTCCACTTCCAACAACAGGAACAACAGTTAACATTGACACTGTGCTCTAAGGTTTCCTAAGTGCTTTACAAATACCTTATGTGATTCCCCCAATGGCTCTGGGAGGTAGGTACTATTATTGTCACCAGACAGATGGAAGTAAAGTGACTTGCCCAGGGTCACACAGCTAGTAAATGCAAGCTCAGGTCTTCCTGCTGAGTCCAAGTCCTTTAAATGCTTAGAAGAGAGGTTCATATTTTACCCTACAGTTAATTGGGAGCCACTGAACATTTTTGGGTAGTGGAGTCTGATCTGTATTTTAGAAATATTAATTTATTTGCTCTGTTAAGGATGGATTTAAGAAGGGGAGAGGTTGGAATCAGGGAGCTGGAAGGCTGTTGCTGTCATCTCCGTGAGGGCCTCAACTGTAGGTGGCCCCTTGAGGGACATGATTTTACTAGTAAGGAAACAGAGAGGCAGAGGAGTGTTCATGGCCACCCTGGTAGTCAGTAACAGAGCCAAAACTGGAATCCAGGTCTCCTGCCAAGAGAAAGGCTTTTTCTTCTTATACTCCTCCCCCCACCCCCAAAGAACTCTCAGTTGATCCTCCATGGAGGTCATGGCATGGTGTAGCCTAGTATAGGCTCCCCAACATTATCATTCAAGCTCAGAAAGGGTTTTACATACATGAACCCATGGGATCATCCCAACTTGGGGGGGCAGGTATTATGCTCCCCATTTAACAAATGAAGACTCTGTGGCTTGGAGGGAGCAAGTGCCCAAGATGACATAGCTGAGAAGTGCCAGAAGCCAGATTTGAACCTGGGTTTGGGTCTCTCTTGCCTCTGGGGTCTTCAGGATGCTCTCCCTGCCACCAGCCTGCCTCCTTCTAGTGGTATTTGCCCTGTTGCCCTATAGGAAAGGGAATATGATTAGACTAATCTGGGGATTGTTATGAGTACCAACTCCAGTTAATTGCCTTTACACAGAAATGCTGCCAAACTCTGACCTCCATGAATCCCTTAGCCTGTCTGTGGACATCCTAAAGAATAAAGCAAGCTGGGGCAGCTAGGGGGCACAGTGAATAGAGCACTGACCCTGGAGTCAACAGGATATGAGTTCAAATGTGACCTCAGACACTTGACATGCTTACTAGATGTGTGACTTTGGGCAAATCACTTAACCCTCATTGCCTTGCCTTCCCCCCTCCAAAAAAAAAAAGACCAAAGCAAGCAGAAGTCCCCACCCACCTGCCCCACACCACCTTCCCTCATCTTCATTTCTAGAGTCACACAACTCAGATTCAGATACGAGCTTTTCCACTTCCCGTGGAAGGTTACCAGTGTGATCTCAAGCAAGTTAACTCAGCATCTGGGCTTCAATTTCCTCATCTGTAAAACCAGACATAAGAAGATGGACTAAATGATCTCCGAGGCCATTCCTTTGGGCTCTGAGTCTATGAAGATTCTGTTTGGGACAGAAATCGCCTTCTTCCTCCCTTACCCCAAGTTTCTAGAGTGACCAGAAGGGTGAGGAGTCCACTTTTCTATGAAAATACTGCCTGTTCATGTAATTGATCACAAGGCTGGCCTCTCCCTTCTCTGTCAGCCCTTTCTGCCTCACCTCTTTCTTTCTCCCCCCGCCTTCCTTTGCTGCCTAGGTGAAGGTGCCCCTGTGGATTTTTCTAATCCCAGCTCCCTGGCCTCGATAATTGTTTGTGATCGGTGTAGCCTTTTTGCTGACAGCCTGTGAATGTGGTGTGAGAACCCATCATCGGGGTGTGAGATGGAGTGGGGCTGCCCATGGCCACACTCAGTCATAAGGGACAGTATAGGAAGGGGCCGAGCTTCATCTTTGTGTGTGTGTGTGTGTGTGTGTGTGTGTGTGTGTGTGTGTGTCTGGAAGGCAGTGGCCAAGGGAATTGCTAGTTTGGTTGACCCAGAAGGCTGATGTTATCCCCAAAGCCCCATCCCCAACCTCTGAGCCAAGAGCTAAGGAAAGAGAGGTTTTGCTGAGGTATAAAGCTAGAGGAGACCTTACTGTCCTTTGCCCTCTAACAGATGAAAAAAGTGGGGCTCTGAAGTTAAGGGACTTGTCCAAGGTCACTCAGGAGGGCATGTGATAGGATGAGGGAATTTAGGATGAGAGTCCTGGGGGAGGAATTCCCAGGAAGGCTAAGAGCAGGCCCTTGTCTATGGTCCTTTTGGGGGTGGTAGGAAGGATCCTCGAGTGGCATCTCATCTGCCCAGGCTCTTTTCCCTTAACTACTGATGGTCTCCTGTATTAGAAGTGAGCCAATCCATGGCTTAAGTGGGCGGACCTAGCAAATAATGAGAAAAAAATCAGGATGTTTCAGCGGAAACTTTGCTTCTCTCTGGCGTTGGCTTGGGCTCAAATGCAGTGTCTGCCTCTGCCTGTGTGACCTAGGCAATGTCACTTAATCCACTTGGGTCGAATTTCCCTAGTCTGGAACATGAAGAGGTTAGAACGGACAGCCTGGAGAGTCCCTCCCAGTTACAAGTCTGTGTCCCTAGGCCATCTCGCCATCTGATCCCAGACTCCAACCTGTGACTGGGGAGAACTAAGCTGGGAAGACAGGAGGCAGTCCTGGGCTTAGAGCACTCAGTGGCCAGGTGTTAGTGACCTTCATTCCAAGAGCCCTGATCATAGACAGCATCATAGATTTAGAGCTAGAAGGGCCCTTAGAGGTCATCCCCCTCTTTTTACAAATGGAGAACCTGAGCCCAGAGGTTCTCCATGGGGATCTGCTCTTTCACCTCCTCCCTCTCTCCCAAGGAACCAGAGTCAGTATGAAACCTAGATTCTAAACCCTACCCTAATAACGTGATTTAGAGCAAGGCACCTAATCTCTCCAAGTGCCAGTTTCTTCATCTCTAAAATGGGGATCATACTGACTCCATCTACATCATAGGGTCATTGTGAGTAAAGCACCTTGAAAGTTCTGGTTCATAGTACCTGATGAATATAATTGGTCTATTAACTGGGTGTGCCAAAAAAAACATTGGCACACTGATCTTGATTTAGTGGAATAGGCAGAGCCGGAGGGGGTGAGTAATAGGGGCTAAAGTGTCCAGGAGCTTGGCAAGTCTTCTTTGAGAGTATTTACCACCTGGAGGAAGCACAAATGTGAATGAATCCTAAAGTCAGAGGACCTGGGGTCACATCTTCAGCTGCCATTTCATGACCTTGGACAAGACCCCAGACCTCAGTTTCCCCATTTGTGTAATAAGGGGTTTGGACTAAGTAGGTGCTAATATTCCTCGAATGATCCTGGAAATTGTGAGGGACACTCTTCACCATCCCCCCTCCTCTACACACATACTCCCTCTAGGGCTTCCCTTACTACTCAACAGCCAGCAGGGGGAGCCCGAGCTCACCTTCGCCTTGGTCTTTGGGTTCTGTCCATCCGAGGCTGTAGGAGCCAGGTGAGGAATTCAGGTCACCTATATCTTCCTCCAGTGCTGCTAACTCCCTCCTGGAGAAAATTCTCTCCAAGACTTGTCAGGCTCCCAGCCACTTTTGTCCCCATTCCTCACCCCTCTCATCATGGTTGTTTGTCCCACAAGGGCAGGCAGAGATGATGAGATTGCATTGATTTCTACCTGGAAGGGCTCAGCAGGTGGTTGGACAACAAATTCCAGCTGAAGAAGACCATGAAGGCCCCCCCCCCCCCCATGTATGGACTGGTCAGGGGAGGCCGCGGGGGGGAGGGGTTGGGGGGGGGAGGGAGAGAGAGAGAGAGAGAGAGAGAGAGAGAGAGAGAGAGAGAGAGAGAGAGAGAAGCATTTATTACACAGGTGTCTGATCAGGATAATGTGATTTTTATCACCTGGAAACTGTCTCTGGGTGGGTGGGGAGAGATTCTCAACACAGGTGATAAATGCATGGCAGAGCCAGGAACCGAGGGCCTCTGACTCCAAACTTAGTCAGTCCTCTTTTGACTGCACTGACTTGCAGAATCTCCTCTTTGGAAGGAACTTCAGAAGTCATCTCTGACCTCAGTCAGTCAAAAATCATTTAAGTGTGTACTGTGGGCCAGGCACTGTGATGGGCACTGGGCATGGTGCAAAGAGAGGCTCAAACAATCCCTGCTGTCAGGGAGCTCATGGTTTTCTGGGGGACATCCAGGAGATGTACAGATAGAAGGTAGTCTCAGAGGGAAGGCATAGTGAGGGCCAGGGTAGAATGGGAAAGGCCTCCTGCAGAAGGTGGGGTCTGAGCTGAGTCTGGAAGAGAGCCAGGAGACAGAGGTGAGGGGGCACAGCTGCCTGTGGGCCTAGCCCTGTCTTAGGGTCTCAGAGTAGGGTTTTCCAGAATGACTGACATGTGAGATGCCACTGAGAGCCAGGAATTGGACAGAAATTGGGGCCGAGGATTCCAAAGGGAGTGAGATGTTCACTGCCCCAGCCTCCCCATTCTCCTTCTCTCTCTCTCCATCCCTCCTTCCCTCACTCCCCCCTTTCTTTCTCCTCTCTCTCTCTCTCTCTCTCTCTCTCTCTCTCTCTCTCTCTCTCTGTGTGTGTGTGTGTGTGTGTGTGTCTCTGTGTCTCTGTGTCTTTATGTCTCTCTGAGTTTCAGTGCCTCCCCCCACCCCCAGCACAACTAGCCAGTAACGAAGTCTTGTTGATTTTGCTCCTGTCCCTGGCTCTGCACTCCTATCCCTGCTGCCTTTATCACTCCTGGAGGAGGATGGTGATCTCTTTCTGAGCAGTTCCTCTCTCCTCCTCCTCCTCCTCTCCCTTCCATCCCTTTGTGTAGCTGGGTATGAGTGTAAGGAGCAGGGATGACTGGGGTAGGGATGGGAGGAGGGAGGTTTGGGTGACTGATCCAGTAAGTGCTTAGTAAAACTGGTCAAACTGAAATAAGTGTGAGTGTCCTCTCCCAGGCTGCTGCTCCCCCACCGCCCAGCCCCCTTTCCTGGGCTGTAGTTGGACGTCTCCCTTAACACCCCAGAGTTCTCCATCCAGCCTGGCCTTCCTTGTCATCGGCTCAGAAAAGGCTTCCACAATAGCCACCCTCCGCTCCCTTTTCAGCATCTCCCAGCACTTTTCCATCTGAGTGGAGGCCAGGAAGAGAAGCCTAGCCTCCTGCCTCCCAGCTGGGAGGAGGTGGGGTGGCTGCTGAGAGGCAGCACTGCCTCTGCCCAGACCCAGCAGCCTCCAAAGAGCCTAGATTTAGAGTCGAAAGGAACTTTTGAAAACATCCAGGCCATCTCTACATTTTACAGATACAGAAATAGCAACCCAGAAAGAGTAACTGATTTGGTGAAGGTCACGCGGGAGGACTGGAACCCGGGGCCTGTAACTCCACTGCCACTCCATCCTCAGTGACCTCAGGCCAGGCAGGAAGCTGGTAGACGGGCCCTGGCCTTACTTAATTCGTCCACAGGGAGGAGATTGCTGCTCCATCGCTAAGCCATTCAAACTCCCCAGTCGGATCTTCCTTCCACATCGCTAAAAATGGAAGGTGGTCCAGCACATCCCAGAGCCTCTTCCTTCCCCCTCCACCTTCAGCGGCCCCCTCTGAGCCTCAGAACCCAGTTCAGCCGGGGGCGTGGGCGTCTTTGGGTAGATGAAACGCGAAGTCATTAGCTGATTGATCCTGGAGCTTCGCTTGAGAATGGAGGAGATTGGATTTCAATCCACCCCAACACTGAATTTCATCTGCACAGCAGGGTGCGGGCCGGGATGGAGGAGCGAGGAGGAGGCGGCGGCGGCGGGTGGGGTGCGCGGCAGCGGCCGCTGCGAATCAATCCCAGCGTTGGATGCGCGGCGGGGATGGCGGATGGCGAACGGGTTCCCAGCAACAGCCTAGATGGAACCGTTTAACCTTTTCATTTTAATAGAGATGCTCCTCCTTCGCTTTGCATTCCAACTCTGGCCCGGAGCGAGTGGGGAAGGGAGGGAATTGAGATCTGTGCATCGACGCGGGGCTTAAAATAAAGAGTAAAAATATAGACACACACATCCATATATATCTATATATCTCCACGATCCGCAGGGTGGTTATGGCAGCGCGAGCTGCCTTACAGTCACTGCAGGGAGGCCGGGGGCATTCAAGCAGCCCTGGCATCTGAAGGGGGAGGGGAGGAGAGGGACAGGGCAGGATTCGGGGACCTCGTTCCCATCTCAAGCCCGGCGCCTGGTTCCGGATGGCTTTGAGAGGCCGCTCTTCTTTCTGCTTCTCTGTCACCGCAGTGAGAATGGTGGGCTCTCTCCTTGAAGTGGGAGTGGGGGATGGGGATCAGGCTGGCTATGGAAATAATCAGCAAGCCCTGATTAAGTGCTTACTGTATGCTAAATGCTAAATGTACAAAGATAGAAATAAAATAATCTCTGCCTTGAAGGAATTTACATTCTGATGGAATGAGGACACTTGGTAGATATAAAATGTATCTAATTAGGTACATACAAGACATCTATCTATTTAGAAAAATATCCTGTCTGTACCTAGAATGTATGTGTATATAATTGTGTGTGTGCGTGTGTGTGTTTATACACTCTCAGAGTTCATCTCAGAGGGAAGGTGCTAGCAATGGGGGGGTGGGGGATGGAAAAGATCTTTAGAAGGTGAGATTTGAACTGTCTAGAAGGCCCCCAGGAGTTGGAGAGGAAGAGGGAGGGCTCAGGAGAGGGGAGAAAGGAAGGCTGGCTGGGACTAGCCCAGCCAAAGCTTCCTGGAAAGTCATAGAATTCCGATTAGAGATATCCCCAATGAATTGTCAACCTCATGCTCAGATTCATTCAGAGGGTCAAAGATTTAGAACTAAAAAGGGCTCTCAGGGTCATCTAGCCCAGGCTTTTTGTTTTATAGACTCCAGAGGTCAAATGACTTGACCAAAGTCATACACACAAATAGTAAGAGGCAGAGTCAGGATCTGAACCCAGTATTTCTGGTTCACTCAACCCAGTACTTTTGATGTGGGTCAATTACTTGCTCTCTTCTGGTCCTACATAGCTAAGATAACAAGTTGTGCCCCCATTTTTGACCTGAGTCCGTTTGAGGGGGTTTTCACATACTGATCAGGGAAGGTAGCTTTCTTCCACTGAGGAAGTCACAGATTTAGACACCTCCCCTCCCCCACCAAAAAATTGCAGCCCAGTGCTAGGCACAGAGACCATAAAGACCAAAAAGAAATGCTCTCTGCAGCCCGAGTTTACAATATACTGGGGCAGCCTGGCGGAGCCAACTAGTGCAACAACAACATATTAAATGAGTACAAATTGATATGGGCATTGGGAAAGACCCTAACAATGGCACTGTCCATAAAGGGGCCCTTGAGCTGAGTTTTGAAGGGAGCTGGGAAGTCTAAAAGGTAGAGGAGAGTGGGGAGGGCCTCCCTGGTCTGGGCTTGCTTCACTTCTGTCCTGGCATCTGGAGTGCCATGAAGGGGATAAAGTATGAGAAGATGGCAAGGTAGGAAGGCGAGAGCTTATAAGAGGCTTTAAGGATGCTGTAGTTGATCCTAGAGGTAATAGGGAGCCATTGCAGTTTATTGAGCTGGGGAGTACCAGTCAGGCCTGCACTTTAGGACAATCATTGGCAGCTGTGTGGACAGTGGGTTGGAGCCCAGAGAGAATGACCCCTGGATATACCTTTGAAAATTCCCAAAAATCCTGACAAGGGACAGGGGCCTTTTATGGCTAGAAGCCCACCCACATCTCTGGGATCAACCTCCTTACAAACTCCCAGTGGCCTGACCCACCTCTTTGGAGACCCTCCCTGCTCAGTGCCAGGTGAGGAAGAAAGAGGAGAAGGCATAGATGGTCCCTGGTCTCAAAGAGCACACAGTCTAGTTGAGGAGACAAGATTCTTGGGGTTGGGGACAGCTTGGTGCCAGACTGAGTAACTCCAAGGGCCAGAGAGTATAGGTGTCCTCCAAAGTCTGGCCCTGTCTGACCTCAGGGAGCTGCCATCAGCTTGTAGACAGGGTCCAGGATTTGGAGTCAGGAGACTTAGCAAGAAGTCACCCTCCCACAAGCAGTGTGTCCCTGCCAAGTCACCTCACCTTGTCAAGCCACAAATTCCTCAGCTGTAAAATGGATGCAATGATTTGGATTATTTATTTCCTAGGGTTGCTGGGAGAGTCAAATGAGGTGTGCATCAAAGTGTCGTAGAAACTTTTCTGTTTTGACTTGTGACTCACCAGTGAGGGCATCCCCTCCACCCAGGCAGATCACATCCTCTCTGGGGCCAAAAAGACATCATCCCGAGACCCAAAATATCCAGGCAATGAATATCAAGGACCTGGTAAACCTTAAAGAATGTGGGCAGTGGAGAGTGTGGGGCATTTCAAATGATACTCAAACTGTGGCTCTGGGAGACCCTGGTGCCTTCCCTCTCTCAGTTATTTCCTGTTTCTCCTGCTTTACCTGTTTGTTAGCGTCTGGTGGGTCTGGTGATGAGGAGGCTCTCTGACCATAGCTGGGTTGGTTCTAGCCTGACAGGACATGCAGTCTGTAGGAAAGCAGCTATGGCTCCTCCTCCTCCCTGTCCCCTGCCTCCCCATCCAGTCCCACCTCTACACATTTGCTTATCCTGTTCTCTCCAACTGGAACATCCTCCCTTCACGCTCTGCCTCCCCTGAGAATTCATGGTATGGTAGACAGAGGCCTGGGAGATCTGGTTTCAGGTCTTTTTTCCCTCACTGTGTGACTGTGGGCAAATCACTTAACCCCTTGAGCCTCAGCTATCTCTTCTAACAAATGGGGATAGTTCTCTCAGGGATCTTGGGAGATTCGAAGGAGGCAATGAATATCAAGGACCTGGTAAACCTTAAAGAATGTGGGCAGTGGAGAGTGTGGGGCATTTCAAATCATACTCAAACTGTGGCTCTGGGAGACCCTGGCGCCTTCCCTCTCTCAGTTATTTCCTGTTTCTCCTGCTTTACCTGTTTGTTAGCGTCCTCTCTTCCATTGGATTATAAGCTCCCTGAAGGCAGGGGCCACCTTTTGTCTTTTTTTCATTCCCAGTACTGATCGTAGTCCTGGGCACATGAATCAATATTTATTGAATTGAATTGGCATTTCTTCAGCTCTCTGGGCCTCAGTTTCTTCATTTGTGAAATGAGGAGGGTGGATTCGTTATTATCACCATCCATCCTTCAATGCTGGACTCAAGCCTGCCTTGTCCCAGGAACCTTCCTGCTTTACCTTCATCTTTCTTCTGAACTCCTGCTTCCTGTATATCCTGTATTATACACTCAGCCATTCACTCAATCAGCATTGATTAAGTGCCTCTTGTATGCCAAATACCATGCTAGGTGCTGGGGTTACAAAGAGAAAAAAATGAAACAGCCCCTGCCCTTAAGGAGTTTACATTTGATCAGGAGACATATGTATTTATAGAAAATATTTATATGTCAAATATAAAATATTCCATATGTAAATATATCAAATATAAAATATTTCTATAAATAAATTATATAATATTTGTAAAAAAGCACTTAGCACATGCATGCCTGGAACACAGTAGGCACTCTATAAATGCTCATTCCTTCCCCTTTCCCCCAAACAAGTACATGCAAAATAAATAGAATAAATGGGATGGGGGTGGGGCTTGAACATTTGATCTCGTCCCCCCCCCCCCCCCCCCCAGCTGGCCTGTGAGTTGCCCCAGAGCAGGCCCTGTGTCTTTCCTGAATCACTTCCTAGCACTAGTCCTGACCCAGAGGAAGCACATGGTTCTAACTTCATTGATTGAGTAGATAGCAGTGGAAGGAATGAAGAATAAAAGCATTTCAGGGTAAATGCCCAACTTCCCTGAGCCACATTCTTCCCTGGTGGCAGGAGCATCACGCAGGAGAGGGCAGGGGGTGGGTAGGGTGGGTGTGCATCGGTTGCAGACCATCCGGCCACCCTGGGAACAGGGGTGCTGAGTTACAGATGGGGGTTTGGGATTTGGCAGGAGATAAGGAGCTGTTCTTTGCCCAGGGCCTTCCTTTCCACCTCCTCTAGTGGCTAATGGGTGCATAATGTCCTGCTGTGGCAGCTCTCTCCTCTGATTGCACTCTTTCTTCTTTCCAAGGTGGGCCTTAACGCTCTGGTTCAGAGAGCAAACAAGTTCACCCCAGCCACCCGCCTTCTCATCCAGAGATTTGTGCCATTCCCCGCTGTAGGTAAGAGCGAGCTTGGGTGTGCGTGTGTGTGTGTGTGTGTGTGTGTGTGTGTGACCCCATCCAACCTGACACTCTCCTGGCCAAGGAATGAGTATACCTGGAGATACCAGGAAAGCTGCTGCACAGGGTGAAGAGAAGTCTCTGCCTCATTGTCACGGCCACAACCAGCCCAGGGCAGTCGTGGACTGTTCCCTCTTTGTGCCTGATGTGGCCCATAAATGCAAATGACTGGGAAAGCGCAGAGTTAACTCAAGTTAACAGAAGTCCCAGAGAGCCCCCAAGCCTCAAAAGGATCCCCAACTAGTCCACCCTTTAATGGATCTGGGCTTTCATCCCCAAGGAGAAACAGCATGACATTACGGCTAGAGTATGGGACCTGGAGTCGAGAAGGCCTGGGTTTGAGTCCTGCATCAAGCACTTTCTAGCTGTATGACCGTGGGTCACTGAACCTCTCTGAGACTCAGTTTCCTTATCTGTAAAATGGTGGTAGTAATAGTACCTACCTTCCAGGCTTATTGTTTCATTATCAAATGAGATAATGTCTGTAAAATGCTTAGTCTCAACTCTTTTCCACCTCCCACCCCCCCACCCCCACCCCCAGCTTGCTTTCTTCTCTTCTTCAGTGGGATCAAAGGCAGAGGACTTTCTCAAGGCTATTTTTACTCTTCTGCCACCCCTGTTACAAACCATTTAGTTCCTGACCCCAAGCTCTCCCTATGTAATAACCAAGTGCATCCCATCATATCTTCTGCCTACAAATGACTTGTCCAAGTACTAGTTAGTGGCAGGGCCATAGCTCAAACCCATGTCTCTGTATTGTAAAATTGGGTGTTCTTTCTACTGGGCTGCCCTCTTTCTCTACAAAGGAAGGGAGCCAGGCCTGCAGCCTGGGGTTCAGATATCTTGGAGAGATCACACGATTCCTCCTTGGCAGTTCAGTCCAGAGGAAAGACCGGGGAGGAAGGAAATTTGGGGTGCTATTTCTGGATCTCCTAGCACCTTGGGACTCTTGTTAGCTATAAAATTTGGAGCATAGGATAAGTATATTTAGTTCTGGAAAGGACTTTGGAGACCATCTAATCCAGCCCCTATCGTTTTGTATAGGAGGCCCAAAGACCCAAATGGCTTACCCAAAGTCACTCAGGTGGTAAGTGACAGACTCAGAATTTGAACCCGGGTCCTCTGATCCAACATTCTTTCTGATACACCCTTTTGTCTCCTCCTCTGACTCAGGCATGTGCTGAGGAGCAAGAGGAGGGCATGGAAGTATATTGAAAGAAGTTGGCAGCCTCTGGCAAATATGGGGGTTTGCCAGGATTATTATTATTCCACAGCCTCACTCTTTGTTCCCTTCTACTCACCAATAGGCTAACTGAACTCCAAGAACTAATCACGGGGCCAGATCCTCAGATGACCCAGATAATTGCTGTGGCAACGCCACAAGTTTAATGAAGTCTCCTTCTATTTTGGGGGAGGGCCATTAAAGGAATTACCCTTTAGGGCTGGCTTCGTTAAGGGACCTAATTGAGTTAACTCTGTGCTTTCCCAGTCATTTGCATTTATGGGCCACATCAGGCACAAAGAGGGGACAGACCACGACTGCCCTGGGCTGGCTGTGGCCGTGACAGTGAGGCAGAGATCAAATCTTGACTCTGGAAATAGGCTTGAAACTGGAAAGGTAGGGTATGTTAACCGAGCCCCTGCCATCCAGATGGCTGGTCCACCAGAAATTCTCTGGGCTTCCTCCGTGAAATGGCACAAAAAGGAGAAGGGAAGAGAATGAACATTTACGTAGAGCCTACTGTATGCCAGGTGCTTTATAAATATTATCTCATTTAATCCTCACAACAGTCCAGAAAGGTAGCCAGTCTTTTTAACCATTTTATAGTTGAGGAATCTGAAGCAAACAGGTTAAATGTCTTGTCTAGTTTTACATGGCCATCTAAGTGTTCCAGGCTGGCTTTGAACTTCCATCTTCCTGACTCTAGGGTCACTGCTCTGTCTAATGTGCCAGAGGGGCTGCAACAAGAGACTTCCAGATTTTAGTGTTGACTGCTTCTGCAGTGACCACCCAAGGTGCTGCGGAGGAGACAGTATCATTCACTGATCAAGAAGTATTTATTAAGCACCTATTGCATACCACACACCTTGCTGAACCCTGGGGGTACTAAGAAAGGCAAAAGCAGCCTTAGTCCTCAGAGGGTTCACAATCATCTAGCAAGGACAGCCTGTGTATGTGTAAGTGTGACTTTGCCCTGTACTACCTGTGTGACCTTGAGCAATAATAATGAAGGCTTGCATTTATATAACCCATTATGGTTTGCAATATATTATCTCATTTGGCCCCAATCCATCCTCTACTCAGAAGCCAAAGTGATCTTTCTGAAAGTATAGGTCTGGTCAAGTCACTTCCCACTTAATAAACTTCACCGGCTCACTATTACCTCTGGGATCAAATAGGAAATTCTATGTTTGGCTTTTAAATCTCTTCATAACCTGCCCCCTTCCCAGCTTTCCGGTTTCCTTGCCTTACTCCCCAGCACAGACTTCAGGATCTAGGGACATTGGCTCTTGACCCTCTATCCATGATTCTCCATATCTGACCTCCACACCTTTTCCTCGTCCCCTATGCCTAGAATTCTCTTCCTCCTCACTTCCCCTTCTGAGCTTACCTAGATTCTTTCTAGAATCAGTTCAAAGCCCACCTTCTGTAAGAAGTCTTTCCCAATACCGCCAAATGCTGGTGATTTTCCTCTGAGATGACCTGGGTGGGCTTTGGCCATGACAATGAGCCAGAAAGTCAATCTGGCTCTGGATGCAGGCTCAACTTCTGTATATATGTTACACTGTAACTATGTTACATTGTAACTGTTTATAGCACAGCACAGATGTATATGTTACATTCTAATTGTATATATTACACTGTAACTATATATTTGTTATGCTGTAACTATGTGTTACACTGTTACTATCTATATGTTACACTGTAACTATATCTGTTACATGGCCCTCCTGAGTTGCATGTGATCTCTTCTATTACAATGTGAGCTCCTTGAGGGCAGGGGCCTATGCTTTTGCCTTTGTATCCCTGGCTTTTTGCACAGTTCCTTGCACATAGTATATATTTAACAAATGCTTGCTGACTGATTGATACTTGCAACAACGATGAGAGTTAGGTGCTGTTATTCTCCCCATTTTCCTGAGGAGGAAACCAAGGCAGGTAGAGGTGAAGTGACTTGCCCAGGATCACACAGCTAGTAAGTATCTGAGAAAAAATTTGAACTCAGACTCCAGTTCCAGAGTTCTCTAGATGCCTAGACACTCACTCAGTCTTTCTGGATCTAAGTTCTTTCAGCCATAAAATGAGGGGAGTTGACCTCCAGTGCTTGAGGCCTGGCCGCCTAGGGTCTACATTCCCAACACCTGAAATGACTCCTTCTTCTAGGCTTTCTCACTGCCGACTTCTCTCTCTGTTCCCTATTGAATTCTAGACGGCTCTATTTCTTGCTTCTACCTTGATTTAATTCTACCTTGTCTTATGTTCTTAAATCTCCTTCTTGAGTTTAAGTTATCTGCCACTTAGATTGTTCCATTTCCTAATGGAAAACTTAAGTTCAACCCCAGACTGTCATTGATAAGTCCTCTTTAGGGCAGAGAGTAGGAGCAGCAAAAAAGGCCTCAAAGGTCAGACATCTATGCATCTTGGTTTCTTCACGTGTCAAATGGCGGTGATAATACCTGCCCTACCTATTTCTGGGGGTTTTGTGAGGATCCAGAGATAGAACTTTGCAAAAATATACAAATGCGAGAGTTTGGAAGAATTCTCTCATTGATCAGGGATATGTAGCCCCTTCCTCAGGGAATCCCTGATCTGGTGCAGGAGAAACAGACCATGCATCATCAGGGAGTCTTCAGTCTGATGCTGGGTGACACCATAGCCCCTGATCTAATTGGGGCCCTTAGGGAGCCCCTGGTGTTATGGGGGAGACTCAGGTCCTGTCCTTGGAGCCCTCCTCTGCCCACCATGTGATAGGGAAGCCAGGTATGTGCAGGGAAGTCAGATTGCCATTATTCCCCTTGCTCAGTCATCCAATGAACCCAGTGAGTGGGTTGGACCAGCTGATCCCTCCCAACTCTATGAATCTAATATTGCTCAGAGTACTGTATGTCCTCCCACCCCCAGGAGTCTCATCACAGAACAGACAGCCCCTCTGAGGTGAGTTAATGGTGTGAGGCCATCTCCCAGCCCACATTGGGGTGGGGCCCAGCATCAGATCAGGCTGCTTGCGTCACTGGCCTCCTTGGATTCTCTGGCTGGTCTCATACTGTTGGAACCCCCAGGCCCTAGGGGGGCAGGGGCTTGGAACCTTAGCACACAAGGGATTCTAGATCTAGGGCTAGAAGGACCTTTGAGGTCACTGATCTAGCCCCTTCATTTTGTAGTGGAGGAACCTGAGGCTTAGAGCATTGCTCAGGGTCACCTGAGATTTGAACCGTGGTCCTCAGATTCCAGGTTTCTTCTACGCTTTTTTCACTGAATTTTGTAGGGTCTCTCTCCACTGGAGAGGATCCTCCTTAGAGACTCCCTTAATTTGATGGGGGAGAAGGCATTCAACCTCAGGGAATATCCAACATGATGATGAGACACAGGTCATCCTTCTAGGGAATTTCCAGCCTGGTGTGTATGTGTGTGTTCATAAATATGATATGAATATCCTTTTAAACCATTATTTATGCCTTTGTGACTTACTCCTCATTTCCTGATACACCCATCTTTTCCTACCTCCACCTATAACAATTAAAAATAGTTTTAACAAAACACAAAGGTGGTACAATGACTAGAGCAATGGCTCTGGAGTTAGGAGGACCTGAGTTCAAAACCAGCTCAGATACCTCCTAGCTGGGTGACCCTGGGCAAGTGGCTTAACTTTGCTTGCCTCAGTTTCCCCCTCTGTAAAATGAGCTGGAGGAGGAAATGGCAAACCACGCCAGTATCTTTGCCAAGAAAACACCCAAACAACAAAAACAAGTTAAAAAGCAAGTGAAACCATCTCAGGATTTCCACATTTTCTACCAGTAGTCCCTTACCTTTCTACCTGAGAGGAAGGAAGATATATCTATTTTCTGATCAGCCTTCCAAATAAAATTCTCATACTGGGAGAAACATTTTGAATTTATATAACAATTTACACTTTTGGAAAATGTTATTAATAATTTATTGATAAATACGAAGTGTTTCTCCTCGTTAGGAAAGCTAATTCTTCACATTTAGGTCCTCCTAACATCACCATGGGCTAAGTTAAGACAGGGATTATCATCCCCAATTCTTCAGTTATGGAAACTGAGATCAAGGATTTCTCAAGGTTAGTGACTGGCACAGCTAGGACTGCTTGAACCCAGGGCCATTTTCCTTTCCACTCCACCACACTGTTTTCTCTTTGCTTTCTAGATGAAGTTAAGGAGGCTTGTAAGGAATCTTACAATTGCACCAGACCTCTAAGGTTAACAAGTCCTGACATCTGCAACATCCCCACTAAGCAACTGTCCAGCCTCTTGGTGACCTGGCCCTAATTCACTCCATTTGGTGTCAGTTCTACTGGTTGGAAATTTTTTTCCTTTTGTTGAGTGGAAAATCTGCTTCTATAGTTCCACCCTCCCCCGCTTTGGTCCTAGTTCTATCCTTTGGGGCCAAGAAGAACAGTCTTCCCATAAAAATTAATAATAAAGGATATGTGCATCACATTTCAAAGTTTGTAAAGCCCTTTCCATGCAGTGTATCCTTCGATCCTTACAACAACAAATTGTGGTCAATGTGGATTATATTATTAGTATGATGATGCCCACTTTACAGATGAGGAAACTGAAGTTCAGAGTGACTTATCCCTGATCAAACAGCCAGTAAGTGTCAGAGGTGGAATATGAATCTTGACCCTAAGACTCGCAATCTAGTTCTTTGCCTACTGAACCACATTGATTTCCTTTTGTCTTCTGTCCTCCTCCCCAAATCTTCTCTTCTCCAGAATAAATAGTTCCAGGCTTTCAACTAGACATACAATGTAATTAAGTACCTATTATGTGCCAGATACTCTGGTAAGGGCTGGGGACATAAAGAAAGGCAAAACACACAGTCTGTGCTTTCAAGACAACCTTCACAGAACTACACAAAAACAAGCTTTATCCAGGGTACATCAGAAAAAATCAACAGAGGGAAGGCAATGGAATTAAGGGGATTGTGAAGGCTTCCTAGAGAAGGGGGGATTTTAGCTGGAACATGAGGGAAGCCACAGTATTCCAAATGAAGTTTGATCAGAGCAGACTATAGCAGAACCATCAGTTACTTTCAGTTTTTTCTTCTGTTAATTCAGTGATGGATGGGAATTAGCTTTTTGACTGCTACATACCACTGGTGACTCACAGGGAGCTTCCCTGCCCCCTGCCACCCCCCAGTGTGGGGTCTTTTGCCCCTGATCTACCTTCTAAACACCTCTCTGTCATCTTTTCTTGGAAAATTGATTTTTTGAGCCTATCTGTAGAACTTTACATTTTTCCCCAATAAATGTCATTTCCTTAGTGTCAGTTCTGAATTTGAACCTGTCAAGAGGTTTTTAGTCCTGGATTTTATACATAGCTGATAAATTGAGGGCAGATTCTTCACCGTTTTACAGAGAAAGCCAAGAACTGTGAGTAATTCTAGTATGTTCCATGTTTCTCAATGTATTCATTAAAAAATAAATATTTGAGAGGCTTTAGTAGTATGCCATAGGTGATTAGAATGTATAGAAGATAGAGCAGCATACAGAGTGCTGGACCTAGAGTCAGGAAGACCAGTGTTCAGACACTTCCTAGCTGGGTGACCCGGACAAGTGAATTAACCTGTCTGCCTCTGTTTCCTCATCCATAAAATGGAGATAATAATAGCACTCATCTCCCAGGGATGTTGTGAAGACCAACCAAGAGAATGTTTCTAAAGTGCTTTTCCAACGCTGATGTGCTATCTCTGTGTATCAGCTTTTACTGCTGAACCTCTAACCCTTCCCTCTCTCCCCCTCCCCTAAGATCGCATAACAACCCACTTCTGAGCAGTATTTTGAGCCTGGTAGAGTATTGATACAAGTGGAAAATCTCGGTTATTGGAGGTTTCTATTTTTACAGGAGGTGTATGTGTGTGTGTGTGTGTGTGTGTGTGTGAGAGAGAGAGAGAGAGAGAGAGAGAAGGAAAGAGGGAGGGAGAGAGAGATGGAAAGAGAGAGCTTGCTGGCAACAGAACTGATTAGGGACCCATAATTAATTTGTTTAGGTCTTAATTAATTCTCCAGTTCTTTCTTATTTGTGGCCTGTCATGCCTAATTGTCTGTAGAGCCTTGTGATTGATGAAGAGGTGGAACGAATGGTTGGGCGACCTGGGCAAACAGGCTAATGAAAGGTCAGGGTCTCCCCATGTAGCACATGGTAAGAATAGATGAAGGAAACAACCATATCACCACCAGCATCCTTGCCCCATGCCCTCCCCAGCCTTCCTAGGTTCCTTCGCAATAGGTGGGGGAATGCCAGGAGATTCCCCAAATCCCTGATCCCCAAGACAGGAAAGTGGAGGAGGGGGGAATGTGGGTCAGCAACGAGAGGTTTGTGGGAGCCAGAGGTAAACAAAGGCGCCCCCGGTGTTCAGTCTACAATTTCTGCAGCAGGCAGCACAGGGACTCCATGCGCATACATGTGAAAAAGAGGAAGATGGAGGGAGGGAAAAAGAAAAGGAGCAAGAAGAGAGAAGGCAAAAAGGAGAAAAAGGAAAAGAGTAGAAGGAGAGAGGAAGAGAGAGATAAAGAAAAGGACAGAGAGAAAAGGAAGAAGTGAGAAGGGGGAAGGTTAAAGAGAAAGGGGAGGGAAGAAAGAAAGCGGAGAGGAGAAAGGGAGGGAGATAGAAACAGAGAGAGATTGAGAGAGGGGAGAAGGGAAGAGAGAGAGAGCAGGGGAGAGGAGAAGAGAGAAGGGAGAGGGAAAGAAAAGCAGGGAAGGAGTATAAAAGGGAAAACTGGGAGGGTATCAGAACAGTCAAATTTTGGGTCCTTTCCATAGGGAGCAAACTGTCCCTGTGCTGGCCTCTGCTAGCATGGATGTGTGCTTCAGGGCTCAGGTCCCTGGATCAGGTCTAGGGTTCATACGTCCCCTGGACACTTGTCTAACTCTTTCCAGTCCAAGGCAACACCCCTCCCCCTTCTCCACTGAGTTTGTTGCTTGCCCTGGGGCTGGGCCTTGATGGGCACGTTTAGAGTTGCATCATCATCATTCAGGCAAAAGGAAACTTTGTTCTTGCTCTGTTGTTTTCAGTTGTATCCTATTCATTGTGATGCCATATGGGGTTTTCTTGGCAAAGATACTGGAGTGGTTTGTCATTTCCTTCTCCAGCTCGTTCTACAGATGAGGAAACTGAGGCAACAGGGTTAAATGACTTGCCCAGGGTCACACAGCTAGTAAATGTCTGAGGTGGGATTTGAACCTAGATCTTCCAGGTTCTAAGGCCGGTGCTCTCCCTCCTCTCCCATAATGCCATCCTCACACCCACTATGGCCCTCTCCGTTATGAAAGCTATATTCTCACCAGGTAAAACAAGTAGGGCCAGGGTGGCCACTATCCTCTGTGGCTCATTGGGAGATCAGAGGATCAGAGCATTAGAAGCAGAAAGGATGTTAGGGGCCATTGAGTCAAACTTCTTTTTGCAGGTGAGGAAACAGAGGCACAGGGGTCCTAGGACTTGCCCAGGTACATGTAGCGAATAAGGGTCGGAGCCAAGATTTAGACCTGGGCCCTCCTGAGCCCATGTCTAACACTATCTGTTACCCCATGCTGATTTGCTGCACCCCTATTGACTCCCAGAATACATTTCTCCATTGCCTTTGAGGGGTACAGATAAGAAATGGTGAATGTCCAGTGGAGGGGGCATCGCCCTAAGATTCTCTGATTACATTTGGAATATAGGGGTTGAGGGAGGGTTCTAGAATATAGTCAGGAAAGACTTCCTAGAGGTGCTGAAACTGGGACTGGACCTTGAAGTATGAATAGGATATGGGTGAGCAGAGGCCAGAGTATATCAGGAATTAGCCTAGACTACCAGAATGGAGGAGCCACACTTGATAACATGGTGGACAAGTTTCATGACTAAGGAGTTTCAACAAAATACTCCTGCTCAGCAACCTTCCATGGTGCTCCACTTCTGTTTAAAGAGCGTAAGCTTGAGAGTCGCAGCATGTTAAAACCTGGTTGAAGATCAATTTTTTTAAGTCTTAAATTCCCAACCTGGTTCTATGACATTTTAGTTGTAAAACTCTAGAAATTGTCAAAAATTAATTAAAAATTTTTAAAAGGTGATTATAAAATTTTTAGGTGGAGAAGGCATATTGTGAAATCAAAGAAATGTTAGGGGGTTATAGGCCCAAAGGCTGAGTATTCTTATCTTTGTATGACTTTTTCAAGAGACTTTTACATTTGTTATCTCACATCATAGTAAAGAGGCAGTGTGTCTCAGTGGGTAGAGCATTGCGCTCTGCAGCAGGATGACCTGAGTTTGAGTTGAGCTGTGTGACCATGAGCAAATCACTCACCCTCTCTGTACTGGTCAGTCAATAGACATTTCTATGTACCATGCGCTGAAGAGCAAGCAGGTGAACAAAAGCTGAAACATGACCTCAGCCTTCAAAGAGCTTACATTTTAAAGGGGAGATACATACATAATATAAGATAGAGACACACACACACATACATGTTATGCAATGCATGTTTATATGTATATAACAACACACATGTTCATGCATGTATGTATATATCATACATGTGTGATAAATACATATATATTTATTGTGTGTATGAGTGTATATTACTTGTATATAGGCATAGTGTAGACATGCCTATATATGCACATATGTGTATACATATCTGTCTATATAGATATGCATGTGTGTACATTATGTGTGAGTGTGTATATGTGTGTGTGTATACATGTATTGTGGGGAGCTCCTATTGGACAACTGTCCCTGCCCATGCAGGTCAGCCCCCACTCTGTTTAATTGTCCTAGAGAGCTGCCAGGAGTGATGAGAGGTGGCCTAATCTACCCAGGGTCTTCTGTATCCTGAAGTGAGCTTAATTTAATCACCTTACCATATATCTGACATATTTAAAGTGCTTCTGAATCCTTATAGTTCTACATACATGAATCATTGTTGTTGTTAGAATCATTATTAGAAATGGTGAGCATAATCTCCATTTCCAATATGTGGAAACTGAGGCTCCTAGGGATGAAGTGACAGACAAGGTCACCCAGGAAGCCGGTGACAGAACCAGGACAAGACCACCAGACTCCCAAGGCCCAGCCCAGGACCCTGAGTGTCCTGCCAAGGTTGGACAGCCCCCATGCTGAACATCCGGCTTGCTTTTCTTCATTGAGCTTTGATTTGATGTGAGAACATCTGCAGCAGGCGGGAACATATTTCCCCCAGGACTTGACTTGGAGTTTGCCGCCGCAGGAATGAAGCCTTCTCTCCCCGAGTCTGACATCTCTCGGTATCGCTGCACCAACGTCAGTTATGCCTGGTTTTTGAATGGTGTCAATCCGAGTTGAAAATGTGCCAGCTTTCTTAACATCCTCACTAACAGACTGCTTAATTAACCTGCTGATACTGTCAATAATGGAACTCGCTGGTGTTGGAGAAGGAGGAAAGGGAGGGACACTTTTTTCTTTCTTCCTCTAAATTACTTGAGCTAGACAATTCCTGAGGATTTCTTGGTTAGGGCAATGGACCTTCAAAGGCCCATCCTAACTGAACCTTAGAGCTGCTCCAAACTGCCTTTGAACAAGAATCCCCTCAACCAATACACAGTCAAGCAGTACTTATTAAGCACCTGTTGTATGCCAGGCTCTGAGTTTGGCATTGAGAATTCCAAGACAAAAATAAAATGATCTCTGCCTTCAGAGAGTTTTCTTTATTGGAAGAAGTAGCACATACACAATATAAATGTTTCAAGATATAAATCAATCAACCAGCATTTAGTGAACACTCATTGTGTGCCAGCCTCTGAGTCTGACTGAGAATTCAAAGACAAAAATGAAATGGTTCCTTCCTTTCAAGGAATTTCCTGTATTGAAAGAAGCAGCATGTATCCAGCATAAATATTTGCAAGACATAAACCAATCAATGAACCAGCATTTTTTAAGTGGCCACTATGTATCTCCAACCCTTAACTACCCATTTTTCCTCCTCTCTCCTTCAGTCACAACTCTATCCCTTAAAGCTGTCCTTGGCATCGGTCTTCATCATTACAGACCATCCTAGAACGACTTGGAGATGGCCAAGCCTTTCTCCATTCTCTCTCCCACAGTATTCTGGGGTTCTTTACCACACCCATTCTCTGCAGCACCTGTGTCCTGCCCAAGCCTTCAAGAAGTGGTTTTGATGTTGCCCTTCCAGAGACAAGAGGTTGAACTGATGACCTTGGAATCAGGATCAGAGTCGGAGGGGGAACTCCGAACCCCTATGGCCCACTCATTCCTGAACTGGGATTCTCTCTACAATGGATCTGAAGGATGGCTATGACCAGAGGCAGAATACTTCCCACTTCCCACACCTCTCAGAGTCTCAGTGTCCTCATCTGTAAATTGGAGGTAATAAAATCTGCCCCCACTGGGCTGTTGTGAGGACTAATAAAGGAATGTCAAGCATTTTGCAAATCTCAGAAGTATCACATAAATGAGATCAATTATTATCAGGATTTTGCCTTCAAACCTTGTGAGAAACAACTGACTATGTTGTTCCCAGGTGGCTCATTCTCCTTTGGGACATCTCTCATCGTTAGGAAGTTTTCCTATCATCTAGTCCAAATTTGTCTCCTCAAACTCCCTCCCTCATACTCCTGCTTCAGCCCTCTGAGGCCAAACAGAAGAAAGCTAATTCCTTTCTCACCCTTTTGGGCCAGCAGCCCATCACATGCCCTATGATAGTCTCTTATTTGGGCTGGACATTCCCAATCTTCATGAGGGTGAACAACGGTGCCCCAGCAGAAATAGACAGGTCATAAACTCTAAACTGGGTATCTTGCCACATAGAAGAGTAGGGGGAAGGGGGATGAGAGGTAGGATGATGGAGGGGAGGGCAGGG
>CM053585.1:17461680-17522194 GCA_028646515.1 Pseudochirops corinnae
AGAATAGACTGGGGGAGGGGGGATACACTGGGATGGCTGTTTTGGGATGGTGGGTAGGGAAAAGATGGGGAGAAAATATGTAACTCAAAATCTTGTGGAAATAAATGATGCAAACTAAAATAAAATTAAAAAAAAAAAGAAATAGGTCAGAAGAAGTAACCAATTGAAAGGGAAAGACTGCATAAGCTTGACTTTGGATTCGCTTTGAGGTGTCAGTGGATCACCTTACTAGAGGTTACAGAAGACCTTGAGACTCAAGTGACCTACTCATATATAGCAAAACCAGGATTCAAACCAAGATCTGACTCCAAATGCAATGCCAGGGTCACTATACCAGGTAATCTTCCCACACCCCTTTCCTGAAGGTTCTCTGTGGGGGCTGGCAATGGCAGAGACCTTGTTTCTTGGCTTCCTTCTAGTCTCAGCACCAATCCCATCTTCTGCAAGAGGCCTTTCCCAGTTGTTTCTCTCCCTAGTGCTGTCCCTTTGAGATTACTTTCTACCTACTCTGATCTCTCTAGAATATACCCCGTTATTTACAAGTTGTCTTCCCAAATAAAGGCTTTTGCCTTGCTTTCTGTCACCAGCACTTATCACAATGCCTGGTATATAGCAGGTACATATTAAAACCTTTTAGAAATTGATTGAGTGGCCAAACCAAGAATCAATGGATAAGCAAAAACCAGATTCTAACTGGTTTTGAAAAGCATTTCCTCTTTTTTTTTCTTTTTTAAGGCAGGCCTCCTTTCCTAATCCCATTAGGTTTAGGCTGGATTAGAATGGATCTGAATCTCCTGAGCTCCCTAGCAGCTTGTGGAGCAGGAAACACAAGCCTGGAGCCTGCTTTGGGGGAAGGTGAGAAGCTCTTCTGAGTGTATCTGCCCATCACCAGCCTTTGATGTAATCCTGGATAATCCACAAAGTGGGTCTTCACATAGGAAGTGCATCTTCACAGACCCCCAGGGTTATTTGGGTTGCTTAGCTGGAGCAATGACCCCATTGGCTTCCTCCACCTGTGTAAATTTCAGCCCATCTATGCTTCCCCCTCCTGGGCCACTCATTCACAGCTTTCTGGGAATTCTTTGAGGTTCCATCTGACCACCCCACTTTTGCACTTTCCTATGCTTTTTTTTCTGTACTGAGAATAAGGTAGGGAGGGACTAGATTTGTGATTTCATAGGTATCAGGAAAGGCCTTCCTGTGTGGGCCATCACCTTCTCTGCAGCCGATAACCCCATAAAATTGTCTTGAGCACTGAGAAGTGAAGTAATTTTACCCAAGATGGGTCAGAAGTTAAACTGGTCTTCCGCATGCTGAAGCTTACTATTTAACCATTATATAGGTCTGCCTTCCTATAGAACAAAGGTATTTAAGAGATGAGCTTTAGCAACAAAAAACAACTCAAGGTAAGAAAATGCTGTAGAGCAGTGGTTCTCAACCTTCTTAATGCCGGGGACCCTTTAATAGTCGCATGTGGGTGTATCTGCATGTGGGTGGACCCACCTGGAGACAGATAGAGGAGCAGTGTCTTGGTTCCTAAGACCATCGGAAATATGTATTTTCTGATGGTCTTGGGCAACCCCTGTGACCCTTGTGAAAGGTTCTTTTGACCCCTAAAGGGGTCATGACCCACAGGTTGAGAACCACTGCTGTAGAGGTTCCCCAAAAGGATTCAGCCCAATTACTTCCTCCTGATCCTTCTTGGGTCCATCATCCACTCCAGTGCCTGCTTAGGGTGTGCCCATTCGTGGGCACATACACACACACACACACACAGAGGCACACACACGCAGCTGAGTGAGTGCTCACTCATGTGTGCCTGTGTGTGTGTGTGTGTGTGTGTGTGTTTGTGATCTTGCCTCCTTCCCTCTTCATTTTTCCATCAGGTCTCATGAAAGAAAAGGAAAAATTCGAAGGAAACAGGCAAACCCAGGGAATAGAGGGCTAGATTTGGAGTCAGGGAAACCTGGGTTCACCTCTCACACCTAAGGCTTACTAGCTCTGTGATCATGGGGAAAAACACTCAACCCCTCTAAGCCTTGGGCAACTAAGACCATGCTGTCAGTTAGGATGCAGTTCAGTGTTGTTGGAAAGAATTTCCACACCAAAATTACAGACCCTTGATATATTGATGGATGAATTCAGTGGGCAGCCCACACAGAGGAAGGGCTGCATCGGTCTGGTTAATAACAGGTGACATTCACACAGTATTTAAAAGCTCACGAAGCTGAAATACATTATGTCATCTAAGGGAAGCGGTGTGGTCCAGCAGAAGAGACCTTGGATTTGGAATAGCAGGATTTGGATCCCAGCTCTGCCACTTATGAGCTGTGTGACCTTGCTCAAGTCACTTCTCTATCTGGGCCTCAGTTTCCTCTCGTGCGAAATGAGAGGGCTGGACTACAGGCACTCCGGAATTTGACAGGAGCCACATCCAGGGACTCATCATGGAGCAGAGTGGAAATGGAGGCTCCAAAGTCAGGAAGGCCTGGCCACGTTTGCAATCCACCTCTCACCTCACTGGATATAATCACAGACATTATTCCTATTGTAGAGAATAGGAGATTGAGGCTCAGACATGGAAAAACTGACCCATGGTAACTGAGATACTTGGATGCCATTGGTGATCATATCGATATGGATATTCCTATAAGCAATACAGACGAGACCCATCCAGGACGACCTATCCTGAGCAACTCTAGGTCATGTCCTCCCATAAGACCAGCCAGGGGTCCATCCAAGGTGCTGGAGGCCTTCCTCTGGTCCTCTTGACATGGTAAAGAAGACAGCAACATGCATGGAGTGCCCATCAGTTCTCTCATTTTTGCCACATGCCAACAGCCCATCTTTTTCATTCAGCCGTTTATTTGACAGCATTCTTTACTCAAATTCTCCTTCATAATCCCTTCTTTGTGATGTGTTGTGGTCAGCTTATATACGCTACTGGCCTCTCTGCTGTCCTCTGACCGATACTCTTGCTCATTTCTTCCAAGACTACACACATATTCCCACAACTCACTTTTAAATTTAATCTGCATTATTAACATTTTCCCCCTTCACTTTCTTAAGTCTAGACAATCAACAAACAATAAATCAAGCCCTGATTTGTAGCACTTGCCAATTTCTGAGGTGTAAATGCTCACACTGAAAATTTAACAGTCGGCTCTTTCGTGAGCCAGTCGGAGCTGGCTCCAGCACACTCCTGCTTGCAAGCTGTAGTTACATGCCTGGTGATGTTAGAAGGGGACCATGATCCCAGGGTTTCCTGACTTTCAGATTGCTTCATTTCTCTGAAGCTCAGTTTCTATTCCATCATGCTGGACTGGGAACCTTCTCTCTCTAAAAGCATCACCAGATCACAGATTTGAAACTGAAAGGAACCTTAGAGATTATCTAATCCCACTTCCTCATTGGACAGCTAAGAAAACTGAGCCCCAGAGCGGTTGTGAATGCTCAGAGTTGCACACTATTAATTAAGTGGCAGAACCCAGTTTCTGATTCCAGATTTCTGATACCAAATCCAGGCCTCTTTCCACTGTACCATACTGTTGTCTCAGCCATCCTCTCTCTCACATTCCTGTGCCCATTTTCCCAAGGAGGCAGCCAAGCTCAGAGAAATGTGATGACATACAGTGAGTCAAGGGCAAATCTTTTCTAAGGCTCCCTCACAGGACTGGCATCTTTTGGAGGTCAGGGGCTACATTAGGTTCTGCTCTGCTTTCTTCTCCCACTTGGAATTCAAGTTTCTTCTTTGTAACCCCCCCCCCCCTTCTCTCCCTAGCAATCTCCCTCCTCCACTCTGCCTGCTGCCCCTGCCAGGTGCTCAGCACAACCCTGGGGCCTGGCTGTTTCAAGAGTCCATAATAATTGCCCCTCCTCACCTGGTCCGGCCTGGCCTCATGGGCCCATCTTCTCCCCCAGATGTGAGCTCCCTAGAGATCCCTTCTCTTCCCACCCTCCCCCCCAGCTCCAGACTCCCAGAGCATATGTATCTCCCCAATCTCCTTTCTCCTGCCCTCCCCCACCATGCCGTCCTCATCCTCGCGCTGGCTCCCCAAACCCTCATCCCCCCCCAGCAGAGGGAGTGTAAGCAGCAGGTGTTGACGCTAATCAGCATTCACAGCCGAGATCTACATTAGCTCCCGGGCTCACACACTCCCCAAAATTAAACACTCATTATACAAAATTAATTGACATTAATTAGCAAAAATTAAAACTTTAAATGCTGTGCAACGTGTTTTTTGGGGGGAGGGAGGAAAAGAGCAAGACCACTTAGTGTCTTTCACTGGCCACCCCTCCATCACCCCCTCTTAGCCCTGCATTTTTATTCCCAAGCAGGTGGGGGGGGAGTCCGGCAGCCAAGCCAGAGTAGCTCGCTAGATGAGGCCTGCTCTGCCCAGGTGGGGCAGACGCTGCCCCATGAAGCAGATGGTGGTCCTTTCAGGACATTTCACAGCTGACAATCTAGGAAGTCTCTCAGTCAGCCTGGCCCCCTCCCCTTCCACACCCCCAAGCCCCCATTTTCAGAAGCAAAGATATCTAATTAAGGGCTTGGGCACCATGGGTCTCAGCTGCTCAGCTCCCCCCCCCCCCCCCACTCTGGGGCTACACTGGGAGCAGATCCTAGCAGCTGGTGGCGCTTAGTAGGTACTCAATCAATGGATCACCAGTGATGGAGACCAGGACCAGCCTGCAGCAAGGTTAGGAAGCCAGCCAATTCTGTCCCCAGCACCGCCCCTCACTTCCTCTGTGCCCTCCTCTCATCCTAGAACCCAAGGGTCTCGTGCCCATATGCAGCTGGCCTGTCACAGAGGAATGTGTAGTGAAAAGTGGGGTGGGTTTGGAGGCCCCAAACCTGGCTTTTGCTACTTCTTCACATGTATGATCCTGGGCAACTGATTTCTCCTCTCTTGGGAAAGAAACTCACTGCCTATAAAATGAGGAATTTGCCCTGGATGACCTCCAAGGCCCCTCCCTACTCTAAGGGGGAATTCTTTAACGGATAATCGTTGTTATTGTTATCACAACAACAATCTAGGTAAGAAATAGCAAAGGAAGGCCTACATGCAAAATGCTTGCAAATGCCTAATGTTAGTGGTGGGCAGACTCACAGCCACTGAGGGTTTGTAGATGTATTTTTGTGGCGGGGTTGGGGGGCACGGAGGTGTGTATTCCAGGGAGGCCCCTGGAAAGACCAGTGTGGGCAATTCCAGATGCATCACATCTGTGATGACTGACTTTGCCAGACGGGGCTCCCCTCATCGATGCGCGGTTATAAGACTACTCCAAAAGACTCATGATGGAAAGGGCTTTCCACATCCAGAGAAAGAACTAGAGTCTGAATGCAGACAGAAGCAAGTTACTTCCTCTCTTTCTTTTTCGTGTCATTTTGTTTCTTCTTTCTCATTCTTCATTCCATCGGTTATGTAGAACCTATATCAGATTGCATGCCGCCATGGGGAGGGGTGGGGGGAAGGAAGGGGAGAAAATTTGGAACTCAAAAACTTGTGGTATTGAATGTTGTAAACTAATGGTAAGTAATTTTTTTTTATAAAGAAAGAACAGTGTGGGACCCCGGGTGAGGAGCTGCTACAGTGATGAGGCCAAAAGGAAAACTTTCTTCCCGAGGTCCCCTAACTCACACTGGGAAGGTGGCTTCCTCAGCTGTCTCTGTCCAGGGAAGATCCTGGCGGTAGCTGCTCTCTGTTTCCCCTTCCTTCTCTCAGCAGGATAATTTTTCTGTCTCTCTTGCTCAAAGGGAACAAAACCCTGCAGTCAGCACTGGGCCCTGTGCTAAGTGCTCCAGATAGAAAGAAAAGTCCAATAGAGTTCCTGTTCTCAAAGAGCTCATAGTCTAATGGGGGAGACAACATGCCAACAACTGTGAACACCTACCCACCCACCTCTTCCCATTGACCACTGCATTAGAACCTGGGCTCAGATGTTATTCTGAGTAATCAGCAGACATGAGGCCAGAGATTGGGCTGGCTTGGGGGACAGGTAGGATGCTACTCTAATAATCTGAAGAGGGAAGGAGCACTAACCTGTGGCAGAGAGGGACTGAACTGTGCCTTGAAGAAAGCTAGGGATTCTAAAGGGTAGAGGTGAGGAGGGAGGGCAGTCTAGGTATGGGGAACATCCTGGGCAAAGGTATAGAGGCAAGATATGTCATTTGAAGTTGGGGAACAACAAGCAAGATGGTTTGGATGAAATTCAGAGTGCATGATGGTATAATGTAGACTAGATTAGCCTGGAAAGGTGGCTGAGTGCTGTTTGTGGAGAGCTTTAAATGCCAAGCAAAGGGATTACTCTCTCCAGTTCCCCAAAGGCTTGGAGATTTGAGAACTGGAGAGGGTTGTAAGTAGGGTTGCCATGTCCCCTTTTACTCACCCTTTCTCCTCACCTAACTACTTCTCTGCTTTCTTCTACCCAGCAAGTGCCAATATTTGCAACGTGGTCCTGATGAGGCACAATGAATTGGAGGAAGGGATTGATGTCCTGGACAGTGATGGGAACATCGTGGGCTCCTCCAGAATTGCGGCCAGACATGTGAGTCTGGGTCCAGGGCCCAGGAACTAGCCCCTGATTGCTTTGATTTCTTTTCAAAAAAATCAGTCACCAGTCATTTGTTAAGTGCTTACGGTGTACCAGGACCCATGCTAAGTCCTAAGAAAGCAAAAATTAGTCCCTACTTTCTAGAAGCTTACATTCTAATGAGTGAGGCGACACGTAAATATCTAGGCACATATAAGACATGCACAGAATTATAGGAAGGAAAAGGGAAAAGGGGAAGCATTGGCTGGAACTGGATCCCTAGGCCTGAGTTCTGATTCTTCCACTTACTGCCCAGGTGACCTTGGGCAAGTCATTTACTTTTTGACTTCTCTTAGTTTCTTTGTAAAATGGGAGAATTGGATTCAATGATCTTTCTGATCTCTGGTAGGGACCTTATTCTGGGATCCTGAGTACAGCCATGTGTTTTTTTGTTTGTTTTTTAATTTTTGGAGGGGGGAAGACAGGGAAATTGGGGTTAAGTGACTTGTCCAAAGTCACATGGCTAGTAAGTGTTAAGTATCTGAGGTTGGATTTGAACTCAGGTCCTCCTGACTCTAGGGCCAGTGCTCTATTCATGGCACCACCTAGCCACTCCAGTCCAGGCATGTTTTAAAAGGAGATGGCAGAGCACAGGGCATGAAAAGGAGTGAAGGATGTTACAGGGGAGATCCTGAACGCTTAGGCACCTTGGCATTGTTCATGTGGCAGGAGAAGAGGTGAAAATGAGAGCTGGAGATCATGCTGAGAACCTTTACCTTGCCTTGATTTGTCTTGCCTGGGATCCATCCTTGTTTTTAAATTATCAAACATTTGTCTTTCTTCTACCACTGACGTCTTTCATTCTTTTTTTTTTATCTTTCATTCTTAATTCAGTTAGACAAACAATTATTAAGCATCTGATGTGCTGGTCCTAGGAGTAAAAAGGCAAAACCAAAAAATCCTTGCCCTCAGAAGGCTTCAATTCTCCTGGAATGAGCTTCATCCCTATCTCTTCATGTATGGCAGTACCGCCAGTTATTAAAATGGTGTCATCCTTCTTTCTTCAGGTCCTTCTGCTCACACTGTCTGTTCACCCCAGGTCACACCCTAGAGCAGTGGTTCTCAACCTTCCTAATGCTAGGACCCTTTAATACTCATATGTGGGTGTATCTGCGTGTGGGTGGACCCACCTGGAGATGGATAGAGGAGCCGTGTCTTGGTTCCTAAGACCATCAGAAATATGTGTTTTCCGATGGCCTTAGGGGACCCCTGTGAAAGGGTCATTTGATTCCCAAAGGGGTCGTGACCCACAGGTTGAGAACCACTGCCCTAGAGCATCTAGTGCCAATCCTTGACAAATCTGGGTGGTAGAAGACAATATGCCTCAACTCTGCTGGTGCTTACTCTGGTGTCTGCTCCACTCTCCCCTCCTCCCCACCTAGCCATTGTACTGGCCCACAGGTGGTACAGTGGGGAAAAAATTGAAATCTAGAGTCCCAGGCCCTGGGTTTAAATCTTGGCTCTGTTACTTCCTGGTTGCAGTCACTTTGCCATTCTGGGCCTCTTATTTCCTCAACTTCAAAATTGGACTAAGTGACCCCAAAGGTCCCTTTCATATCTAAATCTGTGATCCTATGATCCTGGCCTTTCCTCACTGTGCCATGCCCTGTCCTCTAAACCAGGAGTTCTTAACCCCCTTCATGTCATAGCCCCATTTGGCAGCATAGAGTGAAGACAGCAGACTCCTTCTCAAAATGAATACCAATTGATCCTTTTGCCTTTTCTTTGATTTCTTTGGGGTATAGACCTAGCAGCAGTATTTCTGGGTCAAAAAGTACGCACAGTTTTATAGCCCTTTGGGCAAAGCTCCAAATTGTTCTCCAGAATGGTTGGATCAGTTTACAACTCCACCAACAGTGGAGTGCCCTTATTTTTTCTCATCCCCCTCCAGCATTTTTCATTTTCCTTTTCTATTATCTTAGCCAATCTGATAAGTGTAAGGTGGTAGCTAAGAGTTGCTTTAATGTACATTACTCTTATCAGTAATAATTTAGAACATTTTTTCATGTGGCTATTGATAGCTTTTATTTCTCCTTCTGAAAGCTGTTCATATCCTTTGACCATTTATCAACTGGGGAATGGCTCTTATTTTTATGAATTTGACTCAGTTCCCTATATAATTGAGAAATGAGGCATGTAGCAAAGAAACTTGCTGTAAAAGATTCCCCCCTCCCAAGTTCCTATTTTCCTTCTAATTTTGGCTGCATTAATTTTGTTTGTATAAAAGCTTTTCAATTTCATGTAATCAAAATTATCCATTTTACTTCCTGTCACTCTATCTGTTGTTTAGTCATAAACTCTTGCCCTATCCATAGATCTGACAGGAAAATTTTCCATGCTCTCCTAATTTACTTGTGATATCACCCTTTATGTCTGAATCATTTATCCATTTTGACTTTATCTTGGTATAGGGTGTGAGATGTTGTTCTATGCCTAACTGCTTTCCAGTTTTCCTACCAATTTGTGTCAAATGATGAGATGTGTCCCCAAAGCTGGGGTCTTTGGGCTTGTCAAACACTAGGTTGCTGTGGTCATGTACTTCTGGGTATTATGTACCTAAACTATTCTACTGATCTACTACCATTCAGTAGTAATTTAAAATCTGGTTCTGCTAGACCACCTCCCTTTATGTTTTTTTTTTACCATTGACTCCCGTGATATTCTTGACCTTTAGTTTTTCCAGATGACTTTTATTATTTTTTTCTAGCTCTAGAAAATAATTCCTTGGTAGTTTGATTGGTATAACATTGAATAAGTATGTCAACTTAAGCAGAATTGCATTTATTAAGTGCTCATAATGTTCTGATACTGTGTTAGGCACTGGGAATACAAAGAAAAGGTAAATGCAGAACAGTCTCTATCTTCAAGGAGCTTGCATATTTATTAGGGAGACAACATGTAAATAAATAATCATGTAGATAGTAGATATTGAGTAGAAGGAAAATTTCCTGAGACAGGAACTCTTAGGAGGCTGGGAGGCCTGGGGAGGCCTCGTAGATAGGAGCCAGAAGGGGTCTCAGAGGCCATTTACCTCAGAGGCACTGATGGGAAGGACTAGAGGTACTTGAAGGAGGTGGGGGGCAGCAGGTATTCCAGGTGTGGGGGATGGGTTGTTGGAATGCAGATAGAATGTTGAGCTTGCTCAATTAGCAGGTAGCCCAATGGGGCTGGAGCACCCAGTGCAGGAAGAGGATGAGGGCTGCAAAGGTAAGCTAGAGACCATTGTGAGGGACCTTAAGCCAGCCTGAGGGAGTTGTGTCTTATATTGGAGGCAATGAGGAGCCAGGAAGAGAAAGTAACATATCAAACTTGTCTTAGAAAGGAATTTTGGCATTCATGTGAAGAATGGATTGGAGTAGAAAGAGACCAAATGTGGGGAGACCAATTGGGAGGCAATTGTAATAGTCCTAGTCTGGACTAGAGTAATATTCATGGGACTTGAAAGAAGGGTATGGAGCAGAGAGATGTTGTGGGAAGTAGGATCGACAAGGTTTGCAACTGATTGGATGTGAGCAGGGAGGGTGAGCAAAGAGTTAAGTGTGACATTGAGGCTGTGAGCCTGGGTGACTGCGAAGATGGTGATGCCCCCAGTGAAAATCAAGCAGAATGGCAGATGAGGAAGAAGAAGGAACTCAATTTTGGACATGTGCTTGCTCTGCCAATGGAATAGTCAAGTGGAGATGTCCAGCAGATGAAGATGTGAGACTGGACACAATTAGGAGAGAATTTCAGACTGGAGATAAAGATTTGTGAGTCCATTGCATAGAAGTGATCATCCAATTCATGGGAACTGTTGAGAAACAACAAAGAACAGAAGAGGGCCCAGGACAATCCATCAATCAACAAGCATTTGTTAAGTACCATCATGTGCCAGGCATCATGCTAAGTCCTGGGGATGCAATGACAAAAATAAAACAGTTCTTGCCTCCCTACCCTCAGGAAGCTTCCATTCTTACAGGAAGACATGAGCATATATCAGTAAAAACAACATAAATTCAAAGTAGAGAAAGGTAGCTAAATACCCAGTAGTCAGGGAAGAGAGGGCCTCAGTTATATAGGGAACTGAGCCAAATTCATAAAAATAAGAGCCATTCCCCAGTTGATAACTGGTCAAAGAGAGGTAGAAGGTTGGAGGGGGGGAGATCAGAAAAGGCTTCAGGGAGAAGATAGGGCTGGAGCTGGGTCTTGAAGGAAGTGGGGATTCTCTGAGACAGAGTTGAGGAAGGAGCATGTTCCAGGCATGAGACGCAGCCTCTACAAAGACATGGAGACAGGAGGTGGAGTACCACATATACAGTACGGAGACAAGGCCACTTTGACTGTACCAGGAAGAAGTTGGCAAAGTATAGTGGGACCAGGTGGGGAAGGACCTGAAAGACTGACTGGAGGGGTTTACATTTTATCTTAAAAGTAAAAGGATGGAGTCCTGGGGGTCACCTACCCTAGGAGGGCAGGGCATATATAATGGTCCAGTCAAAGGAACTGAATGGGTCCTACAAAAAGAAAGAGCACCAGAATGGCCGCATCATTTCAACCAAAGGAAAAGAGAATGTCCAGATGGGAGGGGGAGGTTCACTATGTCAGCTGAGAAAAAGCCATTGGATTTGGCCATTAGGAGATCACTGCCCTCCAGCTTGTGTGCCTACACAAAAGGATGTATAATGATACTGAAGCAATGAGAACTAAAGGGCCTCTGACAATCATCCTGTCCAACTAGAGGTAGTGTGGTTTAGTGGCTAGGTCACTGGACTTGGAGTCAGAAAGATGTGGGTTCAGATCCCTCTCAGACACTTTTTTTTTTACCACTTAATAGTATTTTGTTTTTTCCAGCTCAGACACGTATTAGCTGTATGACCCTGAGCAAGTCACTTACCATGTGTGCCTTCATTTCCTCATCTGTAAAATGACTCAGTAACTTCTAGAGTCCCTCCCATCTCTGATCCTAAATTCCCTCATTGTATAGATGAAGAAACTGAGGCCCAGGGCAATGAAGGGGCTTGGGTAGTTGTGATTGAACCTAGAACCTTTGACTTCAGGGAGTGGTCTGGTCACTAAACAATGGGATATTCTCTCTCTCTCTCTCTCTCTCTCTCTCTCTTTTGCTTTTTTTTTTGGAGGGGGAAGGGCAGGGCCATTGGGGTTAAGTGACTTGCCCAAGGTCACATGGGTAGTAAGTGTTAAGTGTCTGAGGCAGAATTTGAACTCAGGTCCTCCTGACTCTAGGGCTGGTGCTCTATTCACTGCGCCACCTAGCTGCCCCAACAATGGAATATTCCCACCAACAGTTGGTTTCTTGTGCCCTTTTTGTAGTTAGTTGGGGAAAGCAAGCACAAGGGTGACCCCAAAGGATACATGACCCCCAGAAGCATCTAGAATATGGAACAAGATGATTTGGTGTCAGGTGTCCTTCTGTGCCCACTCTTTGCCCAGGCTGAGTCTGTCTTCCCAGAGCTCACCAGGAGGGCCTGTGAGATTCTGAGGAAGCCAGGCCGGGATGAAACCAACGAGCCTACTACCTGAGGGTGCAGAGCAGGGCTTTAGCTGGAGCTGCTGAAGAATGCAAATGATGGATGACACCCGAAAGCCAGGACCCAGAGTGACAGGTCAAAGTGGGAGCTCAGTGGGTCCTCCAAAGCAAGGCTCTGGTGGGGAAATCACTGCTGCACTGGGGGAGGGGGAGGTGTTGTCTTAAGGTTCCAGATACCTGGCACAGTCATTAAAAAGTCAGATGCTCCCCTTCCAATAGGGACCTTGACCTAAGCTGTGGAGATCCCTAGAAGGCCAGCGGGAGACTTTGTTTCTGTCTCCTCTCCCCAAGTCACTCTACCACCCTCACCTTGCCAAGCAAGCCCCAGCTGTTTTTTTTCCCTGTTCCTTCCAACACCTGCTTTTTGCTTCTTTCTTTTTTTTCTTTGAAGCATCTAAACTCTACCATATGCTCATTTCCCCCCTCCCTCCACCCCCTGGCAGTGTGACAGCAGCGTCCTTGTCTCTGCGGTCTCTGTCCTCACTCTTTCTCTGGATCTCAGGCAGCTTGTCATGGGGAGAAGGAGGGGGCCATTTCCTACCCTCCACCCCTGCATGCACACACATATACACACACCCTTAAACTCCTAGAGCTGGCTCAGAAGGGTTAATTAAGGTGTCTACACTGGCTTCCACACTTGCTAAACGTCCCTGGCGGGAATCTGCAGTCGAGGAATTTGGGTGTCTGGTACTAATGCATTTCCATTCCAAAGCATTGTTCCAGCTGATTTGAATCTGCTCTTTAAAAAACGTGTACAGTAAGAGTGTGTGTATTGGGGGTGGGGAAGGGGGTGTGGGGTTTTTTTTGCAAAAGAACCACTTTCTAATGGATTCTATGCATAATGTTAACATAGCCTTGAGTGTCTTCCCTCCAAGACTCTCTCCAATTTATCCTGTATATATTCTGTTTGCACATAGTTGCTTCCATGTTGTCTCCCATTAAACTGAGCTCCTTGAATGTAAGAATTGTTGGGTTTGGGGGGGATTTTTTGCCCTTCTTTGTAACCTCAACACTTAGCACAGTGCCTGGCATATGGTAGACACTTAATAAATGCTTATTGATTTGAAGCCAGATCTACATACATACACATAAATAGCAGGAACTCTCATTTCTACTTCATTAGAGACAGAGTCATAACTAGGGCAAGGTAATTGGAACTTTGTTCCAGAGCACCAAAATTTAGAGGGCATTGAAAACACTTCCTCTACATAACTACATCAGGCAATCTCCCCAGTCCCAACCTCTACCACAACCTTCCCCCCATGACAATAATTCCTGATTATGACACTGGCTCTAAATTCTACAAAGGGCTTTCCCTATAGACATCCTGTGATAGAAATGATGTAAAGGTTATTATCCCCATTTTGCAGATGAGAAGACTGAGACCCAGAAATAAATATACCTTGTTCATATGGTGATTCTCTAGTACAGAGGCAGGGAACCTGCCACCTCCAGGACACATGTGGCCTTCTAGGTCCTTGGGTGTGGCCTTTTGACCAAATAAATCCCTTTACAGAACAAACCCTTTTATTAAGGTGATTTGTTCTGTGAAGTTTGGATTCAGTCAAAGGGCTGCACTTGAGGACCTAGAGGGTCACATGTGGCCTTGAGGACACAGGTGTTCCATCCCTGCTCTAAGACCAGCAGCTGCCCCAAGCAGATCCAAATGAACAACAGTGGGTGATTTTGTAGAGAGGATGAGGAAAGGGAGGTTTGGTTTGGAAGAGTTACCCTGGGACACCAACTCAGACAGATGATCTCACCTAACCCTTTTGCTTGGTTCCCCAGGCACTGATCGAGACGGCCCTGACTCGAGTGGTCCTTCCCATGCCCATCCTGGTTCTACCTCCAATCATCATGTCTGTGCTGGAAAAGTAAGTTTAGAGGGCGGGACAGGGTCAGGGCAGCCATGCCCTGCACAAAGGCAGGAAGAAAGGAAGGCGCAGTGTGGTCTGCTGGGCAGAGAGCTGGCCCCAGAATCAAGGCCCACTTCTACCATCTGTGTGACCCTGGGCAAGTCAATTTCTCATCTCTCAGACAACCCCTTAATGACTACAAAATGCAGAAAAGGTGTTGACCTACAAGAGTGGAGGGAAGTTTCCTCACTGGGAGTTCCCTGAAGTAATGAAATCAGTCAAAAACCAAAAAAAGAAAGGAAGGGAGGACAGGGAGCTGGTCCTGGGAATGCCTCCCTTGGGGGCATATCCTGTTTTGGACCTGCAGGCATGGAGCAAGCACTTCATCAGTGTTTGTTACAGACTACCTTGATTCATCTCAATCCCACAAATAATGACAAAAAGCACCTGCTGTGTCAACAAGCAGATTAGGGACAGAACAAAACCAGCTCCTGCCCTCAAAGAGCTTACATTCTACTTGAAGGAGAAGGAGGGGGTGGTGAGACTACATCAGGTGCTCTGGTAAGCATAGAATTGGCAATGAATTCAGTGTATTTGGGAGACAAGTCATCAAGGCCAACTCGACAGAAGGAGAGAGGGCAGGTGTTGGGGAATAAGATTGGAGAGTGAGGCCTCGAAGGCCAGACCAAAAGCATTTATATAAATTGTGTGAGCCATAGGGAATCCTTGTATATATTCTTAGATGGGAGGGGATTCTGGATGACATGTTGAAAGCATTACTTTGAGGACACTCACCTGGAGACGATGTGCAAGATGGGTCAGGGGGAAAGGGTCTGGAGGCCTCTCTAGACATGATCTGTGTGTAAGGGAACACTTACCCCTGGCCTAAGGTGTGGCAGGTGCATTTCTTAAGCTTTTACTATGTGGAGGCACTAGGCTAAGCACTGGATATACAAATATAAAACAAGAAAGATGGTCCCTGCTCTCAGGGAGCTTATAATCAGATGGGGGAAGGAAGCTGAAAAGTGGTGGGTGGGAGGCAGAGTGAGGAACCTGCCATGGGGGCATGATGGGAAATCAGAGAAGTCCCAAAGCAATGCAGCCAGGTTAAGAAATGAGCATCACACAGCCAGTAAGAGTCTAAGGCTGGATTTGAGCTCAGCTCTCCCCAATTCTAGGTCTAGCAGTCTACCCACTGGGTCACCTAGCTGCCTCTGAGCAGTTTAGTGAATATAAAGAAAATTCTGTTCAGAATCCAAACCCCAGCTATGCTACAGATGACCCTGGGTAAGTACTCCTCTCTAGGTCTCAGTTTTCCCCTCCATGAAACAAAGGGCTCTTTTAATTCTCCATTGGACTATCCCAAGTCTATCAGACTTTCAGGTCAGTTACTTGGTTATAGGTCAAGGGCCAAGTGAAAGAACAAAAGGTCATAGAATCGTAGATCTAGTTAAAAGTGATTTGTCCATAATTACATAGGTAGTAAGATGCAGGGCTGAGATTAGAACCCAAGTCCCCAGTACCCTAAGTCAGTGTTCTACCCCAGGCCCCTGGGGATGGGCCCCTCAGCCAGGAGGCCTGTGTGAGGGAAGGACGTGCAGATCCCACAGGGCTGCTTGTCCCAGTCCCCTGGTCCCTCAGACCTAGGCGGCTACCAGAGGCACACAGAAAGATGGTACTCACCTTTCTGCATATATCCCTCCATGCTCCTGTTTAGATGCAGGCCAGGGGTGGGGCCCAGGAGGTTTCCCCCTTGCCCCCATCCCTGGGCAGAGGTTGAGGCCAGGCCTTCATTCTCTGTGTCTCTAGGCAGGTTGTTTGAGGCAGCTCCTCAGGCCCAGGGGTAGGGTCTTGCTTCTCTCCCCAGCATGTCTCACATCTCTCCATCTGCATATTTTAACTGGCCCAGCTGCCTTTCTCATCTCTCATGCCATTTTTTTCTGGCTTTCCTGGCATCTTTTCTCTCCTCCTGCTGTGGGTTTTAACTCTGGGCCTGCCTTCTTGGCTGTTCAGAGAGAACTGGCTTCTCCCCATCACCCTGCACCCCCAGCCTCTGTATTCCCCCTTCCCCAAGAGCAGTCCAAGCTGGAGTACCTGTTGGCTGACGTGGGAGCTGAAGGGATAGAGCAGCCCTGGGCGCACCTGATGGCACTGTTCCCTCCCTTACAGAGCAAACTGCCAGTTTCCATGTTGGAAGCAGAGGTTTAGAGCTCATTGGACCAGTCCTTCAGAATATTGTAGGGCCACATCATAGATCTAAAGAGGACCTCCAAGGCCATGGGTCTATACCCCTCATTTACAGATGAGCAAACTGAAGCCCAGGAAGATTCAGTCCAACTCATACAGTTAATATGCACCCCAAGGAGAATTGGAACTCGGGCTATCTTAGCACCACCTCCCTTCAGGGTTTAGATTCACCCCTCATCCCCATCCCTTCAGTTCAACCCCACTGGGAAAGGGAGGAGGGGGCAAGTCCCCAGCAATTCAGTTCACTTCAGTTCAACTCAAAGAGAAGGTTTCCTCTGGTCCAGGCAGTGTTCTGGGGGCTGGGGACAAACAGACCAAAATAAGACCAGGCCTTTGGGAGTCAGCTAACCCAACTTCATTGGTGTACAAAAGCCCCAAAGCAAGTGATCTGTTCAAGGTCACAGAGATATAAGGTCAGAGGCAGGATTAGAACCTGAGCCTTCCCATTCCAAATCTAGCACTCTTCCGGCTCTCAAAGAGTTTATCAGAGGATACAATGTACTCCAGTTAGAAGTAAATTTTAAAATTAAATACAAAGTAATTGAGGGGTGGGAAGTGCCAATGGGGAATCAGGCAAGGTTTCTTGTAGGAGGTGGAAATTAGCCTGTGTTCCAAAAGGCAGAAATGAGGAGGGAGGGCATTCCAGCCACAGGGAGACTTGGTGTCAAATTGTGAAGGACCTTAAATGCCACATGGAGGGGATGGTCTTTTACCCTGGAGGGAACAGGGAGCCATGGGAGCTTTTGGAGCAGAGGAGCAACCTGGTCAGACCTGTGCTTTAGGAACCTCCTTTTAGCTTCCAGGGGGACATGGGTATCTAGGACTTGGGAAGTGACATTATGGCTCTCTCCTCCTACTCCTCAACCTGTACCTCCCCCTTCCCAGTGATTCCTGGCAGCTGAGGAGACCCAAGAGGAGATTCTGAGGTGGAAGAAGGCTGTGGCGTTAGGGATGATTGATGGGAGAGTCCCTCAGTTCTCTCAGTGAGGCGTCTCCAAAGACTTCTCCACCAATTGCTCAACTCCTTTTTCTCCTCTGAGGTTCTGGCACCCAGTCCGGATCCCCACGGCTGTTACCTACCAATACTAAGACATTCTCCTGCTTTCCTTGAGTTCAGTGTCTACCCTCCCAGTCTTTCTCTCCTCCTCAATTTCTGCCCTGATAACAGGGGACAGAAGCATGCATAATGGGTGTTGCTTCAAATGGCCTAACTTCCCAGTTCCTCAATCTACCCATTTCTCATGCTGCACTTTGGCCTTACGTAGAGATGGTTATACCCTTGATCTGGTCACCTAGCACTCTTCCATTTCCATGTTTATGAACTCTGGAATCCCTTTATCTGATTCCATTTTTCCTTTCCTCTTGTACTTCTCCCCCATCATCCGTACCATGACCTCCATTCCCTCTACCCCTGAATCCTTTCCTGGGCCCTATTCCCTAAATTCACACTACCTAACTCTTCTCCCTTCCCTCCCCTAAACCTCTGGGTGTCTAATTCAACTGTTCCTTGTCTTATCACCAAGAAGGCCTGGCCAGACCTCAGCCCTGGATTACTGCCAGCTTCCTCCTCCTTCATTCATATTCTGGAGAAAATTGCTAAATTATACTGAATCTATGACACATTTTGTGTTCCCTCATCTCAGCTGGGCCCTCCCTGCCACAAGGCAATCCTCTGACTCCTCCCAGATAGATTAGCTAGCAGACCTTCTCCACTGGCTGTTCCAAACATCCTCCTCTCTCCTCAGGCCTCCCATGACACCCCTTCCCTCCATTCCCAGATGAAGCCCTTGCTTCATATTTCACTGAAAAAAATGGAGACCATTGACAGAGAGCTTCTCCTTCCCCTTCCCTGCTCAGCTCATCACTGTTTTCTTCCCTTGCTATTTCCTTCTTCACTCTGAAGAAATGGCCCTTCTCCTTACCAAGGCCAACCCTTCTTCCCACACAAGCAATCTCATCCTGCCCTGTCCTCTCCAGAAGATTGCTGTTCCTCTCATCTCTATTTTATTTTCAATCTCTCTCTGTACTCCCCCATCCTTAAAAACTGTCACTACAGTCTGCCTGGGCAGATAGGTGGTACAGTAGATAGAGCACCAAACCTGGAGTCAGGAAGACCTGGGTTCAAATCTAGCCTCAGACATTTACTAGCTGTGTGACCTTGGGCAAGTCACTTAACTCTGTTTACCTCAGTTTCCTCATCTGTAAAATGAGCTGGAGAAGGAAATGGCAAACCACTCCAGTAATTTTGCCACAAAAACCCCAAATGGGGTCACAAAGAATCAGATGTGGCTGAAAAATGACTAAAGAGCAAGAGATCCTACCATCTCAGCTCTTGCCCTACATCTCTCCTCCTTCACCTCTTAATCTCCTTGAAAAAACATCTTCATTTGGTGGCTCCATTTTTTTTTCTCTCTCTCTTTTCTCAACCCTCTGTGCCCATCTTCCAACCTCATCATGCCATTAAAGCTGTCCTCTCCAAAGCTACCAATGATCTCTTAACTGCCCCATCTGATGGTCTTTTCTTGGTCTTCATCCTGACCTTTCGTCAGCCTTTGATCCAGTTGACCACCAGGATACTCTCTCCCCACTAGGCTTCATGACATTCTTCTCTTCTGACTGCTGGGCATTTCCTTCTTGGTCTCCTTTGGTGGGTCTTCATTCAGATAATTCTGAACCTTCTAAGTTTCTGTCTCAAGTTGTCTTCTAGTTTCACACTCAACTTGGTGATCTCATCACCTCCCATGCTTCAATGGTCATCTCTGTGAAGATGATTCTCAGGTCTGTGTGTTTTCCTCTCATCCCCTTCCTGATCTCTGATTCTGCATCACCTGCCTTCTGGTCATCTCCAACTGGCTATTCTACAGTTACCTCAAACTCAATGTGTCCACAGACGCATACTATAGTGCCTGGCACATAGCAGGCTTTTTGACTGGCAAAAACAGGGAAGGTTGGGGTTTTCTTTTAGATGAAGAGTGACTATCAGTAAGCCTTTAGGTTTCTAAACTCCATGTTGCCCTGGTTTGTCTTGATAGTTCAAGCCTCCCCATTCTGTGTCCCCCCCAAACCCCTGCCTTCTCCAGTGATAGCTAGCTAATCTGATCAGAGGTGTACGGAGGCATAGATTCAGAGAAGAACCTCATTTTACAAATGAAGAAACTGAGGCCCAGAGAGCAAGTCATCAATCTCCTCTGCCCCTCAGTTCCCTCATCTTTAAAGCAGAAGTGCTAGCCTTGGCCTTTGAGGTCCTTTCCAGCTCTGAATATTTAGAGACAGCAAGGCAGCTTAGTGAATAGTCAGAAAGGCCTGAGTGTGAATCCTCTCTCAGACACTTACTAGTTGTGTGACCTAGGCAAGTCATATAAGTTTTCTGGGCCTCAGTTTCCTCATCTTGGACTCTTTGCCCTGTAGAGTTCTTCCCAGCTCTAAATCTCTGAGCCTATGGGCCCAAAGTCACACAGAGCCAGGTTTTGAACATCAGTGCACTAATGCAGTATCCATCCCTGTTTGCACTGTATCACCATCTAATCTGTACTAATGAGGGATGGCTAGAGAGCAGCCTCTGCCAGCAGCTCTCCCCCTCCCCTCCCAGAAGAGAGACCCTCTGGAGATGTATGGCACCCCTCAGACGGAGGCCTCAGTGGCAGAATTGCAGGGGAGGAAGGAGGTGAGGGCATTGCTGGGCAGGCCGGTGGGAGGTGTGCTCTGTTTCAGAGGCCCATCCCCTGTAGCACCCCTCTTCACCAGCCCACAGCTGGCATCGCCACCTAGTCGCTGCCTCCAATGAGATTCTGCTTGTCGATTTCTTTGTAAGAGAGAAGAATCCCCCAGAATCTGTCAGATGGGACATTGTAGTTAGCTCTTGTCATGTTTAGTTTAGCATGTAACACCTTCTTCTAGGCAAACACGGCTCTGGTTCAGTGATCCCGATAACTTGTACTCATCCGTTTAGCTGCTTCCATATGGAATAAATTGTGGTGCCTACTGCAAAGTGTGAGAGGCACTGGCCAAATTACACAGAATGCAAACCACTAATGAACAAAGTAGGGAGAGCGGAACCAAGGTGTATTTACGGCGAGCTGACACAGGCTCTGTCTGGGGAGCCACAGTACATGGCAAGGCCCCAGCTAAGGCGGAGATCATGCACACACGAGCGCCCCACACTGCTGTTGTAGGGCCAGGTCCTTCCTCCTTAGCAACTGACCCCCTGCTCCCTCTGGTGATGGGCTTTCCACCTGCCCTGGGCATCTTAGCAACGAGGCCAGGAGAGGCCTGGGGACAAGCAGAACTCACATTTCCAGAGCATGTTATAAGGCTCACAATGCAATTCAACTCAGCAAAAAAAAAAAAAAAAAATCTTAGCTGTCTACTACGTTCCAGGCACTGTGTTACACATAGGAGTTACAAAACCAGCCAAAAAATAATCCCTGCCCACAAGAAGCTTATATTCTCCTGGATCCAGAAGCAATATATTCACAGATAAGTAAGGACAGCACAGGGTAGTGAATAGGGAAGCCAATTTGGAGTCAGGAAAACATGAATTCAAATCCCACCGTAGCTACTTACTGGCCATGTGATCCTGGGTGTGTCACTTAACCCTTTTCAGCCTTAATTTTCTCATCAGGAAAATGTAAAATACCACCAGCCTCACAGAGTTCTTGTGAAGATCAAGTGAAATTATCTGTGTAAAGTTGCTTTGCCAGCCTTGAAGTGCTTTATAAATGCTAGCTGCTATTATGATTATTATTATTTATTAGGACTGGACCTGTGATTGATAGGGAGAGCTCCTAGATGAGGAAACCATCACCCAGTGTAGACAGACTTGTCAAAGCCAGTCCTTATCTTTTGTCTTTTCCTTCCACCCCCAACAGTTGCTGAATTAGTAGATATGAATTAGTTTCCAAAGGGAGACTGCATTAACAGCTGGGGGAATCAGGTAGGATGTGGAAGTATTCCTATCCCTAGTTTTAGAGATGAAGAAAGTGAAGCTGTGGGAGGTAAAATGATCTGTCCAGGGTCACACCAATAATTGGTGCTAGTGCCAGAGCTAGATCCCGGGTGTTCTAACTCCAAGCCCTGTGCCCTTTCCACAAGACTATGAGGAGACTTCTGGGATGTGGCCAAGAGTTTGGAGCAGGATTGGGAGGGACCATGGAAGGGGAAAGGAGGGTCCGTGTAGCAGATGACTCCTCTGCCCTATTCTGGACCTTGTTGGAGGATGATAACACTCCTGTAGCATTCTCCATGGACCCAGAGTCAAACCCTTCTGAACTCTTAACTCTTCATTGTCCATCCATGTCCTGGACCAAACCAAGAGGGTTGAAATCGTCAAAGAGGATATACGTGTGCCGTTCTATTGCAGTGACTGGGGGATGGGGGCTCCAGATGGTGTGAGGCAAGAGGATGGACTTTTCTCTTACTTAGAGCACCATCGCCTTCCTCTCATCCATGCACTCCAAGTACTTCTGATGCCCTTACTGTGCATGCACAAGATGCTGTGCCAAGTCACTGGTTATACCAATACAGGAAAGAAACAATCCTCACCCTCCAGAAGTTTATATTCTGACAGGGAAGAGACAACATGTATATCGCTAAATAAACAAACAGTACATAACCTGAAGGAAATCTCAGGAAAAACTGATATTAAGTAGAACGTTGAGAGAACAATTCTGTGAGGCAGAGTTGAGGACAGAGAGCATTCCAGGCATGGAGACAGCCTGTGCAAGAATGCATTCATCCATCCATTCAGCTTCAATGAGTACTCACTGATTGCCCATTCTTGAGCTAGGCCCTATATACCAAGTGATATTATGTATTAAGGCAGTGCCTACCCTTATGAAAGGCTGGGAAGGTCAGATGTTTACTACTGATTCTCATTTTTCCAGTACATTTGAGGTTGTCCAACCATTTTCATTTCTAGTATAATGTAAGCTCCTTGAGGGGAGAGACATTTAGATTTGTAAACCCATTGCTTAGCACTGAGGTACATAGTAAGGACCTACATGTGCTGTGCCCATAGTAGGTGCTTAGTAAATGTGTGTTGACTGATGATTGATTGATCAATTGGACAACACCATGAGGTAGAATGTAACTGTTCCCATTTCATAGATGAGGAAATACAGAAAAATTAGATGACTTATTATAGCCAGGACTCAAACCCAGGTGTTCTTCCCAATTTCAAGTCCAGTGCTCTTTGTACTATACTGTCCCTTCCCCTGCCAGGCAGGGCCAGTTAGATGGAGACTATAGATAATAAGTAACAGGCAGATCTGAAGGCAGGAAGATTTACTTCTTGGAGTATATGTAGGGGAGGAAAGAGGATAGAAATTAAGGAAGACTTCATGTAGGAGGCAGCCTGGCAGAGCAGTAAACTGAGACTGAGCAAGGTTAAGTGACTGATTCAGTGTCACATAGCTAGGAAGTATCTGAGGCTGTTTTAAACCCAAGTCATCCCAGTCCCAAATCCTGCACTACCTAGTTGCCCAATTAATCCACAAGCTAAGCAATCAGTCTCCAAGCATTCTTAAGCATTGACCATGTGCCAGATCTGGTTCTGGGCAATCCCTGTTCTTAGCTGTTGTTATTATTAAGGACTTAGGATTTAAGATGAGCCTTGAAGGATGAATTTAGTAGATGGCAATGTCAGTTACTTCAGTAACTTCAATAGATGACAGTGGGGGAAGGGACATTCCAAACATGATGAAAATAGAGGTGAGAAGGCAGGAAAGGGATGTGGGAGGGAGATCAAGTAGATCTGCCTGGTTTAGACATAGGAGATGTTTTGGAAAGTAGCAGAAGAGAAAGTTGGCACTTCCCACCCAGCAAATTGGCAAAGAAGATAAAAGACGGGAATATTCGACACTGGAGGGGTTGCGGAAAGGCAGGCACACTAATACATTTTTGGTGGAGTTGTGAATTGGTACAACCATTTTGGAAAGCAACTTGGAATTATGCAAAGAAAGTGACTAAAATGTCCATATCCTTGGACCCAGAGATTCTACTGCAAGGCATATACCTTGAGGACATCTTTGACAAGAAGAAAGTTCCCATATAAAATAAAAATATTTATAGCAGCACTTTTTATAACAAAGAAGTGAAAATAAGGAAGATTAGAGAATAGCTAAATAAATTGGGGCCCGTGGATGTAATGGAATATTACTGAGCCATAAGAAATGATGAATATGATGAATAGAGAAACATGGGAGATTTACATGAACTGATACTGAGTAAAGTCAGCAGAACCAGGAAAACAATAAGCACAGTAACTCAACAATGAAAATGGACAGAACTCATTGGAAAGTGACTGTTGTAGAACTACAAAAAAGCACCGTGAGACCAAAAGGAACCTCAAAGAGGAGATGCCTCCTCTGACTCTTTTGCAGAGCTGGGAAGCCCTTGGGTGTGGAACATTGAATCTATTTCAATGTATTCATCAGTTTTGATGATTTTATTTATCTTTTTAATAAAATATTCTTTCTTATATGAAAGAAAACTGAGAGAAACTTAGGCAGTGTTAAACAAAAAAAAAAAATTCAATGACTATTTTGTTTAAAAGACCAAGAAAGGATTGGGAGGAGGTTCCAAAGAGTCTTGGATGCCAGATTGAGAAGTCTAGACTTCATTCCATTTCCAGTGGTGAGACATTCTATAACCTTCAGCAGGGAACTGTGATATCATCATAATATAACTAGGGAAAGATTAACCCAGACTCTGTGGGGGCCATTGACTTTGGAGGGTGTTTAACTTGGGGCTTCCTTTGTGCAGCAGCTCAGTTATGAGAGAAAAAGGGTGGTGGGAGATAGGCTGCTAAGTGAGTGCCTGGCCGGGAATCTAGATCTGCCTGGCATCTGTTCCTGGGGTGGCACAGGGTCTCATTGTCAACAGCAGCCTCTCCCCATCTCCCATCACAAGGGCACTTCATGCAGAGGACACAGTCTTGAAGAGGAAATCACAAATGGCAGGGGTTGATGCCAAGAGGCAGTTGGCTGTGGGGTCCAGCAGCAGAGCTCAGAGCCAAGTGCGATGACTGATTGGCTGTGGATCTGGGGTGATAGATTGTGAGAAGGAAGAAAGCAGATCCATAGCCTACCAGAGCCTGGAGCTCCAGCCCCAAAAAGTGATCTCATTTCATAGAGAAGCACTTGCACTGAGTTTTACAGATTTTTAGAATCTGGGGCCCAATTAAGACCTGGCACCTTGTGTGTTAATCAAGGGTGTTGGATGGTTGGGTTTTTTTAATCTTTTTCCAACCAATTCCTAACTCACCCTAATGAGGATGTTTTAGCCATTGTAATGGGAGCCGCCTGTTCGAGAAGATGACTTGGAAGTCACACCTCTGAGCTCACAGGGGAGGTGCTTTGGGTAGACTTGGAGCCTTCCCAGGTGACTGTAAGGCCCTCAACAGGGCAGCAATTACAAAGGAGGCCTCATCCAAACAGTCATTCCAGGCTGGCATTAGATGGTGAACTGGGGAAGGAGAGCTTCTGGGAGCCTGAGAGATAGATGGGTAGAGGAATGGATGGGTGGGTGGGTCGGTAGGTGGATAGGGAGACTCTTTCCTGGCCATCCTGGGGAGAAATGGAGGCAAGGGAACAAGAGGCCAAGACTGGAATTATCTGTGAGCAAGGACACAATCCCTGCCCTATTTCCAGTGACATAGAGCAGATAATGACATTGTGGTTAGGACCCAGGGCACTTCATGCCAACTTCCTGCGAACACATTTTAGTGATAGCTCATCTCTTCTTTATGTCATTTGATAGAGAACCAGCCCCTGGCTAGCCCATTCTTCCTTTCCCCCTTTGGTCATTCATTTGTTCATCTAACAAGCAATTTGAAGACATCTTTCCTGTACCTCTGAAGAGGTAGAAGTCCATGGGTGTGGAATATAATATACCATCAGACTTTTCCAACATAATAATTTTGCTAAACTTTTCCTACCTTAAGATTATTTTTTATTATAAGGGATGGGAGGTGATGGGGGAAAGAGACACAGTAGGACATGTAGATGATGTGAAACAGAAGATGTCAATAATCATTTTTAGGTGACATGAAAAATGTGTCAGGTACTTGCTAGGTACTGGGGATACAAAGACAAAAAAGAAGGAAGGAAGGAGGGCAGGAAAGAAGAAAGGAAGGAAGGAAGCTAGGAAGGAAAGAAGGAAGGAAGGAAGCTAGGAAGGAAAGAAGGAAGGAAGGAAGGAATAGTTCCCGCCCTCAAGTAACTTAATTCTATTTGGGGGAATCAAGATGTACAGCAATGTGAGTCAATCCCTGGGGGATTACACCAGGGGGTAACTAGGGTACATCTACTGTAGGAATTTGCACATTAACAAGGCCTTGAAGGATGCTGAGGATTCTAAGCTGCAGAGACAGGGAGCAACTGTGTTCTAAGTATGGGGGACCAGTTTGTGCGAATATACAGAGATGGGATTTGGAAGGTTGCGTGCGAGGAACAGAAAGTAGTCCCCTTTGACTGGAACCTGACTGGTATTAGTTGGTGAAGGACTTAATGTCAAAGAGAGGAATTTGCTCCTAATCAATAGGGAACCATTGGAGCTTCTGACTCTGGGGGACAGCAGTACTCAGTGTAGTTTCCATTGGTGCACCCCATCTCTCTTCTTCCTACTGCCTAGCATAGCCAACATGAACTCCTGGTCCCCACTGTCCCTGGCTCTTTTCTTCTGCTGACAACCTTAGCAAAGGGCCGGAATAAGTTACTACAACCCACACATTCAAATCTGTGCAGTCAAATTTCTGGTGATGAGTCTCCAAGACCCTACTCAAGGGCCACCTCCTGCAAGAAGCTTTTCTAGATTCCTCAGTTGTTAATACTTCTTACCACTTCTTCCAAAAATTAGTTTTCTGTGTGTTTGTTGGTTTCCCCAGTAGACTGTAAGCTTCATGAGGGCAGGGGCTCTTTTCCCTCTGTAATTTTTTTTTTCCAGAGCCTCACGGAGTGCTTGAAACATAGTAAGTGCTTATTAAAGGTTTGTTGTATTGGGTTAAATGGGAATTAGGTAGACTTGCTCTTGATCAACAGATACATAGTCAGTTGTCACCTGTTGTTGCCTTGCCCATACCTGAAGCTTCTTTCTTTAGATTGGGTCCCTTCCCGACTAGAGCCTAAGAATACTTGGGAGCAGGGTTGGCTCACTCCTCCCCTACACAAACCCCTGTCATGCCACCCTGGTCTCATTGGCTTTTCTATACACGACATTCCCTTTGCCCAGGCTTATTCTCCCTTTTTGGAATGCCCTGTTCTCTCTCTTTCTCTCTCTCTCTCTCTCTCTCTCTCTCTCTCTCTCTCTCTCTCTCACACACACACACACACACACACATACACACACACACACGTGCATGCACTCACACATGTGCATCCACTCACATATGCACACACATGTGCATGCACTCATACATGCGCAAACACACACAGCGGGCCATGTACTTGTATATAAGACCACATGTTTAGAGCTAGAAAGACCCATAGAGGTCATTCAGTCCATCTCCCATCATTTTAGAGATGAAGATTCTGAGGCCCAGAGAGGGGGAGGCATTTGCCCAAGGTCACACAACTAGTGAGGGACAAGCCCAGAATTTCAGCAGTCTTGAGTTATTTCATATCACTTGAATGTTGGTGATTTAGAACTCCTCCTGGGGCCCCCAGTGGCGGTGGGTGAGAAGGAGGGAAGGAGTCCTTCCTCATCCATAGGTCTAACGTGCCCCTTTCTCTTATCCACTCCAGGACATTCCTCCTTCAGTCTCGTCCCCGGCTTCTTCTGCCTGTGCAAAGCTTCGTGTGCCTTGCCGCCTTTGGCCTGGCCCTGCCTCTCGCCATCAGTCTCTTTCCACAGATGTCAGAGGTCAGTAATGGGAAGGGGAAGGTGAGGGGGTGATACTGAGGGGGGCAGGGATCACCCCTGCCCCTCTTTAACAATGGGTTACTGGCTATTACTTTGGCTTCCTGTTACCAAGTGCCTCCTCCTACTCATGTGGCATGGACTTGGATGGGGTCTCCCATGAGTTAGAAAAGGTGGCATGCTGATGACAGATGGTATGTCCCTAGGTCTAGAGGTCTGGTTGAACCAGGTCAGGGCCTGGGACTCACTCCACTGAGCTCATTGAATGAAGTGGGAGTTGGCCAGGGGTTCTTAACCCTGGGTTTGAGAACTATATGTATGTATGTGTGTGTGTATACATACACACGTATACACATACATATATATATACATATATATACATGCATACCCATATATATGCATATATATAAAACACAACAAAAATATTTCAGTATAATGGGTTTCCTTTGTAATGCTATGCATTTTATTTCATACACTGATAACACATTCTTCTGAGAAGGGGTCAGTAGGCTACACCAGGCTGCCCAACACATCCAGGAGCCCTGCCTTAGGCAGAGGTTTGATCCTTCTCTCAAGTGAACCCAAAGCTTGAAGTCCCCATTACATTCTATTCCAATAGAGCGTAAACTTCTTGAGGGCAGAGAGGTCACATTTTTGTCTGTGTCCCTAGTACTTATTGTGTGTCAGATACAATATGTACTTGTGGAATGAACTTGGATTGAAATCCCCAAACTATGGAGCTGTGGGTCTGCTGGCTGCCTTAGAGATGTCTTATTCAGGGAAGTCCAAGTGTTGTGATAACCAGACACATGATGGGAGACCCCTGAGTACACTGAGAATGTGCATCATGAAGGTCGTTAGAGAATTGATTCCAGTACCATCCATTACCAGGACTCATTGCTCCAAGCCTGCTCAGCAGGATAGCTGGGGGTGGGCAGGCATGCCCACTGTAGTCGAGGTCCCTGCTGGGGTTTGCAAGGCATCAGTAAATGGTCTTTGTAAGTTGTCTGGAAAATGCACCATGGTGCTGCCAACCCACCAAGAAGGACTTTGGAATTTGTCGAAGTTGGTCCTTGGGTGACAAACAGGGAGAGGCAGCTTTGGTTTGGTTGAGAGGGCAGCAGAGTTAGGCCCTCTGCAGGACAGCTGGGATCTGCTTCTGAGCTGTGGGACCTAAGCCAGGCCCTTTCCCTCTCCTGAGCCTCAGGAGCAACATGCTGATCTCAAAGATCCCTTCAGCTCCAGATCTTCAAACAAGGAAGTCTTTCACCAGACTACTGGAAGCTTCTTCCATAGCTTACGCTCAGCTGGCAGAGACTTCAAGATCCCAGGGTTACCCCTGCGCTACCACGAGACTTTTGTGGAGGGATGTACGTTTGCTAGCTAATTAAGTGAAAACTGTTTTGTTGGAAACCTTGAGAGGCCTCACCCTGGGGCAGCACATGAGATTTTCTTGTTATTTATTTGTCACAGTCACGTCTGACTCTTTGTGACCCCACACATAAGATAGATGGGATTCCATCTAACCCCCTCATTTTACAGATCAGGAAACAGAGGCCCAGAGAGTGTTTCCATCCACTAGCTTGCAGAATCCACAACATCCCTCTTCCATTTTATCCCCACTTTCTAGCAATTTGTCTAAAGCAGCGGTTCTCAACCTGTGAGTTCTGTTCAGTTTGTAACAATGAAAATACATCCTGCATATTAGATATTTACATTATTATGATTCATAACAGTAGCAAAATTACAGTTACGAAGTAGCAACGAAAATAATTTTATGGTTGGGGGTCACCACAACATGAGGAACTGTATTAAAGGGTCGCGGCATTAGGAAGGTTGAGAACCACTGGTCTAAAGGTATATGAGTAGCCAGTCAAGTCGTGTAGGCTCCAGGTCTCTTGACTCCCTGTCTAGGGTTTGGAACTAGGGAATTTCAGTAGAAAGGTACCTCAGTGGTCACCTAGTCCATCCTCTGCTGAAAGAATCCCTACTAACACCCCCAGCCTCCGCTTAAGGACTACATGTAAGTGACAGGGAGCCCATTGTTAGGAAAGGCAGCTAGGTGGCGCTGCAGTGGATAGAGTGCCAGGTCTGGAGTCAGGACAACCTGAGTTCAAATGTGACCTCAGACACTTACTAGTTACCTGGCCCTGGGCAAGTCAATTCACCCTGTTTGCCTCAGTTTCCTCCTTCTGAGCTGCAGAAAGAAATGACAAACTATTCCAGTATCTTTGCCAAGAAAACCCCAAATGGGGTAAAAAAAAAAAAAAAAAAAAAAAAGAGCTGGACATGACTGAAATGACTTCATGACAACAATTGTTACGAAGTTTTCTTGGATATTAAGCCTAACATGGCTTCTTTGCAATTCCCCACCTACCCAACCGCCATTGCTCCTAGTTTTGACCTTTGGGACCAAACAAAACAAGTCTAATTCCTCTTTCACACATCAGCATTTCAGGTCCTTAAAGTAGCTAGCATGTCTCCCCTGAGTCTTCTCCAGTCTAAACAAATCTCATTCTTTCCACTGATCCTCATATGCCATGGACTCCCAGCCTATTACTACCCTGCCTGCCCTCCTCTACTCTCCAGCTCACCAGTGTCCTTCTTCAGTACTCCAGATGAGGTCTAATCATGGCAGAGGATGGCAAGATAATCACCTCCATGTCTCTGCAGCCCATTACCTTTTATGGACTGTTGTTGTCTTAGATTGAGCCTGCAGTCCACTAACACCCCCAGATCATTTTCAGACTGACTTCTCTCTTAGCCCTGCCTCTCCCATCTTGTACATGTGAAGTTGGTTTTCTTTTTTAATCCAAGTGAAAGGCTTCACATTTGTACCTACTGAATGTCCTCTTTTTAGATTGAGCTCAGTGGTCTAACCCATCAAGATCCTTTTATGAGATTACTGATTCTGTCATCCATGTGTTGGCTGTCCTTCCTAGCCTTGTGCCATCTGGATGGTTCAGAGTTGTCTTATTCTGAGTCAATGGTTCTCCTTCCTCATTCTCTTTACCCTGGCTTACATAAAGACTTGCCATTCCCAGGACTGGGAAAGGACATACCTAAGAGCTACCTGGGAGCAGAGAAGGGATTGGTGGGGATTCCTTTACACTTTGTTGCAGAAACCTGAAGAGAAAAACCATCATGTGGATGTCCTCACACTCCCTCATTCTTCTTCCAAGTCCCACAGTCTAAAGCAGACTAACTAGGCTCTAGCCACTAGAGGGAAAATGTCCTGTTCACATGTGATTGAAACCAAAACTCTTGGGATTTAGAGCTGAAAAAGACCTAGGAGACCTTCTAGTCTGGTTCCTCTGATTTTACAGCTGAGGAAGTTGGGGAAGGGACTTGCCCAAGATCACAAAGTGCTAACTGAGCTAGGCCAACTCCAACTCCAAAGCATATACTCTTAGACTGGACCACAATACAAACCAAGCCAACATCATCTCTTCCATCTCCCCCACTGCTGTAGAATAAGATAATTAAACCCTTCTCCTAAGGAGTAGACTTGGTATGGGACAGTCCCTCCATCCCTTTACCAGGCACCTCCCCTCAGTCTGGAAGTTCTTCCATGAGTCTAAGTCTAGTTCCTTGCGCTGTTCCTCAGAGTGCTCACCTCTTGTCCCAATTTCAATGGAAGGGGAGAGCATGGGCCCCCTCTCAATAGACCCTCCCTTGAGCAGGGAGTGACTTGTAGAGAACCTCCAGGTTAAGCTGATTCCCAGACTTCCCTGTCTCTGAGAATATTGGAGTGTTCTTAGGACTGTCTGCAATACATTGCACCATAGCTACCAGCCAGTCATCTGGAGGGACTGTCTTTTCCCTCATGCTCATCACACTAATTAATTCTCTCTAACAAGGTGGTTCCCTTGCCATCTGGGCTGAGCCGTGGGGATTGTGTGTCATGTCCCAGAAGTGGGTGGGATTTGTCACAATGAGTCTGGGCTTGCTGGGGATGACCCAACCTCACCAAAAGTTACAGAGGTCATCACCAGGAACACAAGCCACATAATTAATTAATTCATCAATCAGTTAATTAAGCAGGCCCTGGGGTAGGGATTGGAAGTCGACCATTGGAGCTGCTGTATTCACCAAGTTATTGTTCTGGGGGTCCCAGACTTCACCCCATAGACACACATCCCATTTGGAAAGAGAGCTAGCAGGGTTCCTGTCCTTCCCTGGCAGCGCTTCTGGGTCTGTTTTTTCACAAGATGATTCTCCAGGACCTGAAATAATACCAGCAGTGGTGGCATGATCTTATTTTCCTCTGGCCCTGAGTAATTACCCTCGGTCATCGAGACCTTTTGTGCTAGTGGGAATCCTTGCTGCTAAATAACCCAAGTCCCTTCTGCTGTATTTAGCAGCCATTTTCTTTGGTCTTGCCTTGATATGGAGCTGCATCTGAGCTCAGCACAATGACTCTTCAGATGGTCCAAGACCAACATCATGGATCTGTCTCTTCTCTCCATTTAGCCCCCATTGTACTCCATCATCTGAGAGCCCAAATACAAGTCAGGCCCCAGATTCTAGTCTGATTCCCACCATCCCCACCCCAGTTCAGGACTAAATTACTACCATAGCCTCCTCTTATCTGGTTTCCAGTCTCCCCCTTTGATCCATTCTACCCAATGTCGCAAAATGAATCTTCCTAAAATACTGAGGTCCACTCATCCACTGCATCTCAGTCCATCACCAGTCATCTTGACTCTATCCTGCCCCTGGACAGTGATGACTCTGGAAGAAAGTGAGGTCAGCAACTTTGTGCAACTCTGCCTCACTTAAATCCAATTTATGCATGCATTAAAAGGCAACACCCATACACAGTGATATCATTTTGGTCCTCTTTGAGAAGGAAGCACAACAACCAACCAACCAACTAAAGGACAATATTCGTGCTCCTCACCTAGCAATCAAAACCTCACACTACCTTGTCAGTCTTCTCTCCTCTATTCCCCAATACCAGCCTCCACAATATTTTTTTCTTTAACTTCTAACGACTAAAGAATAATGTTGCATGATCCAGACTGTCTCTCCTTGGTATACGAGGGCTCCCTTCTAATAGCCTGCGATATTTGTTGTTTAACATCACGATTCTAGTTTGAGTATGAAATTTCTTGATACGTTAAATGTATTGTTTCTTTTTGTCGGTCTTTCGTGGATTCTATCTAGCTGTACTCTTTCCTCTGTCTCCAATACTTCTCGGAAATTTCCTGTATGATTTCCTGATACATAGTATTTAGGCTCTTTATTTCATCATGTTTTCCTGGAATATCTATGATTCCCCAATTATCTTGAGCGTTCCATCTTCAGTGACAGTTGCCTTGTCTTGCAGTTATCTCAGGGTTCTTTCAAATGTATTGTCTTTGGTTCTGATCATCTTCTGCCTCTGAATTTTTGAGTTCTGATTTATTCTCATTGGAAAATCTATTATTTTGGAGTAAAAAATGGTCATTTGTTCTATGCTTCTTTTAAAAAATATTTCTTATTTGAAAGCTCTAAATTCTCTCTTAAGTTCCATTAGCATTTTTTTAAACTTTTAAAAAATGTCTCTTCTGAACCATTCTGGAGGGTCCTGCGATCACCTCCTAAGCATTTCTAGCAATATTGTTACAGCACTTTCCTTTTCACTGGGCTTTTGAATATTTGTCTTTTACTCTAGCATTTTTTTTACTTTATTGTGTCTTCTTGCTTATCTGTTCCTATTTCTTTTATATATGTGTATGCATGTGTGTGTGTGTGTGTGTGTGTGTGTGTGGTTTGCGTGTGTGTGTGTCTTTTATTCTTTCTGTAAGGTTTTTCTTGTAGTGACTTCTGTCTCTAGTGACTAGTCTCTAATGAGACTTTATTGGGGAGCCGGTCCCCGGTGTCTAAGGAGACTGACTCTGGGGTAACTAGTCTCTCTCTGTAGCTGACTGTTGCTTTTAATCCTTATTTGGCACCTTTCTTGCTATTTTGGCATTACTTACGTTCCTGCACTCAGGGATGCAACCACACCACCTTTCTCGATGTTTATCACAGGCACCGCTCCATGCCCTATCTCAACACTTTTGCAGGGGATGCCTGTCTGGAACACATTTCCTCTTCTTCCTCCCCCCCCCATCATAGAATACTTCTCTTTCTTCCCCCAGGCCAAGTCTCACCTTCTACCCAAAGCTTTTCTTGACCCTCTTCCCACAACTCCTAGGTGCTTAGCTGTTATTCAGCCATGTCTGACTTTTCATGACGCATTCTTGGCAGAGATGCTGGACTGGTTGGCTGTTTCCTTCTCAGCTCATTTTACAGATGAGGAAACTGAGGCAAGCAGGGTGATGTGACTTGCCCAGGGTCACACAGCTAGGAAGTATCTGAGGCCGGATTTGAACTCGGGTCTTTCTGAGTCCAGGCCTGGCTCTCTGTCCCCTGAGCCACCTTGCTGCCCTGGTGTTTAACTGCTTTGTACTTCTTTTCTTTATATCTTGTATATATTTGTTTTTGACCTTGGCATCTCCCCGGATACCTCAGCCAGAGACTGTTTCATTCATTGCATTTGTATCCCCAGCACCAAGCCTGGTATGCAACAGGCAATTAATAAGTGCTTGTTGAGGGGCGGCTAGGTGGCACAGTGAATAGAGCACCAGCCCTGGAGTCAGGAGGACCTGAGTTCAAATCCGCCCTCAGAACACTTAACACAAAAACTAGCCGTGTGACCGTGGGCAAGTCTCTTAACCTCAATTGCCCTGCCCTCCCCCCTCCAAAAAGCAAATAAATACATAAATAAATTTAAAAAATAAGTGCTTGTTGCTTGTTTGATGTGATAGGTTCACCCTCTCCTCCCCCAGGTCAGATTCCTCCCTCTCTTCTGCCCTTGCCTTATGCACCCCTACCTCTTCTCAGACTCTTCTTCCCCACTTGGTGGGGAGTGCTCTTCCTGGCCTCTTCCACCCCTCTCACCCTTGTCCAACCCTTAAGATCCAGCTCAGGTCCTACCTTCTCCAGAGGTGCTCCTTGGATCCCCCCAGGTCCCTCCCTCCTGGGAAGACTCCTGAATGCCTTGGGGGCTCTACCGCTCAGTTGACCTTTCTCCTATATTATTTTAAGTTGTTTAACTTTTCCTATGGGAATTGTGTCTAACCATCTGGAGCTTCTGGAGTGACTCTTACAAGGCCACCAAGTGGGCATGACAGGGCAATGGGTGCTGCATTCAGATGTGGCTTGACCCTGCCCAAGGTGACCCCAATGTGGCAGTAGCCCACCTCTATGCAAGCCACACCATTTCCCAGAAGCTTCCCCACTACTACTTGCTCTCTAAGAGCACCTAACTCTTAAACTCTTCTCAACTGCCAACTGACCCATATTCGTGGCTCCTGGACAAAAGAACCTGGGACTTCCCTCCCCTCTGGGGCTCCTTAAGCTGGAAAGAGGTTGCTCTTCTCCCTCCCTTTTATGTATGTGTCTGTAGGAAGATCAGTTTTAGAAGAAACTCTTTCACTTTGATCTCCTTCTGGCTTGTAACAGAAGTAGCCTCCTTGGATCAGCTCTGCTCTCTTGAAAGGGACACAGACTAGGTGGCTGGGTCTGGCACTTAAGCTAGAGGGACCTGAGAAGAAGGAACATAGGACTTGGGTTCTGACTGCTTTTCTTTGTTCCACAGCAAAACCAGAGTCAGCCAGATGTGGATTTCCTCCCTTTGTTGGTCCCCTTAATAAAGAGATAACATTTGTAGAAAAAAAAATTGAGGGCACGTGTCTGAGGCAAAATTTGATCCCAGGTCTTTTGGACACCAAATCCAGCCCTTTATCCACTATATGATGCCACCACCGCCACCCCCACCCCCCCGCATCTCTTTTATCGTTATAATAACATCTACATCACACCACTGCCTTATTTTCCTTATTGTAATAATATGTAGTGACAGCCATCCCAGGAGGTGGCAAAGTGCCCCTCACTAAAGGTCTTCAGTTAGTGACAAGATGGCCAGTTTGGGGGCAGGGGAGGTATATTGTATATTGGGTTTCTTGTTCGTGTATGGGGTAGATAGGTAATCTCTGAGGAATGGTTAATGTGGCATGGTGGATAGAGTGCTGAGCCTGATGTCAGGAAGACTCATCTTCAGCCTGAGACACACTAGTTGTGTGATCCTGGGCAAGTCACTTTACCCATTTCCCTGTTTCCTTATCTGTAAAATGAGCTGGAGAAGGAAATGGCAAACTAGTATCTTTGTCAAGAAAACCCCAAATGAGGTCACAAAGAGTCGGACATGACTGAAATGACCTGAATAACAAAGATGATCTGAGTTTTCTCTGAGCTTGGTGATTCTGAAGCCCTCCAAGCTTTACCAAGCCTTTCTCCCATCACAACCCTGCAAAGTAGAGATGGTACAAATGTCCCCATTCTACAGTGAGGAAGCTAAGGTTCAGAGAGATTGCATTCTTCATTCAGGGTCACACAACACCCCAAGGGATCTGTGCTCTCATAGATTCAGAAATTCCCTCCAGCTTTGGAGATCACAACTTCCTGCTCCTTATGGGCAACTGTTGTTCACATTGTTCCAAAGGTGAACCATAGGGGGTTCAGCCAGTGTGCTGAGCCTGTCAGGTCTCCGCCTGACCTAGGGACCAAAAGAGTATTCTGCCTCCCTACTCTTCCTTGCTCCTGCCACATCCCTCCTGGATGATATCCTGTCCTCTTCTGTTCTGGAGATGTTCCTTGGTTCTAGGTTGCGTGTTGGCAGCACTCACCATGTGTCTCTCCATTGGCCTCTCTCCTTTTCATCTTGCTGCTTCAGAGGCCGTGGTATTCAGGGCATTGCTATTGTGGAGCATTATTGGTACAATGTTAGTATTGGAAAGGTGGGCCTTGGTTTTCATGGTAAACTCGGGGTCAGTAAATTTTCCCCCAAATAGGCCAGTCCACTTTCCTTCTTTTCAGTGTAGGGCCCTTTCATTGAGCAACTGTGCTGTCTGGCCCAAATATGCATATTATTGCACAAGCTCTATAGGGTGTCCATCTAAGTGTATGTTGAAATCTGGGCCATAGACATTCTTCAAGAATATGCTCTTTCTTGTGTGGATAGTCAGGCCAAACTCCTTTGGGTGCTTACCTATCTCTTCCAGAAGGTTCTGCAGTGTCTTAGGACTGGATTTAGCTGGCATAATGTCATCTACAAAAAGGAGCCTTTGGAAGATCCATGGAGAATCCTTCAAAGTTCCAAAAGTCTTAAAAGAGGTGCCAGTATGCTAACTCAGATCTCTTCCAATCGGCAAGTTTAAGAAGTGCTTACTATGTGCCAGAAACTGGGCTAAGCTCTCAGGATCCATGCATAAGCAAAAAGAAAGACAGTCCCTGCCCCCAAGGAGTTTACTTTTTTTTTTTGCTTTTTGTAGGGGGAAGGCAGGGCAATCAGGGTTAAGTGACTTGCCCAAGGTCACACAGCTAGTAAGTGTAAAGTGTCTGAGGCCAGATTTGAACTCAGGTCCTCCTGACTCCAGGGCCAGTGCTCTATTCACTGTGCCACCTGGCCACCCCAAGAAGCTTACATTCTAATGAGGGGAAACATATAAAAAGGAACTGAAAAGTTGAGGGAGATGGTAGGGAGTAGGTGACATGGTATCTAAATCTGGAGTCAGAAGCAGATCTGGGAGATCAATGAAGGATGGCTGACCTGACCTCTTCCTCAACATGGAAAAACTCACCAGTGGGAGAAGAGAACCCTAAGGCAGAGGGCTACTCCAGGGTGAAGAAGGGTGAGAAGGCATCTGTCTCTATCTCTATCTCTCTTTCTGTCTCCTCTGGAGTCAAAAACAGAATCTAGAGGGAAATCTTGACTTCAAGTCTACTCTACCATAGCATGAGGCTGTGTGTACACTTCCTCTCATGGCATAGTCCAGTGATTCCTCTGACACACAGTCCTATTCCACTAAGCATGACAACATACATCACACCTCACTGTCATCTTTTACTTCAATCTGACAAACATGTAGTAGGTACCCACTCTATCTCAGCCCAGGTTTGTACATCAGTTTGTTCTAGTCTAGACCTTCAAGAAATACAAAATGAACTCATCTTCCCCTCCCAGAAGACACTGTCCCCCTGCCCCCAGACTTTCCTATTTCTGCTGAATCACCGATACAGTAAGCAAGGGAGGAGGAGAGCTTAGGATGGGAGCTCCCAAATGAGCCAAGGAGAAGAGCAATGGACTAGTGAGCAGGAAGTATCTGGATGGGGGGCTCCAGAGCTTGGGTGGCACTTATCATGAGCTCAGCATGAGCCCAGCAAAGAGCAAGCACTGGGTAGCCTAAGGAGTCTTCCTAAGAAGCGTGGTGATGCAGCTGAGTCTTGAAGGATGCAGAGGTTCTGAAAGAATCCTGGGAGAGGATGGGAGAGCCCAGGAAGATTTGCAGGGTATCAGGCAAGGGAAGAGTCATGAATATCACAATTACCAGCATTTATACAGTGATGGTAACTTCTCATGCATCAGAACCTCATCTGTAAAGTAAGGGAATTGCATTCAATGACCTTCAGCTCCAAATCTATGATTCTGTGATGCATTTTACATAGAAAGAAACTGAGGTTCACAGGTTAAGTGACTTGTCCAAGGTCACACAGCTAGTAAGTGTCTGAGGCAAGATTTGAACTTAGGTCTTCTCATCTCCAGATCCACCGCTCTACTCACTATGCTAAGCCCCCTGGTGTCTATGCAATACTTAAAAAATTAGCAGAGGTTGAACTAAACTGAACTTTAGGGCCCCTCCCAGAATATATGCATGTACTGGGACTTGTAAGACCTCTGTGAGGCAGGTATTGTAGACATTGTTATCCCCCTTTTTCAGAAGAGGAAACTGAGGCACAGAGAGGTGATTTGTCCAGAGTTACACAGCTATTAATTATTTTTAAAATATCAACATATTTAATAATATTCTTTAATAAAATAATAAAAACTAATTATTTAATGAGAGTTGAGAAGCAGGAATTGAACCCAGTTCTCTTCTGACTCTATATTCAATTCCAGCATCCTGTACATTCACCAGATAATGCATCCTCTGAACATGGGAAGGGATTCAGGGGATGGGAAGGAGACTGGAGTGCAATTTGCAGAGTGCTTTCCATAGGACCACATGACCATAGTATTATAGCTTGAGAGCTGGAAGGGATCTTTTGGAGATCATTTGGTCATCTTACAGGTGAGGAAACTGAGGAATGGAGAGGTAAAATGATTTAGGATCTTGGATCATAGATCTAGAACTGAAGGGACCTCAGAGGACATCAGGTCATTTTACAAATGGGGAGAGGCCCAGAAAAGTTAAGTAACTTGCCCAAGGTCACATAGATTAACAAACATTAGAGGAGGAATTTGAACCCAGATCATCTGACTCCAGAACCAGGGACAACTTCTTTTTGTGTACCACAGTTACCCTTACTATTAAGTATCTTCTATGTATTAGGTATCTGTTGTTGTTCCATCATGTCTGACTCTTTGTGGCCCCATTTGGAATTTTCTTGATAAAGATATTGGAGTAGTTGGCCATTTTCTTCTCTAGTTCATTTTACAGAGAAGAAACTGAGGCAATCAGGTGAAGTGTCTTGCCCAGGGTCACACAGCTAGTTTATCTGAACTCGGGAAGATGAGTGCTCCTTATTCCAGCACCGGCACTCTATCCACTGCAGCGCCACCTAGCTGCAGTGTTGGGATTACAAAGACAAAAATGAAACAACTCTTGCCTTCCAGGACAGTCACCTAGGATGTCCACTGCATGGAGGGGAGAAGGAGATGAGGCAGAACATACATCAGGGGAACTAAATCACAGAGGACTGTGGTCCAGAATCTGGCAGGAAAGGCTGACATGAAGCCTACAACCTTCCCAGAAGATTCTGTCCCCTGGCAGAGGGGTAGCTGACTCATATGTGCTCATCCCAAGGCACTGAGATGTTGCCAGCCCTGATTTCTCTATCCTCTGGCAACTCAGGGAGGATGGGAGAGCAGCCTTGGAGGAGCAGGGGGCTTTCCTTCAAACAGTTCTAGAGACTATCTGGGATTGGACCTAGACCTCTTCACCTTCTGACAAAATGCCCTTTGCTACTCCATTCAGCCTCACTGAGAAAGAGGAGGCAAGCTAGAAATAACAGCCATGATAATGTACTAATGAGAACACTCATCTCTCTTGGTTAAAGGGGACTTGAAACAAGGATACCTGTAACATAGGTACATTTTCCTAAAGGCCCTCTGGAGACACTGTATTCTGCCATAGTTTTCCAACCTAGATCTTAGAAGGGCAGAGGGAAGGGGAGAGACCCTGAGTCAAGAGGGCAATGGGGCAGCTCCCCTCTGCTTGGTTTGGTGGAGAGACCATTGCACCTAGAGTCTGAAACACTGGGGTCAGATCCCTCTGTAGACACTTACTAACCCTGGGCAAGTCACATAACCGTTATGAGCCAGCCTCAATTTACTCATCTCAACATGCAGATTCTACTCAAGGATAGCTCTTCCTCTTTTCTCCTTCCTTTAGAAATGAAAGGGACTAAGTTTTCTGAAGGCTCAGTAGAAGAAGATTGGGGAATCTGCCCACTGGCAATGTCCTATTACATAGATAATAGCCTTAACACTCTATGGAAATACCTGCTCTTTCATCACTTCCTAAATGAAGGATGTGAGTGGGAAGAAGTAGAATCATAGCACAGCACAAAGACTGAAACAGTGCCTGCCCTCAGGGAGCTTCCACTTCCAGAAAGGCAGGAAGAAGATGCTGATGTTCACACACCAACTACCCACAGATTGATATTCACAAAGGACTCACACCCTGTGACCTACAGCACCTTACATGGAGTGCACACACACGCACGCACACACACACACACACACACACACACACATGCACATGGCACACCCAAAGTGCCAAACGTGGGAGTATTCACACAGAGTTCTCCAGTTATTTTTTCTTTACATAAAATTACCTTGATGAAGCAGTTGAAGAGGCTACTCAAGATAGGAAGAGATATTTGGATAAAGAGGTGACTCTTGACCGGCTCAGACCCTGCTTGGAAGAGGAGGGATCTCTGTCCATCCAGTGCCCCCAGAAATCCCCTTCCTTTCCCCTGACCAAGGCTCCAAGAAAGTTGGCACTGCTTTCCAATTTCTTGCTCTACCCCAAGAACAGCCTTTAAGCTTTAGGGCCACAGATCTAGACAGACAGGAAGGCCCTTGGGGGTCTTTACCCTAACTGTGGGTGGGGAAGGAGCTGGCCAGGCCAGGTGTTAGGACTGTCATAGCAAAGGACAAGAACCATGGCTGATTGGGTGCTTAGGTGAGCAATCTCAAAGAACTCCACATGCCAACAAACCTAGTTCCTTTTCAGGGATCAGGAAAGAGAGGGACGCTTAACCTTCGTCAGTCCCTTGGCAGCATTCCTTTCCCCTGTCCCTACCCCTGCCCCTGCTCCAACCCCGGACCCTCACCACAGTATTCTATTCCAGCTCCCTACCTTTGGCCACATTCCTCACAGAACCCTAGATTGAGAGGCATGCTCAGGTCAGCCTAACTCTGGCTCTGTCTGTCTGGGACTTTTTTTCTGTTCCTGGCAGGTTCAGTCCCTCTGTCTCTCTCTCCCTCTCCTCCTCCTCCCCCACCATTCTCACTGTTTCTATTTCTAGCTTTCTCCACCTCTCTGTTCTCTGTCTCTCTTTTTCTCTCTTCTCACTCCTCACCCAATTATTTGCATCTTTCCTCAAACCCTGTTCCCTCTCCCCTACCCCCATTCTCTGTTTTCCCTTCCTTAATTCCTTATCTGTTCCTTCTATCTTCTCCCCACCCTTCTGTTCTGCCTCTCTGCTCCATCTCTCATCTACTCCTTTCTTTGCTATCTCTCTATTGTCTCCTTCTATCTCCCCAAGCCTCTCTTCTTTCCTCTTCAGTCTCAGCCTCTTTCCCCAAATTCTCTATTCTCTGTCTCCACCCCTCATCTTCGTCTTCTCTCCCTCTCTGTTCTGTATTCTCGCAAGACCCTTGGTTCTCTGTCTCTGTTTTTCTTGTCTCTTTTTCTCCCACCTCTGCGTCTACTAAAAAAAAACCTCTGTTCTGTATCTCTTCCCTCTCTGCTCTGTCCCCTCTCTCTGTCTCTCTCTCGATCTTTATACTTTGTATCTCCCTGAAAATCGTTCTCTTTTGTCTCTCCCACCCCATCTTCTCTGTCTTTGCCTTTCTCTGTGTCCCTCTATTCTCTGAATCTCCCTCTTTCCCCCCAAATCTCTTGCCTCCTAAGCCCTCTCTTGTCTCTCTCTGTTTCTCTCTGTCCTCTATACACCCTAAACCCCTCTCTGGTCTGTCTCTCCATCTCTGGGTCTCTCTCTGTTCCCTGTGTCTCTCCCACCCAAAGCTCTCCCTTGTCTCTCCCCCTTTCAGTCTCTCTCTGTTCCGTGTGTCTCCCCTACCCAAAGCCCTCTCTGCTGCCTTTCTCTCTCCTCCGATCTCTCTCTTCTCTGCCTCTGGCTTTCTCTCCTCTCGTTGCTCTCTGTTCCCCCCAGCTCCCCCCTTTTCCCAATATTCCCCTGGGAGCTCTGGGGCCGCCGAGCCCGGAGTGCAGATACAAGGCTGAACCATTGTTTGACAATCTGTTTTCATCTTCTTCTTGTTGGCAGGCTGCAGGAGAAATGCAGAAGGTTAATGAGGCACTGGGAGCGGGATTACTGCGAGGAGGAGCGGGCGGGCCGGCAGGCGGGCGAGCGAGGAGCCGCAGTGACTGGGAGCCAGTAATTACTAATTAGGCGCAGTTTAACAGGAGGAAAAAGTGAAATCTCCTCTTCACCAACTGTCAATAATTAGCTGATTTGGTGAGGCTGAAATGTGTCCACAGTGAAAAAGGCAGCTTTTGTCCCCCGGACTCGAGCTCGATAGAGAGAAGAGGGTGTGGCCGGGGCAGCCACCTTGTCCGGGAACAGCGCCCAGGCTCGGGGGGGTGGGGAGGCAGGAGACAGGACTCAGCCCCACGGAGGTAGGGTTCCCCCACCTTGGGCTGCAGCCCCCACGGACTAGAGTTGTTTCCACCTCGATCGCCCCCGGTTCCCTGGGTGACCTTGGGCAATTAATTCACTTCCTGTCTATGAGCCTCAGTTTCCCGATCTGCAAAATGAGGGAGCTGGACTAGATGACTGGTCTCGAAGGGCCCTTCCAGCCTTTTAACTTTGGATGGACAGGCAAGTGGGGAAAGGAGCTCCACGGCTAGCCTGAAGGCAAGGCAGCAGGGAGAGGAGGTCTCACTCCACCGTGTTAGTGACTGGGGACAATGAGCCCAGAAAATCTGGGGGAGGCATTTTGGTACGGTGGCGAGAATGCTGGATCTGGAGTCCAAAGACCCGGATTCGGACCCGACCCCAGACTCTGCCCAAATGACTTAACCTTACCCTGCCTCAGTTTCTTCACTTGCCAAAGGACAGTAAAAATGCCAATAGCACTTTGCCTCACAAAATCGTCATGAGATTCTTCAAAGTTTTTTTGTGGAAAACCTGAATGTACAATATAAATGTCAGTTATTATGTGGAGACTTGTTCAAGTTTGTACACTGAGTCAGAATCAGCAGAGGGACCCCAGGACTCTGTCACCTGATGCTGCTTCGGCTAGGGATAGAGTCCTTGGGGTAAGAGAAGGGGGTGAGAAAAATGGCCTTTGACATCCTCTTTCAGCTCCAAGTCTATGACCTTCTGGCCAACCGAGAAAGTGGCAGTAAGACATGAAGGACAGGCATTGGTAGAGATGCCCATTCGTGGACCTTTCCCAGAGAAAAGAGAAGGCCCAGCAGAGATGAGATGTGGCTTAGAGGCTCGGCTTACTAGCTATAGGACCTTGGCAAGTTAGGTTATTCTCCCAGATTCTCAGTTTCCTTGTCTGTATAATGGGGATAATGATATTCTTACTACTGACTTAGAATGTCTTAGGGAGGATTAAATAAGATGATGTATGGAAAAGTTCTTTCTAACTATAAAGCCCAACCTGGCATGTGCTTGAGAAATGAGGATCATTGATACTTCTACCCTATTTATCTAGTCCTAGAACCCTAACAATGACACAACATCAAATGGGAGGGAACATAGAGAGAAAGTATGTGTGTATGCATGTGTGCCTAGGGGGGTGGGGCTGGGCTTGTTTGCATTTGTGACCCTATAGGTGGAAAACAGTTTGTGACTCTGGCTCTGTGTGTGTGTGTACGTGTGTCTCTGTGTGTGCACATGCATGTGTGCCTGGGGGAGGGCTGGGGTTGTATGCATTTGTGACCCTGTAGATAGAAAGCAGTTTGTCACTCTGGCTGTGTATGTGTGGCATATCTAGAGCTCTACCTGTACCAGCTGTTCTCTACTGAGGGTGAGGGTGGGGAGTGGGGCTCACAGGATCACAGAGGCTGCTTCCTGCTAAGCCTGTTTGTTCATCATGCCTCAAGTGGAGGCTCTTCCGCTCATGCCCTTTGGCCCTTCCCTTGACACCTCATCTGCCCCCCTCCCTCTCCACCCTATGCCCCTGGCCCTGGCATCTGTGGAACACCTTGACTGCAAAAAAAAGCACCAGAGAGGAAGGAAAGCAGGCAGCAGACACAATCTGGAGCTTGGGGGCTCCCAGGAAAATACAGAGTCAGCCCTTCCTGGAGCTCCCTGGCTTTCCCATCCCCTCCACTTCTGTCCTCTGCCCCTTACCTGCCCCTTACCTTCAGCTCCCCTATTCCTCTGCTTGGTACACAACCTCAGAAATGTATAATTAAAAGGAACCTTAAAGATCACCAAGCCCAACCCTCTCATTTTACAAATGAGGAAACTAAGTCCCAGAAAGTTGAAAAGGCGAATAGTAAGTAGCAGAGTTGGGGTTTGAACTCAGACCACAGGACCCCTAGTTTTAAATCTGAAAGAGTCCTTAGAGATCATTTTATAGATAAGGAAACAAGCCCAGAGAGGGTCTGGTCACAGGATCACACAGGAAGTAAGTGTCAGGGCTGGGTTTTGGCCCCAGGTTCTCCAACCTGATTGGTCCTTTATTCTCTCCATTGTACCACACTAAGTGCCCATCTCCTTGATTTTTCTCTCCTTCCCCAGTGCCACCCACCATACCCTTCCACCCCCCAGACTAGGCATCAGAGTAGAGTGAAAGTGTCTCCCCAAGGGAGAGAGGCAGCTCCCTCGAGTGATCTCCCCTTGTGCTCCCCTCCTCCCCCTATTTCTCTAAAAAATGGCTCCATATGACTGCCTTTGCTGAGTTTGACCAAGGGACTACTGATACACTTGGGGGGGTTCTCCCCCCATTCTTTCTCCCTACCTCTAGTGAAGCTTTGGAAGCCCTGCCAAGTTAGGGGTGGTCCTCAGAGTCCAGCTCAGGGCCAGACACAAGATCTTTCAGCCAGCCCTCCCTGGTTAGCAACACCCACTGGAACTTTCTCCTAGCCAGCAGTAACCCAGTTTATTTGGTTCTTATTGGTACCAGCTAACATGTTTTACAAATATTCTTAAGGCTTTTCTATGTGTATATGGAGGTATGAATATGGGTATGTACTGTTCCTACCATCACACCTTGGACTCCTCCAAGGTAAGGTCAATATCTCGCCATCACTTAACACAAGGAGTAACACCTGTTCTGGATTCATTGCTATTGGCTGATCATGTGACCCTGAGGCTCTTGGGCTTCATCCACCAACCAAAAGGGGAGAATCATTTCAGGGCCTTATATTGTGCTAGGAAAAAGTCTCTCCAGGTGGGAGACATTAAGGAGATTGGGGAGTTAGACCCCTCCATGAATCCAGAACAGTCCTTTCCATCCACCAATGGAGAGCCTTCTCCGAGGATTGGAGACCAAGATGGCCATCACCTTTCCCCTGAACACCCAAAGTGATCTTCTGTACTTCTGTTTGAAAATGTTTGTTTGGGGTCTTTCTTTTCTGTTGTTTTAATCAATCCCCATTGAACTGCAAAGTGGGCTATTTTTGCCATCAGAAATCTGCCGTGTTCCCCGCCCGCTGCTTTCTTGGAGTTTGCCCACAGTACCCCCCGGGAGGGGACGGATTGGAACAGCAAACCCATGTGGAGACATCAGAAACACCAACGCCACCTGTCACATTGCCTGCGCAATAATCCACCCGCCCCATACACACACCCCTCCAGTTTGGCCTCAGGGGGGCAGCACCATCTAGTGCTGAGAGCTCGGCCAGGGGATTGGGGGCCCAACTCAGAGAACTTCAACCCCCTCCTTTTCTCCCCTCCCTTCTTTGTAGCCTTAGTTTCTGAGTCTCCCCAGATCCTTCTTCTCTCTCCAAGGCCCCTGCTGCACCCTTTTCATCCCCAATATAGCACAGCATCCCTGAGCTGAATTCAGCAGGAGAGGGGTCCTTGTGATAGGATAGTGAGTGGAAAGAAAAAAGGCCTCATTTTGGAAGAGGATCCAGGGGATAGGTCCAGAGGATAGTAGGATCCCAAGTTTACTATCCAAAGCAACAATAGGAAAACCATTTTGTATATAATGTCTTGTTTTCTTCATTTTCAAAGCCCTTTCCCATCTACTGCATCAACCTAGCTTTGAGACAGAGGTTGGGCAGAGACCAGGATCTCCATTTGGCCGATGGGAAACTGAGGCAGGGAGGGAGGCAGTCATTGACTCTGAGAGAGCTCCATACCAAGGGGTGCTGGAAAAGAAAGGCACCTAGGCTAACCTCATTTTACAAAGGTAGAAACTGAGGCACAGAGGAATCCTAGCATCCTGGATCCAGAGCTGGTGGGAGGAGCTTCAGAGGCCATCTGATCCAGTCTCTGAAGTCTGCAGTTAAAGAAAATGAGGCCAATAGAAAAGAAGGGATTTGCCAGTGGTCTCAGAGGTGTTAAGTGTCAGGTGGGAAGGGAAGTTTTCCTGACACCATTCTATCCAGCACACCCCAATCAAACATTTATTAACCTCCTACTTTATTTTATGGCTCAACTGGATGTTCAGTCTCCCCCAAATATACCACCTCCTCTCCTACTTCCAGATACTACAGCTGGCTTGAAGATAGACAGAAATGAGACAATTCCTGCCCTCAAGGGGCTTACACTCTATCAGAACAAGATAGAATTTACACTCTGTCCACATGCTGGGCTTTCTGTCTAGGAGACATCTACTTAACTGAGTACATTTCACTGAGGGAGATACATAATCTGCATAGGATAAATCCCCTGCCTTCATGAAGCTTATAATCTAGTAAGAGGAGAAGGCATAAAAATGGACAAAGAAAACATATAGCATTACATGAGAGCTATTATGAATAGTTGTAAGTAGTAGATGGACAGGTGGGTGGTGACATAGTGCATAGAGTGCAGTGCCTGGAGTCAGGAAGACTCATCTTCCTGAGTTCAAATCCCACCTCAGGCACTTACCTTGGGCAAGCCACTTAAAATGCTTGCCTCAATTTCCTGATCTGTAAAATGAGCTGGAGAAGGAAATGGCAAGCCACTCCAGTATCTTTGCCAAGAAAACCCCAAATGGGGTCAGGAAGAGTCAGATACAACTCAAAAAACAATAAGCAAGATGCTATGGGAGGTATGGAGAGAAAGTTGTTAATGACTTGGGGGTGGGGAGTGGAGTCAGGTGAGGCTTCATGGAGGAAGTGACAGCTGGATAAAGAGCGAGAGGGAAGGAAGTATCTTAAGCACAATGAGCGTAGAGATATGGAAGTAGGAGAGGGGAGAGAGAACTCTCCCGTATCCAGCTTAGCTATGACATAAAATGTATGGAAGAGAATGATGGGAGATGGATGGGACACAAAAGCCAGGGGAGCACCAAATGATGTTTTGAATTATGCCGGGAAGTTCAGAAAAGGGGATTTGAACTTTGCCTGGAGGCAATAGGTTGCTACTGAAGATTTTTGAGCAGATGAATGACTGTCTGTGCCTGAGAAAGGTTGTTTTGGAAGTGACATGAGAAATAGAAGGGAGAGAGAGTGGAGGCAGGGAGTGAGGAGGATATCTGAGCAAGTGATGATGAGGGCTTCTGTGAGGATGGTGGAAGTCAAAGTAGAGAGGAAATGGGCGTTAGAGTCAAACACTTGGTAACTAATTGGATTGAGAGGTGAGAGAAAGGGAAGAGGCAAAGAAAGCCCTGCCGTTACAAACATGAGAAAAGATCATAGGAGCCTAGATCCCAAGTGGGAAGGTGACCTCAGAGGCCATTGAGTTCAACCTCCCCATTTTAGAGATGAGGAAACTGAAGCCCAGGGTCACATAGGCAGTGAGTGACAGGTCCAAGATTTGAACCCAGGCCCTTGATTCTTTCTACTATACCAGGTGATGACACAGAAAAGAATAGTGAAGCCAGAAAAAAAGAGTACATTTAGAGGGAAAGACAGTAAGTTTGGTCCTGACCATATTGAGTTTGAGACAATTTGAGGACATCCAGGTGGAGATGGTCTAGAATTAGAAGTCTGGGAATGGTTAGAGGAAAAAGAATCAAATGTGTCCTTATACCTCTGAAGCCAAGAGGAGAGAGTAGCCACTACATAGAAGTAATTGGCTATGTTAAAACCTGCAGAGGGGTCAAGGAAGATGAGGACTGAAAAAATGACCATTGGATTTGGTCATTTAGAACACTGGTGGCCACTGAGAAAGTAGCTTCAAGAGAGGAGTGGGGAGAGAAGGCCAACTGGAAGGAGCTTAGCTGAATTGGATTCTTTAGACATATAATATCAAAGGACTGTGAATCTACCCCTGGCAGGGAGTGGGAAGGAGAGGGACCCTGTCCATCCATCTCCCCTGCCTCAGCTCTTAAACCTCCACCTTTGGCTCTATCACCCTACAGAACCCCAGATTGAGAGGACATACTGGGACAGTCAGTCTTGTCTTTGGACAGTGAGAAAGTGGATGCAGTGTACAGTTAGCTTTTTCAAGTTTATTAGCACTGAAAGGGAGGAAAGAAGTGGAGTAGTATTTGGATAGGAGGGGGTGATGGAAGGGTCAAAGGAAAACTTGTAGGGAAGATGTGAGCATGTTTTTAGGCAGATTGGCTTTTAGCCAGTAAGGGAATGGATGAATGGATGGAAGAAGAAGGAAGGGAAAGAGGGAGGCAGGGAGAGTGGAAGGAAGAATGGAAGGAGAGAGGGAGAAAGAAGGAAAGAAAGAAAGAATGAAAGAAAGAAAGAAGAGCATGTATTAAGTGCTTATAATATGCCAGACCCTGTGCTAAATACTGGGGATATAAATGGAAAAGACAGATCCTGCCCTCAGGGAGTTTACATTCTAATGTGGGAGACAAGACACATGAGAGTGGTGGCCAGGGAGGGAATTTTGATAGAGGGCATTGCAGAGATAATAAGCAGACCCATAGGGCAGCTGACTGTCATGCTCTTTTCAAAAGCCATGGTTTTGTTAATTTGATTACTGTGCCCTGAGCAAGAAATGGAAAGGCAATAAGAGGTTTGGGTGAATGGCTGGTCTAGAGATCCATGAACCAGTGTCCCATCTTTGCCATGTGCAAACTCATGCATTTGCAGGCACTATTGAATTTCCCCAGGCTAAGATCAGGGTCCATGTCCCTGAGCTCCCTCACCGTTCTGGATTCATGGTCTTAGTGTGGCTACTTTCCTGTGCCTCAGTTTCCTCATCTGTAAAATTAAAGGGTTGGACTACATCATAGGTGTCAAACTAGAAGACTCTGGGTCACCTGGGGTCCCCAGCATGCTAGTGGCCAAACTAGATGAAAATGTAATTGGGAAATGTTTGACAAAATAAATTAAAAAACAATAAAACCGAGATAGTGCTATTTTATGGTTTTCTAAGTTAGTATGCAGCCACAGGGAGCTTTCTGTTCTAGATCTCTAACCCCAAATTCCAGCTCTGGCTCTGACAAACTTGGATTCCATGACCTAAGTGAAGGCTCTTCCCCTGTATTCTCCCCTCCCCCACGCACACATGCACACATGCACACATGTGCACACACATGCACACACACACACTCACTCACACAGTCTCTCCCCCCCTCCCAGGACACACACACATACACACATGCACACACACACTCTCACACACACTCTCTCTCTCCTCTCCCTCCCAGGACACACACACATACACACACACACACACACACACACACACACACACACTCTCACACACTCTCTCTCTCCCCTCCCTCCCAGGACACACACACATACACACACATACTCCCATGACACACAAAGGTACACATGCATGCCAGCCTTCCTCTTAGTGATGAGAAGATTTGATCTGTGAGCATGACAGCCACCAGACTTCAGTAACCAGCCCTTCTCCCCCTCCCCCATGCACCTGGTTCAGGAACATCCTTGGGAAATTCTTCCTGCCCGCCCATCTTAGATCCATTTTGCTTAGCTCATGTTTTATTTTGTTTGGTTTTTCTTCAAGTGACCCTCACACATTCCTCTCCTACTTGAGGAAGGGGCCCAGGGAGAAGGGTTCTCTGGTCAGCTGTCAGGAGGCCTCAGGGCCACATCTCCCCCTCCCCTGCTCCCAGTCTTAGAGGCATCTGATGCCCCCATTGGAGAAATGCTTTGGGGGAGCCTCAGGAATCTGCCCTGGCCACACTGCCCAGTATGAAACAAGAGCCAGGGAGGCCTTGTGTCCAGAGCCCAGGGCCCTGCTTCTCCCCCAATTCCCACTAGGCTTTGCCATTCTCCCCCTGAGGCACATGTGTCTTCAATCCCTGCTTGCCCAGGGTATCCAGCTTTTTTAAAGGAGTTTCTGGGTCTGTGTCTTCAGTGGTTTGGGGTATAAGTGTGCCCAAGATAATGGGGACCATAGATCCAGAGTTGGAAGGGACCATTGATTGGTCAGTCAGAGATTGACTCCAACCCTGTCATTTTTCAAAGGAAGAAACAGCCTAGAGTCACACAGGTAGTAAGTGACAAAGGCAGGATTTGAACACAGCTCCTCTGCCTCCAAATTGTTCCCTTTCCATTGCACCACCTTAATGCCATGTCAGTGGTATGCCTAGTGTGTGAGTGTGTTTGTTTGCCCTGAAGAACAACTTGGGATAAGAGGGAGGATATCTGTGGAGTCAGCTCCAGGCAGTCTTTCTTCCTGGTATATTAAGAGCAGGGCATTCTTTATGCCAAAGCACATTGTTCCAGCACTTTGTGGTTTACACAACACTTATTTACCTCAGAATAACTCTGTGAGGTGGATAGTGCAGACATTATTCTCCCCATACTACAGAGGAGGAAACTGAGGGTCAGAAAAGGGCAGTGACTTACCCAGGGTTACCCAGCCAGGAAGTCTCTGAGCTGGAACTCCAATTCTGTCCACTCTGGCATGGGGCAGTGTGGTCTAGCAGGGAGAGCACTGGCCCTGTCCTCAAAAGGGACCCACCCCTGACACTTCCTAGTTGTGTGACCATGGGCAAGTCACTTCAACTGTTTGCCTCAGTTTCCTCATCCTTAAAATGGGCATAATAACAGCACCTGCCTCCCAAGGGTTGTAACAAGGATCAAATGAAGTTATAATTGTAAAGTGTTTACTTAGCACAGTGCCTGCAGGGCACACGGGAAGCATTATAGAAATGTCAACTATTATTCATTAATTATTAATTTTTATGATTAGGGATGTTGTGAAGATCCAGTGATATGAAAAATATGAAATGCTTTGCCAAGCCTTAAAGCTCTATAAACATATCAATGACTATAGTTATCATCCATCTGACTTTTGTAAAATCGGGGGACTGGGCTCAATGACCTCTAAGATCAGAGGTTTAGAGAAGTGGCCTTAGAGCTCACCTGGTTCATGCCACCTCCCATTTAATGGATAAGGAAGCAGAGGCCCAGAGGTTAGAGGTCCCACAGGCAGGAAATAGTAGAGCCCGACGAGACTCCCACAGTAGCAACATTCTCTCTCAAAAGCTCTGGGCCTACCTGTGGCCTGTCAGCTCCAGGCTCTTTTCCAAAGCTCCAGATAGGGGCCTAGGCTTTGGCTTCCCCCCTCCCCAGGGGCCAGCCTCACCTGTGGAAGGGCAGGAGTCTCAGAGGCAGATTTTTGCCCTGTTTCAGGGTCACTCAGAATCCCTGGTCCCCCCCATTCCCACCCCCACCCCAGTCGTCAGCCTTTGACAAAGGCAGCAGAGAACAGCACCAGGACAGGTGAGGAGGAAGCTCTTTGTAGTGGGTAAAAGCCTAGGAGAAGGAGGCTCAGAGGGGGCTCGGATGGCAGGGGGATCTGGTTTCCTGTTTATACCTCCGCACCTCGGCTCCAGGTTCAAAAATGTAAACTATCCATCTAGGACCATGCAGGTGTGTGTGTTGGGGTGGGGGTGGGAGGGTAGGGGGCAGCCCTAACGCATTCCTACCTTCAGCCTTCCCCCATCCCAAGCCAGAAGTCAAAGGGAAGGCCTAACATCCACAAACAGCCCTGTGTTAACCCTTCCTGGGCCTCACAAGATCAGAGTGACAGCTGGAAGGGACCTCAGAAGCCAACATTTTATAAAAGAAGAAACTGAGCCCCCGCAAGGTTATATGACTAGCCTAAAGTCACACTAGTAGTAAGAGTCAAAGACTGAGTTTTCTGACTCCAAAGTCAATGCTTTTTCCACTGTGCCAAGGGAAGGAAAATGAAGTATGGAGAGAGAATGGCATTTGGTGATCTCATCTTCTCCCGTTGATTCCGTTATCATCTCTGTGCTAAGGATTCTCAACTCTCCCTTTCCTACCCCAATCTCTATTTCCAATCTCATATCTCCAAATGCCTTTCAGACATCTCTAAATAGAATTCCAGTAGACATCTCAAACTCCACATGGTCAAGATGGAACTCATCATCTTTCTCCCTAAACCCTCCCTCTTTTACTACCTTCTCTATTACTTATAGAGGGAAACACCCTCCTCCCAGTCCCTCAGACTCCTAACCTAGGAGTCATCCTGGACTTCTCACTATCTCTCACTTCCATGTCCAATATGGTGCCAAGGCCTATAGATTTCACTTCTTCAACATCTCTTGTAGATTTCTCTTCTGGAGCATCTCTTGTAGATTTCTCTTCTGCAGCATCTCTGGTAGATTTAGTCTCTGTAGCATCTCTTATAGATTTCACTTCTGCAGCATCTCTTGTAGATTTAACTTCTGCAGCATCTCTCAAACATGCTCCTCCTCTCCTCTGATGCTGCCATCCATCTAGTTCAGACCTTCATCACCTCATGCCTGGGCTATTGCCAGAGCTTGCTAGGGGGGTCTGCCTGTATCAAGTCTCTTCCCAGTTCAGCCCATCCTCCACTCAGACATTGAAGTGATTTTCCTAAAATGCAGGTGTGATGGTGTCATCCACCCACCCATTCAATAAACTCCAGTGGCTCCCTATTGCCTCCAGGATCAAATACAAAATGCCCTGTTTGACATTCAAGACCCTTCATATCCTAGCCCTCTCCTACCTTTCCAGTCTTCTTACATCTTACTCCTCACCACATGCTCTTCAATCCAGTAACACTGACCTCCTGACTGTGCATGAACAAGACACTTGTCTCTTGGTTCCAGGCATTTTCTCTGACTGTGCACCGGGTCTGGAACATTCTCCCTCCTCTGCTATGACTGCTGACCTCCCAGGCTTCGTTAAAGTCCCAACTGAAATCTCCCTTTCTACAGGAAGATTTCGCCAATGCTTCTTAAATCTAGTGCCTTCCCTCTGTTAATTATCTCCTATTTACTCTGCATATAACTTGTTAGTGCATAGGGTTTGCACATTGTCTCTGTAATTAGATTGTGAGCTCTTCCAGGGCAGGTGCTGTCTTTTCCTTTCTTTCTCTAGTGCTTTATCACAGGATCTGGAATAGAGTAGGAATGAATGAATGAGGGAAGCTTTTATGAAGTACTGGTCATATGCCAAGGAGGGTGCTAAGAGCTGGGGCTACACTTTACATTTGAAGGGAGGGAGTGTGGTCTAGGAGGAGCAGTTTGATTTTCAAGTTTAGCAGGATGGTGAATAGAGCCATAGGGGAATAGATGTTCGCATCCAGGAACAATGACAGAAGTGATTCAATCGCGATTCACGGTTCCAGATGTGGAGGTGGGGATGAAAGGGCTTGGGCAGAGGTGGTTGGAGAGTAGAGAATGGAATGAAGAATAGAAGCTGGAGTAGTCTAGAAGAGGTGATCATCAGTTAGGACAGCAGGGGCCCCAGGGCAGTGAGGTAAGACGAGAGTAAAGAGTGATCTGCAGTATTGGTCAAGGAGGAGCACTCACCCACCAGAACACCCCAGCCCCAATGATCATGATTAGCTGAGCAAGCCTTGTGTCCAGTGGTGTTGTTTCCTTCCAATTCACTCAAGGGATTCATTTTCACCTCATAAAGGGATCGCTTAGAATGGCCTCAATTTTACATTTAATGTCCTCTTGGTGGGCCCCTTTACCAAACATGATCAGGTCTACGAAGGATGAACCCCTTTCCATTACTCGGTACCAGCCCTATACAAGTTGCTGGTGAAATAGAAACCAACAAAACAAGCCCTGCCCTCCAGGACCTTACAGTCTGCTAGGAAGAAACATTATGTTCACAGATCAGCAACCTTGACAAAATTTCAAGGGTAGGATAGAGACAAAAAGTGTCCTCTGAAAGGGAAGCAGTTTGTCCAGATGAACTAGGTGATCTAGCCTTGGAATGTCCACATCCCTGGCAGCCTTCAAGGCAAGAAGAGAATGTCTGAACCTAAACCTGGGTGGTCTCGATGCTCACCTGCCTGAAAGCAGAGGACTGGGCTAATAAATTCTTGAAGAATCCAAGATTCCATAAGAATAAGTAATAATCACTCCCATTGAAAGTATAAAACACACAGGATAGCCTATTACTTTGCTATTATAGTCAGGAGCAGTGTAGTACAGTGGGTAGAACACTGAATTTGAAGTCAGAGGACCTGGGGTCTCATCCCAGCTTTGCTACTTGCAACTTGAGGGATGCTGACCATCCTGTTCTGGAGGATGGAAGCTCCCTGTTCTGGACCCCAGAACATGGAATGAAATGAAGCCATTGGACCAGATGGTCTCAAAGATTCATCCCAAATCCAAATGCTATGATCCCCAGCATGCCTTGAACCTCTGGGTTCAGGCTTCCGATCTATGAACCAGTCAGATTGAGATCTCTCCCCATCTCTTCTTTCTTCGGTGAAGGCAGCTGGCCAAATAGCAATCTGACAACATCATGAATGGTGCCCCAGAACTCAATGGCCCCACAGGAAACCTCCCCTCGAAACTCACCCAGGCTCCACCCCTGAAGTCTCAGCTGATTCTCTTCCCCATTGACTTAAAGATGAAACTGAACACCTGCCCCATCTGCTCCCCACTTTTCCTATCATCACCAGTAGACCCCTGGCTCAGGGGCTGGTCTCCACTCCCGCCTTCTGTCAGCTTTCCATTCTCCCCATCCTGAGAGTACACTCTTCTTACACCATTAGGAGTGTGGGGAGCTGCCCTTGCAGCTGATTCCCAGTCAAAGACCAAGCCCATATTTAGGGATCCTTTAACCCCCAGGCACCATCTGGGGTCCACCCTAGCTATCAACTAAACACCTAGTCTTCCAGTTCCAGTCTTCCCCTCCTTCTACATCTCACACCAGAGGACTGAGACCAGGACTGCCAAGCCCTGTCCAACCCTCCCATCCCCCTCTCTCCCCTGCTCCCTTCCTCCCTTCTCCAAGTCCCAGCTGTGGCCATAACACCATTTGGTCTGCCAGCCCACGCCAGCACATGAAGCCAGCAAACTCTTCCTCACCCCAATTAGCTGTGCCACCCCACAGGGGAGAGATGGGAGAGCAGAATGTTTATAGTCTTGACACATGGCCAAGGATCAGTTTCAAGGTCAGAGGGGTTGGGGAGTGGTGACCAGCCTCCTGCAAGCCTCTTTCACTCATGATCCCTGTTACCTGCATGATGTTCATTTATCAGTAGAGCCCTTGGTTCTCTCTGGCCTGGGGGCAAATGCTGGTGACAGACAACTGAGCAGCTATCCATGGAGACACCTGAGGAATGGGGGATGGTCTTCTTGGAAGGGCAGTGCCAACTTCACAAAATCTCATACTCAGTACCTCAGGGACCATCTTGTCCAATCTATATCTGAACCAAAATCCTTCTGCCACATAACCAACAAGCTTTTGCTTAAACCCCTCCAAGTGTGGGGAAAACTCACCCCCTCCAACAGATGGCCCAATCCTCATTGGAACAACTGTAATTGTTAGGAAGTTTTTCTGGCATCGAGCCTAAATTTGTCCTTTAGCAATCTCCATCCATTCCTCCAAATCTAATTCCTCTTCCCCAAGACAGCCTCAACAAGAGCTCTCATGGCCCCCTGAGCTTTCTTGTCTCCAGGCTAAACATCCCCAGTTCTTTTAACTGATCTGTATATGGCATGGAATCCATGCCCTTTGCCCTTCTGGTTCTCCTCTAAACACTGTCCAGCTCATTGATATCCTTCTTAAACTGCAGTGCCCAGAACTCCAGTCAGACTATCCCCTCCCTGTTCTTGGAGTCTCCCCGCTCAATACAGTCTGAGATAACATTGGCCTTTGGCAGCTACTGTTGATTTATTGTGAGCCTGTGGTTCCGTAGAACCCTCAAGGTCTTTTCAGATAATCTGACATCTAACTCTGCTTTCCACCATCTTGAGAAGTTGTAGAGTTGACTTCTTGAACCCAAATGTAAATCTTTGCATTTATTTCTACTAACGCTTATCTCATTGAACTCAGTACGATCTCCTAGACTGCCCAGAGCTTTTGGGATCCTGACTGCCATCCAGTGTATTAGTTGTCCTGTCCAGCTTTGTGACATGCAGATCTGCTAAGGATTCTTCCTAATGGCTTATGTATTATAACAACACCAATAATGACAGTAATGGCTATCATTTATATTGAACCTTAAGGTTTGCCAAGCATATTATAAACCTTTTCTTGCAACAACCCTGGGAGGTAGGTGCCATCCTTATCCCCATTATTATAGTATTATAATATTATAATCTCCAGTATTCTCCTCAGGGCTTAGAGCAGTGTCTAACACATTGTGGATGCTTAATAAATATTCATTGATTTTACAGTTGAAGAAATTAAAGTCAACAATTCAATGACTTGAATGAAATTGGATAACTAGTAAACACCTGAGGCAGGATTTGAACTCAGGGCTTCCTGATTCTAGGTCCATTGCTCTATGTACCTTCTAGCTGAATGACTTTAAGCTTAATAAGTATTTTCTTCATGGTACCCCTATGTAGTAGGTCTTACAAGTGTGATTTAGACCCATTTTATAGAGGGAGCTATTCCATACATAGGGGACCTATTTTATATATGTAAAATCCAGAGTTCAGACTTGTCCAGGAAGTATCTGGGCTGAGACTCAAAGTCAGTCTCCTAACCCTTAGCTGAACCCATCTGAGGCATGAAGAGAGTAGGTAGGCCATCACAGGACTGCTGGGAAAAAAAAAAAAGATCTAGAGTGTTTGTGGATTATAAGCTCTGTGTGAGTCAACTGTGAGACCTAGCATTCAAGAAAACTGATGAGATCTTAGCATTAATTGAGATGTCCCTTCTAGAAATGAGGATGTGACAGTCCAGGTGACTTGGTCAGAGCATGCTTGGAGTTCAGTGTTTATCCTGGGTCACATATTTTACGAACATCATGAATAAACTAGGGAGTTTCCGGAGAAGGTGCCCAAGAGGAGAAAGGACTTTGAATTTAGGCCACATCAGGATCAGCTATGGGAGCTGAGAATGTTTATCCTGGAGAAGAGAAGGTTCATGTGGGGAGGGGGGACAGGAGAAGAGGACTGTTCTCAAGTACTTGACAGGCTGCTCTCTAGAAGAGGAATTTGACATTTTTCTAGGTAGTTGTCACAGTTCAGACTCCATAGCAATGAGTGGGACTTGTAATGAGGCAAAGACAGGCTTGTCATAAGCAAAGGCTTCCAAACAAAGTGAAATGGGTCTTAGAACAAAGAAGAATGTCAGAATCGGATGGGACCTTGGAGGAGATGTAGTCTAACACCTTTGTTTTACAAAGTGGGGAATCTAAGGCCGTTGGAGGAGAAGTGACTCACCCAAGGTCACACAATCCAGTTAGACGAGCAGGAACTAGAACCTAGGCGCCCAACTAGTCCAACACTCTTACTAATACTGTCTTCCTTTAATATCATTGTTCCCCATCCCCATGACCAATTGCTACAATGAGGGAGGGGCAATAGAACAAGAGGCTCTTGGTGGACCTCCCAGTTTGAACCTCCAAACTTCACAGAACAAGCCCCCTTAATAAAAGGATTTGTTCTGTAAAACTTGAACTTGGTCAAAGGCTGCACCTGAGGACCTACAAGGGCCCAAGTAGCCTCGAGGCCGCAGGTTCCCCACCTCTGCTACGCCCCCCCCCCCCCCCCCCCGGTCCCTATCGTACTCTCCTTCTGGATCTCCTCTCTTCCCCTACTCTAGGCGTTCATTTCCCATCCTGGGCTATGTGTACCCTGATGACTTTGCAGGAGGGCATGGGGGGAGGGGTGTTTGATAAATAACCAGGCTGTCTGAGTTTATTGGGGTTGACTTACTTTAGTTTGGCGTTACCCTGATCATAGGCAAGTTTCTCCTGCCTTGCGCCAACATCCCTCCTGGTTTTACCCTCTACAGTCAAGCAGAGAAAGTCTAGCCCCACATTATCATGCACATTTCCAATCCTGGAAGATGGTCATCTTGACTCCCTGCCCTCAAGCCTTCTCTGCTCTGGGCAAAGTTTCCTGGGCCATTCAGCTGACCCTCATCTGGCCTGATGTCCAAGCCCTTCACCATTCTGGTCCCCTTCCTCTGGGTGGTCTCCAACTTACCAGTGAGTGAATGTCTCATCACCTGAGGGACAGAGATAAAGCTCACTGGTTGATTCTAGGCAGGTGACGGTTCATCAAGGAGGTCTTCAGAAGGAAATTAATTTTGGAGAAAGTTTTGAGGGAGGCTGTTGGTATGAACTGAGTTGCTGTGTTTCTCCCCAAAACCCAAACCACTCCTTCTGCCAACCTGGTCTATTTGCTGTCTTCCAAATACGTCACCTTACCTTTCCTTCTTCCATATCTTTGCTTCAGCTGTTTCCCTAGTCATAGCATTCAGCTGGAAATGTCCACTCCCATTGGCTGGAAACTGAGACTCAGAGATGATGCCTTACAGGCCAATTACTGATGAGCAAGTTGAAGCCCCGAGGTTCAGTTATTTGCCCAAGGGCACACAGCCAGTAAGTGGCAGGGCTGGGATTTGAACCCAGGTCCTGTATTACAGTCTCAGCACTCTTCCCACTGTACGATGCTGCCCTGGTACTCCTCCACCCTTACCATTTAGGCCACGCTTCCAGACCCATACTCCAGGGGAGGCTTAGGGGGAGCCTCCATTGTCATTAAGAAAAAGCTCCCTTCTCTGAGCTCCTATGTCACCCCTGCTCCCTGTGGCTGCTACCCACATCATTTGTTAATTTTCATGTACACATATTTTATCTTCCCCAAATAGGGAAGGGAAGAGAATTTCAGTACCTACTATGTGACAGAAACTGTGCTTTACAATTATTATCTCACTTGATCATCACAACAACCCTGTGTGTGTGTGTGTGGGGGGGTACTATCATTATCCCCACTTTAGAGTTGAGTAAATTGAGACAGAGTTAAGTGACTCAACCAGGGTCCTACAGTTAGTAAATGTTTTAGGCTAGATTTGAATTTAGGTCTTCCTAACTGCAAGCTCAGTGCTCTATCCAATGCACTTCCTGGCTACCTAGATGGGAAATTCCTGAAGGACAAGGATCGTGGTTTTGTGTCTCCAAAGCATGACTGTGGCCTCCTCTGCAAAGGTAATGCCCCTCTCATGAGTTGGACCGGCACACATTGTTAGCCTTCAGGTAGGAGCCTATGACGAGGCTGATATCCCACCTTCCTGCGGCAAAGGGGGAGGGTCCACTTTTTTTATTCTGGTAGGTTGTTGTTATTATTTTTAATGACAAACAGGAACAGGCAAAGAACTAGGCCAAGGGCCAACTGATCCATTTACTCATCTGCCCATATGTTTGTGTTTGTAAGAAGCAGTAGGAACACAAGTACCAGGGTTATAATGGGAGGAAGGCTGTTTCCCACCTGTGTGACCTTGGGCAAGAGATACTACCATTCTAGGCCTCAGTTTCCACATCTGTAAAATGGGATGGTGGGAGTTTGACTAGATGAGGTCTAAGGACCCTTCCATTCTCCCATCCTATGCCTCTTATCTCTTGTCTCCCCATGTGCTTAGACTGGCCAGGGCTGGCCAGTGTTAGATAATCAATAAATGATGTCCCCCTACCTTTGAGTGATTGGATGAGGGAAGGCCAATTAGCAGAAGAATGGACAGAGGCTGAGATTTGTGGAATAATTTCTCGAGTTCAGCACTCAAGCCTCAGAAGGTCTCTTGTCTCAGGCTCTTTTTCCCCCACTACCAGGCTGAGACCACTAAGTCCAGGAGATTGGGCCATTTCTCCTTCCTACTCCCCTGGGATAAAGGTCAAATGGTTTTAGGCCAGAGCCAAAGGATCCCAGACAAAGAGAATTGCCTCTTCTCCCCCTCCACTCCAATCCATTGGCATTCCAGGACTCCTGATAGCAAGAAAACAAGACAGCAGGGGTGGAGGCCAAGCCATCCTCATAAAAGTAGGGGCCCTCTAGAAGGTAGGTATCACATATCCATCGTCAGGCCTTGAAGGATGGGGCCATGATATGATTTCCTCTCTCATCTCCCATATCCTTCTCTACCCCACCACCCAGCATCCAATGGAGTTGCTCATGACAGGAGACAGACTGACTATTAACATGAATCAAATAGCACTGATCTTTTATTAAGTGCCTACTCTATGTCAGACCCTACATCTGAAATTGGGGATACAGAAAGATAAATCTAATAGTCCATTCCCTTGAGGAGCATTTCTTCACAGATTCACACAATCACACCTCAAAGGTCCAACCCACACCTGAAAAATGCCCCTGCCTCCACTATGTACCCAACACATGCCATTCAGCTTTTTCCTAAAGCCCCACAGCAAGGCACACCCCGATATTTGGGGCAGCTGTCACAGCTAGGAAAATTTTCCTTTTATCAAGCTAAATCTGCCCCTTCAATTTGTACTCCCTGTTCTCACCTCTGCCCAATAGACCAGGTCTGATTCCTCCTCCACAAGCCATTCATACACTTGAAGACACCCGTCATATCACCATACACTTGAAGACACCCGTCATATCACGCCAAGGCTCTCCTCTCTAGACTCAACACCCTCCCCCTCCATCCCATTCCCTCAAGCAGTCATTGTATGACATGGACCTAAGGCATTTTACCTTCCTGCTCTTCCTCCTTGTGGCTCCCCAGCTTATTAATGACCTTCTTAAGCCATGACACTGAGGACTAAGCACAATACTCTGACTTCCCCATTATTGTAAACGGCACTACCATCTTTCCAGGCCCCCAGCCTCACAACCTAGGAGTCATCCTGGATATTTCTCTCCCCCCCCCCCCCC
>CM053585.1:17522294-17564495 GCA_028646515.1 Pseudochirops corinnae
TCAATTTCACCTCCACAGCATCTCTTGTCAGTTTCACCTCTGCAGCATCTCTTGTCAATTTCAGCTCTGCAGCATCTCTTGTCATTGTCACCTCTGTAGTATCTCTTGTCAATTTCACCTTTGCAGCATTTCCCCATATGCCCCTTCCTCTCCTTTGTCCTCACCCTGGTGCAGACCCTCATCACCTCATACCTGGACTTTGTAATAGCTGCTGGGAGATCTACCTGCCTCCAGTCTCTCCCCACTCAGATTCATCTTCCATTCAGTCACTAAAGTGATTTTCCTAAAGCATAGGTCCACCATGTCCCCACCCCCGCCCCCGCCACACCCACACCCCCTCAGTAAACTCCGGTGGCTCCCTCTTGCCTCCAAGAGCAAATACAAAATGCCCTATTTGGCATTCAAAGACCTTCCTAACCCAGCCCCTTCCCACCTTTCCAGTCTTGTTACACTCTACTCCCCTAGCATTTTCTCTTTAATCCATTGACACTGACCTCTTGGTTGTTCCTTATACAAGACACTCTATCTCTCTGCTCCAGGCATTTTTTCTGACTGCCCCCCAGGCCTGGAATTCTCTCCCTCCTCAACTCCACCTCCTACTTCACTGGCTTCCTTCAAGTCCCAGCTAAAACCCTACCTTCTATAGGAAGTGCCTCTTAAATATAGTGCCTTCCCTTTATTAATTATTTCCGATTTATCTTGAATGTAACTTGTTTGTATATAATTGTTTGTATACAGTCTCTCCCATTAGACTATGAGCTTCTTATTCCTAGAATCTATGCTATTGATCATGTAGTCTAAGATTGAATTAGATTAAACATATTCACAGCTAGGAATCAGGGAAGGCCTCATGGAGGAGGAGACACCTGAGTTGAGCCTAGAAGGAAAACAAGACTTCAAAGAGGCAGAGATGAAGACGGAGGGTCCATTAGATATGAAACACTTAGCTCATGTGAATGCATGATGGCAAGAAAACTGAGTTTGGGGTGTAGGTTCAGAAGATCAAAGATTTAATAATAATGATAGCTTGCATTTACATAGCATCTTAAGGTTTGCAAAGAACTTTACAAATATATCATTTCATCCTCACAACAGCCCTGTGAAGTAGGTACTGTTATTGTCCTCACTTTACATATGAGGAAACTGAAACAGACAAAGGTCAAATGATTTTCCTAGTGTCACACAGCTAGGAAATATTACACCTGGATTTGAACTCAGATTTTCCTGATTTCAGATCCTTCGCTTTCTCCACTTGGCCATCTAGTTACCAATAATAGATTTAGAACTAGAAGAGTCCTTGGTAGACCTCAGTCCAACCTCCTTAATTTACAGATGAGGAAACTGAGTCACAGAGAGGTTTAGTGACTTGCCAAGAGTCCCAAAGCTAATGTGTCTCAACAGTGGTACCTCTAAGATCAAATAGAATTTTCTCTGTCATTTAAAGCCCTCCCTCCATTCTAGTCTCCCTACATATGACTCTCCTCCATACAGTGTACAATCCATTCTGGTCCAATTGATGTTCCTCTCACCTCTCCTCAGTGCATTGGCTATCATTCCACACCTAGAATGCTCTGTCTCCTGACCTTGGAGCCCCTGACTCTCTTTAAGACTGAGCTCAAATACCACCTACTGCAGGAAACCCTTTCTGATACTCTTCCCCATCACCCTAGCTGCTAGGACCTGGCTCCCACCCAGTTTATCTTATATCTGCTTTGTATATGTTTATATTTATTCATAACCAGGAGTGTGCTGGTAAATGTTTAACAATTGACTCTCCTGGGGAAAAAATGTAAGTACAACACACTTTTAAATTCAATCTGCACCATTAACATTTCTCCATCACTTTCTCAAACCCAGACAATCAACAAAACAGTGAATCTAGCCCCAATTTGTGCTTTTACTCATTTCCAAGATGTAAATAAATGCTCATACTGAAAAACTTAACAATCTGTTCAAGAGGTAGTTAGAGCTGGCTCCAGCACAGCCCTGCTCATGTTACCTGTTTATAGTGTCTCTGGCAATAGAATATAAGCTCCATGAGGAACTTTCCTGTTGTGTTTGCATCCCCAGTGTTTAGCTTCTTGATTGGCTAGTTGTAATGGAGAGTTTGTACAGGGCAATATGAAGTATAGGTAGAAAGGCAGGTGGGCACCGGATTATAGAGGGTCTTAACTACCAGGCTGAGAAGATTTTATTTTATTCAATAGAAAATGAGCCAACAAATATTTTTTGTTTTGTTTTGTTTTTATCCTGGGAGTGTCTTGATCAAAGCAAAGGTTCAATTTCAACTTCAGAGGAGGTTTCCTATGAGTGGAGTACCCCAGGCTTCTATGGGTTTCCCAGGAATATTTAACATTTTTAGCAATGACTTGAATGAAGGCAAACATTGGACCCCATTAGATTTTCAAATGACACAAAGCTGGGACAGTGACAGTCAGGATCCAAAAAGACCTTGACAGGCCAAAAAAATAGACTGAATCTAGTAAGGCAACAATGGGGAAATATAAAGTCTTTTACTTGGAATCAAAGATTCTGTTCCACAAATATAAGAAGGAGAAAGTGTGGTCAGGCAATACTTTGTGTCTGAAAAAGATCCGAGGGTTTTAGTGAGCCACAAGCTCATTACCAGTCAGAATGATAGGGCAGTCTAAAGAGACAATGCCATCTTTGAGCTGCATTAAGCAAGGCAGAGCTTCCAGGAGGAAGAAGACAGTAGTCCTTCTGGACTCTGTGCTGGTCAGACCCCAGTTCTAGGCAGGGTGTGGATAAGCTGGAGCGCATGCAGAGAAGAGCAACCAGAATGAGGCAGGCTTGGAGAAAAGACTCTTAAGGAGGCAAGATTTCTGCTTTCAAATATTTGAAAGGTTGTCTTATAAGAAAGCTCAGTATGGTTCTATTTGGTTGGAGATGGCAAAATTAGAAGCAATGCATGGAAGTTTTCTGAAAAACAGATTTGGAAGAGTCAACGAGCATTTATTTATTAAGTGGAAAGGGACAGAAATTTATTTAGCACCTACTACGTGCCAAGATGTTTCTCAAAAACAGATTTAGAAAAATCAACAAGCATTTATTAAAGGGACAGGAATTCATCATTGTTGTTCAGTCATGTTTAAGTCTTTAAGACCCTATATGGAGTTTTCTTAGCAAAGGTACTGGGGTGGTTTGCCATTTCCATGTCTGTTGGATTAAGGCAACTTGAGGCTAAGTGACTTGCCAAGGGTCATGCAGTTAGTAAGGGTCTGAGGTTGGATTTGAACTCAGGCCTCCACTGTGCCACCAAGTAGTAAACACTAAGTGCCAGTCTCTATGTTAAGTGGTGGGATTATACATAGAAGAAGAAAAAAAGACAGCCCCTGTCTTCAAGGGGTTTACATTCTATTGGGAGATGACCTGACAACTCATAAGGTTTCCCCTTCAAGTGCATGATGGAGAAAGAGGGCCAGAGAGAGCCCTGAGAAGAACGAAGGAATGAACACAGTTGGTCAGGTCCCTTCCTTAAAATGGAAGAAGTGTCCATTGGAGGATGGAGCCTCAGGGGAGGAGAGATCTTCCAGGGTGAGAAGGCTGCTGGTTCACGGTGGAGAAAGAAATCTGGAGAGTCAGGATTGGGGCCTGGAGAGGAAGGAAGATTTAGGCTGAATGCAACAGAGTGCTCCAGGGGCTAGGGGGCTTCTCCCTCTTGGAGATCATCAAGCAGAGATTTGGATGACCTTTTGTCATGGGGGTTGTGAGGGCTTCTGAGGGCCCTTCCAACTCTGAAATCCCCTGATTCTGTGATCTTGGCTTTAGTTGGAAAGTAGAGAGACTAGGAGGGAGTCCTCAGAGGAGAAGTGATAAGGGCCTGAACCCTGCAAGATGCTGGTTGTGTGAAAAGGAAATGGGCACAAAAGATAACCCAGGTGCTTCACATTCTACCATGAGAGTTTCGTTCCTTTGGCTCTTGAAGGTTTTTGACACTCCTACAGTTTTGTATTAGAGTCCATATTCTTGGGAGAGAAAAACATGTTAAGCTGTTATTGGTTAATACCTGGGGGATGATGGGGTAAAGAGGCAGATCCATTGACAGGCTGCTAATAGCAAGACCACAGATGGCCCCTTGATGAAGAAAGGCCAAAATTCAATTCAATAAGCATATATTAGGCACCTATTGTATACTAAGCCCTGCATTCACTCCTAGGAAAGACATATGCCTAAAATAAAGCATAGGCCTTGCCATGATGCAACTTATCGTCTATTAGGACAAAATACATTTTCATCTCTTTCACAATTTTGCTGGGAGCTTCAACCAGCATTCAAGATCCTGATTAGAGTTGACAACAAACCAAAACCATTTTGGAAATACGGCTGGATTTGGACTCTGAGTTCAGGCTCTCGGCTCACGGGGTAACATGATTTGCAGGAATAGCCCCATATCTGAGGCCAGGGACCTGACTCACCTCACGCCTCTACTATCTACCACCTAGGTGGCCCCTTTCTGGGCCTCAGAGTTCTCTCCTCTGTAAAATAGAAGGACTGGAATTTCAGAGATGTCAGACTTGAGGCCCCAGCAGTTTCCACCTCCATCTAGCCATTTCTCTTTGGGTTTGACAGCCCTGGGTTAGATGACCTCCAAGACCCTTCTGGTGCTAAGTCCTGGGGGCTGCTTGGGAAACAGCTCTGGGGAGGAGAACAGAGTTTCAGACCCTTCTCTTTACAATAAGAAAGGAAGTCTAGAATGGCGGTTCCAGCCTGCAAACATTTCCTGCCCCCCACTGGTTCCTCACACCCACAATTCCCCTGCTTGAGCAGCTCCCAACATGGTGCAATGAAGTCAAAGGACATGGGTCAGAATCTCCACTGTCCCTTAGTACCCTGGTGACCTTAAGCAAACTACTTAGCTTTCCTAGGCCTCAGTTTCCCCACACACACACACACACAAAATGAGGGGGTTGGGCTAGCCATGCCCTAAGTACCTTCTAGCTCCAATCCTCGGATGCCCCCACTTCCTGGCCCCCACAGGCAGCAGCAGGAGGGGAAGGGAGGGAGGGTACTGCCGTGTACCAGGGGCAGGCCTCTACAGAGTCAGGGCATGCCAGAGTATGCCCCCTCCCAAGCCCAGGGAGGCATGCTCTCAGTCATCTGGTTAACTCTCCTAGCAGCAGACATAGAGGTGCGCAACCAGATGAGAGCTCGATCCAGAGCTCTGGGGCCAGCTGAGGTGACAGGGCCACGGGACGGAGCTGGTCCCACGCCGGGGCCGAGCAGCTCCTCCGATTATCCTGTGGGCCTCGGTGTTTCAGTGAAAGCCTTCACGGGGAGTTGCTAATAATGGCAGTAAGAAAATATGCTACATCTGTTATGGATAGCAGAACAAAATTAGCTGCTCACACCTCTGACATCCAAGATGTCTTAACTTAAAATACTCCTTGGCTTCCTTTGCATAATTTACTGATTATATTTAAAAGAAATACAATTTTGCAATTACTGTTCTTTCCAGCGTGATATCTATGCATCATCTCCCTTTTATGTTTATATATTTCTCCTTCATTAGTGCAGTCTGAAGGGTGATTAGGATTCTTCAAACATTTTACAGAGGTTAAACGTTGATTAAGATTTAATTATTACTGTAAATAGCTCGGAATGACATATGGTGTAAAAGCCTGGCATATGTGCATTTGAATAAATGAAGCGCTATTTCCCAGGATGCCTCAGTCTCTGCTTAACAGCTTTCCCGAAGGGTTATGTTACACCTCATGGTAAGATTGCTGGGATGTTATATTTTGTTGGTTTTTGCAGCTGAAAGCGAAGAACAGTTTTCCAGTTTTTTAAAAACATTGAATATTTTAAATACCTAAATTGTTTTGCACAAATTTTTGCTAATTTGTCTAACTAGGTTAAACATTTTCAAAAGCATTTCGATTTTGGAGCGTGGGCTCCGAGCATTGTGTCGTTGGCGGGCGTGGAGACTAAGGGAGCCCACGGGGGCGGGGGACATCAGGAGGTGGGGTGGGAGTGGGGAGATGGAGAGACCCTTGTGGTCTAAGGTGGGGAGAGGTAGCCAGACCTTTCCACCTGCTCTCTTGTGGGCTGCCAAGCCCTGGGCATCATGGGAAGCAGGGAGCTCACAGGGAGGGGTGCAGCTCCCCTCCCCCTCTAAAGAGCCTGCACTTAGGACTAGCCTGGGATGAGATTTCCCTTCTGAACTCCAAGAGCACGTCCTGTCCCATTCCTTAGCACCCTGTATTCTTTGTTTCTTGTATGTGAGTCTGGTCTCTTGAACCAAGCTGTGAACTCCCTGAGGGCAGGGACTGCCTGGTGCTAGGGAAAGACAGCTGGATTTGGAGTCTGAATCCCAGCTCTGGGGCTTACCACCTGTGTAACTGTCAGAAAGTCTCCCTGGGCCTCAGTTTCCTCATCTGTAAAGTGAAGGGGTTGGACTATATGGCCTTTGGGGTCCCCCTTCCAGCTTCAGGACTGTGATCTCCTCATGTGGGCAAGGAGAGGAAGAATCTTAGGCTCCTGGATTGGGAAAAGTCAGCAACCTTCAAGGTTGTTCAGTACACCCCCCCCCCCCCACACACACCCATTTTATAGTTGAGGAAAATGGGCCCCAGCCTTGTAAGAAATCACACAGGCAGAAAGTCCCAGAGCCAGGATCTGAAAGCAGGTCCTCTGACCCCAGAACCAGGGCTCTTTCCATGGTCCAGACCTAGCACAGGGTCAGATGTATGGGTGGTGAGGGATGAGGATGATCTTTGATCACTGTCAGTGCTCATTAAAAGATTGTGGAAAGTCACAACAGGATTTGAGGGAGGTAAATGTTTTCTCTCTTTTCCAAGGGGTTAGAGAAGGAGGAAGAGGAGAAGGAGGAGGAAGAGGAGGAGGAAGAGGAGGTGAAAAGGAAAGAGGGGAAGAGGGGGTAGAGGAGGAGGAGGGGAAAGAGGAGGAAAGGAAGGAAGAGGAGGAGGAAGAAGGAGGAAGGAGGAAGGAGGGGGAGAGGACAAGCTGTTGACCAGTGAGCTGGGCTTCCATTACTAATAACATTCTAGAATGAATGATTAAAGGATGGCTGGTGAGAACTTAGAAAGGGAAAGTGATCATTGGGAGCCACCATGGGTTCAACAAGGACAAGATATTCTGGCCTTACTCTGTTTGGCCCCAAGAGCAAACCTAGGCACCATGGGTAGAAGTTGCAGAGAGCAAAATTTTGGAGAAATGTCCTAATAATTCAGACCCTTCCAGGGTGGAATAGATTGCCCCAAGAAGTGGTAGGCCACTCCTCGCTGGCGTCATCAAGCAGAGGCCAGATGTGCCCGTGTTAGGGGGGATACAGTGAGGTTTCTTGGTCAGGTATGGGTTGGACCAGATGGCCTCTGTGTTCCTGTCCAAGTGGGAGACTGTAAGGATTCTACGATTTAGCAAATACGCTAAACTGAGTTGAGTTTAATAAACTTCCTTTCCTCATCCCTCACCACTCCCTAGTTCAGTTCCTCTCACCCCATCTGGGCTCATTGAGACTTTGTAGGACAAGCATGGTGGCTGTGGAATCAGAAAGTCCTGAATTCATATCCAGCCTCAGACATTTGTTAGCTGTGTGACCCTGGGCAAGTCACTTAACTTGTCTCTGCCTCGGTTTCCTCATCTGTAAAATGGGAATAGTAATTGCACCTACCTCCCAGAGGAGCTGTTAGATTAAAATTTTGTTGTTGTCATTCAATCATTTCAGACTCTTTGTGACCCCATTTGGGGTTTTCTTGGCAGAGATACTAGAGCAGTTTTCCATTACAGATGAGCAAACTGAGGCAAACAAAGTCAAGGGTCACACAGCTAGGAAATGTCTGAGGCTGGATTTGAACTCAGGAAGATGAGTCTTCCTGACTTTAGGCTCAGCATTCTATCCACTGTGCCATCTAGTTGCCCCAGGATAAAATTAAATCATATTTATAATGTTTTGCAAAACTTAAAAGAGCTTAATAACTTGTTGTTAATAATAATAATAATAATAAATTTTTAAATTAAATTTTTTAATAATAATAATAACAGTGATGATGGTGATGACTGGCATGCCTCTCACCTTCATGAGTACAGTCCCCTCCTCCCCCCTGGAATGGAAGAGAAATTTCTGGACTTTTTTCTGGTCAGCCCCTTCCTTTCTTCCTGACTGTTTACTCTCTAGGTATCTTCAGCCCCTGCCGGCCCAGGCCAAGGCTGGCTCTGAGGTGCCCACCATGGCACATGGAAAGGCTAAAGGCCACAGCAAATTTCACTTTCAATTCAGTCAATATCTTTGAAGCATCTGGTACATAGATGCTTCGTGCAAAGGGCCCAAGAAGAAAAGGGAAGCATTTCTGCCTGCCCAGTGCTTCACTAAGCATAAGTTGGGAGAGAGGATGCTCACAGCCGTTTCCTAGAGAATACAGCACAGGGACATAGGTGTAAAGCCGGAGGCATCCGTAGAAGCCACCAACCTTGGCAGAAATGGCTACTGAGGTCACTTCCAACTCTCTATGGTCCTGAATCTACCCTGACTCCTTGTTTTTCAGATGAGGAAACTAAGGCAAAGAGATGTTTAATGTAGCCCAGGACTATGAAGCTAGCAAGTGACTGAGGTAGGATTTGAACCCAGGTTCTCCCCACACTGCCTCCCTGAGCCAAAGCTTGAAGATAAGAATTTTTAGAGGGAGAAGTGAGAAAGGGGTGCCCTCACTGCACGGAGCGGGGCTTATATGCCCAGGCTGGGCACATAACACAACTAAGAGCTGTGGAGCCCCTCCTATGTGCCCAGGTCTGGGCTCAGCTCTTCTTGGGGGCAGAGTCACAGGATCTCCCTAACTGGAAGGGCACTTGGTGGCAGACAAACGTCCCTCTCCATCATCCCTGAGAAGTGGCCACCTGGACTCTTCTTGCAGAGCCCCCCCGAGGTGGGACTCACTATCTTCCAATGCCTTCTGCCTTGTTGAGCCCAGGGTGTGCTTGAGCCAGGATACTACATTTTAGGGAGCATGAGTGACGAAGTTGGGGAGTGCCTGAGCGGGAGGAAGATCTTAGATGTAACAAGCGTTTCCCAAGTGCCAGCTATGTTCCAGGCACCACAAGCGTTCATAAATATCATCTCATTTGATCCCAGGAGGTAGATACTAGTATTTTCCAAATTTTGCAATTGGGGAAACTGAGGCAAACAGGGTGAAGTGACTTGCCCAGGGTCACACAGCTACTAAGTGTCTGAGGCTGGAGTTGAACTCAGGTCTTCCTGACTGAAGACTCAGTGCTCTGCCCATTGTGCCACCCAGGAGAATAATAAAGAGCCATGAATAATAAAAAGTATGATGGGAAAGGAGCTGGGAAATGGTTGGCCTAGTTCTCTCATCCCCCTCCTAGCGGTGGAGCCACACTAGAAGGAGGTTCAGGAAGTGCTGAGGGGAGAGATCTCCTAGAAAGCCATTCTGGACCTGGAAGGAACCTTAGAAATTCCTTCCATTCTATTCAACAAGCCATTTATGAAGTGACTAAAGCCATAAGGGACCGTAGGAGTCATCCCTAATCCATCCCCTTTATTTGACAGATGAGAAAACCAAGACTTAGAAATGAAGTGACTTAACTCAGATCACACAGTTAATAAGCATCAGGAGTGGGATTTGAACCCAGACCTTTTGACTCCCAAACTGGTGTCCAGTGAGGAAATAGCCACCCTTACTGCCATTTTTTTCCTGATCTCTCCCCCCCAGGACCCTACAGGTTCCCTATCACCATTATTCACATATTGGCTTTTTACTAAATCCAGACTGGCTAATTAAATTAACATTTATTCAGCACCTTCTAGATGCAAGACACTGCTCAAGGCTTCAAAAAAGCCATTGAGGACATAGTCCCCTTTTTTTTTTTTTTTTGCTTTTTGGAGGGCAATTGGGGTTAAGTAGCTTGCCCAAGATCACACAGCTAGTTTTTGTGTTTGTGTTAAGTGTTTGAGGCCAGATTTGAACTCAGTTCCTCCAGACGCCAGGGCCAGTGCTCTATTCACTACACCACCTAGCTGCCCCACAGTCACTTCTTTTAAGGAGTTTAGCATGTCCTACAGAATCCATATGAGTCAGATTTAGGCTCCAAATTTAAAATGGCAGCTAGGATGATGATGGCGCACTATGCCTTCTTAACAGTTTAGATTTTTCAAAGTTCTGTCTTATACAAAGCACATTGTGTACAGTCTTCCCAGAAACCTAAGGAGTAGGGAGGAAATCATCTCCGATTCACAGGAGAAAATATAGACCCAGGAAAGCCCTCCATAAGGATTTCTTGAAAGGCTTACTCTGTGACAGGTACCGTGCTAAAGGCCAGAGATATAATAAAATTTAAACAACAACAAAAGACAACTCATGTTCCCGGAGGTGTCTGTAACTCTAGCTCCACAAATCCCATCCTCTTCCTTGATCTTTCTGCCCTGTTCAGTTTGTTTAAAGCCAATTTGTTATTATTTTGTTTAGTTCTACAAAAATAATATCTTGATGATTTGACTAGTATGTCACTACATCTGAATATTAATTTTAGGTAGTATGCTCAGCTTTTTAAAAAATATTGGCACTGTCCAACCATGGACAATTACTATCTCTCCAACTATGTGTCTTCCTTTGTTTGATGTTGTTTTTTTTAAATTGAAGATAAGAATTTTTTTCCTCCCTTTATTTCTGTAAAGAACACTTAGTAGTTATATTCATTCAAATCCTGAGTATGCCTCAGTAGGTTGGTTCCCATATATTATAAACATTTTGGTAGTTATTTTGAATGGAAGTTTTTCTCTCTCCTCTTAATTAGGTTTTGTTAGTAATATACAGAAAGCCTGATGAGTTTTTGAGCTAATTTTATATACTAAAGTTGAAGTTACTAATTCTTTCCAGTTCATTTTAGAAGAATCCCTAGGGCTGAGTAACGCCTCCAATCACCTGCAAATATCTACAATTTTGCCTTCTCTTTAGATGTGCTTATACCTCTCCCATCCTTAAAACAATTCTCATCTTAAGACAAGTATCAAAAGTGCTCCTACCCACCATCAAGTTCAATCCTTCCAGTGCTTGTCCTAACCTGCTTGTGGGTCCAGTCTCATCATTAACTATGTTATGTGACTTCGTGCTGAGTCCACCTTTATCAAGTCCGCCTCTCAAGTCAGTAGGCAAAAGTAGATTCCATGTCAAGAGGATTAGATTTGAGATCAAAGGACCTAGCTTCAAATCCTAGTTCCTTTACTTACTTCTTGTGTGATTTTGGACAAGTCACTACCCCTTCTGGGCTTCAATGTCCTTATCTGTTAGATGAGGAGGGGGCAGCCTAGATGACCTCTGATGTCCCCTCTGATGAGATCTGTGATCTCTTCCTATTTCCTGGTGCCTGTTTAAGCCACCTACTAAAATTCCCAATTCCCTATCAGAAGGGTATCTCCCTCTCTCAGTTCATTTCAGTTTCCCAATCATCCAAGTAATAACCATTTGTCAAATACCTAATATGTTCTAGACACTGCACTTAATTCTGAGGATACAAAGAAAAAGCAAAAATGTTTCCTGTCTTCAAGGAGTTTATGCTTTAACAAGAAGGGTAGCATAAATCAGAAGTGACTGATAAGTCCTGGTTGGGTAAGCAGGCTCCCACCCCACCCATCTTCTTGATGACTCATCTCCTGGGCATCCCACCCCCTAGCCAGGGGATGACTTTCCAGAATTCTATCACCACTATAGATTTGTAATATCAAAAATATTTTACACATAAGGTAAAAATAGCAGACATCATTTTTACCAAGGAAAGAGGAGGGATGGTCCTACATGGGAGCCCAGCAGGGAATCCTTCTGTGAAGTGAATATCCTTTGTGGTTTATCTTTGTGGTACAAAATCCAGATTTCCATGCAGTGGGTTGAGTCAGGAGTAGACTAGGATTGGTTGAGCAAAAGCTGGGACTGAGAGAGAGAGAAACGAGCAAGTTTGGGGCCCAGAGTCTGCAGACTGGGCAGCTAAAGCCTTTACAAGGCTGGAGAATAGAGTATCCAAAGACCCAGTTATGGATGGATGAATTCTTAATTGAACAAAGGATGTGGCAATTACAAAAGATAAAATAAATCATTTTCAATGACATGAAATTGAAAAGCCTTTGCATGAAGAAAACGAATGCATCTAGGATAAGAAGGGAATTGGTCAATTGTGAAAAAAAAAATCTTTGTGTCAGATTTCTTAGGTAAGGGTGTAGTTATCCAAGATATATAAACAACCAACAATAACACAGAAGACCAGAAGTCACTCCCCAATAGATAAGTGGTTAAAGGATATGAACAAAAAAGAAGGATTATGAACAATTCTCAACCACATGGAACAATGCTCCAGATTATTAAAAATAGGAAAATGTTAAATCAAAACAACCCTAAGGTTTCACTTTATCCATGGCAAATTGGCAAGGATGATATGATCAATGTTGGAGGCATTGTGGGAAGACAATAGATACATGCATGCATTGTTGATGGAGCTGTGAATTGGTATAACCATTCTGGAAAGCAATTTAGAATTATACAAATAAAATGGCTGAGATGTTCATTTCCTTTGACCCAGAGATTCCATTACTAGGCATATAGCCCAAGGAGATCACTGACAAAAAGGAAGGTTCCATATACACCAAAATATTTATAATAGTACTTTTTGTGGTAACAAAGAATTGGAAACAAATCACTTTGTCCATCAATTAGGGTATGGCTAAACAATTTGTGGCAAATAGATGTAGGAGAACATTACTGTGCTGTAAGAAGTGATTAGCCTAATGAGTATAGAAAAGCATGAAAAGATTTACATGAACTGATGCATAGCAAAGTAAGCAGAAACAAGAAAATAATACACCCCAGAGGTATCAAATTAGATTAAAATGTAATTGGGAAATATTTAACAAAATAAAAACACAATAAAATACAAATTACATTTTAAAACTAAGACAGTATATGACCTTTGAGCATGTATTAGTGACCCCCATTTCTTTTGAGTTTAACACCCCCTGATGCACACACTAACCACAACCATGGAAATGGAAATGGATAAACACCACAGGACAGTGGAAAGTGAATGTTGCAAAATTTCGAAGAATAAATTTGACCCCAAAGAAGAGATAGGAGAAACAACTCCCCCAATTTCTTTGCATGGCTGGTGGATCCACAGGTGTGGAATATTACATATAATGTCAGATTTTTTTTTCAATCTTCTAATACGTTTCTTTCAATATAATAAAAATTACAATAACACCAAGTTAATTTACACCTTTAGTGTTATGCCAAATCATATTATCAAAGGTATACTTTATAGGACTTGAGAAAATAATAATAAAATTCATCTGGAAAAATAAAAGATGTAGAATATCAAGGGAAATGATGGAAAGAGGTACAGATGGAGGGGAAAGAGCACCTCCAGACCTCAGGCTATATTGTAAAGCAGCAACCATCAAAACCATCTGGTATTGGTTAAAAAATAGAGAGGTAGATTAACAAAGCAGACTAGACAAGGGAGAATCAGAAACAGTGAAATTCAAGAATCCGGTGTTTGATAAAGTAGAAAACTAAATTACTTAGGAAAGAACTCCCTATTAGATTAAAAAAAAAAAAACTTCTGGGGAAACTGGAAAGTAATCTGGCAGAAATTAGGCTCAGAGCAACATCTTCCACCACACTCCACAACACAGTCGGTCTTTAGCCACATGTACTAAGCATCATTGTTTAATCCCTCCCTATCGGTAGTGCCCATTTCTTACCTGACCTCTTGTCTGCTTTTTTTTTTTTTTCCAGATTGAAACATCCCAATTGGAGCCAGAGATTGCACTGGCCACAGCCAGTCGGACAGTGGTATACAACAAAGGCCTGTGAGTGGAAGCAGGTCCTCTGGCCAGAGAGGCAACTGGGCCAGAGGACCAGATAGGCTGAGGGCTGGGGACAGGAAATGTCAGCCTGCCCTCCTGACTCCAAGTAGTTGATTGAGGAGTTCCAAGCTAATACCACATCACTAATGTTGGAAAGGAAATAACATTTTCAGAGAACCACCACCATACAGGAGGTTGGGAGGTTAAGGCAATCAGATTTTAACATAGAGGAGAAGGGGGTGGGTGGAAAGCTTAGTGCTGGGGAGAATCAGATTTTATAGACAGGAAATATTATAATCAAGTGCATTTCTGGGCCCTGGTGAGGAGCTTACAGAATCCATCCCAGCACAATCATGAATGAAGCTGGGAAGAAATATATAGAATGCCCTAGGGAGAGGAATAGGGTGTTGGGATTTTTAAAATTTTTGTTTCTTTTTGTTGGGTTGGGTTTTTTAAAGTAAGAATTGAGTCTTAACACTGGTTGATGCTGCAAAGAAGCCATTTCATAGCTGGGTGGATGAGCATGGGAATTGGGCGCATGAACTCGGTAGGGTGAGGGGTGCTGTATCACATGTCCTCTGGGTAAAACTTGAGCCCTGTAGCCCAATCTTGCCCTGCCTAACTTGGTGTTCTTAGTAAACAGGAGATGCTACATGTGTCCCTTCCCCTACCCTTCTCTCCCTTTCTCAAAGACTAGAACACAACTGGACCAGAACTTGAGACCCTTCCCATTGATGGGGCCAGGAAAGCTTGTCCCTATCCCCAGTAGCATCTTTCTGCCCTCTGGAGCCCCCAGTGATCAGGGGCACCAAAGCAAGTCAAAATTAAGATCTTCTAGGAGACTGGGTGTCTCTACTGTGGTGATTTGGGAAAGGGAGGTAGGAAGTGATGATACTGAGGGTATGATGATGTTGGAGGTACCTTACAACTATGAGTGCTTCCAAGACTAAGGAATGAACCATCATTGGAAGAAGATGCCAGCGGTAGAGGAATAAGGTCTTTAAGCGGCCCAAATTGGAGGGGGCTGGGGAATGGAGGAAGGAAATGGTAACAAGATCCCTGGGTTGAGATCTAAGCTGTGGACCGATGCTCTGGAGTGCTCCCCTGAGCCCTTTGGGACAGACTAGACCTGGCCTCTGGCCCGAAACTCGAGCCAGAAGGAACCGGATCAGACACATTCACTGACTCAGGCAACGTAACCATTCCAGGACTGCCTGGCAACCCTTCCCCCCATGGAAGCCCATCAGTAACCAAATCCCAGATGGCACCTGCCTGCCTGTCCAACCATCCTAGCTACACCAGAAGCCCCCTGTCCTCTGCTTCTCCCTACTCTTTCCCTACCAGAAATAAGCAAGGACTTGCTGGAAGTAAGGTCATCTAAATCCTTGAAAGTGACCCAAACATTGGTTCCTTCCAGCTTCCAAAGCCATTGCAGCCTCAGGGGCAGAAAGAATCCCCCTCTCCTCCCTTCCCTTCCCAAGGAGGAGAGACTTAGGAATTAAGGATATGTCAGCCCTCTTGGGATGGGGACCATCCAGGAAAAGCCATCTGGGACAATCTGCCCAGGAAAGGCGGGGCTGAGCCTTCCACTCCTCAGGACCAATGAGCTAGGGACCACATATCAACAATAAGGCTTGACCTCAGGATGGATGTGTAACTGACCTGAATGTTTGGACCAATCTGCATTTATTTCCCTCTAGACCACTCTACCCAAACAGCAGCCTGCCCCCTCAGACCTGGACCTCTCTTGGATTTGGGAAAATATGCAAAGCCTTTCCCATCCCGTCTTTTCTCCTCCCCCTCTCCTTCACTCTCCTCCCCAAGTGGGTTTTGTGTCAGGGATGTGGAACGCTGTTGCTCCTGCCTCAGAGACTGGATGCTCTGATGGGAAGCCAAAACCCCTGGGCTAAAGGGGGTCCTAGCTTTTACACTGACTTGCTTTGTGACCTTAGTAAAATGACTTCCCTTCTCTGGGTCTCTGTTTCTTCATCAGTAAAATGGGCAGTGGATCTTAGAAGTCCTTTCCAACTCTCAGAGCCTTTGATGCTTTGATTCCTGTTCAAAATTGGATACAGAGAGGTATAGACTAACATCAAGCTGGACAGATCCCATAAAGGATTGTTTTTAGAAGGACCAACTATTACAATGATTTTGTTGAAAGAAAAAAAAATCCCTGTTTTGGTAACAATGATGTCTCAGCTGTCAAGCAATACTAGCCTCTTGAGAGGGATCCCTGGGCAAGGCCAAACCTCAGCTGTGATTTCAGGGCTCCAGGAGTCCTGGATCTATTCTCTAAATGTAGTCAAAACTCAAAAAGGGAGAGATCACTGTGGCCTGGAGTGACCGCCTAGAACCTCTTATTCACTTATCTTGCAGTAAGGTTTCCTGTGAGGTACCTTGGTCTGCTGTGAAGACTGGTAGGTTTAGAACAAGGTCTTTCTCTCCAGCTTGGGAAACTGTACCCTATAGAAATGGAGAGGAAAAGCTGGTCTAGTCCCCTCGGCTCTGAGATGGGTAATAGAACTCCACCAGCCCAGGGGAGCCGTGGGGTGACAGGGCACTTTTCCCAAGGAGGCTCCCTCCTACCAGACTGAACTAGGAGAAAAGGCCCAGAGAACGGTAGCAACTTGATGAAAGTCATACAGGGAATACCTTGGGGACCAAAATGGCAGGTAAGACTCTCCTTTCTCTTCTGAAATGTCAACTTGTGGTGCCAGATATGCTCTTGTTTTGTTATCAGGGGGTAAGAGTGCCAACCCAGTCCCCATCTCCACTCTCCTTGACAAAGCTGTGAGCCCTTTAGGGTGGGGGGCCAGAGCATCCAAGTTGGATATCCCAGAGAACCAAGTACAGAGGCCAAAGTCCATGTGTTGGGCAGGAGGAGGAGGAGGTGTGGCCTGCTGTTCAGCAGTTAGGCTGGACCTAGTGCTGTAGCTCCACCACTGGCACCCCCATCCTTGGTAGGGGAATTCTCAACATGGCTGGCCTAGAACTGTATTCTTCCTTCCCTGCCTCATCCTGGGCTGAGAAGAGCCAATACCATGATAATGTGAACTTCCTATAATCGCAAGGTTTTGGAGGACTATGTCTGGGCACATTCATGTAGGCCCACCTGTGGGCACAGGGAGCTGGAGGCCCCCAGCTTCCCTTCCAAGAAATTGAACTCAGCACCTGGAGCCCTACCCTGTCCCCCCTCAAGCTAGAACTGTGCACTTTATCTTGGGACACAGCTGCTAGTGGACATCCCCCAGGGAGATGGCAAGGGAGCCGCCAAACCCCACCATGCCAGTGTCTTCAGATTCTGGCCATCTCTTTTCCATTGTCTTCCAGCTGATTTCTAGCAATCTTAACTAAGTCAGGTGTCTTTTCTAGAAGGTGGGAAGGATGAGGGAGGTGGTGAAGGCAGTGGAGACTTCCTTTCCACAACAGCTGAAGATGATTGGAAGAGTGATCAGCTCTCAACCACTCTGATCCACCATGCTACCCCAAACCTTGCTGGAGAAGCAGCCTTGCAGATAACCACTGGCCTAGAATTTCCCCACTTCTACCCAGGCGAGAAGAAAAGAATGTTGGCAGCCAGGGCAAAGGGCAGGATGCTCCCTGGTCCCTTGCAGTGTTGATCGGCCAGTCTGATGGAGGGTGCCAAGCCTGGGGGTCAGGTGGGCAGAGGCAGCTTCAGCTACTACTGAACTCAGGGTTTTGCCCACCCTGTGTTGTGTAACAGCCCATCTGTAGATGTTTCTCATCCTTCACCCAGATGCTTCCAGATCTGCCACAGAAGCGTAGCACTGTTCTTCTGCGCAGGTTGGGAGGATGGTCTATTTGGGTCATTCAGCGGAACCAGGTCCCGAGGACCAAATGTCAAGAGATCCAGGCCACTCTAAAGGAGGAGAATGGACCAGTTTGTCTATCCATAATATCATCATCTTCCTTCCCTGCTACAGCCTGGGTCCTTGATCTGGACAGTCTCAGCCACCATGTGTGTAACCATGTCCACAAGAGCACCTTCATGTTCTATTGGGGTGGGGGTGGGGGGAATGGGGGAACCTGTTCCAAATTGCCAATTGTCTTCCAGCCGAGCCCAGGGCTCAACATGAATAACTGTACCGCCCTACATACCTCGGCCAGACCAGGGGATTTGCCAACTGCGGGCATAGAGTCTTTTTAACCTTCTGAATCAATTTCTCATTCTCTGTGATTTATGTAACACCAATAAACACCAAGGATTAAAGCCCTAAGCCTTGGCTTCTTGGACGGGGAGTGAGGGCGGGAACAACCAGGGCAGCCTGGGGTAGGGGTGGATGCTCAGAGGGAGCAGCCCAAAGGGGCCAACTCTGGAAGCCCCCTTTCCAGGAGGGTTACAATACTAGGTGCCCTGACCCCTCGCCAAACAGCCCTGAGGCCTTGCTCCCTGAAGACTCCTAGGACAGCCAGACAGGAGAGAAGGGGAGCATTGAGGGCAGAGGAGGGAGCAAAGAGTGGACACAATGATCCCCTTCTCAGGATTTTACCAAAGGTGAAGGAGTCTTTGTCATTTACAGGGTCATGGAGCTAGAGTTGGAAGGAACCCCTTATTTTACAGAAAAGAAAACTGAGTCTTTGGGAAGTTGAGTGAGAGGCCACATGGGAGGCATCATGTAAACCCTCTGAGTCCCTAGCCAAGGTTCCCTGGAGGCCAGCTCTGTGGCTCCTTCATTTTACCAGTACTGAGATGGAGACTCCAAGGGTTTAAATGACTTGGCCACCACCACACAGCTAGTAAGTGGCTAGACTGGGATTGGGACCAAAGACCCCTAACTCCAAAGCCAGTCCTCCCTCTGCATTGTGAAGCCCCCTGGGCCCCAGGTTCTCTTTAACAGGGAGCTCTACTAGTGCACCAGAGAGCTCCATCCATACCGAGTCCCTGTGTCCTTGGCTCTTCCAGAATGGATCTCTTCCATCTAGAACAGTGGTTCTCAACCTTCCTAATGCTGCGACCCTTTAATACTCATAAATGGGTATATCTGCATGTGGGCAGACCCGCCTGGAGACGGATAGAGGAGCAGTGTCTCAGTTCCTAAGACCATAGGAAATATGTATTTTCTGATGGCCTTAGGTGACCCCGTTCTACCTCCAAAAGGGTTGCAACCCGCAGGTTGAGAACCGCTGCTCTAGAAGAGTAAGCACCCTTGTAACCCCACATCAGCCTCAAAGTCCCTTGTGGCCTAAGTAAAAGTCCTTTCTCATTTCAGCCTCAAGATACAGCATGGAACAGGGGAAAGAACATGGTTCTCTCTAGAGCCAGAAACCCTGGGTTTGAATCCTAACTATTACTGGCTACCTTGTGACTTTGGGCAAGTCACTGGACTTTTCTGGGTCTTGGCTCCCTGTTGACAAGGAAGATGGACTAGAAAACTCCTTCTGGCTCTTAATCTGTGACTCCATGACCATCTTCCTTCCTGCTACAAAGTCTGGGGTCTACTCTGGGATGAGTGGCTCTGTCCACTCCCCCTTATTTTGCACACACACACACACACACACACACACACACACACACACAACTCCCCACTCCCAACTCCACATTCCAGATTTATCACTAAAGATTTAGTCCCAGTCTAGAAGCTATCACCATCCCTGCTGGAGCTTCGAAGGAGTAAGAGAAGAGGGGTTTCTCTAAGGGTCTTTTAGCATATTCTAGGTGAGGCAAGCAAGAGTCCTCCCTCTCTCTGGTACCTTAGAAAGTCACCTGAAAGACATAAGGCAACAGGAGACATGAGGAGGCAAAAAAGGAAGGGGCAGGGCAGCTAAGTGGTGCAGTGAATAGAGCACCAGCCCTGGAGTCAGGAGGACCTGAGTTCAAATCCAGCCTCAGACATTTAACACTTACTAGTCGTGTGACCTTGGACAAGTCACTTAACCCCAATTGCCCTGCCTTCCCCCTCCAAAAAAAAAAGCAAAAAAAAAAAAAGAAGAGGAAGGAACAGGGTGTGGGGCAGACTCTGGGCCCATGGAAGATGAGCAGGAAGCCCAGGTTCCATGTGTCTTCTGTACCCTCTTACCTGGTTTCTCAAAGTCTAAAAATGTGGCTTTGAATCCAGACTGCCTCTCGTGCCCTGCAAATCACTTGACTCTCATTCATTCATGGGCATGCTAACTTCACTGCTTCCCTTCCAGAGTTGCTATGGGCATTTAATAAATGCTTGTTGATTGACTGAATGCTTGAAAATACTTTGTAGACATTAAAGCTGCTGCAGTAAAACCTGTTATCATCTGCTCCTGAAGTGACCCAAGGCTGTGAAATAGGACCGAAGGCCATGGGCTGACTGTGAGACCTTGGGCAGATCACTGCTGCCTTTCTTGGCCCCGGTGTACTCTGGGAAGTCAACCTATCAACATGCATTTATTGTGAGCCTACTATGTGCCAGACAGTGGATCTACACATATTGATGCAGTAGCTCATGTCATCAGGGAGCTAACTTTCTGTTTATGTGATCTTCTATGTAAGAGAAGAAACATGGGCCTGGGAGACTGGCAGTGCCATTGGCTCTGGACATACATGACCTTGGGTAAGTCTCTTCTCTTTTCAGGGTGTTAGTTCCCTGCCCACAAAATGGGGAAGAGAGTGTTCAGTTAAATGACTGTTAAGGTCCCTTCCCATGTAGACACCTGTTTCTTTGAGGTCCTAACCCTGGGATACCATACAACCAGATGTATGTCTCTACCAGCCTCTGTGCCCTTAATTGTCCTGATGATCAGGGGGAGGCGGGGTTGGGAGAAGGATGACAAACTCTCCAGCCTGGGCCCCACTGAACTCACCACCCCAGAGATCATTAGCCCTCTGAGAATGCAATGCCCCTGTGCCCCAGCTTGACTGTGTGCTAGCCTGCCCCTTCCCCTCAGCCTCCCGCCCTCCTCAGGGCTGTCTGACTTACAAAGCATTTTCCTAACATCTAAGTAGGGGGCATTTTCCAGATGAGGAAACTGAGGCTTGGAGAGACGATGGGACTTGTCCAGGGCCACACGGCTAATAAGTGTGGAGAGTGAAGAGATGGGATAATAACAGTGGTGAACCTCTACATAGGACCTACTTTGGGCCAGGTGCTCTGCTGAGCACATTATAATTACTACCTCATTTGGAAAGTGGGAGATGAGGGAAGGGCTACCTCTGACTGAGCTTCCTGCAGATTCAGGCTGTCCCCCATAGACATCTATCTCCTCCCCTGCCAACAGTGGTTCTGCTTTTGAGTTTAACCCTTCAGGACTGAGGGTCTCTGTCCAGCCCCGAGGACAAGCCCTCCTCCTCCACCAAGCAGTTCAGTGACCAAGCTTGATGGAGCCCCTTGTGGGCAGGTCTGTGCTGGGCACTGTGGGGAGCCCAAGATGGATGAGACACGCTCCTCTCCTGTCCAAGCAGCGACAGTGACTGATCCCTGTTACCTCTGGTGGTTGTTATTCAGTCCCATCCGACTCATTGTGACCCCATTTGGGGTTTTCTTGGCAAAGATCCTGATGTGATTTGCCATTTCCTTCTCCAGTTCATTTCACAGATGAGGAAATTGAGGCAAAGAGGGTTAAATGACTTGCCAGAGTCACACAGCTAGGAAGTGTCTGAAGCTGGATTTGAACTCTGGTCTTCCTGACTCTAGGCCCAGCATTCTGTCTCTGAGATACCCAGTTGCCTCCATTACCTCTGAGATCAAGTACAAATCTCTTTGTTCCACTTTTAAAGCCTTTGCAATATAGATGGTTCCAGCTACCTTTCCACTCAGACACTTTACTATCTGTCACTCATTTTACATTCCAACTGGCTGTTCATCATGTTGAACATCCCATCTTCCCATCTCCAGGACTTTGACCAGGCTGTGCCCTCCCCCCAAGTGCACTATCTCTTTGTCTCTGCCTACAAGAATCCCTCACTCCTTTCAAAGTCCAGCTCAATGACCATCTCTTCAACCACAGCTTCCTGACCTCTTTGTGTGTTATGGACCCCTTGGGAAGACTGCTGAAGCTTTTTCGGAACTGTGTTTTTAAATGCACAAAATAAAATACACAGGATTAGAAAGAAAACCCAATAGGTTGAAATACAGTGATCAAAACATCTTTAAAAACAGACCCCAGGTTGGTCTACAGGAAGCCTAGCCTGATTCTCCCAGTGCTCCATCTGCTAGTGACTTCCTGTCAGACATGACTTTGCATCCACTTTGTGTGTATTTCATATTTATTTTCTTATTCTTTTCCTTCAAAAGAATGAAGTCTTTGAACTCAAGTACTGGGGTTTCCCCCTGTATCTCCAGTGCCTAGCCCAGCCCCTGATGCATAGTAGGTGTTTGACAAATGTTTATTGAATAAATTATAATAATAGTAATGGTTTACATTTATATAACACTTTAAAGTTTTCAAAAACTCTTGAGAATATCATCTTCTTTGATCCTCCAACAACAATGGGCTAGAAGAACCCTCACTTTACAGATGAAATCTTAAAGGAGTTAAATGACTCACTCAGGGTCAAGGTGAAGTGTTATGGTTCCAAGGAAAGGACCCTGGACTGGGAGGCAGGTGACCTTGTTTCAGGTGCCATTTCTGCCACTAAATAGCAATGTGACCTTGAGAGGAGGGTTGGATGAGGTGACCTCTAAAGACCCTCCTAGTTCTGACTGTAAAGGAATCTTGGTCAGAGGGGCGGGAAGTGGGGTGGGGCAGATCTTGGAAGGTCTTGAATGTCGAGTAAAGGAGTTTTTATACGGTTTTTCATGGGCTTGTGAAGTGTTCATGAACCATGGAGCTCTAGTCCAATCTAGTTGGAGTCAGCAGAGTGGTGAGGACCCTAGATTTGCATCAGGAAACTCATGGTTCACTTGGGCATTTCTTATATGACCTTGGACAAGTCAGTGACTCAGTCTTCCTGTCTGTAAAATGAGGGCTTTGGACCCATGGCTTCTAAAGTCCCTTCTGGAACTAAATCTATGATCCTATGATCTGCTACCCCATGAGGAGCCCCCTGACAACAGGCCTTTAGCTTCTGCTGAAAAGCCCCTGAGCATGGGGCACTCATTACCAGAGGTAGCCTCTTCTATCATGGCACAGAGGCTCATGATGGAAGTGCAGCCTTGGGAGGGACCATTTGAAGGCACTGCGCAGAATGAATCAACTAGGGGAGACTGGAGTCAAGGAACCCCAACTGAGAGGCCCCCAGTTCAGATGATGGCATGACAATGAAGGTCACCAAAGAAAGAAAGAAGGAGTGAAGGGGAGAAGAGAGTCAGAGATGTCATCAGCAGAGGCAAATCCTGGAATCCCAGCCCCCAGCCCCCCTACCCCTGGGAAAGGGGAGAGCAGCCCTTGCCTCAGATAAAACCTAGCCTTGTGTTACCTCCTCGAGCACACATGTGTGTATACACACATTTGTGTAAAGTCACAGAAATCCAGACAACCACACTCACACACAACCTACTCACCTAGTCACAGAATATATGAGTCAGAAAGGATCATGGTGGCCCTATGGTCCTATCTTACACACGAATTCTGCACACACCAGTACACACATATTACGACACACAGCCACACTCAGACGTGCCTACACACTCCCTGGCCCACTGGAACACACACACATACACACATGCACACACACACAGCCCCAACTTCACTGGTTACTCTCATGTGCACACAAACACTCTCACACAGACATGCACACACACACAGTCACCGTAGACGGCAGATGGGGGACTCAGCTAATTGGTTAAACCTGTTCCCCAAGTCTGGGCACCAATTGGCAAGGACACGTCTGACAGGAAAGCTGTTGGGGCTGTAGCCTGCTGCAGGCTAGTCTCCCCCATCGTGCAGAGCTGCCCAGGGGGTTGAGTGTGGCAGGAGCCCCTAAGCAGGGGTTTGGGTCAAAGATCTATCCTGTGGATGTGAGTCTATTAAGCTCAGTCTATGTCTGAGCCTGTATGTGTTCACATAGGATGACAAGTGTGTGTGTGTCTGTCTGAGTGCATGCAACTTTATGTCTCATCCTGGAAACCCCCAAACCCCAAAGGTAGGGCCTGGATCAGTCAGTCTCTACAACTCAGGAATGATTTCATCCTAGTGCATAAAAGGGTCCAGCGTAAGCAAGTCCAGCAGTGCCTAAGGGAGTGGAGGCGTGAAGCTGGCAGAACTCAACACGATGAACTCACTGGGAGGGAGAGTGTTTGAGCATTCAGAGGATGCTTTTGAAGGTAGAAAGGATGTGGTCTGAACACCCAAGAGGGCCCAGCCCTGAGACCCTTCACCACAATTATCCCCTTCTCAACTTTTGAGGAAAATCGTCCCTTAGGTGGATAAGCCTGGGAGGGAGGCAACATTATAGACAGAAGGCAGATGTTTGACTCCTGGCTCGACTACAACCCCAAGCAGGTCAATGAACCAATCTGTGCCTCAATTTGCCATCTGCAAAATGAGAATGATAGCAGCACCTACCTCCCTGGGATATTATATCAGATAACATACATAGAGTGATTTTACAAACCTTTAAATACTACCCAAATGCAACCTGTTATTAGGGATTACAAAGCATGTTCACCTACGCTGTCCATGGTATCCCAACACCAGCCCTGAGCAGTTAAGAGTCCCAGCTGTTCCACAGGTAACTTGTGATATCTTGGACAAGTCTTTCCCCCGCTCTGGATTGGACTTCTCTATGAAAGGAAAGAGTCAGACTCAGTCTCTACACTCTAAGCTCCGAGCAGGGCAGATGTCACCATCCCAATGGTGGTGGTGCCCCACAGTAAGTGAGCAGCAGAGCGGGGGTCCTGATGCTCCTCTTCCTTCCATCACAGAGTGTCCTAAGTGGGACTGCCTTCCAAGCCATGGTGGACAAGGAAAGGGCTAGGAAAGGGGAGCATCCAGCCCTGTCTCCTTCTCCCCTTCTCTAAATCAGTTCAGCCTCCTCGAGAGAGACTTCAGTTTTATTCCCTGGATGGGACCCAGAAACTCCCAAATTAGAAAACCTGGCAAGCAAGCAGCTCAGAAAATAGTTCATCCTAATTACATATTTTTCAAGCTCACAGAAGTCTTTATTAATTAAGTCACAACACCAATATTTACAGTCTGTGGGGAGAGGCACAACACAGTGAGGGGGAACCCAGCAGAGGCCCTATTCCCACTTCCCCACCCTTCAGGCAGTCAGGGCTGGCCTGAGGGACCTGGGGCTGTCCTTCCTGCTCCTGCCTTGGGTTGGGGGGGGGGCTTGTTTTTTCCTTTGGTTGGGGAGATGTTAGCGTCTCTGATGTTTGTCTTTCTGCTTTCCCCACCCCCCAAGGTGCAAAGGAATGAGACCGCCTCATTACATCCACCCTCTGCAGTCCTCAGCTTTCCCTCTGCCTGCATTCCTTCCATCTTCCTTTCTTCATCCTTTCCATTTATCTGCCTGCCTCCCATCCATCTCTGTCTGCCTCCCATACATCCCTCTGCAGACCACTCTCTCCAGTAGTCACCTGCTTCAAGGTGAACCCCAATAAATCAGGACATCCTTCTTGAAATTCAGCCTGTATCTGGCAGGACCATAAGGCAATCTATGGACCTGAGAGGAAGAGATATGAGCATAAGATAGGGAGAGAGGATGGGAAATTTTTCATGGATAATGAGGGGAAATGTCTGATGGGACAAATAACCCCATCCTCTGCTGTCAGGAGGATCATCTGCCATCCTTAATTCAATGAGCTGCCCGGGGAGCAGGTCCACAGAATTTAAAGAGACAGACAGAACATGGACAAGAGAAATACTATCAAGGGGCTTACCCAGGATATATAGGACCTAAGTCAGAAGGGCCCTTTCCTGGGGGAAGGCTGTGGCCAGGACCTTAGCCCCTGACCTTGGCTCCTTGGAAGTAAGTCTACCAGCCTCAGGGGTGCCTTTGCCCAGAAGAATAACAGAGAGTACTGATGTTTCTGGGATTACCCTGGAAAGGCAGTTGGGGCAGAATCTCTAGTCATGGAAGGTTTCTGTGGAGCAGTAGTTAAGTAATGGAGGCTTCTCAAATCTACCCCCAGGTACTCCCTTCCCCTTCTTATCATTATACATGATTTTCTATCTGGGGAAATGATCTTGACTATTCCCCTTTCCCTATAGATGGGGGAAACTGAGTCTCATGTCCTGGAAAGACCTCCCTATTACTCTGTGCTTGTGCCTGCATGAGACCCAGAGCTGCCTGAGTGAGCATGAGGGCCATTTCTCCCCCATGAGACCAGGGCCCCCTTGAAGGGTCAAAGATTCCACCTGACTATTCATTACCCAGTGTACCCTCTCTTATCTCTGGAACCTCCATTTTCTCCTTGGTGAAATAAAGAGGTTGAGCAAAATCTTTATTTCTAAATCCCACAAACATCTATGATTCTCAGCCACTGTAACAATGGAAAAGAGGGGAAATGAAGGAGAAGGAAGGCAAAGTTTCCCTCACCCAATTTCCCTGGGACAGCTGCCCCTTTCTGCCATCTATGACCCATCTATCCCAAGTGATGTCTCCTTTTCTCAATCCCCTCCAAGATTAGAGAGTTTTACCTCTACCTTCCTCCAACCAATCAGGAAAGAGGGAAGATGGAGCAGATTCCTTTAGTTATTTGGGGGATGGAGGGGGGATAGAGAAGGATGATTCAGTGTGGGCCACCAGCACCTCTCTGCCTAATCAAATCCTACCCTCCTTCAAGGATCAGGTCAAGCCCCCTTCTTTAGAGGCTTGCCCTGCCCCTATGGTCCTCCGGTTATAGGTCATGGGTCATAGATTTAGGACTGGAAAGAACATTCAACTTCATCAAGTACAATCTCTACCCACCCCACTTTCCAGATGAGGAAACTGAGGCCTAGAGAGATGAAGAGATCTGCCTAGGATCACACAGATGGTAAGTGGCTGAGGATAGATTCAAACTCACATCTTCCTGATTCCAAGTCCATCACTGGATCTAGCTGATGGTCATCTCTAACCTCCTTACTGTCTCTACTAGCCCTGAATTTCCCAGATATGTGGCATGTTTTCTGTCTCTCCTATGTGAAGCATTTCTGCAGTGAGGCTGCAGACTCTCTGAGGGCAGGACCTAAATTTCCTATTGGCTGCCCATGGCTTAGCCCTTGTATACACACACAAAATGGTGGAAGAGAATGAGAAAGAATCAAAGTCTTGAAAGTTCCAAGCTGAAGGGGATCTCAAGGGTCATCCAGACAATGTGCTATGGTGAGGGGTCCTCAGGGGTCATCCAGGCAATGTGTTATGGTGGAAAGAATTTTGGACTTGCAATCAGAAGACCTGGTTTGGAGTTTCAGCCCTGCCACTTGAACCTCATTTTCCTCAGCTCTAAAATCAGGTGGTTGGACTGAATGACCTCAAAGGTGCCTTTGGCTCTGACATTCTATGATCCTATGAAACCCTACCTGAGGAGGGACTTCTCAGGGCTTGTAGTCTAGCCTCTAGGAGCCAAACCATGGCCTTAGAGTTATGGGTGATCTTATGAACCCTATCTGGTCCATCTACCAGAGCTAATTTCACTGGACACTAATTTCCCTAGTTAGAAAATGATAGAGTTGTGTCAGATGACCTCTAAGGCTCCTTCCAGCACTAAATCTTTAATCCTATTATCCCTTTTTTATACATGAGGAAATGAGACTCAGAAAAGTTAAGTAACTTTGTCCAGTGTTACTCAGGTAGTAATTAGCAGACCAAGGATTTGAACCTAGAACCTCTGACTCCAAATGCTACCTTTTCAGGCTTTGCTGACTTTATACACACACACACACACACACACACACACACACACATATGAGTACACACATACACATAAATAAATATGTATATATGTGCATGAGTATGCCCACACATACACACACATCTACATATGCATGTGTATATATGTGTATGAGTATACACACACATATGAAAAGTCATGAGGGTGACGGGGCAGGCAGGAAGACAGTGGCCCTATCTTCTGGGTTGAGCTTTCTCTCTATGCCTTTTCCTTACCCACATTAATTACACAGCAAATAGATGAGATTTAGAATTAAATAAAAAAAATAAAAACCCAGGAAACTCTGAACCCCAGAGACATTTGGCAAATAGCCCTTATCTGGATATGGCAATGGAAAAAGGAAACCGTCTCTCAGAAAATAAAATCAGATGTTATACAGAATGTTTAGCATAAAGCAAGTAAGATAACAATCCCAAGGAGACCCCAATCAAAAAATTCTGTCCAAAGAAAAGACAGACTGGAACCCGATGACTCTGTCTAAGAATATCTTTTGTTTCCAAGACTTAGAATTTTCCTGCCAGAAATGAGAATCCTCATAGTCAAGATTCTGAAGGGAAGAAGTCAGGTACCTACAACACAGTCACAAAAAGTTTTTGTTTCTGAGGATTTTTTCTTGCCCATTGGCCTAAGGGTGACTGCTTTCCTAAAATTACCCTTAAGGCAAAGTTCTGGCTTTTGAGCTAAAAGAGCTATGCACTAAAAACAAACAAATAAGTAAAAAAAAAAATTAAATAAAAGAGCTGTGCTGAGCCCATTCTCCTCATGAGGAAACTAGAGCACTATGGCCACAGGTTTAACCACTCAGTTGAAACCAGAAACAGAAAGCAGAGATAAGCTCTCTAGCCACAAGCCCAGCGATTACTTAGCAGGTCATTACCATACATTAAGCAATGCGATGTCTGGTGGGCCCACGTTCAACAGAGACTCCACATCTAGCAAAGACTTACGTGTTCAATGGAGTAACACCCCAAGAAGTGGCATCTAACTGAAAGTAGGTGTCCAGCAAAGACCAGTGGGGAAACCATACGATTATCATACCATCATGAGAAGTCACTAGTTAGCTCCAAAACACCTGAGGCAGGAGTTATCTCTGGTGATTTTCACTTTATGTCTGTCCCCTCATTCATCCATCATGGCCAAACAGGTGTCCATTTTTCTCACTGATGACAGGTGTATTTGTGAGTGAGCCTCAGGTTTATGGGGGAAGTGTTCTGTCACTACTTTCTATTAAATGCCTTTGCTTTGAACTAATCACATATGGCTGATAATTAAAGGTAGACACCTTGGTGGGGGCTCATGGGCTATGGTTTTCATGACCCACAGTGTACCTTGAACCTGGGGTGGCTATCCCTAGGGGACTCATCCTGTGACTTGAGGGTGGCCCCAGGTGCTACACAGACCATTTCTACTACCAGGGTTGATTCTAGCTAGGTTGGTAAGAAAAAGAAACCTTTTCCTGCCTCTCCATGCCTCACACTTATGACCACCCCTGATCCACTCTCCCAGAATGCTCACTTCTAGCACCTCTCCAGAAGAGCATACAGTCCACACTACTGTGGGTTGGAACCAGGTTTCAGGGTCACTCAGACAAAGGTAGTTTTTTTTGTTTTTTTGTTTTATTACCCACAGGGAAGGGAAACACAAGAGGATGTCTCTAAGGCCTATAGCTGGGGTCATGATAGGAAAGTGGGGATTGGGGATCAGAGGGGCCTTTAGACAAGAAATAAATTAAAATAAAAACTCGTTCAAAGGAAGGAGGTAAGAACAGAAAAGGCAAAGGAAACAGAGAAGGCTCGGGTAGGGTATCAGGATTGGGAGTCCCAGGGTGAGGATGACAGGCTCACTGAGCCAGAGTTGATGCTGCAGGTCACTCAATGCAGTTCATCCCGAGAATTTGGAAGAGACAGAACCTGGAGGAAGGCATCCCTTGCTTCGCCTTCCCCCTCCAGTCAACTGCCCCCAGTCTCTGAGTCCCTTGGGAGTCCCCCAGTGGGAGCTGCCCACTTCCTGCTGCCCAGCCCAGCAGGGTCAAAGGGAGGCTGAGGAATGGGCCTGGGCATGGTGGGGGAGTTCAGGAGGTATGGCAGTTGGTTTCCATTGGGTCTCACTTGAGTCCATTTCTGATGTCCCCTTGCCCGCCTGGCTCCCTTCATTGGTTTTTCAGCTGCCCCCCCTCCCCAGGCCCCCTCTTAGTCATTGGATGTGACATCGATGTCCTCGCCGTTGGCCTGCTTGGTGGCGATGCGCCACCGGTTGATGTGGTGGGACCCCTTCTTTTTCTGGTCTGACTCAGGGCCCTCTTCCTCCAGCTTCTGACGCTTGTACTTTGTCCGCCGGTTCTGAAACCACACCTTCACCTGAGGGTGGAGAGGGAGGCATAGGTCAGAGGGACTGGAGCCCCTTCATCACTCATCCTTCTATTCATTTATCCAACAAACAAAGGTTTTAGGCACTTACTGCTCTACTGCTGGAAGATACCCCATGTTTAGAAAAGATACAGAAAAGATTGTTACCTTCATAGGGCTTGCATCTTACATGGTTAAGCACCTTTATTATTGTCATCATATGTCAGAGCTGAGAGGGGCCTTAGAACAGAAAATGTTAAAGTCAGAGAGGGACCTTAGAACAGGGGGTGTCAGAGTTGGAAAGGGTCTTAGAAAATAGATTGTCCGAGTTTGGAAAGGTCTTAAAACAGGGAATCTCAGAACTAAGAGAAACCTTAGAACACAGAATGGCAGAGCTAGAAGAGACCCTAGAATACGAACTGTCAAGAGAAGGTAGTCAGAGCTCCTGGAGGTCACCACTCTGGGCTAGAGAAAGAATCAGTGACCAGGTGGGTGTGATCCCCATTTCCAACTCTGCAGTGCAGCCTGCAGCCTTAATAATGACCTAGAAATAGAGCAAGGCAGCAAAATGAACTAATGAGATCTTAGTAAAAAAACATACTATTCAGAACAAGGGGTATGTGTGTGTGTGTGTGTGTGTGTGTGTGTGTGTGTGTGTCCGTGTAGGGGGAGGAGATTCCTGCTGTCCCCTGCCTGATCAGACCACACTGCACAGACTGAGCTCAGTTCTGGGGTCCATATTATACGAAGATGACAAAGCTACCATAGGGGCATTGGGATAGACTGCCTCTGAAGGACTGTTATGTGGAAGAAGGATTAGCTGTCTTCTGCTTGGCCCCAAAGAGCAGAACCAGGAGCAATGAGGCAGATGCTCCAAGGAGTCAGATTTCTCCTCCAAAGCACTAAGAAAAGGTCTTAGACATACAGTGGGTGTTTTTAAAGAGGTTGACAGGTTAATTCGTGAAGGATTCAGCCCAAAACTCACCTCCTCCAGGAAGTCTGAGTTCCCCTCTCACATCCATCCCTGACTGCCTGCTGGACAGCGCCACAGGCTGCCCTGAAAGCATCTCAAATGTCTAAACTGGTGGTCTGGTTGCTTTTCCTATGCCTTCCTTCTCCAGACTTCCCCATTTCTCTCCTTCTGGTCAGCCAGGCTCCCTCATTCTTCACCCTAGCCTCTTCACTCACCCAGCCCAGCCCCATCCAATCGATGGTCATGTTCTACCCCTCCTAATGCCCCTGTATGTCTCATATCCATCCCCTTCAGACCCTCCCCAACAGGACAACTTAAACAATCTCCCTGTTGGACTCTTACTTTCTGGCCTCCCCACTCCAAACCATCCTCCACTCAGCTGCTAGGGCTGACCATGCTGCCCCTCCACTCCCTCCCCCCACACATACAATAATTTGTAATGGCTATTAGGATAAATACAAATTCCACAGCTGGGTACTTGAAGCCCTTCACAGCTGGGCTCCTCTGCTCATTCCAGACTTATCTCACTTTATTTCACATTTCTAGCCTTCACACTCCATTGCAGACAAATTGGTCTCCTTGCTATTCCCTGCACTTGGCATTTATTTCTTCTCCAGCCTCCATGCCTTTGCTGATCTCCAGGTCTGGATCACACTCCAAGTTTACCTCCTCCTCCTGCTCCTCTCATCCTTAGCATCTTCAGCTAAGGTACCAATGTTTCCATTGTTAGTGGGAGCCTTTCTTAATTCTCGTACTTCATTTTTTTCCTTTCCTCTCAAATGATCTTGTGTAGGTTCCTCCCTAGAATGTAAGCACCCCAAGGACAGGTTCGTATTTTATCTTCATATCTCCAGTATCCAGTACACAGTGGGTGCTTAATAAATGTTTGTTGAGTTAACATCACCTGGCCATGAATGAATGTTTATAGACAGTTTATATCCTACTGTCACGAAAGCCAGGAGCTCTGTGTTCCAGAATACACCTGATAAGTATGCTCTGTGGACTTGGGGAAAAAAAAAATCCCTTCCCTTTCCTGAATCTCACTTCCCTCATAATAAAATGAGAGGATACAGACAGTGTCACACAACACATGGATGAGGAATCAGTTTTCAAATCCTACCTCAGACATTTACTGCCTTTGTCTCTCTGAACCTCGGTTTTCTCTCCTGTAAAATGGACTCAGTCTCTAAAATCCTATTTGCGTCTAAATTGATGATCCCATGACTTGGTAATCTGAAAGGCCTCTTCTATCTCTGCCATTCGATGATTCAATCCCCCAGCAGCTAGGGAAGGGGGTGGGGGCACACCTGGGGTATCTTACAGGAGGGGAGCTGTGAGAAGGGCACTTTGGAAGAATATCTGAACTAACACCAAACTTAAAAGCCACTTTAGCCCTTCCATCAAGGGAGCCTCTAGGACCCTGCCACCCCTATCCCACCTAGCAGTGTGGTAAAAAGAAGTAAAAATAAAAACCCACCATGGGGAAAGGCTCAGCATAAGCTAGCATGTTACATGGCAGTGTGAGGGATAACCACTACCACTACCCCAGGCCAGCCAAGCCTAGCAGGAGAACCCCAGGAGGGCAGAGGAGATGAGGAGGGTATCACTCTGCCAGAGGAAAAGAGAGGTTCTATGGCCCTGGGGCCTCAAACCCTGAATACTGAACCTCTGGACACTAGGACCAGTGTCCTGACATCCTGGCCCTTGGCCTAAACCCAAACCCAATGGCATGGCCTTCTTGAGACAGTCTAGCTGGTCTGTAGCTGCTAGGACTGGCTTTGAATTTAGTGCTGTTATCTCACTCATCAAATTTTCCAAAGGCTGAGATAATCTCTCTAAAGCATAAGCCCAACCTTGATATTTCCTACTCAAGAATGTCCAATGGGTCCCTATTGCCCCTAGGACCAATTCTTTTTCTATAAGAGCTAGAGCAGGTGAGCTTTGGGCTGGGGATCAGGAACAGGGAAGGCACAGATATGTGGGGCTTCCAGCATGGTTCAGTGGAAAGAACACTGACCTGAGTTCAAGTCCTGCCTCTGATACACTACCTAAGTGACTTGGAACAATTCACTTCCCTTTCCTGGGACTCAGTTTCTCTAACTGTAAAATGAGGGTTTTGGGCTAGATGACCTCTAAGATCCTTCCAGCTCTTGATCTGGGATCCTTGTTGGATACATGTGATTCAAGAGTCCTGGGCTCCAGCCTCAGGTCTGCTGTTAAACTTTCCAGTTCCACCTCCTTACCTGCAAAATGGGGATAATAATGCCTAGCTTGCCTTTTTTGTGGAGTCTCCGGGAAAGAACACTGTCCCAGGAGCCAAGACAGTTCAGTTCTGGTCTTGGATTTGTCAAAACCCCTCTGTACAAAGCATTTATTTTGTATGCAGATTCTACTCACTCATCTGACCTTGGACTAGGAGTCAGAAAGAGCCTGGATTTGAATCCTGCTTCAGACACTTGCCAGCTTGTGTGCTCCTAAGTAAGTCACTTAGCCGCTGCTTGCCTCAGTTCCCTCATCTACAAAATGATAATAATAATTACAGACCCCCTAAGAACTGGAAATCAAAAGGATGCCCATCAATTGAGGGATGAATAAACATGCTATGGTATGTGATTGTAATGGAACGTTATTGTGCTATAAGAAATGACAAGCAGGAAGATTTCAGAAAAACCTGGAAAGACTTAGATGAACTGATGCATAGTGAAGTGAACAAAACCAGAAGAACTCTGTATAGTAACAGCAATATTGTCTGGTGAAGAACTGTGAATGACTTAGCTGTTCTCAGCAATACTATAATTCAAGACCATCCCAAAGGATTAATGATGAAACATACTATCCGCCTCCAGAGAAAGAACTGATATTGATTGACTACAGACTGAAGCAGGCTATTTTTCACTTCCTTCCTTTCATTTTTTTCTTTAATTTGAGTCTTCTTGTACAAAATGACTAATATGGAAATGTTTTACATAATTGCACATGTATAACCTATATCTGACTGCTTACCATCTCAGGGAAGAGGGAGGGAGGGAAGGATAGAATTTGGAGCTCAACATTTTAAATAAAAATGTTCAAAAATTAGAGGGAAAAAGATAGAGAGAATGAGTGACCTAAGAGATGCTAAACCTCCCTCCTACTTTATGGAATTGAATTGATTCAATACAAGTTGGAAGAGACCTTAGAGATCATCTTGTCTTCTCCCACCTCTATTTTTCAAAAGAGGAAACTAAGGCACAGGGGATGTGACTTCTCCAAGGTCACATGAGGAGTAAGGGACAGGATCAAGATTAAAATCTAGGTCCTATCACTCCCAGTCCAGCTCTTTCCATCCCATCCCCCCAGCTCAGTACCTCTGTCTCCCCAGGATATAAACCCAGGTAGCTCTGGAGGTGCTTCTGCCCTGGCCCTTGGCTCCTGTCCAGGTCCAGTGCTGGTGCTAGCTGTTACGGCACGGTGGGTGGATGATCTCACCCTTCCCGGCGGGCACTGAGGTGGGTGAGTCAGGGCTCTGTGACTGCAGCATTGGGGGCGGGGTGGGAGAGAGGAGGTGCCAGTTCCCGGGAGCTGCTGCCATCCATCGCAGCCGCCCGGGGAGGGCCATGTGGCACAGAGGAAGCTGCTGGTTCCCAGGCTCTGGCAGCCCTGGCAGGGGGGAGGTGGATCAGCAGGAGCACAGTCGGGGGAGGGGGCACCCTGCTCTTTGGCTACCCCAGCCCCTTCTGTCACCTCCCTCACCAGGAAGCTGGGATGCAGCATCCTCCTTCTGGGGAGGGAGCCTTGGTGTGAATCATAAGATACGAAGGCCATGGAATTCCCCCTCCCCATTTTACAGACTTGGAAACTGAGGCCTTGGGAGGTGGACTGACTTGCCCCAGGCTACATAGCCTCTGTGAAATGAGGGGTGGGACTTAATGACCTCCAGGCCCTTCCAGCTATAAATCCATAATTTCCTCTCAAGTATGTAGGAAAAAAAACCCATAGACTTCACGATTAACAATTTTTAAAAAGAGTACTGAAAATAATATTAATAACTACTGACTCATATGCCAATACTTGAACTCAAACCCTGTGACTCCAAACAGAGTTCTTTCCAATACTTCACCATGGAACAATGCTGATCTCAAACCAGTGAAATGTTAATGGTGGAATTTCAAGCACAGTGACTAGCAGAGTTGGGAAGAGATAGTTTTGGGTTGGTGGAAGGAAGAATCTAAGTTCTTCTCTTGCTAGTTCCCCCCAAATTAACTTACATTTATCTTCCATGTGTTTCACATATAATCATGTTTGCACATGCCTCCTTCAAGCACATATAAGCTCCCTGAGGGCAGGCATCGACTCACTTTTGTTTCTGTCTCCCCAGAACTCAGCATAGGACCTGACAGATAGTGAGTGCTTAATAAATGCTCGCCTATTGATATTCCAGAAGCTAGTTGGTGTGCTTGGGCAACTCTCCTGATGGGCAGGATGTAGGAGACATAGCTGCTCCTCCCCCTCAATGGGGGCCCCAATGCTGAGGACACCGGATGGAACTCAGACCCAAAAGATTACCCCAAGACAGGTCTCAGCAACAAAGTCTTAGCTTTGGAAGGAAGAAGATAGAGTCAGAAAGACCTGAGTTCAAATTGAGCCTCAGACACTATCTGGATGACCCTGAGCAAGTCACTTAACTCTGTTTGCCTCAGTTTCCTCATCTGTAAAATGGAGATAACAATAGCACCTACCTGAAGCATTGTTGTGAAGATTAAATAATAGTTGTAAAGCTCTTTGTACACCTTACAGTGATACATCAATACTAGAAAACTATTAGGACTAGGATTAGCCTCAACGGAGATGCACCCCTGATTTCCCCTACTCAGCATCTCGCTCAGCCAAGATGTTTCATGTTGAATGCTGAGCTTAGGACAGTGAAAGGAATGAGGTGAAAACTGAGGCTGGACCTGAAGTGAGAAGGACCAGCAGTTTTGTGACATTGTGACCCACTGAGTTCTCAGGATATCATTCTGAGAGAGCCAGGTCTGACCCCTGCCCCAGAGTCAGGACTGGTGTGTCAAGCATCCTTCCCAGAGAGAAGGGCATGATCAAAATGACCTCAGACAGCCTCCCCCAAACCAAGGAGTTTGGGAGCTGCCTAATTCTGAAGAGGACTAGAGATTCCCAGAGCTGGGCTGGCCACCACCTCCTCTGAGCCTTGTTCCTCCATTCAGAACTTCCCCCTCCTCCTGACAGAGGACAACTCCCTTTACCCATCCCACCCCAAACCATCAGCAGTTTCAGAGAAGTATCAGCTAATTCAAGTTCTTATCAGCTACCTTAGACCTTCCCCCACTCCCACCCCAGGGAAGCCTCTCAAACCTACTCCCATTTCATTTTTCAAGTGCCTCTTATGTACTGTCTTCCCTCATTAGAGTGTAAGGTCCTTAAGAGTAGGGACTATCTTTTTTTTTCTTGTTTTAGTATTTCCAGTGCTTAACACAATGTCTGGCACATAGTATTTAATAAATGCTTCATCTATCTACTGTCTATCAATTTATCCATCCATCCGTCCATCCGTCCAACCGTCCATCTGTCTGTCCGTCCATCCATCCATCTGTTTGTCTATCTGTCTGTCTGTCTGCCTGTATATCCATCCATTTGTCTATCTATCTATCTCTCTGTCTGTATATCCATCCATCCATCCTCTATCCATCTATGTATCTATAATCTATCCATCTATCCATTTCTCTGTCTGCCTCTCTATTCATCTATTCTCTGTCCATCCATCTATCTATCCATCCATATATCCATCATTTATTTATTTATTCCTCTATCTATCCATTCATTTGTTTATCTCATCTATCCATCACCTATTTATTTATCTATCTCTGCCCTTAACTGACTGTGCCCCTCATCTCCCTGGGTCCCAGTTTCCTCACTTGTAATATAAGGCTAGAATTCCTACAAACCTCTCAAGGGTATTTGCCACAGGAACACAGGCAGATCTCAAACCAAAAAAGTCCATGAAACCATCTGGTCCTACCCCCTCATTCTGCAGAGGAGGAAACTGAGACCCAGGAAGCTTAAGGGACTTGCCCAAGGTCACACAGGCAGTAAGAGGTGGAAGAAATTGTGAGGATCAATTGAGCATCTGGGTGTGAAATAGTCTGGAGACCATCAAAAGGGCTTCACCCACTGGAGGCAGGAATTTTTTTTATACAGACAAAGGCAAGTGACTCTCCCAAGGTCAAATTGCTCAAGGACAAGAGAAATGAATATATGCTTTTATAGGCTCAGCAAACCCAAGTATTACAGAGAAGGATAGACATGACTTTGCGATTATTTGGTATTTCCTATGATCCAGTCCCTGCTCTCTCTTTCTTCAGGCTCTTGTTTCAATCACCTTTCATACTTAGATTCTTTAATCTATGTGTGTATATGAGATACCTCTAATATATATTAATATATGATAAATATATAATACATGTATGTATGTATGTGAGAGGAAACTGAATCTTTCTCTCTCCCATGAGTACGTGAACTGCTTATGGGTAGAGACTTCTTTGTAAACTTAGAGCTTAGCATAGTGCCTGGCACATACTAAGGACTTTTAATATGTTTGTTCATTGACTGACTGGTTGACTGAATCCAGTCTCCTGCCTTTAGGTTTGCACCTTCCAGAATGGAGGGTCAGTCCTTCTGCTCTTTGCGTATCTCTCAGGATGGAGAACCCAAGCCAGGGTTAAGACTGTCCTAATATCCAAGGTTTTCCTTTTGTCCAACTGCAATCCCTCCTGCTTTAATTTAAACCCGTTTTCTTCTGTTTGGAAAATAATCATTCAGGGCAGCTAGGTGGTGCAATGAATAGAGCATCGGTCCTGGAGTCAGGAGGACCTGAGTTCAAATCCAGCCTCAGACACTTAACACACACACACACACACACACACACACTAGCTGTGTGACCTTGAGCAAGTCACTTAACTCCAATTGCCCTACCTTCCCCCCTCCAAAAAGAAAAAAAAGAAAGAAAATAGTCATTCAGCGTCTCCATCCTCAAAAACTTTCCCTACTTTGTCCCCAGTTTGCTCTCTCCTTCAGTCTCCCCTCAAGTGGTTCCTTATTTTGTCAGTTGGGTGACCTAATGTGATTTTCTACAATGGGAACCCTATTGCCCATCCACAGCTCTACCCTCAAGAACTTGGAGACATGGGTACCACTTTGTACTCTGCCCAACTGGGTGACCCCAAGGTTACTTCCCCTCCTGGGCTTCGAATGCCTTTTTTGAAAAATAGGGAGTGAGGTGGCCTGATAATCCCAAAGATATCCAGGGACATCTGTTGGCAGGCCCATACTTGACACCTTTCTAGGTGGGGAGCACCCATCTGAACTTGGGATCCACTAATGAGCCTTTGAGAACCCAGAGTCTTATCCTATGCTAGGATAAGATTCAGAATTGGGGTCAGTTGGGGTAGGGGTGAGGTAAGCGATCATGTTAGGAAAGGGGAAGAGATGGGAATGGTTTAGCCCCAAGCAGGAACTCATCTCTATTCTCAGTTCCAACTCCATTGCTCTCTCCACCCAGACTCCCAATTTCTGACCAGTGAATCTTCTTCCTCTTATTGTGCCCAGAACCAGACTCCATTCCATGCCACTTCCCAGTTACCTCGATGCCTAAGTGACAGACCCTCCCCATCCCTCCCCCTTGCAACTCTAGTTTGGAGAAAAGTAGTCTACTCAACACTTTCCATTCTTTGAAAGTCTATGTCAGGTCAATTGTCCCGTGACTCTGATCCCCATTCCTTCTGACTTCCTTGTCCAAAACAAACTTTCCTAAGCACCATTTCTCTGTATATCCTGTCTATCTAAATGTAAGCTTCTTGAGGGCAGGCTGTCTTGTCTGCACGTATCAGATGTTTAGTGTAGTATCTGGCACATAGAAAGTTCTCAGTAAATGTTTTTTCTTTAATTCATTCATCTCCATCTCAAAACCACATCCTTAATCCCATAATTAAACTCACTCTAAACTCTGCTCGTCATCTCAACCCCATCTCTACCACTGTTCATAATCATTCCCACCCCAAAACCATCCCCACTCTCTTCTCCTTTCCCAACATGATCGCTTACCTCACCCCTACCCCAACTGACCCCAATTCCGAATCTTATCCTAGCATAGGATAAGACTCTGGGTTCTCAAAGGCTCATTAGTGGATCCCAAGTTCAGATGGGTGCTCCCCACCTAGAAAGGTGTCAAGTATGGGCCTGCCAACAGATGTCTCTGGATATCTTTAGGATTATCAGGGCACCTCACTCCCCATTTTTCAAAAAAGGCATTCGAAGCCCAGGAGGGGAAGCAACCTTGGGGTCACCCAGTTGGGCAGAGTACAAAGTGGTACCCATGTCTCCAAGTTCTTTTCATTAATTCAGACACTGACAGGGAGCCCCCATACCTAACTTCATCTTTGCCTTTCCTGTCCTTCCTTCTAGCCTCATTTCACCAAATGCCCTGAGATGGTTCTTCCCCCCATATCCACCTCCACTTTGGCACCACTTCCCTTTTCATCTTCCTCCTCTCTCCCTCCTGCCCTTCATTTCTACCTCCCACTCCCGTCCCTGGGCTTGCTCCCACGCTGCCCTGATAAAAGCCGGAAACACCTCCCCCGACCATCTGAAAAGCCATCTCTCCCCTAGCCCTGCCCCCACCAATACACACTGGGTCCCACCACTCCACTTCTTTCATTCCAATCCTACCCCTGAGGAAAAGAGCCACTGCTTGAACAAGACTTTGTTTCTCTTGATTATATAGCAGAGAAGGAAGCTAGGTTTGGATGCAGGAGACCTGGATTAAAATTACAGACTATTTAGTGCCTGTGTGACTTTGGACAAGTCACTGAGCCTCTCTGGGCCTGAGCTTCCTCCTATGTAGAATGAGGGGATTAGATTAGACCATCTCTAAGGCCCCTTCCAGCTCTGAATCCTATGAGACAGAGGACAGACTGGATTTCTGATTTCACTAGGCTAAAGGAATTCCCGGGTGAGGAAATTCTCTCTACTAATTCAGATCAGTACCATCTCTGCTATTTCCCTGAGAGATTAAATCATTTGTCCAACTGACACAGCCAGAATATATCAAGATGGGACCCGAACCCAGGTCTTTCTGGCTTCAAGGTTGTTCCTCCACTATGCAACAAAACTTTGCTTATGACCATTTAATTATGGCTACAGGTTCACCCCAATAGCCTCCCACTGACCTGTTATCATGAACACTGCCTGACTTTAACCTTGATAATGGAACAGACCCTAACCTTATCACAGGATGGCCCCCTAACCTTGAACATAGAGTGCTCCCCAATCGTGCCACCCATCTCACAAACAAGTCCTGGTCACAAGGCAGAGGTGGAGATTAGAGGGGTAGGGAGCTGGGGACCTGGATAATAAAGTATGGCATCTGCTCTTCTAGGGATATAGCTTAGAGCCCCCATCCCAGGGCATTGTCTTCATATACTCAGGGTGGCAAAGACATGGAAAGGTTTTGGTTTGGAAGACAATGTAAAGGCAGCTGGCATCTTCCACAATCCTCTGGATTGTGGCCTAATATTACAGTTCTGTTGCCGTACAGCATTTGGTTTCTGCCACTTGCCCTGGGGCAAAAAGATACTTGATATCAAGTCAAAAGTCCTGGGTTCAAATTCTAGTTTTGACACTGTCTGAGTGACCTTGAGCAAGTCACTGGACCCTCAGTTTCCTCATTTATAAAATGAAGGGATTGGATAAATTATAGCATCATAGATTTAGAAATGGACAGGACCTGAGAGGTCATCAAGTCCAACTGCCCTCCCCTCCAAGGAGAGTTTAGGTGACTTAATCCAAGGTTCACATAGCTTATAAATGTCTGAGTCAAAATTGAACCCTCCACAAAGTCTTGGATTCAAGTCATGCTTCTTTCACATACTGACTGTAACATCTTGAGCAAATCATTGAACCCCCCTGCTCGAGGCAGAGAAGGTACAGACCTGGACCGGTAGAGGGTGTTTCTCCACCCCCTACAGCTGTGAAACCACAGTTCCACTCCTTCACCCTATCCTTCCCAGTGCCAAATTCCATACTCTGCCTTCTTAGCCCCAGCCCACCTCTAAATCAACAATCTTATAACCATGCTACGGGTCTCTCAATTATGTGCTGAGCTGTCTCTCAACAATATCTACTTTTGGAAGTGGAAGGCAGAATTGTGTATATACTATTTTAAAATATTTTTTATAATTAATAAATAGCTTTATCAGGCTGGCTAAGTGGCGCAGTGAATAGAGCATCAGCCCTGGAGTCAGGAGGACCTGAGTTCAAATTCGACCTCAGACACAACACTTTAGCCGTGTGACCTTGGGCAAGTCACTTAACCCCAATTGCCCTGCCTTCCCCCCCTCAAAAAAAATAGCTTTATCAAAGACGGCATTGCCAGGTAACTACTGAAAAAAGTGTTCATATTAAAGCCACATACGAGTGCCTATAAAAAGAACAATAATTTTTGATATTTTCTGTTTCCCACATGCCATTGTATCCCAGGCACCCCTCCTCCATCCCCTCCCCAAGAGCCACCCTATATGACAAATGGCATTTTGGGGAGAAGATGAAGGGGGGAAAGTCAGCACAGAGTTGTGTATATCCTAAAATGCTAGACAATATGATAACCCACAAGGCATTTCTATTGCATTTGAAAAGAAGACTGTGAATTTTGGATTTCTTTTTCCTTTTCAGAGGCATTGCCTCCCTTATCCTAAGAGAGAGACTTGGAGTCAGGAAAACCCAGGTTGAAATCTCCAGCAATCAAATGAGATGTTGGTAAAGAGTTTTGAAAACCTTAAGGTGTTAGACAAAAATGAGGTTTTTTTGCTATCCTGACATTACTATAAGTCTAAACTCTTTGAGACCACAGCTACTAAATGTTCACGGGAGGGGGAGGATCCCAGAAGCATCTGGGGCAGGGACCATAAGAGGGAGCTTCCCTGAGACCAGTCACAGAGAGGGCAATCAGAGCATCATAGCTAGAGCCAGAAGACACCTCAGAGGCCATGGAGGCACAGCCCTACATTTTACAGATGTATGATGTGCCTAAGATCAGACAGAACATGGATACAAGCCAACTTGGAGTGGAGGCTCTCCTGCTAGTGGGCCCATAGAAAAAGGAGACACAAGATTGGCTAAGATGACAAAACAGGAAAATGACAAATGCTGGAGAAGATGTGGAAAAATTGGAACACTAATGCATTGTTGGTGGAGCTGTGAACTGATACAACCATTCTGGAGAGCAATCTGGAACTATGCCCA
>CM053585.1:17564995-17605925 GCA_028646515.1 Pseudochirops corinnae
AAAGTATTTGCAGATCCTATACATGATTGCATGCCACCATGGGGGGGGGAGGGAAGGGAGGGGAGAAAATCTGAAACTCAAGTGATTGTGGAACTGAATCTTGTAAACTAAAAGTAAATGAGTAAATTAAAAAAATTTAAAAATTAAAAAAAAAAGAAAAAGGAGACACATTTGTTTGGTGCTGTTAGCCTCTTGGGTCATTCTGTTAAAGTAAGAGTGATGTCCTTATGTCAGTGACTATTTCACAGCAGAGTGACCATCAAATTTGACAGCTCCCTGGGATCAGTGACCCCAGCTCTGATTCTAAGTCACACTCCTTCACTCAATCAGCCAGCATTGATTAAGTTCCTAGTATGTGTTAGCCACTGTGTTGGGTGTTAAGGATGCAAAGACAAAAGCGAAACAATCCCTACCCTCAAAGGACTTCTAGCCAACTGGGCATCCCCAGACTTCAGGCAGGATTTATTGGACCTTTGGGGACACAGCAGAAAAATGGCCCACAGGGTCAGAGTTCTAGAGCTGGAAGGAACCTTAGACATGATCTATTTTAACCTCTTCATTTTATAAATTAAGATACTAAGGCTCAGAGAGGTTAAGAGACTTTTCCAAGGTCACTGAGATGTTGTGTCAAAGACATGACTTGAACTCAGGTCTTCCAGACTTTGTGCCCAGAGTTCTGTTATACCACGCTACAACTTACCTCACCAATGGGACATAACAGAGGTTCTGGGCCCCTCCTCAGCAAGTCCTTCCTTTCCATCAAGGGGAATCTTTCTCCTCACCCTTCAAGACCTAGCCCATGCCTCATTGTCTCCAACCATCCCATTCACACTGATCAGTCCCCTCTCTGAATTCTTATAGCTTGTGTGGCTTGGAGCACACAAGCCAGTCCTAGATCATACCGTAGGATCATTAAATGTCAGAGCTGAGAGGGGGCTTAGAACGTGGAACGTCAGAGATGAGAGGGGGCTTAGAACATGGAATGTCAGAGTTGAGTGGGACGTCCAAGCTGGGAAGAGCTTTAGAACATAAGATGTCAAGACTGAGAGAGGCCTTAGAACAGAGAATATCAGAGCATGGAGGGATCTTAGAACACAGAATGTCAGAACTAAGGGATGTTAGAACATGAAAAGTCAGAGCTTGTATGAGAGAACCTTAGAGCATGGAACTGAAACCTCAGCTGTGGAGGGAGGTGTGGGGACGACCTTAGAACAGAGAAGGAATCTAGAGATAACTAAAGCCCTCTTTTTTACAGAGAAGAAAGCTGAGGCCCATGGAGGGAAATATTTTCAATGAGGTCACACAGCTAGTGAACGTGAAAGTCCCCAAGCTCATGCTTCCTTGCTCTTGGTTCTCCATCATGCCCCCTTTCCTAGCTCCCTCATTGCTTCAGGAAGGTGTCCTGGCTCTCTGAAAAGACTGTTGAGTCCCTGAGGGCAAGGATTGTGTTCCCCCTCCCCTCCTATAGCAGAGTCGAGCACACAATGGGGTTCAGTAAAGACTTGGGATTCATTAAGGTAGACTTTGGTTCATGATTCCTAGGGTATCCTTGGAGGTGCTGCCATGGGATATCTTTCTTGGTGAGGAGATAGGCAGAAGGACTGTGGGGAGGATGAAGAGCTGAGGTCTTGGGACACTTCCTTCCTATGTCACCCTTTTCAGAACAATCAGCATTAGCCCATCAATTTTCCAACCCAACAGAAGACAGATACAAGTCTTAACTCTCCCTCCCTCCCCCACTTCTGAATTCTTCCAATTCCTCTCAGTTCCATTAAGGCTTAGACCAGCGGTTCTCAACCTGTAGGTTGTGACTCTTTTGTGGGTTGAATGACCCTTTCACAGGGGCCACAGGGGTCGCCTAAGACCATCAAAAACACATATTTCCAATGGTCTTAGGAACCGAGACACCGCTCCTCTATCTGTCTCCAGGCAGGTCCACCCACATGCAGATATGCTTACATATGAGTATTAAAGGGTTTTGGCATTAGGAAGGTTGAGAACCACTGGCTTAGACTGAACAGGAGAGAAAGAGAGAATGAGAGTGGCAGATATGAGAGAGACCAGTGAAGGAAGGCAGTGGTTCTTATGGAAAGAGTCTGAAGGACTGAAAGTCGTGTGTCCTTGGCTAGCTGGATTCCTCTCTCTGAGTCTCAGTATCCTCTGTAAAATTACAGGCTTAGATCTCTAAGATTCCTTCTGGTTTTGACATTCAGTGGTTCTTGCCATGTTGTTAAAAATCTAGAGATGAAAAATTGTTGACCACCTTTGCAGAGCAGGGGAAGGGAAAGAGTTATACAGATATTTTCTTATTTACTTCTGAACCTAAATTCATGGTCCCCAAGATTCCTGGCTTTCAAGGCCCCAAAGGATCTGACCTCAACCTCCTTTTTAGCCCAATTTCCCACAGTTTCCCCTCCCAGCTCTATGTTCCAGCCAAACTGGGTCCCTTACCGCCATCCATATTCAATCCTCAATTCCTCACCTCCTCCCTTTTGTTCACAAACTCCCCTATGCCATTGCTCCCTTCCTACCCTTCAGGGTTCAGTTCAAATGCTGTCTCCTTTGTGGACCTTTCCTTGATGCTCAAAATGATTTCTCCTTGGATGATTGCCTAACACTTCCCAGGCTATACTCAGTCTCAGCTCCTCCAGGAAATCCTTCCTGATCTTCCCCTTCTCTGGGCTCCAGGAGCCCCGTCTGCTCTCACAGCTCAGTATTCATTCGGGGCTCTCCTGAATCTCTGTTGTCTTCATTTGTGGGGCCCCTTCCTTGGGGCAAAACTAGTCTGTAACTATACTAGGAGCCCCACAAGGGCTGCCAGCACACCCCAATTCTGCATAAACCCTAAGTCTGAGCACACAGAGGGACTCAGGAAACTCTGAGTGGCTGGTCTTGATGGACCAGCCTAGAGGATCCCAAATGTTCTCTTTTCCTCTCTTCCTTCTCCTCTTTCTTCTTCTTTTCCTCTTTCTTCTTCTTCTTCTTCTTCTTCTTCTTCTTCTTCTTCTTCTTCTTCTTCTTCTTCTTCTTCTTCTTCTTCTTCTTCTTCTTCTTCTTCTCCTTCTTCTTCTTTTTCTTCTTCTTCTTCTTTTTCTTCTCTCTGTTTCTGCCTCTCTTCCTTTCTCTCTCTTTCTCTCTTCCCCTCTCTCTTCTTTCTCTCCCTTCATCCCCCCTCCTTCTTTTAGATGCATTATCAAGTTGTCTAGAGCTCTGAGAGGTTAAGTGACTTACTCAGGGTCCCACAGCCAGGATGTATCACAGGTAAGATGGGAATGCAGTTCTTCCTTGGCTATATGGCCAGCTCTCTAGCCATTAAATAGGGATTCAAATCTCCTCTGACACATACTTAGCAAGCCACTTAACCTCTTAAGCTACTCTCTAAGACAGTAAATTGCAGAAATGGTGGTGACCTGTCTTAGAAGAAAGGACTTTTGTCCTCTGGGAGTTCCCCATATGAACACTACTATGGGTCTAACCCCTCACCCCACCTCTCTCCCTCTCCATTGGAACCTCACAACAAATGAATATGGCAGGGTTCCTTACATTGCAAAAGAGGAAACTGAGGCCAACAGAAGTTAAGTGACTGGTCCAGGGTCACACAGCTAATGAATGACTGAGTCTGGATTCCTACCCTCTGTCCACCACACTGCACTGTCCCCAATGTGTAGGACCGAGCTCTCAATTCCATACCCCATACATATCACACACATATTTCAAATCGCCCCCAGATTCCAGGCCAAGGACTCACTCTCTCCCCATCTCTCCCCATCCCATCCTGACAGGTATCCCTATGACCTGGGAGGCTCTCATCCCATGTGGCCTCCAATACTACCTATGGTGAGGGAGTGCAGAGGGGAGTGGGCAATTCTTTATGATGTTCAGTCATTTTTCATGACCCCGTTTGGGGTTTTCTTGGCAGAGATACTGGACTGGTTTGCCATTTCCTTCTCCAGCTCATTTTGCAGATGAAGAGACTGAAACAAATAGTGTGAAGTGACTTGCCCAGGGTCACATGGCTAAGTATCTGAGGCTGGATCTGAACTCAGGCCTTTCTGACTCCAGAAGTGTCACTCTATCCACTTTGACACCTAATTGCCCCCCAGTTCTTAGCATGGCCTTATCACTTATCACTGCATCGAACAGAGGATACAAGAAAGGGGGCTTCTGGTGAATACAGTTAGGCCTTATACCCCCTTCTAGGCCTCCAGGAGCCCAGCAAGCTCTGGGCTCCCTCTGGAGAGGGTGGAGACCTGAGCACAATGGTAGCAACACATTTCTAGAGCATCATAACTTTTACGAAATGTGTTCCCCATAATACCCCTGTAGTGTAGGGAGTGTGAATATTATTGTCCCCATTTTACAGATTAGGAAACTGATACTCCAAAAGGCCATGTGACCGCTAGCCTTTCAACTAGCAACTATCAGGGCAAAGATTCAAACTCTGTTCTCCTAAGTCTTAGCCTAGAGCTGTTTTCATGAAGGGAAGGAAAAAGGAAGGTGACAATATGGTGGGAAAAACAGAACCTCGGTTCAGATCCTGCTTTTGTCACTTAGTGGCTCTCTGCAACTTGGGGAAAGCTTCTCCTTTTCTAGGTCTCGGTTTCATCTAAAAAATGAGGGATTGCAGGGGCAGGTGAGCTGGGGTGCTGGGACCCTCACCTGGCTCTGTAGGAGACAAGCCAGACACAGGGTTGGGTGGTTTTGAGAAAAATGAGAGAGAAGCCAATTATTTCTGGAAAATATAGGACTGATTTCTATCTAGGAAATCTCAGTGTAAGGAGATGACAGATGATTATTATGGATGGATCCAGATGGGTGAGAGAGGCAGGGCAGCAGGCTGGGTAGAGGTCTGGTCTCTGAGTCACAAGGACCTAGGTTCTAGGCCTATCTCTGACTGACACTTGTGTGGCTTTGGGCAAGTAACCTCCTCTCATTGCTCCCAGGAAATGTCTTTGCTGGTCGTGTCTTATAACCAATGAAAACACAAGTAAGGCCCAATAAATAGAGGGGATGTCAGCTTTGTTCTTTAGTCAATTAATCAAATCTGATTCTTCTGACCTCATCTGGAGTTTTCCTTTTTCCTTCTCCAGCTCATTTGACAGATGAGGAAACTGAGGCAAACAGGGATAAGTGACTTGCCCAGAGTTACATGGCTAATAACTGAGTCTAGATTTGAACTCAGGTCCTCCTGACTCCAGGACTGGTGCTCTATCCACTGGGCCCCTAGCTGCTGGATGATGGCAGCATGATATAACAAATAGAGAGTAAGCTAGATCAGGAAGACCCAGGTTAAAATCCTGCTTCTGACAGAGGCCAGCTGACTGTGGGTGATCCATCATCCTCTCAGACACTCCATCTCCCACATGGTGTCTGTCCCCATATCTGACACTCCCTTCTTCCCCATCTCCATCTCCTAGCTTCCCTGGCCTCCTTCCAATGCCAGCTAAAACCTACAGGAAGCCTCTTCTGATTGCCCTTAATTCTCATTTATTCTACCTGTAGCAGGTTTGCGCTTAGCTGTTCACATGTTTTCTCCCCATGAGACTTTGAGTTCCTTCAGCCTCTTTTTGAATCACAGTGCCTGGCACATTCTAAATACTTAATCGATACTGACTAAGACTCTTAGTTATAGAACAGGTGCTCTGGAAAGACTTACATGAACTGATGCAGAGTGAAATGAACAGAACCAGGAGAAGAGTGTACACAGTAACAGCAACATTGTGCAATGAAGAATTGTGAACGACTTAGCTATTCTCAACAATACAATAATCCAAGGCAATCCCAAAGGACCAAGGATGAAACAAACTATCTGCCTCCAGAGAAAGAACTGATATTGTTTGAATACATACTCAAGCACACTATTTTCACTGTCTTTCATTCATGTTTTCTTTTATTCTAGTCTTCTTGTACAAAATATTTTACATAATTGCACATGTATAACCTATATCTGATTGCTTACCATCTCAGGGAAGGGAGGGAGAGGAGGAGAAGGATAGAATTTGGAACTCAAAACTTTAAATAAAAAATATTTTTTTAAAAAAGTAGGTGCTAATCTGCACAGGAAGATGGCATTTCCTCCCTGGATATGTCCTACATTGATAAAATCATGAAAGAAAAAAAATAAAAATAAACAATAAAGATAGAGACAAATGGTCAACTGACAGAGGAAAAATAGATGAAGAACAGGATGAACAGAAGAGAAATCACTAGAGAAAGCAGTGCTGGAGAGAAGAAAGAGGCAAGAGGCCACCCTTCCCTAAGCCAGGAGACCCATGAAAAAGCTGCCTCAGTTTCCTCCTCTCTAATATGGGGGTGCTAGCATTGACAGCACCATCTCCTGCAGCGAATTGTTGTGAGAAAATGAATCGGCCAACCCTAAAGCCCTGAAGAAATGGGAATTGTTCTTATGGATGGATGGATAGAAAGACAGATAAACAGGCAATTGACTGATAAATAAATGATTGCTAGATAAAGATGGCAGATGAAAATGGCTGTGACTCAGGAAAGTTGCAGAGATAAAGACGCATATAGATAGATGGCCAATAAACTGCTATACATTAGGATGGCTGATACCTTATTATTTAGCTCAATTAAGTATTTTATCTATTGATTGGTGATTTCTCAGTTGGACTCCCCATCCCAGCCAGATAATAGTAGTAGTAGTAATAATGATAATAATAGCACCTACCATGTGCCAGGCACCATGCAAAAGGCTTTACCAACAATATCTCATTTGATCCTGAGAATTATTATTCCCATTTTACAGAGAGGAAACCAAGGCAGACAGAAGTTAAGTGACTTGCCCAAGGTCATACAGCTAGTAAATGTCTGATAGGATATAGAAAGAACATATCTTCTATATATCCTATCAGGATATAATTTATATCTATATGTAGGATATATTTGCATCCAACTATTCATGACTTCATTGGGGGTTTTCTTGGCAAAGATACTGGAGTGGTTTCTCATTTCCTTCTCCAGCTCATTTTACAGATGAGGAAACTGAGGCACTCTATCCACCATGCTGCCCTCACAGTATAGGACAGGTTATACTATTATTTTATATGTACATATATATGATAAATATATATGTATGTGTGCATGTGTGTATATATATATGTGTATATATGTGGGAGATATATCTATATGCATATGTGTATATATACTACAGGATATCCTATAGCATAAAGTTAACTGAATGAAGAAGGATGGATGGATGGATGGATGGATGGATGGATGCATGGATGCATGGATGCATGGATGCATGAGTGGGTGGATGGATGGATGGATGGATGGATGGATGGATGGGTGGATGGATGGATGAATGGATGGATGGGTGGGTGGATGGATGGATGGATGGATGAAAACGCATTCGTCAGCCCTCACTCTATACCACTATATTAAGCATGGAGATATGAACACAACAGTGAATATTGTTTGAATATAGACTCTCCTGAATGTGAGGAGCCTTTGATGGAGAGATCTCTGTAGATAACAGAGACAGTGCTAGAGATCACAGGTAAGGAGAATAAAATGATATATACAGGGGATCACAAAAGTCTTTAGAGCAGTTTTAAGCTATTAAAACTTTCAATTATGAAGTGTTTTAAAGGCCTTAAAGCATTATATAAATGTTAATTCTTCATTTCAAAGACAGATAGATGATGAATGCTCAGACTGATGACAAAGAGAACAGATTATCAATAGATTGCTGTAGCTAGATGGATAACAATAACAAATATTTTTAAATGATTACTAAATGCCTGTCACTGTACTAGGTCCTGGGGACACAACAACAAACGATGAAGCAGTCCCTACATTCAAGGACCTTTTATTCTACAGTACTGAACAGATAAAGAGATGGTAGATGACCATGTAAAGAGATGAGAATTATCTGAAGAATCTAAAGTTTTCAGATCTGGAAAATATTTTAGACCTCCTTTAGTCATTGTGTATGTAATAATAAGTCACATTTCTAGAGTGTTATAAGGTGCTGTAGATACAATTATCTTCATTTCACAGATGATGAAACTGAGTCTCAGGGAAATCAAGTGACTTGCCCAGAATCACACAGCTGATTTGAGGCAGGATTTGAACTCAGATGACCTGAGGCCAGGTGAAGTGTCTGATCCACTTCAACACCCTACCATGTGAAGAAAAGGCTCATATTGTGCATGTAAATTTCTCCATGTGTATGTACACTATATGCATATTTAATTAGACAGGTTCATCATGTGACCTGTATATAACTAGAGAGCATAGATTTATACCAATGAAATCATAAGTCCAGTTGCTACTCCTTTTCCTATTCCTAGTTATATTATTTTAAATGTATAATGAAAATGTAAATTTATAGCTAGGTTATAAATAATATAGATCATAAAGTGATAGCCAACAATCATTTTAAGTAACTGCCATGTGCCAAACACTTCATATAGCAATATCACAGAAACAGCTGATAAATATTAATTGATAGATAAATAACTGTTATTCATCAAACCCTGTGGAGAACTCCTGATATGGAAACTCCCTCCAACAATACAGATTGCTAGTTTGGGGGGGGGGGGTTGGACTTTAGCTTATAATAATGGCAATGATAATAGTTAACATTTATATATGACAAACACTGTGCTGACTGCTAGGATCCACAGAATAGCAAAAGACAGATATGACTGAAAGATTCAGTGGCTGAAAAGATAAATGATGGGCACTTAGAAACCACAGAATATACTGGATATCAATTTCAAAAACATCTAGGGAAACACACATAGAAATTGCTATGATGGCCAAAAGTGAGAGGTAGATAAGAACGAATCACAAGTGCACGGACTGAAAGGAATTAGAAGTTGAAAGAAGTCTTAGAGGTCGTTGAGCCCAGTTAGATCCTATTGTAGAAGAGGAGACTGAAGCCCAGAGAAGTCTATCTGAATTGCTATAAACTGGGAGGAACTGCTCCATATTCAGACCATATATTATGAAAATTACCAATTTTGTAAGACTTAAGAACTCTGATCAATAAAAGGATCAAGAATGACCGCAAGACAATGATAGAGAAGACTAGTGCCTGCCTCATGATGGAGAGATGATGGCTATGCAGAATTAGAGACACATTTTTTAACTTTCCTCAATGTGGGAATTTTTATGCTTGATTGTGCTTATGTGATACAGGGGTTCTACATCTCTTTTGTTCCTTCTCACTTTCTTTTCAAGCCAGGGGGTAGGGGGAAATGGGAAAAATATTTGATAATTGAACAAAATAAAATAATTTAAAAGAGTATATTTAGTTCCTCATATGTGAAATGTAGATAGCTAAAAATAACTGCTAGGTACTTGGAGAGAGAAATGCATTTTTTAAAATGAGAGATTGAATCAGAGTCATCACATAGGTCAAGCTAGACATAGATACAGCTGACAGATACAGATGAATGATTGATAAAAGTAGAGCCATAGATAGAAATTTTCAGTGTGAGCATTTCCATGACAGAAATCAACAAACTATGAATCAGGGCTTGATTTATTGTTTTGATGGTTGCCTAGGTTTAAGAAAGTTATGGAGAAAATGTTAACAATACAAATTAAACTTAAAAGTGCACTGGGCATACATTTCACCCAGAGAATCCATTTTTTAAAAACATTTGCCACCACATCCCTGAAGACGAATGTTAAATATTTATCACCATACCCCTGCATGGCCATCACCATATAAGTAGAGTTATGAAGAAGGATTAAGAGCTAAGGATGGGTGGTCACTACAGAAAGATAGATGATTTGAGGGCTAGATAAATACTATATGTAGTTGCACATAGGTATTCATTACAAAATTCGGCAGGACAAATAAACAAGTATGGGTTCATAGTTATAGATAAGACAAACAGCTACCGATAATGAAGAAACTGAGAAGTAAAGATTGTATGTGGTAGGTAGGTATCAATACTGGACCTTAACAGGTAAAAGGAAAGTTGGTTTGTATTAAGTGGGGGAAGGGGAGGGAGGAAGAAGAGTTCCTTAAGAACACGTTCAGTGAGCCTAAAAGCTGTGAGTTAAAAAAAAAATGCTGCTAATAATAGAACTTGAAGGTAGATATAGGAATAAAGGAATAGATACATGATGATGGTAGGTAGATATCAATGATGAGGGGACAGAGGAGAGAGCATATTATGATGGGGATACCACTGAATTTGGGAGGTAGGATCCTTGGGCTTTAATGTTGGCCCCTTCATTCATTAACTAGGTGACTTTGGGAAAGTCCTTTCCCATCTAGGGCGTGGGAATAGGAAACATCTTCCATTTTCTTATCTATAAAACAAGCATTTTTTTGAAAAGGTTGGTTGGTTGTTGTCCTTCATGCTCAAAGAGGACCAAAATGACATTGCTATGTCAGGGTCAAGATAAATGGAAAAGACCATCTAATCCAGTGGTTCTCCACCTGTGGGTTATGCTCAATTTAAATACATCCTGCATATCAGATATTTACATTACGATTCATAACAGTACCAAAATTACAGTTATGAAGTAGCAACAAAAATAATTTTATGGTTGGGGGTCATCACAATATGAGGAACTACATTAGGAAGGTTGAGAACCACTGATTTAATCCAAGACACTTCCATCTCAAAAAATTCCTTGACTTCATGTAATAATATCACAGAAACATCTGATAAATATTAATCGATAGGTAAATAATTGTTATTGGTCAAACCTTATGAGGAACTCCTGATATGGAAACTCCCTCCACCAATATAGATTGCTAGTTTTGGGGGGTGTTGAACTTTAAGTTATAATAAGAGCAATGATAACATTTATATAGTGATTTTTGCAAAGTGTTTCCTGTATTATTTCATGTGATCTTCACAACAACCCTGGGAAGTAGGTGCTATTTTTATCTCCATTTTACAGATGGAAAAATTGAGGCAGAAAAACATTTTTTTAAAAAGTGACTTGCCCAGGGTCACACAACTAGTAAGAGTCTGAGAAAGGATTTGAACTCACGTCTTCCTGATTTCTAAACTGGCCTGTCGTGCACTTCATCATGATGCCTCTCAGATAAGCCATAATGCATGGCTGGTGGACAGATATGGATTGTGGATGCCTAAATACTCATATAGGCTCAGTAATAAGTGTCAAGATTGACAAATGACTATTACTGAAGGCACACCTACATAATTAGCAGGACAGAATAGATTGATAATGCCAGATGATTTAGTAAATGGTGTAATCTAGTGTTAGCTTTGCCACTAACTTGTGTGTCTTTGTGCAAGGGTCTAATTTTCCTTGTCTGCTGAATGGCAATGCTGAACTAAAGTAGCAGTACCCAGCCTGAGGGCTGCAGGTCCCCACTGGACCCTGGAGTCCTTGCCAAGGGTCTGTCTCATTAAATGAGTCACAATGCTAAACAAGCAAGCACACCCTCTGGAGACTGAACAAGCCGCATGTCTGGCACAGATGCATGACAACCCTTCAAGAGTGTATACAGTGGAGCCCACTGTGGTTAATAAAATACAGATCTGAAAAGCTTTATGGAATCTTAGGAGCTTTTTTATCATCAGTTATTTTCTGAATCAATGAATATAAAGTAGTACAGTAGCTCTCATGTAGAGGTAATCTCTGGAATTATTTGACACTGATAAGGTTGGGAATCACTGAATTTTGTTGTTGTTCAGTCCTGTTTGATTCTTTGTGGTCCCATTTGGATTTTCTTGGCAGAGATGCTAGAATATTTTGCCATTTCCTTTTCCAACTCATTTGACAGATGAGGAAACTGAGACAAACAGGGTTAAGTGACTTGCCCAGGGTCACACAGGTAGTGAGTGTCTAAGTCTGGATATGAACTCAGGAAGATGAGTCTTCCTGACTCCGGGCCTAGTGCTCCATGCACTAGAAGTGGAAGGTGCCCTAGAAGTAATCTAAACCTAGATTCAGTTGATGGAAATGAAAGGGAAAACCCCTGAGGCCAGAGGTGGGGATCAGTTTCCCCAAGATCACACAGGTAGTATAAGAACCAGAGACTAAAATTCCATTGGTCTCCTGATTTCTATTGCACCGTAGGGAAAGTTCACCCCACTCATTAAATAGGATTCACTGAAGCAGGATAGGGGACGTAGAAGCTAAGCAGAAACTGTTAGCAACAATGAAAAAACCAAAGAGGGTAGTTGGGGTTATCCTTTGGGTAACCGGAAAATTAAAGTAACCACGTATTACCCCTCTTGGGGATCTAGAATTCTCTGACTGTGACTAAGAATGTTCAACAAATCATTCTAGCTGCCTAGTTACTGGATTAGATGGACATAAAGAACCCTCCCAGTTCTAACAATTTATGTTCTAAGGCCTCTTCTAGCTCTGACATTCTCTATTCTAAGATTTTTCTCAGTTCTGACACTCTCTGTTCTAAGGTTCCTTGCAGTTCTGACATTCTATAATCTATTATTGAATCAGTGTCTCTGATTCCACAATTCTATGACTCAGATTCAGAAACTGGCCCATTTGCACATTGACATATGGGACCTCCCCAAGTAAAAGGAAAGCTGGTTTTTCTTAAGTAGGGGGAGGGGGTGGGAGGAGAGTTAATTAAGAACACTTTCATTGAGCTTAAAAGCACTGAGTTAAAAAACAATGTTGCTAATAAAAACAAACAGAAGTTAACAGATTTGAGGTTTTTAATTAATTTAAAAGTATTTCTGAGTTTAAAAAAAAGCCCAGTGATGCGATTTTATTCATTTTTAAGCTTGAGCTTTGCAGTGAAGGTGCATTAAAATGGACTTCCTTGTACACTACAGCCACTTTTTAGCCACTAGAAAGGTCCAGTATGCCAAAGTGGAAACAGTCAGTTTCAGCATCTGTTCCTGGACAGAGATAGTGATGGTTATATGGTGTGTCAGACCCAGGTGTCAAAAAGATAGACCCTCGGGTAGATTATTGAGACAGAGACAGACAAAGGATATGTAGGTAGATATAGGAATAAATAGATTATAGACATATGGATACACAGATGGATGGCTGATAGATAGAAGGGGGACGAGACATCCATTGAGATAGTGGAATAGATAAGATCACAAGCATGAATGCTAGGAAAGCACTTAGAACTCCTCTAAACCAGCCTCCTTATTTCAAGGATTAGAATACAGAAGTTCAGCAACGGTGAACAATGTGTCAAATTGCTAAAACTAGCAGAACCAGGATCTGAACCCAGGTTGGATCCCAGGATTCCAAAATGAGGTTGTTGTTGTGTTTTTTTTCTGAAAGCTCAACCTTACTTCATCCAGTTACCTGAACCCACCAAGAGAGAACTCTCAAATAACTAGAATAATTTCACCTTTGACTTTTCAGAAAAACAAGCAACAACCAAGGAAAGAGCCCATGTCTGGGGTTTAGTCATATAAGCAATGTCTTGAGTTTGTCTTGGGCTCAGTCCAACTTAAGACCTGCCTTCTACCATCTTCTCCTTCTCCATCGATTCCAGTTCTGGGTGTCCTCAGTCAGAACTGGAATATCAGAGCTGGAAGGTGTTCTAGAAGTAATCTAAACCACTAGATTGACAGATTCAGTTGATGGAAATGAAGGGGAAAATCCCTGAGGCCCAGAGAGGGGAATCAGTTTGCCCCCACAGGTAGTATAAGAACCAGAGACTAGAATCCCACTGGTCTCCTGATTCCATTACACCATAGGGAAAGTCCACTCCACTCATTAGATAGGACTCACTAAGGGTAGCTAGGTGACACAGTGAATAGACCACCAGCCCTGGAGTCAGGAGGACCTGAGTTCAAATCTTACCTCAGACTCTTAATACTTACTAGCCATGTGACCTTGAGCAAGTCACTTAACCCCAAATTGCCCTCCAAAAAGCAAAAAATTAAAAAAATTTTAAAAAAAAGATAGGGCTCACTGAAGCGGGACGGGGGGACATAGATGCAATAGAGAGACTGAGGAGAAAACCAAAGAGGGTAGTTGGGGTTATCCTTTGGGTAACTGGAAAATTAAACTGACCATATATTACCCTTCCTGGGGATCTAGATTTCTCTGGTTGTGACTGAGGGTCATCAATAGATGGCTTCCTGGATTGGGAGGAGTGACGGGGGTGGGGTGGCTAGGAGATGGAATTCTGTACTTTCCTTTCTTCCCCCTTCTCTGGACCCAAAAGACAAGTAACCTGGGACCTATTGGAGGCCGGGAAGTACTGTCATTGTCCCATCCCTTCCCTCTCCCCCAACCAAATCAGCAGGTTCTAGAAATGACCCATGTAAAATCCCCAAACAGCTGGTCAATCATGAATCCCCAGGCCAGGCTCCTTCTCAGAAGCTCCCCAATAGCAGGTGTCCTGTTAATATTTCCAGACTGGAGAGCTCACTACCTAGGGAAGCAGTCCCATTCCTCAGACTAAACTCAAAAGTGCCCCCAAGTAACCTCAGTCCATGAGTTCTTGTCCTATCCTCTGGAGTTACTCATAGTCAAGGCCAATCTCTGGACCATATGACATTGCTTTCAATACCTGAAGATAGCTTTTGTGTGTGTCCCCCACACCCACTCCCAGCAGCCATACCAAGTACTCTCTTCTCCAGCTTAAACACCTCCACTTTCTTCTATCCAGGCACCTCACCATCCTGATTGTCCTCTGGACATGCTTGAGTTTGTCAATGCCTTTTTTCAAGTGTGACCCAGAACTGAACACAATCTTCCCACTGAGGTCTGATCAGGACAAGGGACAGAGGGTCAATCACCTCCCTTCTTCTGGAGACTGTACTTCCAAGATTGCATTGAGAGAGGTCTGATGGACTGCTAGGTTTTTTAAAATGTTTCCTTTTTGCAGCTACTGAAGGAAGAAGTTATGCCTCTATCGAGTTCCCGAACAGCTAGAATAAAGACCGTTTTCAGTGAGAGCACTGAGAGTCTGGCATGGCCCTCAGAAGAACCAGGGCAAGCTACAGAGAAACTTCCTGGACCCTGCTCCTCCTCTCTCCATCCTTACCCCACCTCCCTGTCTATTCAGCTAGATCCAAGCAGAAGCTAGTACAGAGCGGAGCGCCCTGGTCTGAGACAGGAAGAGGGAAAGAGAAAGGAAGAAAAAAGGGGGAGGAAAGGAAAGAAGAGAGACAGAGGAAGAGAGTCGAGGGAGAAAGCCAGGGCAGAGGTGAGAGAGAAAGGGAAGAAAGAGAGAACAAAAGACAGAGGGACAGAAGGAGAAGGAGCAAGGGAAGGTAAAATTAAAGAGGAGAAAAGGAGGGAGAAAGGGAAGAGAGAAGGAGTGACTGAGTGATGGGATTAAGGACATTGGAAGGACAGAAAATGACAGAAGGAGAAAAAGAACGAAAGAGGGGTAGAGAAGCGACTAGAGAGAGGGAGGGAGAGAGAGAAAGAATAAGGAAGAGAGGGAGAAAGAGAAGAGAGGGAGGGAGACCGAGAAAAGGATCGAGGGACGGGTGGATATGAGAGAGATGGAGAAGTAGAAGGGAGGGAGGGAGATGAGATCAAGCAAGTTGAAGGGAGGGGAAATAACAGGAAAGAGAGTGGGAGAGGAGAGAGATACAGAGTTTGAGAGACTGAGGAGACAGACAGATCGACTCAAAGGGAGACCAGGCGCAGTTCGGATAGGCTGGAGAGACTGCACCGGCTAGGAGCAGGCGGGAAAGGGCCCCAGTGGGCGGCTCACCTGGGTCTCGGAGAGGCTGAGGCTGCCCGCCAGCTGCTTCCGCTCGGCGCCCACCACGTAATGGTTTTTCTCGAAGGCGCGCTCCAGCCGCAGCAGCTGCGAAGGCGAGAAGGCCGTGCGAATCCGCTTGGGTTTTCGGGCGAAGGGGCCGTGCAGGAGTAGGCTGTCCTGGGGAACCTCGCTCCCTGTCAACAGGGCACCGAACCGGGTACAGGGGGAGGGGGCAGAACAACATAGGTATAGGGCACGAGGGGAAGGGGGGACCGGGGACCCAATACAGGGGCGACAGTGGAGACAACATGCCGGCACGGGAATGGGGATAGGAGAGAACAGGGAGATGGGGAGGCGACGAGACAACACGCGGACACGGGAATCCCGTGGACATGGGGGCCCAGAGGTAACAGGGACCCAAGCGACACAAACACAGAATTCGCAGGACACGGGAGACAGCAAGGCAGCAGAAGATACGGGGATACAGGGGACACAACCCGGGGAAGGGAGTTTGGGAAGACAGGATCCGGAGGTGGGATGTGGAGCCCGGAACACGAGGGACACGAGAAGGAGGAAGCGACAACGGACACAGTCCGAGGTGGGTTACAGAAATACAAAGGACATATGGGGCAGGGCCCAATAGACAGATGAGACAGAGAGGATGAGGATCCGCGGAGACGGAATTGGGGATATGGGGGAATCCCAAGGGGATCGGGGGACGGTTAGGAGTTGCACAAGGGGAAGAGGCCAGACACACGGAGGGACAAAGAGAGAGAGAGGGAGAGGGTCAGCGCCTTTGCTCACGCTGTCCCGGCAGCCCCACTGCCTCCGCTCCCCTCCCTCGGGCCTTGTCTCCACATCTCGGAGAGCGTACTTTGCTCCCTTGCATCTCTTCAAACCCTATCCTGTCACCCTTCCACCCTGGCCCCAAGAGCACAGCCAAGGCTTCCGTTGTTCTTTCCCACACTTGGTGCTTTCCCGTGTTCCCATCTACGCTCTAACCGCGGGCTAGCAAGAGGCCGGCCGCCTTGGCTGGGAACTGATAACTGAACTAAGAGGGAGCGGCGATCCAGACCAGTGCGGGCGGCCCGGACACCCTGGACTCACGGGAGCCCATTTCTCTTTCCTGTCTCTCTCTGTCTTCCTCCTTCTCCAAGAGAGCCACCGCCTCGTTGGCCTCCCCGGCGCCTGAGCCGGGGTCTGGGTGAGGGCCCGGCCTGGCTGGGGCACTCATTCCCGACAGCACTTAGGGTGGGAGTCTTGAGGCTGCCCCCACAGAACTGGCACTAGCGGTGGGTCAAGCGCGCACCAATTTAGGACCCAAACGACGGCAGGAATTGCTAGCGTCGCTCAGCCTCCACCCACTGTTTTCGGCTGCTCTGCCTAGAACCTTGCGCAAAGGTTTATCTATCTGGGTTTGGGGAGGGATCACAGCTCTCCATTTTCCAGAAAGTGACTTCCTTTTCCCATGCCCCATAAAGGTCAGATATAAGCCTGAGAGGACACGCAGACACATGGCTTCACATGCTCAGTCACACACATTGACTCACAATTACACAATCACACAACACTAACCATCCAATACTCCGACACAAAATCCCACAACCACAGAATCACACACATGAACAATAATAAATCGCATTTATATAACACTCTACGATTACAAGAGGCTAGCCTCACAAGAATCCCAAGGTGGGTAGGTTCCGGCATCACTGTAGACATAAAAAAAAAAGCTAAAGCTCAGTTTCTGAGAAGTGGCATGACTTGTCCAGAGTCACTGGAACCCAGGCCTTTTGACACCAAGTTCAAAGTTCTTCCCACTATGTGACCCTGACTTTGTGAATCCCATATTTACACAGCTTCCACTTCTCCCACCAGCTGTTCCCCTTCCATCACTGCTGACCATTTTCACCCTTATCTTTTACTCTTTAACGGGTCAGAGGTCACAGCAATCTACCAAGAAACCTTGATTAAGCACCTGCTCCGTGCTAAAGATACACGGAAGAATTGGAGCTGCAAGTCGTCACTGGGCTACTGCAAGTATTAGGGTCAGGCATATTAGAGCTTATCTGGTGCCCTCTCTCGTCAGGGATGGAGGTAGAGGCATCCCAGGTGATGAAGAAGGTAGAGTGGGCCTCAGACTATTGACGGGATGGAGATTGATCCCAACCCTCTCCTCCCCCAAAAAGCTTTAGCTACAGCCACCAAAGAACTGAAGGGTCCCCCAGCTATCAAGTAGCCAAGGAAGGATTTGGGCCCCCGTCTTCCTGTCTCCGATGGGCGGCGGAGGAAAATAAGGGGTCTTACTCAGGGTCATCCAGGTCATAAACATCAGAGCAGGGATTCGAACATAGGTCCTGTGCCTTTCTGTTCAGAGCTCTGAGTTGTACTAGGCTAGGGATTCAAAGTTGAAAGAGGATTTAGGGACCACATCTTTGGACCCCTTCATCTTTCGGAAGAAAAAACGTAGACCCACAAAGTTGATGAGACTTGCCCGAGGTCCCAGTGGTAGGAAGTGACAAAGTCGAGATTTGCCCGCAAGTCTCCGGCTGGAGTGGAGGCTCGTTCCTCTCCATCACGTTGACATAACCACTTCTCTCCTCCCAGGGGAACCCCTTCTACACTCTGCTGCTGGGGAAGAAGGTTAACCCTTGTTCCAGGCTAAAAGTGTAAGTCTTTCTGTTAGACTCCAGAAGGCTCTTACCATATGGAGTTCCGTTCCCAGGGACATGCGGGAGCCAGGGTATATCCGAGTCTGTTAATAAGGTACCATGTTATAACAGCATCATTTGCCATATAGATCTTCTGAATAATCAATGTCTCTCTGTAGGGGAATCCTGGCCCCACTCCTCCTGACACCTTTCTTTGCAGGACTTTAATCCATCCACCGATGACTTCCCAGAGAAGAATGAATCCTGAAGAGGATTCTTCCTTATATTACCAAAGAGAGGTTGCTGAGTGAAACCTCTGATCCCCTAAATCCTACTACCACTCCGTCAGTCACCCCATCTCTCCCTCAGTTGTCGGGGTCACCTCTTCCTTTGAAAGATCAGAAAAATAGGACCCAGAATGGAGAAGGAACTTTTTCAAGGTCATGAAGTTAGGAGGGAATAGGTAGGCTGTGAATCCAAGTCCTATGATGTTTTGGGTCTAGTAATAGTGTCTGAATGAAAGGGAATGATGATCAGACTTTATAGCAAACTCATAGAGCTGGGATTAAAGCAAGGAGCATTGGAAATGAAAAAAAAAAACCTGGGAGAGGGAAGAGGGACCAGGAACTAGGAAAGGAATGAGAATTCGGTAAAGGAAAGAGTGTGGGGAGGATTTTTGCAGGGAGTGGAAAGAGGATTTTGCAGGGAGTGGAAGGAGGAGGAGGAAGAAGAAAATTAGTTGTGGAAGAAGTGGAGAAGGGGAGAGAAATGGTTGAATAATAGGGAAAGGGGTGTGAGAAAAGCGGGGAAGGAGGCTTGGAGGAGAGAAGTAGAGGAGAGGAGACAAGAAACATGGGAGGTGGGATAGAGGGAGTAGAAGGAAATGGAAGAAAAAATGGGAAGAGCAGATGGGCTTGGGTAGATGAAAACTGAGGGAGAGATGGGGTGATTGCCGGAGTGGTAGTAGGATATACCCTGGCTCCTGCACGTTCCTGGGAAGGGTGGCCCCCAAACTATCCCTCTTTCTGGAGAGAACAGCTTGCCTACTTCTAGGTGTAGAGATCAGTTCCCCCCCTACTCTTTCTCCTTAACTTCTTCTCTTACGTTGTACTGTTTATTTGGACAGCAGACTACCAGGAGTCTGGACAAAATCTGCCGAGTCCTCCATTTCCCTCCAGCCTATTTCGGATGCTGTATGCTGATATGAATCCCCCTCCTCTCACTCTGTCCTAAGTTGGCCAAGAGGCCAAACCAAAAGCAACAAGAGAAGGATTGCCTCCCACTCCACCCAGGTACAGGAGGGTGCCTAGTCTCTTAACAACCCATGCTGTTGGAACATGAACATGTAAATATATAGACAATCTAGATAGCTCCCTCCCTCCCTCCCTTCCTCCCTCCCTCTCTCTCTCTCTCTCTCTCTCTCTCTCTCTCTCTCTGTCTCTCTGTAAAATTGTAATGACAGAGACTGAATACAAAAACGAAAAGATGAAACCAGAAATATGAGAACGAAGTTAAAAATAATAAATGAGAGAAGGGGGAAGATTTGGTTTTTGCATGGGTGTGCATGTAAATATATATCCCAGCTTGGCTTCAGCCTTCTTTTCTCTAATCTACTGTATATAGGCATACTGTGTGTGTGTGTGTTTTAAATACATGGCCTGTGCATGCAATTACACACACGTTTCTGCAGAGACACATACACAAACATGCAGGCACACACATGCACACTCAGATTTTCTCTCCTTTATGGGCAATGGAAATGCTCTCAGACTGGTGTGTATATATTGAAATGAGTCAGTGGCTGCAGAGGCACATACAACCCTCCCCCAACAGACACACAACACGGGCCTGAAAACCCACTACTCCCTCTGGCATCTCACCACGCTCACACACGTGGACAAATCCAGACCCAAAATATCATCCGCAAACCTGTGCACAAATACTCACATACAATACTGATATACATCATCTGCAAACATGCACCAAATTAAACACACACAAGCATGGACTGTGCAGTGGTGACAAGAATCACGTATCTGAGCACGGTATGTAAAGTTTACAAGTTGCTTTCTCACACTCAAGGCAGCAATGGATAGAGATCTGGACTTGGGCCAGAAAGACCTAAGTTTGAATCCTGTCTCAGACAATAACTATGTGATCCTCCACAAGTCACTTAACCTCTATTTGCCTCAGTTTCCTCATCTGTAAAATGGGGATAATAATAGAATTTACCTCCCAGGGTTGTCGGGGGACAAATGAAATAACATACATAAAACTCTTTGCAAGCCTTGAAGAGCCATATAAATGTTAGCAACTGTTTTTATACTTAAACCCATCCGACTAGCATTGGGTCCAATGTTTCAACGGAGATAACAAGCCATGTGGATGGATCTCAATGAGAATCTCAACCAGCTATTCATGGAATGGAACAGAATTAACCTGGCAATTTGGAATTTAAAAAAAAAAAACAATTACGTGTGTCTGTCTGTGTGTTTAATAATATCCCATCAGGTCTTTAGTTAATATATGGATAACGCCGGCCATCAAAAATTTTCCAGGATAGGAGCCAGATATGTGAGGCAGTATACTATAATGGTGAAAACACTGAAATTGGGGATAGTAACGACCTGAGTTAGAATCCCAGCTCTGCAACTAAAGTTCCTTTCTGGATATCACAGAGATGTCCAAGAAAGGCACCTTATAACCCTCCCAATACTATAGAGAGGTGAGTTACATAATTATAAAGGTGAAAGCACAGAAAGTTAGAGGTTAGAATTCTCCAACATTGCTCACTCTCTGATGCAGAGACCTGTAAGTCCTTTCTTTGGTTCTTCAAAGTTCTCAGAGTTGGGGGGGGGGGGCAGGAGGAGCAAGGGTGAGGTGCAGAATTCCAGCAAGATGGCAGAGTGAATTCCCCTGGTCTAAGCCTAATTGCCCTCCATCACTTTAAAGCAGCAAGAAATGTGCTAAAATAAAAGAACAATTGGGAAAAGAGGGGGAAAGGAAGGAAGGAAGGAAGGAAGGAAGGAAGGAAGGAAGGAAGGAAGGAAGGAAGGAAGGAAGGAAAGAAGGAAGGGAGGAAGGCATCCTCATGGGGCCAAAAATCCCACTTCGATATGTTGCAGAAATGAATAAACATAGAAAGGTTCCTGATGACATGACACTATCCTATGAGGTAAAAGAGAACAAATTTCCGGAAAAGGAAAGGGAAAATACTGCCATAACCACAGAATATTGCCATCTCCCAGAAATGAAAGCAGACTTTCATTTCAAGAACTGCCAAAGTGGTTAAGAAGCTTAACCAAAAAAAAAAAAAGAGCCAAAACGAAAGAACAAAATATGACCCCTTAACTAAGAATTGTAAAAGACAAATGAGATGGCTAATATGGAAATATGTTTTGTAGAACTTCACATGTATAACCAATATAATATTGCTTGCATTCTCAAGGAGTAGGGGAGGGACAGGCAGAAGGGAGAGAATTTGGGACTCAAAATAATTTTTAAATGAATATTATAATTTTAATGTAATTGGGAAATATTTAACAATATGTAGAAAATATGTTTCTAAAAATACAAACAAGAATCAATGGTTTAGAACAAAAGGTGGAAAATTATAATAAAGTACCAGACACTGAAAAAAAAAAACCGAGATGGAATACAAAAATGAAGAGATGAAACCAGAAATGTAAGAATGAAGTTCAACACACACACACACACACACACACACACACACACACACACCTGGGGGGAAAAACCTTGAGTTGTCTATAAAGCATAACAATTTACCTTAAAGACAGCACTTCATTAGATTTCGTAAAAATTTTTGATCCTTCAGAAAAACAGGCTGAACTGAAAGTTCTCAGACTTTGGGAGACATATAAGCAAGGGTCTTGGGCTGCCCAGCACTCCAGTAGTGCTGGGGCCAGGTGTGCCAAGGTGAGGGAAAAGAGAATCCCTGGAAGGAATGGGGTATGGGGGGATGGGGGTGGCACTGACTTCTGCAGCTAGGGTTAAATGCTAAGCTTCTCATTTCCCTTCAACGGCTTTAGGCTTCTTTCTAGGTTTGGAAGCTGTGTCTATATTGCTGCTAAAGAGGAATATTATATCACTGGAGCTCTAGGGAATAGGGGTAAGAACAAAGGCAGCCCTCGGGGGGAACAACAGTGCTGTGAGCACCTGGGTTTGGCCTCCACAGCCAGGCACTTGAAGGTGACAGAAAGATCGAAAGTTGGACTTTGTTCTTATTGGAATGCCCAGTGATCTCCGACTCCTGCCTGATTCTCTAGAGTTGCCAGGGAATAGAGGAAAGGACTGAGTGCCCTTTCCTTCAGCTTCAGGAGGCAGGCAGCTAAAGGACAGAAGGCAGCCCCCCACCCCTACCCCCAATCAAGTATCCCTTTAACCTTAGCCCTCTCTTCTAAGGGATCCTTCTTTTGGTTGCTTCCTGGTTCTTCCATGCCTTGTCCCAGACCAGCCCATGCCTCTCTCCCTCTCACCCCCTCTTCCAAAGGCTTTGTAAAATCAGTAGAGCCCAAAGGAGCTTCCTTGGCAGATAAGAAATAGGAGGGAAGCCCAAAGTGAAGGGAGACAGAGGCGCAGAGAAATAGAAAAAAAGATGGAGAGTCATATTCCCAATTTCATGGTTTAGTCATACAAGCAGCATGTTAAGTTGAGTTGTTCGTGTCTGCGTCTGTGTCTGTGTCTGTGTGTGCGCGCGCACGTTGGTAGCTCTTTCTCTGAGCAGGAGTGTTTGCCAAATGTATTTATGTACTGTGTAGGTAGAAATACAGCTAATGAGTCTAATGTGGTAAGTTTGATCCCAGAAAAATCCACTTGACTCCCCACAGAGACAAATTCTGTCACAGATTAACACCTAAAAGACCAGTCACATGTCACTGGTCACAAGGGAGACCCAAGAAAGGAGTTAAGGACATTGGTTCAGCACAGGTCAAAACTTTATGGGGGAAGAGAGGGTTGGGATCAATCTCCATCCTGTCAATTGTCTGAGGTCCACTCTACCCTTTTTATCACCTGGGATGCCAACTGAGCTGTCTTTCTACCTGCCTCTACCTCCATGCCTGACAAGAGAGGGCACCAGACAAGCTCTAATATGCCTGACTCTAATACTTGGCAATAGCCCAGTGACGACTTGCAACTCCAACTCTTCTGTGTATCTTTAGCACTGAGTAGGTGCCTAATCAAGGTTTCTTGGTAGATTGGTGTTATCTCTGACCCATTGAGGAGTAAAGGATGAAGACAAAGATGGTCAGCAATGATAGGAGGGGAACAGTTGGTGGGGGAGGTGGAAGCTGTGTAAATGTGGGATTCACAAAGTCAGGGTCACATAGTGGGAAGAACTTTGAACTTGGTGTCAGGAGGCCTGGGTTCCAGTGACTCTGGACAAGTCATGACACTTCTCAGAAACTGAGCGTTAGTTTTTTTATGTCTACAGTGATGCCGGAACCTACTCACCTTGAGATTCTTGTGAGGCTAGCCTCTTGTAATCGTAGAGTGTTATATAAATGCAATTTATTATTGTTCATGTGTGTGATTCTGTGGTTGTGGGATTTTGTGTGTCGGAGTATTGGATGGTTAGTGTTGTGTGATTGTGTGTGTGACTGAGCATGGGAAACCATGTGTCTGGGTGTCCTCTCAGGCTCATATCTGACCTCTGTGGGGTATGGGGGAAAGAAAGCAGCTTTCTGGAACATGGAGAGCTATGACCCCTCCCCACCCCCAAGCGCCGGTTTGCTCAGGGCTCTAGACAAATCAGTCAAAAGCAGTGTATTATGAAGGGGCTAAATGATTCTTGCAATGGTTTCTATTCCATACTTCCAAAGGCTGGTGCAGGCACAATCTTTGTGCTTGTGGTTGTGGTCAGGAAGCATGTGTGTAGGCATGTGTGTATTTTTCTTAATCTTATGAATTTTTACATACACACAGGCTGGTGTGGATCTCTGTATGTACTTGTGAATATGGTCTTGTTAACAGACCCTAGGGAATCTGTGAACAGAAAGGTTCAGTATGCTGAAAAGTTCTCCCACCTTTGTTAAAGGAATAGAAGATTAAAACATTTCTCATTGCATAGAAGAGAAAGCTTTGTTTTATTCTATTTTGTGTTTCATAGTCCAGTTAATTGGAACATCTCTCTACTTCTCTGTACTTGTGAGGCCCTGCCCAACATATATTATCATCTAGGAACCTGCATGCCCGTTTACAATTGTATGTCTGTGAAGTCCCCATAGGTGAGTCTGGGAGGATTTGTATGTCTGTGGATGAATAAACGTGTGTTTGTTTCATTTTTAGTGACTATGTAAATCTATGTGTATTCGTATATATATGAGTCTATACATGCGTATGTCCACATGAGTTCCCGCTAGTCTTTATATGTATGTAGACGGAGTCCAGGTACATTTGTTTCAATGTACATGTATGTGAGTCTGTGAATGTGTATGTCTATGTACATGTGAGCGAAAAGCCTACACAGCAAAGGGCTCTGCACACAGTAGGTGCTTAATAAATGTTTGTTGATGGATGAATTGTTTGGGTAGGTGTCCGTGTGTATCCTATAGTTTCCCAGTCAAGAGACGGTCTTTCTGGACATTATTGAAAAGGGGAAATTGGGGGAGGAGAAAGGGAGCAGACTGAACTCAATGGGTCCGGGCTGAGGCCCAACCCTTGGGCAGACCCAGCGCCTGCAGCCTGGCCAGGCTCTCTGCCCACTCTAAAAGAAAGTGACTCAGCGTCTACTAAGACAAGAGGAAGGCAGGTCGGGTGAAACGGAAATTCGGGGACCCCCCCCCCCCCCCCCAGGCCTCCTCTCCTGCACTTGCGGTGCAGGATGAAGGGGAAATTGGAAGGGAGCAGATTCATCCATTCTCCGCCCCATCCCCCAACACTGTCAGGGCCTGGACAGAAGCAAGAGGCAAAGAGAGGCCCGGCCTCCGCAAGGCCCTGGGAAGGGCGCTCCGTGCTCCTTCCCGCACCCAGAGCTCTCTGAGGAGCAGAGTCCAGGTCTTTGGAAGAAAGTGGACCTGGGAAGGTGAAAGGAGTTCTCTTGCCCCGATCCTGCCGGGGTTCACACACCCCTCCATCCCCACTGGGGGTTCGGGATCCTCGCAGCTTCGGCTTCGGAGTCTGTTAGGCCCGCAAAGCCCGGAGCAGAGCCCAGAGAATTGGCCTCGGCCGCAGCAATGCGGAGATAACCTAATCCCTCTGCTCCTGCCCGGAACAAAGGCGCCCTTTGATGCACCCCTGGCTCCCGCCGGCCGCGGAGCTGGGGCTGGGGACTGGAGGGAGGGGAAGGGCCGCAGGGGATTTGCATGGGGAGCTGGCTAATGAGCTCTATATGCCCTGCGCCCTCTCCGCGGGTTTCTCCTTTGGGAAATATAATTCATTCCCGGGGCAAACACACACACACACACACACACACACACACACACACACACACACACACACACACTCGCTAGCCCCAGCCCTTCCCCAGTTTGGCAGTCCCCTTTTCGATCGCACGCTCAGCCAGCCAGAGGCCATGGAGTTAAGCAGCGCCCAGACCCAAAGCCCGGGTCCAGCCCCACCACCCCCTCCCTGAGCCTGCTAATTTAGAGCTCACATTTCCCCAGTATTTCTGGTGCCCCGAATTCGTTGCTACTCCTCTCCCGGAGACGGGGGAGGACCTGCGGGCGGTTCCCAATCTCTATTACCCGGGTCTAAGGGTGGGAGGACAGAGTCCTAGAGCTCTGGGCTTTTCCCCCTGGCTTGTTTTGATGACATCGTCCCATAGAGCTAGGAACTTTAGGGAGAGAGCCTGGATCCCGGCTGCAATAGCTAAATAAACAGGAAATATACAAACATTGTTCATTTGTTCGTTTGTCTGTTTCCCCTCTGAATCGAAATACCGGAGCAGATCTGGAGTTGAGACCCAGGGGGCTCTTTCCTCGAGCAAACTGACCCGGCCAGGCTTCCTCCCGATAGAGCAGAAGCTCCATCCGTGCCCGCGGCTCCCACTGACCGAAATCCCATGGATTTCCTCCCGGAATCCCTCGGAATTAGGGGAGATGGAATCTCGGGCGTGGTCCAGGTCCGGAAATGTCTCGGCGTTCCGAACCGCCCAGGGAATCTCAAGTGTCTCAGAGTTCGGAAATGGAACCGACTTTCGTAGCCCTTTCTGCGTTCGAGAAGGATCGCGACCCAGAGGGTTCTTTCTCAGAGGTGGGGAATGTACCCACATTTCTGGCTCTTGAAAACATCCCCTCAGCCCGGACTCATTTTGTCGGGCAAAGGAAAATCTGAGCTTGATTAGACGAGGATTTATTTCTTCCATCCCGGGTCTCTCAGGCCCTTCTTTCCCTCGGGGGTAAGGGGCGTGCAGAGAGAAACTCCGGGGCCTTTTCAAAGCCTCGAGTTTCCCCGGCAAGGCTCCTTTGCATCCCGCCGTGTTGGAGCACCGGGAACGGCGGCGCGGAAATAGAACGAAGGGAGGGGGGGAATTCCCGGGGGAGCTCTCGGCTTGGGAGGGAAAAATCCAGGGACCCGAGTCCCTCTGAGCTCGGAGAAAGGAAAGGATTCTCTTAGTTTCTAAGGCCTTGGCCACGCGCTGCGGGTAGTGAGTGAAGGAAAGTTGCCTACAAGTTTGTGAACCCCATTAGATACCGAGGGGAGGCGACCTCCGAAGCCCATCTTTCTCCGCAAGGCGACCATCTCCGAAGCAAGAGGACTGGGCTTTTGGCCTCTTCCTGGGAGCTCGTTAGCCGGCCTCTCTATTCTCTTTGGCCTCTTCTCCTGTTCGGTCTACCTCCGCCTCATGTCCTCTCCTGGCCCTGGGTTCCCATAGGCGATGAAGGCCCGACTAAGGGAGAGACAGGACCGACAAACTGGCCTGCTTCTTCGAGACTGTTAGTCAGTGTGCCTGTGACCTGCCTGTCTGGTTTCCCTTGCCCCGGACCAGTACCGTCAGAGAGGCAAAACAAACAAACAAAAACCCCCCAAAAAAAACTCACGCAGAGAGTGGGTGAAATGGGGCAAAATACGATTTCATCCAGAAGGAGCGGATTGAATTGACGTGACCCTTTGCCCAATGAAGCAAAGATTCGAGGGAATTATCCGGATAATTCAGGCATGTACACATGTCAGGTGGAGAAAAACCCACGGGAGCAATCAGACAACCTCCTGCTCCTCTCTCTGCTCTCACTCTTCGTCTTGGGTGAGGAGTGTTGGGGTGTTGGGCCTGGCTTAAACCCAGGGGGGAGAATGAAGGCAAACGACCCTATGATTCAAGGCGCAACAAAATAAAAGAAAAGAAAACAGAACAAAAATGAGGAGGAGAAAAGAGAAGCTGCCTTCCCCTGAAATATCTGTGCAATCTGAACACACGCACACACAGTTCATGTATTATTTTGCCTGTATTATTCGGAGAGTTCCCCCAATCCTCCACTTAACTTTGCTCGTGTAGACTTGGCCGCAGGACTGAGCAAGAAGGCAGGCCCGATTAAATGGTGTGTTTCCCGGCTGCTGTTCCCCAATCTCCCAGGTTCAAGGAGTCTGCTTGTTTACCAGACCTATCCTAAATTATTGCAGAGTTCTCCTCCCCAGGTTCAGGGCAACGGGAGGGATCTGAACTAACCTGATCCACTCTAACAAAGTAAAGTAGGTAGGCTGCTAAGACAATTACCCAGATAATTGCAACGTCCTCCTTCAAAAACAACAACAAAATGAACCCACGATCTTCTTGAATTTGAGATGTCCGAATAATTGAAGCAAAGCTCTGTTTTGGGCTTGGTGGTCCAGGGAGAGAATTGATTATTCGGTAAATTGACTCAATTCTTCCGCTGTCCTTTGCAACTCCACTTCAGTCTCTCCCCGGCCGCCTTCCCCTCTACTGCCGGGTCCTCAGGGAGCCAGCAGACCGCAGTGATCCTATCTCGGGCTTTGAGCAGAGGCAAGGAAATGGGGCACCATGCGTTTTGCCCAAGGTACCCTGCAAACGCCTAACAGATGACATGGAAAAGTCTAAACCTGGACCCTAAACCTCTGAGACCTCTCAATCGGCACGCCAAGGACCGCCGAGGCTGCCCTCCTCAACTCAACCAGCCTTGGTGACTGCTGGACTTTCCTCCTCAAGGGCTCTGACCCGAGCGCCAGCGGGTTCGGTTGCTTATGTTTTGTTTTGTTTTTTGGTGCCTTTTACAAACCAACAAAACTAACCGACCTTAGGGCCAGCTGAAGGAAGGGAAGAGAGACACGGACGGAGAGGATCCCAAAGATCCTCCTTTAGAGTGAAGGGCAGGAATGGGAATGGAACGTTCCCAGGATAAGTGTTGAAACGTTCCTGAGACTAAAATGAACGGTTCCCGGGGATTAGACGCAGAATGCTACCTGGAGAACCTGGGACCTCGGCTCGAAGCCCCATTCCCTAGCTGAGAGCTAAGAGCACCGCACTCCCAAAAGGGCGGCGAGACCCTGTCAGATCTAGTGGACTGAGCGCCGAGACCGGGTGCCAACTGAGGTCCTAATCCGACGGGTCCCTCTAGTTTCTCCGGCTGGGTGGTTGGCTCTCCCCTCCCCCTTCGTCCCTCTTCCAGAACTTCTGGCAAAGAGGTAAAAGGTTCCCAGCACCCTCGCCTCCTCCCCTTCTCCCCAGCTTCCTCCTCCGCAGGCTTCCTGTTCCCCACCTCCCAGGGGCTTCAGCGAGCGCGTTTAAGTTCCGAAAAGGGAAAGGTGTCAGCTCCCTGACTCAACGCCGGCGAGTTGGGCTCAGGCTGCGGGCAGTGGCGAGGGAAGGGGGAAAGGGAGTTCGAGGCTGGGCCCGGGCCGCCTCGGCCCGGAGCAGGGGCAGACGACTCACCCTGGAAGCGGTGTCCGAAGAAACGGTTGCGCAAAACCCAGGGGTAGAAGTTGAGCGGGTCCCGGTGCTGGGCTCCGAAGAAAGAGTGCGGGTGCTGGAGATGGGAGGCTCCGAGCTGGGGGGCCGGGTGCACGGTCAGGGACGGGTGGTTCATGGCTTCGGGAAAGACGAGCTCGGGCCCGCCGTAGAGGGAGCGGCCGGCTGCGGCAGCGGCCGCGGCTGCGGCGGCTGCGGCGGCGGCCGGGAAGCCGCTCACGAACGCCTCGGCAGCCGCTGGCGTGGGGTAGTTGAGAGCTGTGGGCCTCAGGGGCTCCTCACCGGCCGACGCCGCCGGGGCCGCCAAGTGGTGGGAGCCGCCTCCCGGGCCGGGGCCGGGGCCGCCTGGGCCGCCGCTGTCTTTGGCCACCAGGGACTCGATGGTGAAGCCGCGCTTGGTTGCGGGCTGGAACATGGTCGGGGCCCGAGAGAGAGAGGGGGCTTCTTTGGCTCGGTGGGGGGTGGAGCGGACCGCGTCCCTGCTGCCGCCGCCGCCGCCGCCGTGCGGGGTGTGCGAAAACACACGCACATGCACACACGCACATGCACACACTCACACGCTGGCTCGCTCACTCACACACTCGCTCTCTCACACACACATCCCCACCCACCCCCGCCCCCCAGCCCCCCTCCCCAATAAGAAAAGGGCCCCGGCGGGATGCGGGCGCGGAGTTGGTGCCCGGGTTCAGTGCAGCCCCGCGCAGTGGACCCCCACGGGTCCTAGGGTCGGGGCTCTGGCTGGCTGGCGCTCAGGCACATGAATTCGGATTCCTCCTTGGAGCCGCGGGATCTGGAGTATGACTAGTCCTCGGGACCAAAGGGATGCTTCAGGAGCCCCCTCCCCCGCCGCTGCAGTCTCCAAAGCCCCTGAGTCCCACCAGCGGCCGCTCCCGATGGAGAACCCCCGCCCCCGCCTCCACCTCCGCCCGCCCCCGGCCCGGCCCAGGCTGCGGCGTGCAGGGAGCCAGAGGACCGAAGGAGCCGGTACCTGGGCAGCGCCTGCCGATTGGCTGCTGCTCACCTGCCCCCAGGTGGGGGGGAGGGCTAGGGGCTGGGGGAGGGGAGGGGAAAGGAGAGGGGAGGGACTGGGGAAGAGGGAGGGAGGAAGGGAGGGAACCTGCGATCGGAAGCAAAAAGAGGACTGGAGTACTGCAGGGCGATTCGGGATCGTTCCCCCTCTGCGGTTCCTAGCTTACTCCCCCTCACCTATCCTCCCCCAATCCCTTCCACACAGTTTTTCTCCTTCTTTAGCGTCCATTCTTCCACATCTACTCTTCTAACTCCTCATCGTCTTCTTCCTCCTCTACCACCTTCTCAGGGGTCGCCCTTCCACTCGTCACCCAACCTTTCCTCCACCTCTCGGTTCCTCCAACAACCCCGAGGCTGCCAATGGAAGCATTGACCCAAAGAGGGAAGAATCAGACCCCAGATCTTCTGTCCTCCTACCGCCCTCCCACCCTGCCCAACCCTGATTATGGCTAAACCAAGGACCCTTGGGGAACCCAACTTCCCAATTCAGGGCGAAGGTCGCCGCAGTATCTTCCCTCAACCTGTTACTCCCGGCCTCCAAGCCCTCCCCCACTCGGTGAGCACCCATTGCTGATTCTGGTACGAGGTTCTTGGGAGCAGTGATTAGGGGGAGGGGAGTTGTGGCGTTGAGAGTTTCAGGAAGACGCGGACAAACCTTGGCGAAGAAGGTGAATGGAGGCGGAAAAAGTGGGAAGACACCCTCCCTCTTCAACCCTCCTGATGCCTCCAAGTTCATCGCTCAGACACACAGGCAGGCACTATGCGCCCGGCTCGGTCCTCCTTTCCCCCATTTGGATCTGGCCCAAGGTCAGGAGTCAAGTGTGGGGTGAGGTGGCTACGAGATTTCGGGGGTCTTATTCCCAGAGGGAAGTGAGGCCTCGGACGACTGGAAGCCGAGTAGTGTTTTGTTCGCATCTTTGGGGTCCACAGCGGTGAAGGAAAGCTCAGTGCGCCCAGAAGAGGGAACTCGCCCTTCTCTATTCATAGGAGATTTGAAGAGGCGAAGAGGGAGGGAAAATCCCAGCCTCAGTCTACCCTCTGGGCCAGGAGAAATTATTCGCACCCCTTGGGAAGAACCTTTGCCCGGTTTGGGGGCAGAGTACGGCTAGTGGATCGGTTGGCTGGCTGTTGCCAGGCTCCCTCTCCCGCCAGCTCCACAACTCAGCACCCAGGCGCGCGCGCACGCACACGCACCACAGACACAAACATACACACACACACACCACCGCTTCTGACTTCGAGGGCAGAGTCTGCTAGCTTTCACAAGCCCTGGACTAAGATTTTCGAGAGCTCTGAATCTCTCAAGGAGACTGCAGGGGTATTCCAACCGAGAGTCACTTAGAGGTGCCAATCCTCTCCCTGGCGCTGTCCAGATTTGCTCATGTGACAAAGGTCGCAGAGGAAAAGTGGGGGTATTTGACCATCTCGGGGGTTGTTCGCTCATACTTCACACCAGCATGTTTTAAAACGTGAATATCCACCCACCCACACCAGGAAAACACACAAATGTGGTCACATACAAGCATAATAGGGTCACACAAATACACATGCCGAGCCACACACGAATCACACATATACACCCACGTAGTCACGCACAAACATATACGAACAATCACTCACAGCCTCATAGTCAGATTCATTCACGCTTCACACAGATACATACCCACTCCCTCATACACAAGCACACATGTTCTAGTCACACGCACAGGTACAATCTCACACCCAGATCCAGCACAGTCCCAGGGTCGCTGACCCGGCTGCCCTCAGCTAGAAGCTGGCCTGGCTGCTCCCTGAATTTTCGCGTCATTGTCGTGCCCTTGATTGAATTGATCAGTTTCTGACTTTTTCATTTTCTTTATCTTAATAAAAGTAATAATAATTCCGGAAACTTTTCGCCCAGAGGCTTCGCTGAGTCCAGGGGAAAGCCTGTCGAGGGTCTTTATTCAGGGCCCTAGAGATATCTGCCTGGACTAAGGGTAGTAGGAAGCGGGGTGGAGGAGAGGAGGATACCTGGAGTCTTAGGGTAGTGGAGGGGGTGAAGGGAGAAGAGCCCCGTGGGGGTCGCGAGAGTGGGGACACTAGGGTACCAGAGGCGCGTTAGCGCCCGGCCTCCAGCTTCTGTCTTCTCCTGGGCAGAGCAACCCTTTCCCGGGACCTTCCCCCTGCCACCCTCATGAGTCCAGGCCAGCTCTTGTGTGTGTCCCCGACCCGGCTCCAGGGAGCTGTGTTCGCCCCCAGGAGCCCGCGGTGCCCTCGGCTCAGCCACAATGAGGGTTTAAAGTCTATTTTCCACTCGACTGCGCTGAAATGCCCCCGCGCGGCAGCTCCGCTCCAGCCCCTTCTGCGGGCAGGGGCCGGTAAGGGAGAAAGGGAAGGAAGGAAAAGGCCCGGGCCTTGCAGGAGAAAAGAAGGGGCTTTCCAGCCTCGGGCCAGCCCGCCCGCGGAGCGCGTCAGCTCGAATTCCACACCTCGGTTTCTCTACCCAAGACCCAAGACAGGGGTCCTGGGTCTGGAAACGTGTGTGTGTGTGTGTGTGACCTGTCAGGAAATCCTATTTCGACATAATTGGTTTCCCAGGTAGTCCTATATATTTTATTTAAGGCATTTAAAAACTTTCTTCTAAAAAGAGATCCATAGGATTCACCAAAATGTCCAAAGCATCGGTGACACAAAAAAAGTGAAAACCCGCCAGCCTTGGTATACTGACATTACATATAAATAAATATGTATGTATGTCTATGTATTGGATCTATATCTATTGCTCTTCCTCTTCTCTCCCTCTCACGTCCTCCTTCCTGTCTTTCCCTTTTCTCTCCTCTCTCCTTCACCTTTTTCTCCCTCTCCCACTGTTTTCTTCTTCCTCTTTCTCCCTCTAGCTTTTCTTTTTATCTGTCTCTCCTGCTCCTCTCTTTTTCTCTCTCTGGATTTCCCCATCCCTGAACCAACAGTTCCAGGCTCAGTCCTTTCCTCTAACAAATTTTCATCACTTCCAAGAAAATAGCAGTTACTCTCGCACCCCCCTGCCGCTTTACTCCAACATTTTTGCAGGAGGCTGGACCAGGATCTTAAAAGACAGCCCATCCAGGATGGGAAGGTGAAGCCAGGTGCCCCTTTGCCCAGGGGATTGGATTCTGCTAGGACTGTCTCTGGGTCTGCACAACATGTCTTGGGAAGTCTAAATAAGAAAGTATGATCTGGCCCCAAACAATGAGTACTATCACACCTCTTGTTCCTGAGAGCAGAGATTGGGATAGAGACACTTAAAAACCCAAAGAGACCAGGGTCTTTTCAGGGACTTAAGAAAAATCACACAGGACAGAGAAGGGAAAGAGATAGCCAGGTCCAAAAAAACAAACAAACAAAAAAAAAGATGGAGCTTGCACTGTCCCGGGAAGGCAGCCCAGGCTGTAGAGTGGATTCTCCTCAGCCCCCTCCCCCCCATCACATAGTTTCCCAAAGGGGCCTGGGACCAGAACACTCAAAGCTGGACTGACCCTCCCTCTCACCAATGCTGGGCATTCTGTGATGCACATCCTATATATACATCAGCCTCCTCAGAATCCTCCTAATTCTTACTATATTTATTCATTGCTCTAAAATCTGGTCTACACAGTCATTCAACTAACATTTATCATGCATTTATTCAATAAAGTGTGGGCAGAGTATTATGCCAGGACATAGACAATTTAGATCAAACAGGGAACTGAGAGTCAAGTAGTCTATTTCTCAGTGTTCTGAATTTATTCTATTTCCTAAAGGAGGGGTTGTTAAGAAAGTACTTTGTAATCCTTAATGTCCTATATAAATGTAAACAATTATTATTACTCATTCCTTTTTCTCAGAATCATAGACACTTGGAGCTGGAAGGCACCTCCAGGTCATCTGGTCCCCCAAACTGAGACAAATGCTCACCTGTTGAGGATTTGGTACTGTGACCACAGAGGCAGCCCCCTCCAGTGGGGGATCACTGGGCAGTGCAGACTCTTAGGAAGTTCTTCCTTTTCATTCTCTAACTTTCATTCATTGCTCCATGTTCTTCCCTCTGAGGCCAAAGACAAGACTAATTCCAGGTGTCAGTCCTTCAGATATCTGAAGACGACTCTTGTACTTGACTCCCCCACCCTCACCCCAATCTTCCTTTAACCAGACTAAATACCTTCAGTTCACTTACAATGCTTTCAAAGCTCTTTGTCATTCATCATACTAATTTAATGGATGAAGGAAGTAACAGCCAGAGAGGTGCATTAGACTGGCCAAGATCGCATGGCTAGGATAAGTGGCTGAACCACTACAGGAATTTAGGTCTCCCAGTTCCCAGGCCATCTCTGTTAGGCGAACCACTTAAACCATACATAATAAGTATAAATAATAAAATGGACTTGATAATACCCATAGTATACAGAATAAAAGATAAAACCTCCAGTGGGGGCCTGCAATGAGCTAATTAATGTATGTTGAGTGCCATACTTTAAAATTAATCACTCTCTAAATGTCAATTACTGTCATTTCAACCCTCTCACATTTGTAGAGACAGCCTGGGTTTGTGCGTAGGTAGCTGGCCTGAAAGCCAAGAGGATAGCCTGGGTTCAGCCTAGCTGTGTCACCTGGCCAAGTCCCTTAACCTCTCAGTGGTCTAGGCCACTAGTTCTCAAAGGGTACCCTGAAGGTCCCTGAGACCCTTTCAAAGGAGTTTCAAGGGTCAAAACTATTTTCATAATAACATTAAGATTTAAATTTCTAAAACAGTAAATATTACCAGATATAATCCACACAAATAAAAGCTCTTGGGAGTGGGGGGGGGGCGGTCTGCAATAATTTTAAGAATTTAAAGGGGTCCTAAAACCACAAGTTTGAGAACCTTTAATCTAGGCAGTGGATTGTAAATTTTTTTAAAAGTGGCCTTCTCCCAGGGGAATTCCATGTAACCAGGGAATTCACAGGAGTAGTTCCTATTCCCAGTCTCCAACTAACTTCACCTATTTTGACTTGGGCTTCGTTTGCTGCTCTCCCTGGAGGTGCCTTAGCTCACCTTTTGTGATGCGCATTTGCATTCCAGTCCAGTTAACTCTCCCTCCTAATAGGCCCCCTCTCTATCCTGTTTGAAGTTCCCTTCCCCTAAAGTATGTCTTAGGCTAATGAGGGTATATCCTGGAATTAAACAAAAGCCCTTTGGTGCCTAGACTTCTTCTACCCCATCTCTATCTAGCTCAGAATTCTCGATCCTCCAGCCCAGTCCATCAAACCACCACTCCACCAGCCTCTTCCCTGGTGCCTGACACAGGCCAATTCTATTGTTGGGAGACGTCATCCTCCACTTTCCCGAAACCTTCTGTCCATTTTCTTCTGGTGGGAACTGGCCTTTCCCTCTTGTAGAAAGTAGGGTTTTAGTTGTGGCATAAAGGAAACCAAGGAGGTCAGTAGTGGGAGTGGAGAAAGCAGACTATTCTAGGCATGGAGGGCAGCCAGAGCAAATGCCCAGAGCCAGAAGTGTCTTATTCATGGAACAGCAAAAAAGTCAGTCTCTGGATCAGAGACTGTGCTGGGGAAGACTGGAAAGATAAGAGGGAGCTGGGTTAGGAAGGGCTTTGAATAGCAAATAGAGCATTTTGTATTTGATCATAGAGGTAATAGGGAGCCACTGACATTTTACTGAGCAGCGGGTGACAAGATCAAGCCTGCTTCTTAGGAAAAGCCCTTTAGTGGTTGAATGGAGGATGGACTGGAGGGGGCAGAGGCTGGAGGTAGGCACACCCAGAAGTAGCCCTATTGCCATAGACCAGGTGTAGGCAATGAGGGTCTGCAGAATTGAGCAGATTCAGCAGCCTTTGCTCAGAACTCACTCATCTTCTTTATCCTCCCTGGCCACCTCCTCCTGCAGTGCCCTCCTCCCTCAGTTTCTATGACTCTGGGTACTCTTCAGAATCTCCTCCAGCCTCCCTCCTTCCTTGCTTGTCCCTCTTACTAGCTTCTCTTCCTTCCTTTTCCCATCCCCTGCTCCAGATGATCCCTGAGATTTTGCCCTTTGCTGCTACGCTTCTCTGGACAAGCCCCTTGCCACCTGTGGCTTCCAGTTCAGCTCCCTGGGGATGACTCCTCATCTCTATTTCCACTTCTGATTTTCCCCCTAAGCTGCTGGCTGCTCCCCCAATACATGTACACACACCTACACATACACACCTACCCATACACCTAAACCTACACATACCTACACATACACACACCTGCACATATACCTACATGTACATACACCTACACCTACACACCTACACACTAGACCTGGCTCTGTCACTGTGGGATCTTGGTCAAACCTTTTCCCCTGATTGGTTCAGGGTTCCCCTCTGTGAAACAAGGGGGTGGCCTTAGAGCATCTCTCAGGTCACTTCCACCTCTGAGGTTCCTTTGTTCTTCTAATAATCTACATGTAAATACAGACATGTTCACATACTTCTGCACCCAAAGACAGAGATGTATGCACCCTCCTGAGACACAGACACACAGACACACACAGACACACACACCTCTTTGCCCCAGGGGTGGGATTGAATCCCTGGCTCTAGCATCCTGCTAGCAGATACATGCATACACACATGGATAGGACACTGAACTTTCAGTCAGAAAGTCCTAAATTCAAATCCTGCCTCAGACACTTACTGGCTGTGTGACCCTGGGAAAGCTACTGAGCTTCTCTGGGGGGCCGTGTCTCATCAGAGCATTGTTCAGTCATTGTCAGTGAAGTCTGACCCTTCCTAATCCCATTTGGGGTTTTCTTGGCAAAGATACTAGAGTGGCTTGCCATTTCCCTTTCCAACTCATTTTATAGATGAGGAACTGAGGCAAACAGGGTTCAGTGACTTGCCCAGGGTCACACAGCTAGTAAGTGTCTGAAGTCACATTTGAACTCACATCCTTGTGACTCCAGGCCTGGTGCTCTGTCCACTGCAGTGCTACCCAGCTGCCCCCTCAGTCAGACCAGGGGCCCTCTAAAGGACAAAAACCAGTCTCCCTACCATCATCACCCGTGTTCTGAGATTTAAGTAGAGACAGATTGGCAAAAGTAAATGAGGATAGGCTGGTCATGTCTATCCATGTTTGAAGAAGCTGAGTTAAAAGCCACAAAGCAGGAGGTTGTTTGGGCAGCTAGGTGGCACTGCAGTGGATAGAGAACACCAGGCCTGCAGTCAGGAAGATCTGAGTTCAAATCTACCTTCATACTCTTATTAGCTGTGTGAACCTTAGCAAGTCACTTAACCTCTGTTTGACTCAGTTCTTCATCTGTAAAGTGGGCACACACTGGAGGAGGAAATGACAGCCCACTCCAGTATCTTTGCCAAAGAAACCCTGTGGACAAAAGTCCATGGGGTCATGCAGAGTCTGGTTGGGCTGAACAACAAGTTGTTGTTTAGAGAGAGGCCTCAAACAGACCACCATTGCCTCTTCGCAGGGTGTAGTACCATTTCCTGCCCCTCTTCCCTCTAGTTACTTATTCTCTTACTACTTACTACAGTTACTACTCTTACCAGGAAGAAGGAAGGAAGGAAGGAAGGAAGGAAGGAAGGAAGGAAGGAAGGAAGGAAAGAAGGAAGGAAGGAAGGAGGGAGGGAGGGAAGGAAGGGAGGGATGGAGAGAAAAGAAACTAAGAAGTCCTTTGAAACGATGCAGAAAAACAGAGAGAGCTAATAAAAGTAGCTAAGGCTAGAATTTGTTTAGTGCTTTAAGGCTTGAAAAGCATTTTACAAATATCTTATTTGATCCTCACAACAATCCTGAGAGGTAGATGTTTTATTATCTCTATTTTACAGATGAGGAAACTGAGGCTGAGAAAGATTAAGTGACTCATCCAGGGTCACACTGCTTTTAATTGTCTGAGGCAAGATTTGAACTCAGGACTCCCAAACTCCAGTGCTTTAAACATTTTGACACTAAGCATTTCATGCTGGAAATAAGGTCCCATGTAGCTTCAGCCCCGCTGCCCCCAAAGCTGTGTTGCTACCATATCCTATGAAGAAAGCTTCCCAACAAATCCTCTCTCTGTCTCTGTCTCCCTCTCTCTCTCTGTCTCTCTCTCTCTGTCTCACTCTCTCTCTCTCTCTCTCTCTCTCTCTCTCTCTCTCTCTCTCTCTCTCACACACACACACACACACACACACACACACACACACACAGAGGCTGCTACTATGTACAGAATAGAGAGCAGGCAAAGCCCCCAGGAAAGGGCCCCTCTGCTGCCAGAAAGGAGGCTCCTGGAGATGCAGGGCTGTATTTTCCTAAATCCCCTTTCAAGGTTGGGGGTGGGGATGGGGGAGGAGGTAAAAAGAAGAGAGAAAAGGAATGAGAGAAAGCAATGGAATGAGTTGGGGGGCGGAGGGCCTCCCCCTTCCTCCCCCTCTACAGCGAGGATCCCTCCGTCATATGGATGGCAACGGCCCAAGCGCTCTAGCTGGAAACAGCTTTGCATTAAGCCGTTCCATATTGCTCTAGAGAAAAGCCTGACACACTCATTGAGGGCCATATCCTGCCATGTCTTGGAGCAGAGCCTTCTCTAAGGGGCCAGGGAGCAAGGGCCTTCTCTGACCTAAGCAGAGGGGAAGCCAGAGGGCAGAGTCCTTATCCTTCTCAATCAGACCTTCATGGATATAGGGCTGGTTCATAGTATATAAAGGTCTCTGTGAAAATGTCCTAATAGGCCCTTCATCAATGAAGGCACCATTGGGTCAGCCAATGGAAAACAACCCAGGTGTCCATCTCTATTGAGAAAACTAATAGTATTGGAAATGGCATAGAGACCTTGGTCTGTTAACAGGAAGAATTGCACCAAGGAGAAGGTATTTTGGAAACATTCAGACTTTGGGAATTCTGCTTTGAGGACCAGATGATAGAGAAAAGGATATGAGTCACTTCTCATGTGGGCAGGGATTAGCTTAAATCAGAGCTTAAAATCCCAATGTTTTTGAATCTTCATTCCACTCTCAATCTCCTATTTTGATCTGGGCCCAAGCAAGTGCATATCTCATACGTATGAGCTACATGGGTCTCAGATTCAGGTGTTGGAGGTCAATCCCCTCATTTTTAAGAAACCTTGAAATTTAAGATACAGTGACTTGCCAAAGGATACAGAGTTGGGATTCAAACCCACAACCTCTTCCTTCAAAGCCAAGTCTCTTTCCACCATACCACACTAGCTCTCCCATGATAGCTCCCTTAAAATATTTGAAAATAAGACTTATTCTGTTTGATATTAGAAGACACAGTCAGAACCAATAGATAGAAATTGCAAAGAGGCAGATTTTGGTTCAATGTAAGGAAAAGGTTACTAGAACACTAACATGGGATAGTGGAAAGAATTCTGAACTGAGTCAGGAGATATGGGTTCAAATCCTATTTTGGATACCTCCTAGCTGTATCACCATGAGCAAGTTGATTTAGGTCTTAGAGCCTCAGTTTCCCCATCTGTAAATGGGCATAATAACATTCCTACTACCTAACCCAGGGCAGCTAGGTGGTCCAGTGGATAGAGTGACAGGCCTAGAGTCAGGAAGACTCATCTTCAAATGAGTTCAAATCTGGCTAGCTATGTGACCCTAGGCAAGTCACTTAACCTTATTTGCCTCAGTTTCCTCATTTGTAAAATGAGCTGGAGAAGGAAATGACAAACGACTCCAGTATCTCTGTCAGGAAAACCCCAAATGTTCACTTATTACCTAACTCAGAGGTTTGTTGTGAGTAAAAGGCTTTGCTTAAAGTATTATGTATTACGTAATATGTAATTATGTAATATAAAGTTTTATAGAAAGGGATTATTGTTATTATTATTAATCAGAACTGGCCAAAACTCGAATGCTTGGAGTACCAGTCTGAAGGCTGGTTACTAGGTGATGACAATTTTTCTGTCACCACTAGTCTCAAAGACTGTTGAACATGAAATGGAGGGGTCAGGATGTACCTTGGTGGAAGGACAGACTATGCTGATAAAATCAATAATCCTTGAATATTGAAGAATAAAGACTGATGCAGGGGTGGAGGGAGATGGGACTCTGGGAAACAGTTGAAGGAAATCCCTTAGAAGCCACTGAATTGGAAAATGAGGTAGCTGCTACTTTTAGTTCAGATATAAGCTTCCCCAAGACCTCTTTCCCTTCTCCTCAGAAATAGAAAGTTGACACAGACTGGCAAGAAACCTCCAGAGATGCCTTTTCTTCTAAGTCTGTTTTCCTATATCCTTTATCCAACAGTGCCTTCTCTCCAGAAGGCAAGACCAGAGGTGAGTATGCTGAGATTCAAGCCAAAGTTGTTTCTTCTCCCAGAAGAGGACTCACCAGGGGTGTGTCCTCCCTGCTTTCTGGGCAGACCCCCCCCTCACCTATTCTCCCCTTCTTTGTTGCCTTTGAGCTCAATGTCCTTCCCCACCCCCATCACTCTCCCACTGCTCTCCTCATTCCTGCTCTACCTCCCCAGCAAGGCAGAGAACCAGTCTTTTCAGCCTTTAATTGGTAGATTATTCCCCAGGTGGGGTGCACCCATGATTTCTCATTAAGGGGTGAGAGCTTCTTGTTAGCTTAACAAGCCTGGCTGGCAGCCTACAGGCCAGGTTTCCTGGGAAGGGACTCCTCCCCCTCCTGGGGGAGGGTCCCCAAGACCTAGGAGGAGGCTCTTGACTGACTCTGCTCTCTTCCTAGGGATCTCCAGGTCATCTCCAGGCCTCTTATTGACCAGCTTAGGGAGAGGGCCAGAGTGATCTTGGCC
>CM053585.1:17606425-17631762 GCA_028646515.1 Pseudochirops corinnae
GAGACCTCACAATCTAATAGGGGAGGCAATGTGCAAACAAAGCCAAAGACACAACAAATTGGAAATAATCACCAGAGGGAGGGCTCTAGAAATAAGGGGAATCCCGAAAGGCTTCTTGTAGAAGGTAGAAATTTAGCTGAGATTTGAAGGAAGCCAGGGGAGGCAGAAGGGAGAGGTGAGGAGGGAAAGAGTTCCAGGCTTGGGGGACCGCCAATGAAAATGCCCAGAGCCAAGAGATGCAGTGTCTTATGCAAGGAACAGCAAAAGAGGCCAGTGAAAGTGGATTATAGAGTATATGGGGGTGAGTGATATGACTCTGTTAGAAGACTGGCAAGGTGGGAGGGTACCAGTTTATGGAAGGTATTATAAGCCAAGCAGAGAATTTTCTATTTTATCCTGGAGGCAATTGGGAGCCGCTGGAGCTGATTGGTTGAGAATAGTCAAAATTTTGATTTAGGAAAATCTATTTGACCCCTGAGTGGAGGATGGACTGGAATAGGGAGGATTTGAGGAAGGGAAAACATGAAGAAGGTTATTGCAATAGCCCCAGAATAATCAATGATGACCTGGAGCTGAGTGGTGGTGATGTCAGAAGGAGGCTTAGAAAGATGTTCTGAACATAGAAACAACATGGGCTGGCCATTGATTGGACATGGGAGGAGGGTGAGAGAAAGGGAGTGAAGTGTGACTCCTAGGATGACCCTGAGGTTGCTAGACTGGGCAACTGGGAGAAGGGTGGCACCCACCACAACAATAGAGAATTTAGGGAGAGGGGAAAGTTAGGAGGAAAAGGCAACGAGTTCAGTTTTGTACATATTTTAAGCTTAAGATGTCTGCGAGACATCCAGTTCGCAAAGTCCAATAGACAATGTGAAATGTAAGACCAGAGGTCAGCAGAGAGGTTAGGGCTAGACAAATAAATGTAAGAATCATCTGGGTAAAGATGATAGTTGAACCTGTAGAAACTGATGAGAACACCAAGTGAAATAGTCATAGAAGAAGAGAAGAGGACCAAGGACAGAGCATTGGAGAACCCCCCCACTAGCTGAATATGAGATGTGATTTTTTGACAGTGTCAAAAACTGCAGAGAGGTAAAGAAGGAAGAGGAATGAGAAAAAGCCACTCGGTTTGATAATTAAGAGATCGTTGATCCTAGACAATTCCAAAGGACTCATGATGAAAAATACTATCCACCTCCAGAAAGAGAATGGAGGAACAGGGTGTAAACTGATGTATAATTTTCTCACTTTCTTTATTTTTCTTGCCTTTTTTGTGACATGGCTAATATGGACATATGTTGTGCATGATTTCACATGAATACTTGATATCATATCACTTATCTTCTCAATGGGTGGGGGAGGTACTGGAAGGAGAGAGAGAATTTGGACCTCAAATTAGAAAAAAAAAAGAATGATAAAAATAAATGATGAATTGAAATTTTAAAAATATTTTTATAGAGGTCATTGACAACTTTGGAGAGAACAGTGGGATTAGTTGAATTTAAGATGTCTACAGGACATTCAGTTTAAAATATCCAACAAGCATTTGGAGAAGTGAGACGAGAGATCAGGGTTAGATAACCTAGATTTGAGAATCATTAGCTTGGAGACAACAAGTGAATCCATGACAGCTGATGAGATCACCAAGTGAAATAACACATAGCCAATCAGAGGCTCCTCTTAGTCACATGGTTAGTAGACAAGAATAGGAAGGAGGGAAGGAAGGAAGGAGGGAAGGAGGAAAGAAGGAAGGAAGGAAGGAAAGAAGGAAGGAAGGAAGGAAACAAGCATTTATTAGGCACCTAAACACTTTCCTAATATTATCACATTTAATGCTCACAACAACTCTAAGAGGTAGATATTATTATTACCTTCATTTAAGTTGAGAAAACTGAGGTAAGAGATTAAATAACTGGCCCAGGGTCACACAGTGAGTGTCTAAGGCTGGATTTAAACTCAGGTCTTCCTACATCCATGTCCAGTATTCCATCCATTGTTCCACAGAATCTCCTTGGGGAGCATATTCTGCATATGCTTATAGGAGTTATGCTTCTTGGACAATCCCCCTTTATACTGAGTATAGTTTCAAACTGTTTTCCAATTCCAATTTCCAGAAAGGTTGGATCAATACATGTTCCACCAAGAGTCCTCCCACAGCCCCTCCAGCAATCACCATTCTTTTGCCATCTTGGCCAATCAGATTAGTAAGGTGGAACCTTAGAGTTATTTTAATTTGCATTTCTTTTTTATTAGTTATTTGGGAACATTTTTCATATGATGGTTAATATAGTGTTTCTTCTTTTGAAAACTGTCTGTTCATACCCTTTGACCATTTATCTATTTTAGAATGCTTCTCATGACATATTTTCATCATTTCCCTATATCTCAGATATCAGAGAAATTTGCTGTAAAGATTTTTCCCCAGTTAACTATTTCCCTTCTAATTCTCACTGTATTGATTTTGTTTGTGTAAAAGCTTTATAATTTTATGTCAGTCATAATTGTCCATTTTCTCTTTTGTGATCTTGCCCATCTTTTTGGTCCAGAACTCCTTCCCATAGCTGAGAAAGTATTTTCTTAACTGCTCTTCTAGTTTGTTTGATATGAACTGTTAAACCAAAGTCCTGGACCCATTTGGAGTTTATTGTGGTACATGGTGGGAAGTATTGGTTTAAACCCAATTTATGCTGAACTCCAATTTGCCACATCATCTACTTTGCCTCTGGGACACCATCCTGTGAAGACTGAACAATAGAACAAATCCCACAATTGAGGTGCAGTTGACAATGTAAAGATATGGGGAGGGGCAGGCATTCCTATACATACTCTGAAGTGTAGGATATGTACTATTGTTCACTCTTCACAGGATGATGTCATAGGGTAAAAGCCAGAACTGTTGGAACAGGTGATATGGTGGGGAAGGCCATGGAGGAAAAAGAGTTTCTAATGAACTTTGTTCAGGCATCAGTGACTCTTCCAGGTTGGGTAGAATATGAGGATTTGGAAAGCAGGCAGTCCTCTGTTTCTTCAATGCATCCTATTAGGGAGGGTGGAAGAGAGTATTTCCAGCAGGCAAGCCTCAGGGGTCAATTCCTCCCTGTGTTCTAGTTCTAGGTGATACACACACATATATGTATGTGTATATGCATATACATATATGTACACACATATATGTAGATTTAAGTTTATATTTTCAATGAATGAAAATCCTTTTCTTCCATTCCCCTACCCCCAGTGGAAAAAAAAGAAAAGAAAAACAAAATGCTTGCAAAAATACACATAATCAAGCAAAATAAATTCCTACATTGGCTCTATCCAAAAACTATGTCTCCTGCTGCATCCTGAGTCCATTTTTCATTAGTGGTCCCCTGGAATAGTGCCTCTACAAACTTTTGAGAAAACAATGACTTGGATATGTGGGTATAAGGTAGTCGGAATGGTCTAATTTGTGTCCTGAGCTAAACTAATTATTCTTAAAAGAAGCCTCAGTTCCTCCAGGAAGTCTTCCCTAACTACACCAGCTCTTACCCATACTTCCTTTGAGCTGTCCAAATGAGGAACAAGTTCCCTTGGTGGATTGTCCCTTTCCTGTCCTCACCCCAACCTAGGTCTTCAAGCAAAAGCTGGCTGACCATTTGTGGCTATAATATATCAGGGATTTTTTTCAAGTACGCATTAGACCAAATGGTCATTGATGTTCTCTTCAGCTCTGAAATTCTGTGATCTTGTGAGATTTGATCACATAATCAATCACTTGACCATGTAAAATTTTTTTCCAGTGGAATTCTTCTATATAATTTGAATATTAATAAGACACACACACAAATAGAAACGGTATCCTTTTATCTATTCTGTAGCAATAATAATATTAATTGGCATCAATACTGGAGATTCCCAGAAATTCAATTATTACCATATTGGTAAAAAATGTAGACATTCAAAATGGTGGCATCATACCAGACATGGACAACAGAAGTGGATTTTGAAATGTTTCTGGAATTCAATTCAACAAGAATTTGTTAAGTGCCTGCTATGGGTCCAGTAGGCACTGAACCTAACTTGGTGTTTTTTTTTCTTCTATTCTTTCAGTCTGGTGATCAATCACCTTCAGGCTCCCTGATCAGTTTAAAGAGGTTATGATGATGCTGGATGACTTGGGGCATGGGTTAAAAAAATGAGGAAACTTGTACATGACTATCATGCTTCCTTCTTGACCATGCCCCAAAACCAATGGTGAATGCTCAAGTAGACTGGCATTTGTTGCTTTGGGGCACCAAATATTAGATCTGACAAAGACCTAAGACATTATCAAACCCATTTTTCTCACTTCACAGGTGAGACAACTGAGGTCCAGAACTGGAGTATGGCTTTTTCCAAATCCAACAGACCCACACAAGAACCCAAGGCCCCTGATGATCTTTCTTTTTGGTTTGTTTCTGTCTTTTTTTTTTTTAAGGCAATTGGGATTAAGTGACTTGCCCAGGGTCACACAGCTAGTATGTGTCAAGTATCTAAGGTTAAATTTGAATTCAGGTCCTCCTGACTCCATGTCCATCTACTTCACCACATAGTTGTTCCCTCCCACACACAATGATCTTTCTACAGCTCTTTCCACTCCTCTGAAGCAATCAATCAATATAACAAGCGTACTGTGCACCAGTCAACACGATAGATGCTAGGAAGGAAAAGCCCAAAGTGAAACAGTTCTTGCCCTCAGAGAGCTCACATTCAGGTGGAGGCCACAACACACACAGATATAGATAGAGAGAAAACACACAAAACAGATATAAAGTAACTTTTGGGGGAAGGCACTGGGGGAACTAGGAAAGGATGTTCTGCAGAAGGTGTTGATTGAGATGAGTCATCATTTTCATTCCAAATAATCACATCACTTACTAATGTGTGCACATATTTATAGTCAATCTATACTGTCTTCTGTTGTGCTAATTGTTTTATGTCTTGTCTCACTAATTAGTCCATGAGTTCCCTAAGGTCAATGAGTACTTATTAAGTACCTAACATCGGAGCCATAAATAGGGGGAGGTGAGCAGAGTTTCGCTCCAAGACACTGAAATTGAAAGGGTGTTGACAACACTGTCTTGAGACATGACTTCATCCCATCCATTGGTGGCCACTGCCTTTTCCTTCAAGCCCAGACTCTACTCCTGTCCCCAGCAGCAGCAGCAGCAGCAGCAGCACCTCTGCCCAGTAGCTAGAAACCTTTTGGAATCCTGGGTCAAGCATCCTCCCCTAGCCCCTCCCTTGCTCTGAGTACAAAAATTCTAGTCATGGCTTTGCTTCTTAAGGCACTACGCTGGATGCTAGAGGGAAGACCAGTTCCTGCCCTACTAGGGTTCCTTTTCTTCTCCTGTTGCTGTCTCAACAAAGATTTTCTGTATTGATTTAGCCTTTCTTCTCAATACCTATCCCCTGCCTCACTTTGCTAATTCAGTGGCTCCTGAGACAGCCAGGGTACATTATCCAATCTCCCCATTTTATAGTTGAGAAAACTGAGACCCAGAGAGGGAAAGTGGTCACACTGGTAATAAGTATCAATAAGTACGTAATAAGTATCAAGATCTGAACTCAGCTCCTCCTACTTTCTGGTCCAGAATCCTATCCAGTATACTACACTACCTCTCAGTTTGGGAACAACAACAACCCCCCCTCCCAAAAAAAAGAAAGGTCAGTCTGTTACAAAGTCAACCTCTCCCCTATGTGATTCATTGGATTGCACAGAGAGATGTTGTTTAGTCATATCCAACTCTTCTTGACTCCATTTGGGGGTTTCTTGGCAAGATACTGGAGTGGTTTGCCACTTCCTTTTCCAGATCATTTTACAGATAAGTAAACTGAGGCAAACAGGGTTAAGTGACTTTCCCAGGGTCATATAGCTAGTAAGTGTCTGAGTCTGGATTTGAACTCAGATCTTCCTGGCCCCAGGCCCAGCACTCTCTACAGTGTATCATAAATATTCATTGCTTAATCAATTAATCAATCAACACAAATTTATTAAGCACAGCACAATGGAAGGAGTATAAACTTCTGGAGTCAGAGGATCTGGGTTCAAGTCTTCTTCTGATGCTCACAATTTGTGTGACCTTAGACAAAGCACAACCTTCACAGGACTCAGTTTCCTCATCTGTAAAACTGGAACAATAACAGTCTGCACCTAGCACAGCCAGTAACTTGTGGTTGTTGATTGACATGTGAATGACAGTAATTGTTATTCATTAGTATTATTATTAACAAATTTCCCAGTATAGATTCCAAAGAGCATTGAGAAGGAATTCCAAGACCTGGCTTCTAGCCTTGGCTCCAACCTACATTAGCTATGTGACTGTAAGCCAATCACTTCCCTTACCTGGGCCGAGGTTTCCTCTTTTGTAAAGCAGAGTCAGATGAGATTATTTTTGAGGTTGCTTCGAGTTCTTTCTAAGATTCTACATCTTTTTGGGGGGGAGGGGGGCGGAGGGTGCAACATAAGTATATACCAAAAGTGAGAGAGAGATGGAGAGATTGAGAGACAGAGAGAGAGATGAATACTAGCCCCGGGGTTCAAATCCCACCTCCGACACATACCAACTCTGTGACCCTGGTTAAGTCACTTCACCTCTCATAACATTCTCTAAGACTATAAATTGCTGAGAAGGTGCCAGGGGCCCTACCAGCTTTAGGAGAGGGAGTTTCCTGGCTAGGAGTTCCCTATTCCATTGAAATCACAGGTCCGGTCCCAATCCGGGTACCAAATAAATACAAGGCAATTTGAGGGGGATTAGGCTCTAGCTGATGAGAGAGTACTCTTTGCCTCGGTTTCCTCATATGTAAAATGAAAGGAGTTCGATTAAGAAGCTCCTCTGATACTCGAACCCCACCCTGAGGATGTATAGCCCCTCTCCCAGATCTATTTTCCCTGTATCGAAGTGGGGGAGGGCCAGCCGGGAGCAAGCCCCTCCCTCCTCTATGCTAGAGACAGCCCACTGGGGGCCCAGAGCAGCTGTGGGAGCTGAGAACAGGCTGGCCACGGAGAGGGAGTCTGCCTGGCAGTGGGTGGGACCCAAACTGCTTTCTTCCCAGTCCTCCCCCTCCCCTCCCCTCCCCTCCCTCCCCCCACCCCTGGCTGTAAAAACCTTCCCAACTCCCAGGCAAGGCCCCTTCTTCTCACTCGTCTCTCATTCACCTGCCCATCTTCCTCTCCTCCTCTCTCCCTTTCTATCCAAACTCATAATTAATCGCTCAAGGCAAAAGTAATGAATGTTAATTGGCCATCTGTAGGAAGACTAATTAAAATCTACCACGCTGGGGTTTCAAACATACCTATAGCAACGGAGTGAATTGGGAATGAGACTCGGAGGGATGGAGGTAACAGCTGAGAGGCTGCAAAGCCCCCTCCGCCTAGGTGTGAGCGAGGGAGGAGGGGAGGAGGAGGGAGGAGGGAGAGAAGCAGGAGAAGGAGACAGGGAGAGGGAGGCAGGGAGAGGAGAGGAGGAAGGGAAGAAGAGGAGGTAGGCAGGGAGAAGGGAAGGAGGAAAGGAAGGCGGGGGGGGGGGAGGAAGAGGGAGGAAGGGAGTGGGGGGGAAGACAGACAGACTCTCCGAAGTACTGCAACCCCCTAGGAGTCCATGATCCCAGAAGATATAAAGACTTCTTCTGGAAACCAGCAGCACCCCCAAGAGCTGGGTGGAGTCTGTGTTCGAGAGACCTCATCACATACGGTCCAGAAAGAGATGGGATTGAGTTTTCAAAAACACGGGCTACCCCCACCCCCTTTCTCTCTCACTCTCCCTTCCTCCTCTTCCCTCCCCCCTTGCCCGTCCCCCTCCTTCTCTCTATTTCCCCCTTCTCCTCCCCTCCCCCTCCCTCCCTTTCCTACTAACTCGCTGCCCCCCCCCCCATACTAAGTGCTTGGTAAACCTCTATATAATTGCAAGCTAGTGTTACACGATCATATAGTTCTCTCCTCTATATACTTTCTCCCCACAAATGGGGATACAGGCACATTATGTCCACATTGCAGACGGGTACCTGGCACCCACCCACATATGAACACACTACTCATTTTCTCCTCCCCCAGATAAACATTTAGGTGTACTCAGGACTTACTCCTCAAACCCATTCCAATTAAACCTTTATTTTTCAGTTGTGTCTGATTCTTCATGATGCCATTTGGGGGTTTTCTTGGCAAAGATACTAGAGTGGTTTGACATTTCCTTCTCCAGCTCATTTTACAGATGAGAAAACTGAGGCAAACAGGGCTGAGTGACTTGCCCAAGATCACACAGCTAGGAAGTGTCTGAGGCCAGAGTTGAACTCAGGAAGGTGAGTCTTCCTGACTCCAGGCACAGCACTCTGCATTGCACTGAGTAGCTGCCCCCATAGTAGGTGCTTTATAAGCTTTATAAACACCTACTATGCCAGGCACTGTGCTAGACTCTAGAATTACAAAGACACCAAAGGGAAACAGTTCCTGTCTCAAGAACTTAATGAGTGGATGGCTAGATGGCTTAAATTTATTAAGCATTTACTCTGTGCTAAGCTTCAGAATACAAAACCCAAGGTCAGACAGTCCTGATGGCAGAGAAGCTTCCTTCTACTGAAGGGTCTGCCCAGAGAAGCAGACACAATTTGGAGGAGGAGAAAGCATAGAAAGCAGGAGAATCAGGAAAGATGCCCAGGTGGCAGAGGCACCAGGCAGGGCCAGGGACACACAGAGACAGGCACATGAACTCACCGATTATTCTCTCTCCCTCCCTTGGCCCCGTGTGCCCACACATATCCCTGAGAGGAAGCTCCATGGAGTGGCTAGCACTCTGGCCTCTGAATCAGGAAGCCACTAGCTAGCTGTGTTACCCTGGGCTAGCCACAGCTGCTCAAGGTCTCATCTGTAAAAGCAGGGGGTTGGACTTGGAGGTCCCTTCCAGATCTAAAGCTATGGTTCCCAGCCACACACAGATCACAACATGTGCTCACTCTCCTCCTTCCTTGAATCCTGCTCAAGCACACACACACACACACACACACACCTGTCCACACCCACACCCCCAGATATCTCTCCTCACTTTTCTGCAGGTGTACTCCATTCATGGCGACACACCAAAGCATACCAAGTCACACTAAGACATCGCTGTACAAGTACACAAGCTCACCCTTACACACACAGCTCAAACACCAATGTATATTCATGGTGGTGCACAAAACCCTGTTATACACTCACACAAGTTACAGGCTTAAACAGTTATATACATTGTGAACACACCACCATATAGAGCAGTGGTTCTCAACCTTCCTAATGCCGCAATCCTTTAATACAATTCCTCATGTTGTGGTGACCCCCAACCATAAAATTATTTTTGTTGCTACTTCATAACTATAATTTTGCTAGTTATGAATCATAATGTAAATATCTGTTATGCAGGATGTATTTTCATTGTTACAAATTGAACATAACCTACAGGTTGAGAACCGCTGATATAGAGACTCACAGGGTTCTACTCATCCAAGAATGTGAGCTATCGGGACTCAGTCCATAGTGCTAGCCCCAGACCCCCGTCAGCAAAGAGAATGGGGGGGCTGGAGTCTGGAAGACCTGGGTTCCAATCTGCCTCAGACACACTTACTGGGTATGTGACTCTGGACCAGGCATTTAATGCATTTGTCTCAGTCTCCTCATCTTACAGTGGGGATAAGCAGTGCCTACAGATGAGATGGTGTTTGTAAAATGCCTAGCACAATGCTTGGCACATAGTAGGTACCATAGAAGTGCTTGCCTTCTTCTCCAAATCTTCACAGAATTGTAGATTTATAGCTTAGAGATCACCCATTGTGACCTAATCCCGTCTCCTCTCCACCTTTTTACCTGCATCAGTCAAATCCAACCTCAGGCACCCAGGGCTTGGGCTAAGTGTCCAGAGAATGTCCAGGGGACTTGAGTCCCAGCTACTCACATACAGACACATGAACTCACACCCTGCTGTAAGGAAAGGTCCCCAAGCAAAATCCCTCCCCTGCTTCCCAATGCCACCACTACAAGCCCCCTTGCCCTCCCCCATCCCTAGACTCTCCCTCTTCCCCATCAGGAAGCTGTCAAGGGAAAGTGCCAAGAGATGACCCCTGAGGGGAAGGACTGTGTGCCCCATAGTAAACCAAGGCTTCTGTTCCATTAATTGCCTTCTTTCCCAATGAGTCCATGGGCTCCCAGAGAGCCTGGATTCTAGGGTGACCCATCCTTTGTGCTTGAAGCAGCCCTGCCTGTTTCTTGTGCCTACATTTTCACATAAGCAGCTCATCAGAAATTATCCAAGAAGCAGGAAGTGACAGATGGGGCATGTCTGACCTTGGCTAGAGATTGGGAGACTGAGGTTTGACCCTGTGTCTATGATGGGTTCAGTATTGGAGGGACCCTGAGCAGCTGCTTTCTGTGCCCATAGAGGGGTAACAAGTACATTGGCTAGAGCTTGACTTGGAAGCAGGAAGATCTACATTCAAATCCTTTCTCTGACACTTATTAGTGGTGTGACCTTGGCCAAGTCACTTGACTTTTCTAGATCTCAGTTTTCTTACCTGTAAAATGAATGGGTTGCACTAGATGGCTCTAAGGGTCCCTCCGGCTCTTAAACCATGACTCATGGTCCTACAATTAGACACAAAAGAATATCAGCTCTTCATCTGTAGAAAGTAAGGCATTTCATTCAGAGAAGGTAAAAATGTAAGGCAAATTGTTTCATGTCTGTCTTTGTCCTTGGACAGCACCTTGTACTTAGTAGGTGCTTAATAAAGGCTGGTCAATGAACAAATGAGTGGTGGATATTCCTGATCTCCCTGGGATGGAGGAACCAGAAATGATTCTATCCCTGACACCTATTAATGAGAAGAGACAATTCCCTTCTTTGGGGCATGAAAGCAGGAGGGCTTACTCTGCTGGCCTCCTGAAGTCCCTGCCTCAGTTTCCTGATCTGTAAAACATGGGGATAAACCACAAGACTGGCACAGGAGAAAGAACACTGCCTTTGGAGCCAAAGACCTGGGTTCAAATCTAGCCTTGGACACTCATGACCTGTGTTACATCGGATGTGTTTTTCTCACTTGGACTTCAGTTCCTTGGCTTGTAAAATGAGGGGATTGAACCAATTTGGGGGTCCTTGACTTTGCATCATGGACCCCTTTGGTAGTCTGTGAAACCTATGGAGCTTTCCCAGGAGATTGTTTCTAAACGCCTGAGATAAAATTCAGAGGATGACAAAGGAAATCAATTATGATGAAATATATTAGCAAAATATTGAACCAAAAAAAAAAAAAACCAACTTCTAGGAGACCCAGAGTAAGAACTCCTACTCTGGGTGGTCTTGGCAGACCCTTCTGACTGTGAGCCTGTGGGCTTAGTTAGATGGTGGATGAGCTCATGACTATAATGTGTGTACTTTTGGCAATGATGATGCATCACAGATCAATCAACCCACCCCCTCCCCAAGGGGAGGTTAGATTCTCAGGTCTAGAGGAAAGCTCTAGGGTCAGAAGGAGTGACAGCTCTTGGAGATGAGATCTCTGACAGGTTAACATATCGATGGAGGGGATTCTGGGACTCTGTGTGCAAAGAGGAATAGCCGGGGGGCAATGCGACAGCCTGCAGTGACTGAGTGAGTGAGTGAGATCTAAGTCAGACGTTGAGAATCCCCCAGATGTGTGATACCCAGCACATTTAGGAGAGATACCCACACTGTTGGATAGCTGTCCTGCCTGAACAGGGGTGGGTGGGTCACAGAACTCCCATCCATCCATTTTCCAGGCCCCAGAAGCCTCTAGGAGGTACATATATGCGTGAACACAGACATTCACACACCTGCACACACATATTTACATTATACACACTCAAATACTCACAAGGCATTACATGTACACTTTTACATGAACTCACAAACATACCCTTGTACACTCACATTTGCTCACACATGCACATATCACACTCAACCACTCATGCAGGTATCACATGCACACACACATAGACGAGAGCATATGGGCATTAATGCATGCATGCACACACACGAACACACACTCACATGCACACTCCCAGATGCTCACATACGTACACAATCACACTCACACACACACACACACACACACACACACATACCCTCCACCCAACTCCACACCAGTTTCTACATTTGGATCTTGAAAGGATCTGACAGATGTGTGAAGTAACAACTCCCCAATGGATGCCTGTGCAGCTGAACGGCCCAGACAGAAGCAAGACTATTTCCAGCCAGGCTCAGCAGGAAGGTGTGTGAGAGGGGAGGGGGCAGAAGGAAGGGAGGGAAGGAGGGGAGATTCTGTCTCTCTCTCTGTGTCTCTCCCTCCCTCCCCTCTATCTCTCCTCTCTCTGTCTCTCTGTGTCTCTGTCTCTGTCTCTTCTCCCTTCCCTCCCCTCCCCTTCCCTTCCTTCTTCTCTTCCTACCCTCCTTTCCCCTTTCCTTCTCTCTCTCTGTTTCTGTCTCTCTTCCTCTCCTCTCCTCTGTTTCTGTTTCTCTGTCTATCCTCTTTTTCTCTCTGTCTGTCTCTGTTTCAGTCTTTCTCTATCTCTGTCTCTAAGTTGGGGTGGCTCTGTCTGTGTCTCTCTTCTCCCTCAGTATCTTTCTCGCCATGTCTCAGTCTGCCCGTCATCTGGAGAACTGTAAAATGATGGGCTGCCAAAGTCCCTTCAATATCATTGAGTCCAAATGTTGGTCCTTTGTTCTCAAAGAGAACATTGGTCAATGATACCCGGGCAAACTGGATATAACAGAGGTAGAGTTTTGAAAAGTCTTCAAAATGACTCACTTTGCAAATGAGGAAACAGAGAGGTGCGTGGGTGGGGTGATGAAGACACAGAGAAAGGCAGGTCCCTACCCTCAAGAAGTTGTCAGTCTAATAGGGGAGATGACCTGCAAGCAGCTATGTACAAACATGTTACATATGGGATCAATAGGTGATAACCAACAGAGGGAAGGTGCTAGAATGAATAGGGGTTGGGAAAGACTTCCTGGAGAAGGTGGGATTTTGGATTGGATTTGAAGGAACCCAGGAAAGCTGAGAGGCAGAAATTCTGAAGAGGGAGGGCATTCCAGACATAGGACACAGCTAGGGAAAATGCCTGGAGTCTGGAGATGAGGGTGTTGTTTGAGGAACAGCAGAGGCCAGGGTCACTGGATGGCAGAGTACACGAGTGTGGATGGATGGGTTAACTGCTTACTTTTCAAAGAAGACCAGTGACATCATGGGGTGATATCTTGACTTTTGAATGAATTGAATTTAAGTGAGGCAGCATGACATCATCAGGCTCGCTCTCATTCAGAGTCATTGAAGTCCAGTGGTAGGACAAAGGCAGGCCAACTGGTGATTGCCCAGGATGACTTTGGGGTCTTCTTTGTCTGACCAAGCTCTGACCACTCCACAGTGCCTGCTTCAGCCACCTTCATGGCCTTTGGAATAAATTGTTCACATCTGCCTATTTCACTGAGGAAAGTCTTCACATGCTTGGGGATAGGTTTCCCCCTAACTCACTGACTGGTATGAAACCTGTTGGTTACCCTCAACCTGGCTTGGCCCCTCTTCTTTGCCAGGATGTGGCTTATGCTACAGCTTCTGGGAGCCACAGGTGAGAATTGGGGGATAGGGATGTTCATCCACACAAAAGGTGGATGAACATCCCTGAAAAGGGCTCAGCCGCCCTCCCACACAAAGTCCTCCCTGAATACCCTGTTTGCCCCATGGGTTAAGGTACGAGTCTGGGAAGCTAGGGGGCCTGGTTATGAAGAGTTTTGAAGACTAAAGAGAAGATTGTATCACCTGGAGATGATGAGAAGACACTGGAATTTACTGAGTGGATGACATGGTCAGATGCACATTTTTAGGACGGTAACTTTGACAGTTGAGTAGAGAATGGACTAGGAGACTCACCAACAGCCTATTTCAATAGTCCAGGTGATAGGGGCCTGCACCTGGATGAGTCATGGAGAGGAGGGGATGTTTGTGAGAGATGGGCATGGAGCCAGGAAGTCTTGAGTTCAAATTCAGCCTTAGACACTTAGTAGCTATGTGACCCTGGGCAAGTCTGTTTATCACCTCTGTTTGCAACAGTTTTCTCATCTGTAAAATGGGTAGAATAATAGCACCTACCTTCCAGGGTTGGTGTGAAGACCGAACAGTATAATGACTGTAAAGTACATAAAAATTAATATATACATATTAGCTATTATTATTACAAAGGAGAAACTGCCTGGCCCTGACGACAGATTGGCGATGGGGAGTGAGAATGAGGAGAGGAGGAGAACCCTGCTTCTGAGCCTGGATGACTGGGAGGGTGGAGGGAGGAAGAGAGAATTAGGGAAAGGGAGGGTTGGAGGGGAAAGACAAGTTCAGCTTGAGGAGTGTTGGGTGTAAGATGTCTATGAGACACCCAGTTTGAAATACCTGCCTAATACGGGTCTGTGAATAAACCTACCACTGATTACTACCAGACGTCCAGAGCCTCCTCTGACTTCTTCTCCATCATCATGAGGGGGAGGAGGCGCTGTGCTCTTGGAGGCTGGTCCAGGGGACTGTCAGTTCAGGCCCATTTGGCCCCTTTCTTTTGGTGAGTTCTGTGGTACTATTCTAGGGGAGCAGGGGGAGCCCTGGCCAAAAAGCAGGCTCATTCTTAGGGTCTTTCCCTGAGGAAGTCTTCTGGGCACTGAAACCCTTTGGAGGCCACTGCCATGAAGCCAACCAAGGCTGGCCCAGAAGCCCAGGACTTAGTGGTCTTCCCTATCCCCTCCCTGGTCAGACCCAACCACTTCCATATCTATGTGGGAGAATGATGATCTGTGAACAGAAGATGATTGGACCTGGAGTCTGCCCAGGTCCCCAGGGATCCTGTCAGATTTGGAAAAGCAATCACAGGGGACTTGGCTCAGAGTTGCTGGAGAGCTCCATGCAGAGCTAGCAGAGGTTGTTCTCTGTCATCCTGCCCTGGGGCAGGACCACATCTAGGCCACAACATCTGGGGGAGGTTTGTGGTATAATCATCAGGATGGACCCATGTCATGGGATCACAGTTTTACCCACCCAAAGCTAAGAGGGCCCTACCGATCATCTAGTCCATGACCCCTCCAGCCCAGGAATGTTAAGTTACCTGCTCATTGACACATAGGTAGGAAGCATGAGAGACAAGATTTGAACCCACACCCTTTGACTCCAGAAACAGTACTCAAGAAGTATAAGGTCAGACACAGATTATCTCTACTCCCTCCCCACTGGAGATAGGAACTCTGCCCCCGGTACAGCCCTGGATTTTGCCAGGCCAGTTTAGACCCTGGCTTGCTTAGTTCCAGGCCCTTTCTCTCTGTGTCTCTCTCAACGTCTCTCTGTCTTTCTGTGTCTCTGTTTCTGTCTCTGTCTCTCTCTCTCCTCCTCCTTCTCCTCCTCCTCCTCTTCTTCCTCCTCCTCCTCTTCCTCCGTTCCTTCCTTCTCCTCCCCTACCCCTCTCCTTTCCAGCTCCCCAACTCCTCTTTATATGTGGTATTCTCAAATTTTTATGTAATTTCCCTGAGGGTAGAGACGGTTACGCTTCAAGTCAAGAAGACCTGAATTCAAATCCAGACCCTTATTTAACTGTGTGATCTGGGCAAGTCACTTAACCCCTGGGCAACTCACTTAGCCTCAGTTCCCTTGTCTGTAAAATGGGAATAATAATAATAATAATAATAATAATAATAATAATAATGTTGTAAACATTATTAAGCTTCCTGCTGGAAGAGAGAGAACCCTTAAGCTCCCCTCTACCTTGGTTAGAACTGTTCTGCAGAACTGAGTTTGACAAGATGATTATATGATTTTGCCATTGAGACAGGTCTCTAAAGGGATTGATTTTGTCTGAAAAACAGGTTTCTACCCCCCTCTGCCACTGAGATGGTGTGTGGCCTCCCAGACGTCCCCATCCCTCAGAAGAGGAGACCAAGACTGATTCATAGTTCACTGGAGAGAGAGAGAAAGAGAGAGAGAGAGAGAGAGAGAGAGAGAAAGAGAGAGAGAGAGAGAGAGAGAGAGAGACAGAGAGAGAGAGAGAGAGAGAGAAAAGCCAGAGACTAATATTTCCAGTCCAACCATGCCACATGCTCTCAGGCCACTAGGACCCAAGGCTAGCCCTTAGCTTCTCCTCAAGAGTGACCAAACCTTCCAAGTTCTGCCCAGAAGGAGTCATTTAAGGGGGTCTTGATCCTCAAATCCTCACCTGATACCATCAACAACGGAAAATTACCCCATCAATCCCATGACCCATTTAAAGACTATCTCCATTGACTGGGGTTCATTAAGGGAGGAGGACCGATGATCTTTCAGACAGTTTGGGGCTGCCAGTTTTCAACCATGATAATACCAAGGTACACTAGCACAAGGTAGGCACCTTTTTATGTTTATAGATGACTTCTTGCATTGTACTATTGGCAATAGTACATAGATATATGTACTATTAAAAAAGATGAGCAAGATCAATTTTAAGTTGGACATTAGGAGGTGAAATTCCAGAGTCCGGCTCTTCTCAATGAGGCATCAGTGTCTAAAATCAGAGAATTCCCTCTCTGAAAGAGAATGGTCAATTTCTTCCTTCCTCCCTTCTTCTCTCCCTCCTCTATCTTTCCTTCCCATCCTTCCCTTCCTTTCTCCTTTCCTTCCTAAGTCCTTACTGTGAGCAAAGTGTCTTTCCAGACACTGGAGATAGAGACCAAAAAAATGTTCCTTGCCTTTGAGAAGTTTGCATTCTATTGGAAAGAGCCAACATAAAAAAGTCAATGCAAAACAATTCCCTTGATGAAGAGAGCAAGCTTTTATTAGGCACCCAATGTGTGCCGATCACGGTGCTATGCACTTTACGAAGATTGTCTCATTTGGTAAAGAGAGAGCTCTGGTGGCTGTGGAAGGTTGGGAAGTGTTTCCTTCAGGAGGCAGCACTTGAGCTGAGTCTAGAAGGATGTCAAGTGGGAGGAAGAACAGATAGCATTCCAGCTGTGGGGGACAGCCTTACAAAGGCCTAGAGAGAGACAGAAAATACAATGCTGGCCTCAGCACATTGGCCTTTTGGGCTGAAAAATCAAAATCGTGTAGGTAGCTACAGCCAGGAATGGAGGAGCCTTGTTTGGTGGTGCAGGAAAGGGGAAAGGCAGCTAAGACCTTGGACACTGTACTTTTGAAAGAAGAACCCATGCCACCAAGTTTAGCTAACTATGCCAGGGAAGAATCTTAACCCTAAAGAGGGAATTTCAACACAATTCATTTAGATATTCAGGGACCACAGTATTGAACCAAGAGGATCCTACCCCATTGACAATAGAAAGTTACCCCTTTAATCCAATAACCCTCTGATTATCTCCATGGGTCAGGGCTAGATTAGTATGCATGTATGTGTGTATGTGTGTATGTGTGTGTGTGTATATGCACTTGCACTTCTGTTCATGGGTACACATGAGATAAGGGTGGGACTGGGAGTCACACAAGAGTCTATCTAGTTCCAACTGTTCCTGAGAAGAATGACCAAGGCTAGCATTCCTAGGCAGGAGCCTCAGAAGAGCTGTTCCCTCCCAGTTCTGGAAATTGTATGTGAACTTCAGCGTAAGCTCCTGCTATATGACCCTAGACAAGGCATCTCTTTGAGCTTCAGTTTCCCCATCTGTGATGGGGTGATCCCACCCATCTCTGGTTGTTAGGAGACTCACATGAGGTAACTGATGTAGATTGCTTTGCAAAGGTTAAATACATTTTATTGTTGCCGTTATCTCTTCCATTTCTATGACAGAGACTCTGATGGTCCAGACTTGAGAAAAGATCTTAGCAGGTAGGTCGCATAGTGGATAGAGCACCTGGCAGTCAGGAGGACCTGAGTTCAAATTCAGCCTCAGACACTTGCTGGCCGTGTAACCCTGAGCAAGTCACTTAGCGCTGTTTGCCTCAGTTTCCTGGAGCTGGAGAAGGAAATGGCAAACCACCCCAGCATTTCTGCCAAGAAAACCCATAATGGGGTCATGAAAAGCTGGACAGTACTGAAATGACCAGACAACAGCAACTCATCACTAGAGACAAAAACTTGAGTGGGGGGAGGAATCCAGGCAAATCCTCCAAGATTTATTAAGCACGTGCTGGGCATGGAGGACATGGAAGACAGAGCCCCAGGAAGGTTGTTCAGAGGCATTGGGGCAAACTGAGTCACTCCAGGGGTTTGGAGGTTTGGGACCCATGCCTACTCTTTGAAGATTATGTTAGTGACAGCCACTGGGAAGAATCATGGGGCGGTCTCCAGTTTCTCAGAATCGCACAGGTGGGCTCTTCAAGAAAAGAAATCCCAAGAGTAGGAAAGCGTCGCCACCTTGTGGTGCTATGAGGCCTTACTCTACCCCAGAGTCTTCCTGAGCCCCAAATTCTGAGCTCAGTGATCTAACCAGGCTCCAGGGAGCATCTCCGATAAGCCCAGCTCTGAGCCAACAGATGCTAGGGAGATAAAATAGACAAAAGACTGCCTTCTCCTGCCTTCAGAGCGATTATAGTCTAGTTGAGGAGATGCAGATCTCAGTTTTTAAATATATAACTTACAACTTAAGCCTGAAGGTAGTGGGGTGTAACAAAAAAAGAACATTGGATTTGGAGGATCTAGGTGTGATTCCAGCTCTGCTATTTCCTACCTGTGTGACCTTAGGCAAGTCACACAACCTCTGTGGACCCCCATTTCCTCCATTCCATGTTCTTTTTTCTTCATGTCCCTTCCAACTCCAAACTATAAGCATGACCCCAGTGAGTATTTCATAGACATCTGCTTTGGGCAGTGCTCTTGTCTAGGCACTGAGGGCCAAAGATGTTGCCTGTACTCTGGCCATAATCCTCATCTCCACTCCTCCAGAGTCTCAGACCCTGCCCTTCAGATACCAGGCTGTGACAAGCTGCCCTTCCCAGTCATCTCCACATTATGCCCACCTCTTGATTCTCTGCCTCCCTTACAGATCCCCCTGAGGCATTACATCTTCTCCTATTGGAATGTAAGGTTCTCGAAAGCAAGTACTTGGTATTCAGTAAATGTTCTCTGTTGTACTTTAGTCAATTAATCATCTCTGAACTCATGACCCCATTTGGAGTTTTCTTGTAAAGTTACTAGAGCAGTTTGTCATTTCCTTTTCCAGTTCATTTTACAGATAAAGAAACAGGCAAACAGGATGAAGTGACTTGCCCAGGGTCACACAGCTAGTAAGTGTTGAAGGCTGGATCTGAACTGACTCCAGGGCTGGCACTCTATCCACTGCACCACTCACCTCCTCCAAGGGCTCTACCTGTTTAATAAGACATGGTCCCCACTTTCAAGGAGTTTGTAATCTAGGAAGTAGGACACAGGTACCCAAAGAATAATATTATCCATTTCTTTAATATGTTAATATTGGCAAACAGCTTTCCCTACAACAGCCTTCTATAAGTTAGGTAGCAGAAGCATTATTGTGCCCCTTTCACAAATGGGACAAGAGAGACAGAGAGGAAAAGAGATTCCCATACAACTGGAAAGGGCTTGGACTAGAAGGCAAACTTGGGTCTCCTAATTGGGAGCCCTGTGATCCACTAGACTGCCAGGATGCTCCTAAATTATTGCATAGCAAGAATGACATTTATATATGACTTTTAAGATGTTATAATAAATAAATGCTGGCAGTCTTATATAAGACTTTTAAGGTTGCAAAATGTTTTACATAAAGTCATACAGTCTCTCATTTGGTCTTTATAACAAAACTGAGAAGTAAGTAGGTATTCCCTTACAGATGAGGAAACTGAGGCTGAAAGATTAACACAGTTCATGAGAAATGGAATTTGAACATAGGTCTTGCATTGAACACAGGTCTTGGATGGACATGGATGGGTTGAGCCATTCAAGGGAAAATGCAAATCACTGAGATCATAGATTCATTTGATTCTTTGGGTATTTTATGAGGGAAGAAGAAAGTGGGACCAGTACACAAGACAGACATGGCATAACGCCAGCTGGTGTGTCTATAGCCAGCTTTGGAGCTCATCCTCATAACTCTCTAGCTATGTCTCTCAAAGATCATCTTGTACAATTTTTTCATTTTCCATATGAGGAAACAGCCTTGGGGAGAGAAAGTGACCTCATAGGACCACAGAACCAGGGCTGGAAGGGGCCTCAGAGGTCACTGAATGCAACCTCCTCCCTGATAACTAGGGAGGGCTGAGCAACTTGCCTAAGTCACCTAGGGAGTAAATATCCGAAGTGGCATCTGAACTCAAGTTCCAAGTCTCTAGAGCCAGTGCTATTCCCACTGCCCTATGGTGTTTCCCTCAGTAACTCCATGAAATGGATAGGGTCTTGTTATACCCATTTTCAGATGAGAAAACTGTACTTTGGTCCCATGACTCCTAAGTGGCAGAGTTGCAACTCAAAATTGAGATCATGTACCTCCAAGCACAGTGCTCTTGAACAAGACAGAGAGGCTAGGGTGGGGGGTAGGGGCTGCGGGAGGAAAGGGGAGGTGTGGCAAGATTCCTTCTGGCTAGGAGAACCAGAAAAGGCTTCCCAAAGGAGTCAGTTAATAAGCATTTAGTAAGTGTGAACCATGTACCCTCCAAACCTAAGTGGTGGGATATAAAGACAGAAGCATGGTTCCTGCCCTTGGGGAGCTCACATTCTAATGGGGGAGACAATGAGTGAACATTAATGTACGTTCAGGTTATATAGAATGTAAATGTCAGGTCATCTGGGGGAAGGAACAAGGAGAAGGCTTCTGCAGAAGGCAAGTCTGAGACTTGAAGAAATCCAGAGAAGGCAGGAGGTCTGATGAAGAGCATTCCAGGCATAGGGGATAGTGAATGCAAAGATGGAGCTGGGAAAGGGAGTGTCTGAAGGAAACAGCCTGAAGGCCAGTGTCCTTGGATCACAGAGTCTATGGAGTAAAAAGACTGGAGAGGCAGGAAGGGACCAGTTATGAAGGAAATTAAAAGTCAGACAGAGGATTTTAGATTTGATCACTGGGGTAATGGGTAGCCACTGGAGTCAATGAGTGGGGCAGAGAGAGGGAATTACATGGGATTGGTCAGCTCCGTGTTTTTGGAAGATCACTTTGGTGACTTAGTGGAAGACAGATTGAAGTAAGTAGACCCAAGTCAGTGAACCTAACCAGGTTACTATTTCGATTGTCCAGGGGGGAGGTGATAGGAGCCTTCACTGGGAGATGGCATTGAGACTTAGTCTTTCAGAATCTCCATAGGCAGAGAAATGACAGATTGAGTTCCTAGTACTGAGGAGACATTGAATGAAGAGTCTGGGACTGTGGAGGAGGAATAATTAGGAAAGACTTCCTGAAGGAAAATAGTATTTAGGTAGGTTTTGAGGAAGAGTAGAGACATATGCAACATTGACTGTATTATAACCTCCTTGGACTGGTATCACACCCAGTGGGGCATGGACTCATAGCTTTAGAGTCAGGCAGGCAGGCAGAAAACATTCATAAAGTTCTCACAACCCGCCCGACAAGCATTGGCTATGCCCTAAGTGCTGAGGATATTAAAAAAAAAAAAAAAGGGGGTCCCTGCCCTCAAGGAGCTCACACTCTTAAAAGGGGATTTTGAGTTAATTACTCCACCCTCCAATCAGAAGGGCAGAAGGTAGTGATAAAGTGGAGTCCTAAGGCTGATGGGATATTTTTTTCATTTTTTTAGATAACATTTTATTTTTCCCAATTCCATGTAAAAACAATCTTTAACATTTGTTTTTTACAATTTTGAGTTCCAGATTCTCTCCTTTCCTCTTCCCATTCTCCCCTCCCTAAGAAGGCAAGCAATCTGATATGTTATAAATTTGCAATCATGCAAAACATATTTCCATATTAGTCATGTTGTGAAAGAAAACACAGACCAAAAAAAAAACCCACAAAAAAAACCAAAGTGTAAAATAGTCTGCTGTGCTCTGCATTCAGACTCCATAGTTCTTTCTCTGGATGTGGATAGCAATTTTCATCGAGTCCTTTGGAATTGCCTTGGATCATTGTATTGCTGAAATAACTAACTCATTAAGAGTTAATTGTCGTACAGTGTTGCTATTACTCTTTATTTTATGCATTTAAAAACATTCTCCTGAGAAAGGTCTGAAGACTTCATTAGATACCACCCACAGAGTCCAGATCACAAAAAATCTCTGGACAAGAGGCAACAGGCCAGTGTGGGCAGAATATAGAATGTGGCGGACACAGGAAGACCTGTGTTTGAATCCCACCCTGACACTTACTCAGCTGGGAAAAACATCTCTCTGAACCTCACTTTACCCATCTATAACATGAGGACAATAATGCCTCTAGTATCTACCCCCCACAGGATGGTCCTGAGGTTTAAAGGAAATAATGTTTGCAAAGTACATTACAAACTTTAAAGGGCCCTGGGAAGGTCAGCTATTATTCCTATTGCTGTGATGGTGACTGAAGGAGAAATAGGGCATAGGCCCTACTTCTAAGTAGTTCATACCATAAGTGAGGGGAGGGAGGGATCATAAGATTATAGGGACTTTAAAGGCCGTGGAGATCAACTACCTGATTTTACAAATGGGAAAACTAAGGCACAGAGTGGTCAGAGTGCCCATGGTCCCACAGTTAGTAAGTATTTGAAGCAGGATTTTAACTCTGTTCTTTCTGATTCCAAGCCCATCCCTTATCCACTAGAAAACAGACAACAAGGGCTAGACCATGTGGTTCAGACCCGAAAGGCCGTAGGACCTTTCAGAAGGGAAAGATGGTATAGATTGCAATAATCAAGGAAGACCCTCTCAAGATGATGGCACTTGATCTGAATCATGAAAGGAGAAATAGAACTTGGATGGGCAGCAAGGAGGAAAGAAAGGAGGGCACTGGAGGGACCCTCTGGCTCTTTGACTCTGACACTCAGGACAACTGAGTGCCAGCCTACCTGGACTGGCTTGGACTTGGGCATGGATAGGTAATGTTATGGTGCCCAGAGTGCTGGGCCTGGAATCAGGAAGACCTAAGTTCGAATCTGAAACCAGACACTAGTGGGGTGACTAGTTTACTGAGCCTGTTTGCCTCAGTTTCCTCAAATGTAAGATGGGAATGACAGCATCTACCTCATAGGATTGTTGTGAGTCTCAAATGAGATATTCGTAAAAAGCATTTAGCACAGTGGTTCTCAACCTTCCTAATGCCACGACCCTCTAATACAGTTCCTCATGTTGTGACAACCCCCAACCATAAAATTATTTTCGTTGCTACTTTGTAACTGTAATTTTGCTACTGTTATGAATTGTAACGTAAGTATCTGATATGCAGGATGTATTTAAATTGAACATGACCCACAAGTTGAGAATCGCTGATTTAGCACAATGCCTGGTGCATGGTGGGCACCACATAAGGACTTTTCCTGTCCCCTTTTCCTTCCCAGTGGTTACCATCTATGGCATAGCAGATGAATTGTGGTCTGGTGATGGCATTGCATGATCTCTTGGTGCCCTCTGCTGGCAATAAGTGAACTAACCATGTGAAGTCCCTTTGGTAAAGAAATCAACCAAGAAAACAGGGTAACCACAATAACATTTAAATATTTGGTGTCCCCCAAATCTTAGCAGAGTGTTAAGCTTTAATGGCTTACATAGGAGGGCCACGCTAGAATCATCTATGATGGGCCCTTGAATGTGTTTTTGCTTCAGACCTCACAACCACCCTGTGAGATGGCTACTAGAGGGATTGCGGCCCTCATGTTATAGATGGACAAAACTGACGGTGGGAAATCAGAGCTGACGAGGAATAACTTTGCAGTGGGTTACAGGACTGGAGACTTCCAGCTGCCCACTGCTGCAGGGAGTCGAATCTGGAGGTTCAGTTGCTCAGAAAGCATGTGATGGTCTTGATGCTTCAGTAAACCTTGCCCAGACATCAGACTCCAAGGGCACTGGTTTTAGGGCAGCCGAATATCATTTGCATCCTGTTGTTTCTATTTCTTCAACAGTTTTTGTTTAATTGGAGTAGGTTTTACTCAGACCATGTGACTGGTGGGAAGTTTACTCTCTGCCCTGATGGATGGAAAGAGGTCACCAACTTGGGCTTGCCTTGGAGTTGGATGCTTAGGGAGAACTGGAAGAGCATTTGACCTTCACATATGTTTCCAATGTTGCTATCATTCTGTTTTCCCCTCAAAGGAATGACCAAAACAAGTACTGGATTTAAATAACTGCTTGTTAGTTTCTAATTAAATTGGTTATCTATCTAGTTACTGAAGCTTCAGTCACCTATACATTGTTTAAATGTATTTAATTCTCATTGATGCCCTATTCACCTACCCAACCTTTATGAAAACTGTGCAATTACATGCATGCTTGTTTTTGTGTTCCTTTTAACATTGGATATTGCTGGTAGATAAGATGACTCTGCACATGTTTTGAGATGTGGAACAAAAATTTCACTCATTCACAATCATTAGAAACACTTTCTGGCATCCTGGGACAATATAAATTATAAAGAAAACAAATAGGCATATTTGTGCCTCCAAGTATTGGCAGAGTTGACTGGAGTCAAGTGAGTCTCCTTGTTGTCTAGGTCACAATTCATTTTTCCCATGAGTCCTCCACTCATATCTGTGCTACAAATTCTCCTTGTCCTTCAAGTCATCCTATAAGCTTAAGAAAAAAAGAACAAAATAAATAATATGATGATTTTTTGAAACTGTGCTAAAACTTTTGGGATGTCCTATATAAATCTGGGAGACATCTGCACAGAGTTGATAGCTAAACCCATGGGAGCTGATGAGATTACCCAGAAAGAGGACAGACATGTAGCCCATGTCAGAGGACATTTGAATAAGACTATCTTCATTGGTGGAGATTGATTCCTCAATGCTCCCTGCCTTTCTCATGGGAGGAGTTGTTGAGAGCTAGAGTGCATGGTTTTCTAGCTTGCAGCTTCTAGAGAGAACACATGCAGTTCCTACCTCTCTTCAGGACCCTAAAGGAACAGAAAGATCCTGCAAATGAGCCAACATGTAGAAGAACAGATAACTTTCATCATGTCCTTATCCCTAAATTACTACACTACAGGCTTAAGTAATTTCCTCTTGGGTGAGACTTGAGACTCTCTCTTTTGTTTGAGCTGAGTGCTCCTAATGGGAGAGTTCATTCACTCTGTATTGTCTAGAATATCCACATACATGGGAACGCCTTCTATGATTTCTATCTGGCTATTTGTTATGGGAATCTGATGATCTTCCCTGCCCCTAGGCCCTTTGATAGGTTTAAGTGGCTCTGAGAACCTTCCCTGATTTGAAAGTATACTCTGCCCCCTAATAGACTGAATGTG
>CM053585.1:17631862-17650541 GCA_028646515.1 Pseudochirops corinnae
CGGCGCCTTATTGCTTTGTGATTGGGCAGTGGGTCCAGAGGGCTGTGACATTCTCTGATCCAGGAGAAGGCTATATATACCCTGATGTGAGGTTTGGCTTTGGGGCTCACTTTGAGAAGAGTTGTGTGATTTGGCCAGATGAGACTCTGGGAAGCCGTTGAGCCCCCTCAGCTTTGAAAAACCCAGATGTTGGTGCTTCCCTCTCTGGTAACTGAATAGGTAACTGATGTAATGGTCAGATGGTTTGGAAGCCCGTCTGCTGATCTATCTCTTCGTCTGCTTGTAACTTGTGTTTGCATTCTCTGAAGTTCAGGGTGCTGACTTTTTCCCCTGAGCTAGGTAAATGATATGTTTGATTGATTAAAGTGAGACTGTTAACCCATTTTGAATTCCTTTCCTTTAGAAAAGCAGATCTAAGAACCTGTGCTAGCAGCCACCCTGGGTGTGCTAGTGTGCTTGCTGATACACTATTGACTTGGATAACAGGGTCTATTTGCTATTTGTTGTGTGTTTTCAGTGTGAAAATGGAATTTAGTGGGGGGAAGGGAGGCAAGTCTTGAATATAAAGCTTGTATCCTCCTTACCCCATCAAAGAACAATGACCAGAAGCTTTGCTTGAACTTGAGGAACATACCCTCTAAACTAATAATATTTAAGGGAGCAGGTAGGTATAATTCTAGCCCAATATCCCCTCTCTTTGAGGAGGTGAATGGAGTGGTCAAGCTTCTGGCCTCAACCTCCTGCTTCCCCTTCTGGCAGTATATCTCCTTTGAAGAAGGATGGGGTAGGGGAAGGAAAGAGATGCTGGAGTCATCCATTCTGCCTCTCTTTGAGTCACATAACACTGCCGTGCTACATGTGGGGAACAACTTCACTACATCCAGGCTCACAACCTCAATGTTGCCTCAACAAAGTCACTTACTAAATCTTTCTATTACATAACACTCTTCACCCACCCACCCCCCTCTACCCCTATGAAGACTACCCTAGTTCTGCATCATTTCTCTCCTTGCGGTGTAGGGTGTGTCAGGGAAGGTTAGTCTCTCTGGTATGATGGCTGCCAGCCCCCTTCAGGTCTGCTTTCTCCCTTTGGTGCTCACCTGATCTACCTAACTCTCACCTGTGGCTCCAAGAAGCCGTAGCATGCACAGTGGTCACACCCTGGTAATCTATTTCAGCAGATGGGTTAAATAAGGTTGAGGATGAATGAGGGATCTCAAACCTGTTGGTGAGCTAGGGACATGTCTTCTCCAAGCATGTGAAGACTTCCCCTGGTGGAATGGGAGGATAAGAACAATTTGTTCTGATGGCCATGAAGGTGGCTAAAGCAGGCTTTGTGGAGCTCTTAGAGCTTTGCTAGACATTGAAGACATCAAGGTCATCCACTGCATCCTGAGCCATCACCAGTCATCTTGACTCTGTCCTGCCACTGGCCTGTGATGACTCTGGAGGAAAGAGTGAGCTCAGCAAAGTCGTGTATCTCTACCTCACTTAAATCCAATTTATGAGTGAATCAGAAGACAAAAGAAAAAAAAGACCTATCTCAAAGTCTCTTGGGGAGTGGCAAGTGATGAAGCAGCAGGTGTGATACACTGGGAGCTACAGTGTAGTCACAACCCTGCACACAGGTGGCCCAGGTCATAGGGTCCTTTTCTCGCTGGGCTGAAGCAGCAGTGACATTCAGCAGCCCCCTGGGAATCTGCTCTGCCTTTTAAGGATTGCACTGCTCACCTTCTAGTGTGAGGAAGGGGCTACTAAAGATGCCCTAAAAATTGTTTACTGAACCCTGATTATTGCAGCAGGCAGGGATTTTCCCCTGTGGTCGAAATACAAAAAACGTATAAATATATCTTCTGCAAAGATGATTCCACTCACCATTGGCACATGGAATGTGTGCACACTTATAGACAACATAAAATCCAGTAGATCTGAAAGGCAAACAGCTCTTGTTGCAGGAGAGCTCAGCAGGTATCACATCTAAATAGCAGCCCTGAGAAAGAAGGCTGGCAAAGGAAGACCAGCTTACTGAAATTGGAGCTGGATACATGTTTTTCTGGAGTGGCCATGGTGAAAAGGAGCACTATAAAGCTGGCGTAGGTTTTGTAATCAAAACTAATCCAGTCAACAAGCTTGTATATCTGTCAAAAGGAGCTCGTGACAATTCGATTGCCACTTGCAGGAAAATGCCATGCCACCATCATCAAGTTCTGAATTCTGTGGATCATCAGTGCCTATGCTCCCACCACGGCTAACCCTGATGAGGTCAAAGAAAAGTTTTATGAAGACCTGGAGACCCTCATCATCAATGCGCCAAAAAAAAAAAAAAAAGGACAAGCTTATAATTCTGGGTGACTTTAATGCTAGAATAGGCTCAGACTACTAGACACAGCAGGGAGTCCTTGGGAGGAATGGAGTTGGAAACAGCAACAGCGGTGGTCACTAGTGAAGACTTGTGCATTTTATGACCTTATCACCAACATTGTCTTCCATTTACTTAAACACAATAAAACTTCATGGGTGCACCCTTGCAGCAAACATTGGCATTTAATAAACTATGGAATTGTAAGGAGAAGAGACAGACAAGATGTGAGAGTGACAAAAGCAATGTGTGGCACAGAGTGATGGACTAATCATAGACTTATCCTCTCCAAGCTAAATATTCACATTCAACAAAAGCAGCCACCCCAAGGCAAAATGCCTACCAGAAGAATTAATGTCCACAGATTAGAGCCCTGCTCTGAAAGGGAACAGTTTGTTGCTAACTTGGAGGGAAAGTTGAGCCTATCCACAATTGGCAACAGTGGAGAGAAAAGGAGTGGGCAGCTTTCTGAGATCTGCTGCACAGCACTGCATTTACTCATCTGGGTCAGAACACTCACCAACATCAAGACTGTTTACTCAGGTTGAAGTCAATCCCTCCCTAGCTGAAGTTCCAGCTAAAGAAGAGGTTTTGAATGTGTAGTGGCAAAGCCCCTGGTGCTGATTCTATTCCAACTAAAGAATAAGGAGGGGAGATTTATTGCTCATACAAAAGCTTTCTGAAATGTTCTGGGTTATATGGCAAGAGGAAGTTATGCCCCAGGAGTTTATGGATGACTCCATTGTCTATCTCTATAAAGGTAAAGGAAATAGATTGTCTATGACAATCAAGAGGCGGGGGTCTCTCTCTTAGTCACTGCTGGCAAGATTCTTGCCAGAATCCTCCTTAATAAGCTGATTCTTCACCTAGAAGATGGTCATCTAGCTGAGAGCCAGTGAGACTTCAGAAAGGATGGAGGAGCAGTTGATATGGTGTTTGCTGCGGACGACTCCAGGAGAAATGCCAGGAGCAGAATAGAGGTCTGTATGCAACATTTGTAGATCTGACCAAGGCCATTGATATTGCCAGTCATGAGAGCTTATGGAAAATTATGTCAAAATTTGGTTACCTGGTGTGATGCATAAATTCATAAGGACATTCTGACCTTGCTCAGTATTCCCACAATCTGACCCTAATTAATCTTATTCTCATCCAGACATCAAAGGACTATTTATGATGTTTGTTCCCAGGAAGGGTTGGCCACCCCTCTTGGAACCAAACATTTCTAAAGTGGAATGTTCTCAAGGAATATTTGGGAACAACTCCTTTCCCACCAATCACACACTTATTTGGCAAAGTGTCTTCTTTGTTAGAAGGAACTACTAAAAGTGGGCAGTCCTGGGTCATCTTTGGAGGCTTCCCCATGGTATGGACACTTTCCATCAGGACTCTGGAGGCTGACCCAGGACTCACCAGCCTTGTGATCTAAATGTAGCTAATTCCCCCACCAGTGCTGATCAATCGTGGTAAGATTGGATAACTATTGGGACTTACTGACTGAGACCTATATTTTTGCTTTATTAATAAATGCTGGGGGCAGCTAGGTGGGGCAGTGAATAGAGCACTAGCCATGGAGTCAGGAGTCAAATCTGGTCTCAGACACTTAACACTTCCTACCCGTGGGACCTTGGGCAAATCACTTAATACCAATTGCCCTGTCTTCCCCTCTGCAAAAAAAAAAAATTAAAAATAAATGCTGGTACTATATATAGCAAACTTGAGGCTCTGTGTCATTTCCAAACCAATCTGAACCAAAACTAAATTAAGCTACAGCAAATAAGGTTGCTTCACAACACACCTGGAGAAATTCATCAGAATTGTACATCAGTTTCCTGATGGCATGCTTGCCCAGGTTCTAGATAATGGACAATGCTCTTGTGTTTTCATAGTCACCAATGGAATGAAACAGGTTGTGGGCTTGCTCCCACGCTTTTTAGCATGCTATTTTCAGCCATGTCATGAAATGCTTTCAATGAAGATGAACACGGTATCAAGGTCACCTACCACACTGATGGTAAATTCTTCAACTTGAAAAAGACCAAAGTGGAAGGAGTGTTGGCATGTGATTTTCTGTTTGTAGATGATTGTGCCTTCAAAGCAGCCTCCGAAACCGATTTGCAACAAAATATTGATCGATCAGGGCGGCTAGGTGGCGCAGTGAATAGAGCGTCGGCCCTGGAGTCAGGAGGGCCTGAGTTCCGATCCGACCTCAGACACTCGACACAGAGTAGCCATGTGACCTTGGGCAAGTCACTTAACTCCAACTGCCCTACCTTCCCTCCTCCAAAATGCAAAAACAAAAAAACAAAAAAAGTATTGATCGATCTCTGCTGTTTGTGCTAATTTTGGCCCAACAATTAACACCAAAGAAAACACAGGTCCTCCACCAGCCACCACCACATCATCCATACATGGAACCATCAGTTACAGCAAATGGAGGCATTTTGAATGCTATGGATAAGTTCACTTACCTTGGCAGTGTACTTTCCAGGGCCGTACACATTGATAATGAGGCTGACACATGCATTGCCAGAACTAACTCAGTGTTTGGGAGTCTCTGAAGGAAAGTATATGAGAGAAGAGGTATCAGACAGACTACCAAACAAAACAGAGCCATGGTGCTGACTTCAGTGTTGTATGTCTATAAATCCTGGACAGTCTACCAGTGCCACGCCAGGAAACTGAATTGCTTCCATTTGAATTGTCTTAGTAAGATTCGGAAGATCATTTGGCAGGATAAGGTACCAGATACTCAGGTCCTTACTCTAACTAAACTGCCAAGCTTTCAAACACTACTGCAGAGAGTGTAAATCTGATGGGCTGGCCACGTTATCTAAACACCAAAGTTACACTTGCCAAAAATACTGTTTTATGGTGAACTCACACAGGATAAGTGTTCACATGGTGGTCAGAAGAAGTAATACAAAGACATTCTCAAGGTATTTTTAAAACCTTTGGAACTGTTGGGTAGGGGAAAGATGGGGAGAAAATTTGTAACTCAAAATCTCGTGGAAATGAATGATGTAAACAAGAAAATAATTAATTTTTAAAAAATTTAAAAAATAAAAAATTAATAAATACTTGTTAACCTGAAAAAAAAAAAGCCTTTGGAACTGATTGCATGACAGGGGAGACACTGGCACAAGACCATGCCCACATCAGAGAAGGGGCTGTGTTCTATGAGCAAAGCAGAATTGAAGTAGCTCTAAAGAAACTTGATTTGTGCAAGTTTAGAGAATATACCCCCAAAATGTTCATGTGGAATATTTGTGCCCAACCTGTAGAGCATTCCGAGCTCATTCATGTTCATCTTATCAGTCACAGCAGGACCCACTGTAACTTGACTCTAACATAGTGATGTCATTTTGGTCCTCTTCAAGAACAAAGGACAATCACCAACCAACTTCTCTCCTTAAGTATTTCATGGTCTCTCAATCTGTCTCCTTGTCTCTAGTCTCTTCCATTCTCTAATTCATCTTTCACAAGAACTTTTCCTAAAGCACAAGCTGGCGTTACTGCCTTCCTCAATCAGTTCCAGTGGCTCCCTAATACTTCTAAAATAAAACGCAAGCCTCTCTGTGTAACTTTTAAAGTCCTTCACAATCCACTCTTTTCCAGCTTTATTACATGTTAGTCCCCTTCATGCATTCTGCATTCTATCCAGATTGGACCTTTTACTGTTCCATATTATAGGACATCCCATCTCCCACCTCCATACCTTTTGCACAGGCTGTCCCGTATGCCTGGAATGCACTTGATTTTACTTTGACCTTTTAGAACCCCCATTTCCTTTAAGAGTTAGTTCAAGTGTTACCTTCTACGTGAAGCCTTCCCAAACCTGAAAGCTTTGCCTGCCAAAAATCACATTGTATTTATTTTAACCACCAGGTGGCTCTGGAGAGCAAGACCTACTGGGCAGTCAGTCCCACAGTAAATCAAGAACTTATGGAACATATCATCCACTCTCCCTCTCTTATGGTCTGGGCTTCCCTAGTAGCCAAGCTAAGGTGTGAGTTCCCCTTTAGACCAAAAAAATAGAATAGTGGCCTCTCAGCTCACTGACTACCCACCCCCAGTGGCTGCTAAGAGTGCTGGTTGCTAGGACCACAGCTAGACTCCTACATACTGTCAAGAGCTCCTCCATTCCAGGATTTCTCTCTCCACACACAATCTCCTGTTTGCATCCAGGCAAAATATAATGGACATGGACAAGATGGCCATCTTTTTTTTTTTCACTCAGTTCCCCAAAACACCAGCATTCTATCTCAACCCCTACCCCTACCCCCACCCCCACTCCACAAAAGCACTGTTAAAGGTGGTAAACTTTAGCCTATGCTAGAAAGATGGGGGGGGAGGGGACGGTGTGGAGAAGAGAAGACTCTGCCTAATTCTTCCTCCTAATTCAGCCCTGTGAGAACTGATGAAAGCAAAGACAGCAGATTCTGGCAGGTGAATGAGGAGAGTAGATATTGTTTGTCCCTCTCAAAGAAGACCATGACATCAGGAAAATGATGCTGTGATGTGCAAGTGAATTGGATTTAAGTGAGGAAGGGCTCTGTAAAGTCACCAGCCTCTCTCCTCTGAAGCCATCTGGGTCCAGTGGCCAGATATAGATCAGGATGACTGGAAATGGCCCTGGATACAGTGAGAGACTTTGGCCTTTTCAAGCTAAGGTCTTTAATAGGACTCATTTTGACTGAGGCAATGCACATTCCATGATTAAGGCTTAATAAGAAATGAGGCAGAGAGTGGCCTCTTTACCTAGTCCAAAAAAAATCATTGAAGGAGGGAAGACTCTTAGGGATTCTGTTTCAAAACAGAATCAGTTGCTGTTTACATTCATTCTGAGCAAATTGGAGCCCAAATAATGACCAAGCAAGACTTGACCTAGTACCTATTGTTGGCCAACCAATGAGAGCCAGAGTGATTTGGGGTCAAGGCTGGTTTCAAAAAAAAAAGAAAGTAAAACAACAGACCTGGGATTGACATTCCCTTTGGGCAGAGCACCCAAAGGTAACGATGTGATACCATATGTGGACAAAGGGAAGGAAAAGAAAGAAAGACAGAAAGAAAAACAAAAAGAAAGAAAAAGGAAGGAAGGAAGGAAGAGGAAGGGGGAGAGAGAGAGAAAGAGAAAGAGAGAGAGAGAATGAAAGGAAGAAAGAAAAAGAATGGATACTCTCCCCTAGAAAGCAGCGTAGAAAAATCTCCAATGGTAGACTTACCAACAGTCACTGGGTGCTTTCTGGTCACATCAACACTATTAGCCTTGCATTAAACATATTCTACACACTGGGCGTCCACTTGTCTTTGGACAAGACTTCAAAGTCTGGAAAGGGATAAAGGTGTGGTTCTTGGCAGAACTCAATGTCCCCAAATTTGCAAAGTCCCACATTTCTACTTTTTTTTCCTCCAAAAGTGACTGTCTTCAAGGTGATGAATTTATAATGCCTGAAGAGATTGATATTTTCAGACATAGCCAATGTAAGAATTTGTTTTGTCAGACTACACATTAATGTACAGAAGGACTTTATTTTGTGTTGGGGTTGTTTTTTTTAAATTTGCTAAATGGGTGGGAGTTAATGGGAAAGACAGAATAGTAGAAGGAAATATATATGTACACATAAGCATGCATATATGTAAAGGTATGGCTTTCTGGGAGGAGGAGGCATACAGGGGGGAATTTAGTTGACATAAATAGCAATAACAATTTAATTTTTAAAATATTTTAATTAAATTATAATTAAATTCATTTAAAATTTTTATATTAAAATAATCTAAAAATAGTACCCCTCCTCAGGCTCCATCCTGTTCTCCCTTGCTTCCTGATTCCACAAATCCAGAGGTGGAGGAGGAGCAAACTTGGGAGTCTAGGTTAGCTCACTTGGGAACGGCAGAATATACTTCCTCCAACCTCTTGACTCGTTGTTTACTGTGGAAATGGCCAAAGGCTCAGGGTGCGCACACATTGTCTTTTGGGAGAGAAAAAAATCAACCCTCCTATTTGTATAGATGAGGAAACATTCTAATAGAATGTAAGTTCATCGAGAAGCAAGACTGTTTTATTTGTCTTTTTATCATAGCTTTTTTATTCTATATGAACCTATCACATTGCAAATTAATAGCTATTGACTGATGGAGATGATAACGAATGGTCTAGGATAGGGGCTGAGTGGAGAAAGGCACCAGATTGAAGAAGTAGAATCAATGAGATTTGCTAACTGATTACATGTGGAAGAAGAGTTAGCAGTAAGAGTTTTGGTTATGGTTGACCCAAGCTTTTAACCTTGGGTTACTAGAAGGATGGTGGTGCATTTAAGAGAAATGGGGGGTTTGGGGCTAGAAGGAGGATTAAGATGCATTCACAATAATTCAGCACACATTTATTACTCACATACTATGTATAAAGCCCCGTGGCAGGCACTGGGGCAATATAATCATTAGCTAAGACACCATCCCTGCCTCCATCTCTGACTTCTGGCTCCCTTTAAGTTTTAGCTAAAATCCCATCATTGACAAGAAACCTTTCCTAATCCCCCTTCATTTCAGTGCCTTTCCTTTGTTGATTATTTTCCATTTATTCTGTGTGTAGTTTGTTTTTATGGTGTTATCTGCATGTCATCTATGCCATAAGAATTCAAGACTCTTGAAAGCAGAGACTTTCTTTTCCTTTTTTTGTGTCCCCAGCTCTTAGGGCAGGCCCATACAAATGTTTACTGATTAACTGACCCAAGTTCAAATTCTGCCTCAAGATTTTTGACCCCAGAAAATTTTATGACCAAATAAGAGACAGTGAGCATTACGAAATACAAAATGGATAATTTTGATTAATTAAATTGAAAAGTTTTTGCACAAACAAAGTCAATGTAGCCAAAATTAGGAGGGAAGTGGAAAACTGGGAAAGAATTTTTCAACCAGTGTCTCTGATAAAGGCCTCATTTCTAATATATTCAGAGAACTGTCAAATATATAAGAATACAAGTCATTCTCCAGTTGATAAAAGGTCAAAGGATATAAACACGCAGTTTCCAGAGGAAGAAATTAAAGATATCTATAATCATATGAAAAAATGCTCTAAATCACTATTGATTAGAGAAAATCAAAACAACTCTGAGGTACCACATCTCACCTGTCAGACTGGCTAAGATGACAAAACAGGAAAATTATAAATGCTAGAGAAGAGGTGGGAAAATTGGAATGCTGATGCATCATTGGTTGAGTTATGAACTGATCAAGCTGTTCTGGAGAGCAATTTGGAACTATGCCCAAAGGGCTATAAATGTGTGTGTACCCTTTGACCCAGCAACACCACCTCTAGGGCTGTATCCCAAAGAGATTATACAAGTGGGAGGGGGACCCATATGTACAAAAATATCTATAGCAGCCCTTTTTGTGGTGGCCAAGAATTGGAAATCAAGGGGATGCCCATCAATTGGGGAATGGCTAAACAAGTTGTGGTATATCAATGTAATGGAATACTACCGTGCTATTAGAAATGAGGAGCAGACAGACTTCATAATTACCTGGAGAGGCTTATATAAACTGACGCTGAGTGAGGGGAGCAGAACCAGGAGAACATTGTACACAATCACAGACACAATGTACCTGTGATAACTGACTTTGATAGACTGGGCTCATCTCAGCAATGCAAGGCTATAAGATAACTCCAAAAGACTCATGATGGAAAGAGCTATCCACATCCAGAGAAAGAACTACAGAGTCTGAATGCAGACAGAAGCAAACTACTTGCTCTCTCTTTTGTGTTTTGTTCTGTTTCTTCTTTCTCATTCATTCCATTGGTTATAATCCTTCTTTACAACTTGACTAATGTTTAATGTGAAGATATTTATAGAACCTATATCTAATTGTTGCCATAGGGGAGAGAGGAAGGAGAAGGAAGAGGAGAAAATGTGGAACTCAAAAGAATGTGGAACTGAAAGTAGTAAACTAAAAGTAAATAAATAAAAAAATTTTTTTAAATATAGAAAAAGATTTATGACCCCAGGAACAGCTAGCTTTGTGACCCTGGGCAACTCATTAAACTCTCTCAGTCCCAATTTTCTCATCTGCAAAATGTAAGAGAGTACCTTCCTCACAGGATTATTGTAATATGTTGTTGTTCAGCTGTATCCAACTCCTCATGAACCCATTTGGGGTTTTCTTGGCAAAGATACTGAAGTAGTTTGCCATTTCCTCCTCCAAATCATTGTACAGAAAAGAAACTGAGGAGGCAAACAGGGTTAAGTGACTTGCCAAGGGTCACAGAGGAAGTAGGTGTCCAATGCTGGATTTAAATTCAGGTCTTCCTGATTCCAGGTCCAGTGCTCTGTCCACTGGGCCACCTATCTGCCCTGTACACAACTGAACAAACAAAATATAGACAGGAAGAATTAGAAATAATCAGTGGAATGAAGGCACTAGAATTACATCTGGTAAAGTCTATGGATCCCTTCTCAGAACAGTATTTTAATTGCATGAGATAAAGCACGAGAGATTACAAAAGGAGCTGCATTTGCTGAATTACCAGCAGAGTTAATGAAAAGATTATAGACAATGAGACAGATGTTGCAGGACCAGAAAAGGGAAAATGCCCCAATTTTCTTTTTTTTCCCTCCGATTTTCGAAAAAAGGAAGAGCTCAGATTATTCTGCAAATAAGCCAGTGAGCTTGACTGCAAAGCCTAGGAGAGATGATATTAAGGAGGTGGTGAGTGAGCGCATGGAAAGGGAAACAATGTATCCAGGAAAGGTCATTCCAGACTAATTGAATTATCTTTTCTTTTTTGACAGGATTATTTACTTGGGTAAGTCAAGCGAATCTTGTACATATAATTTACCTAGGTATTTAGCAAAAAAGGTGGATAAAAAGTATCTCATACCAATCTTGTGGGGAAAATGTAGAGAGATAGACTGGATCGTGAGCATTAGACAGCTGGACACAAAGACCATGATTCTGTGTCATGTTGGGACACATCTTTTACTACTGGGTCATGTTCCCTGACCCCCTTACCCAACTGGTGATGGGACAGCTGACATAGCAGGATCTTGGTCTGAAAACTCCATGTAACTTGCGGCCCCTAATAGACTAAAGTTCCCCTGATTCCTCAGCAACCATGGCTCTCTCCCTGGCCTGGAAGTGCCCTAGGGACATGCTCTTCTTTTCTGCACCACCCAAAGGCTAAAGGCATTGTCTATACCTATGCCTTAGGGGAATCTGAAGATCTTCCCTGCCCCTAGGCCCTTTGCTAAAGTGGCTACCTGACTCTGAGAACCCTGCCTGATTTGAAAATATACTCTGCCCCCTGTTAGGCTGAATGTGGTCACATAGAGCCTGTAGCAGGAGATTTGTTCTTCAGGAATGCCCACACCTTGTCACTTTGTGATTGGGCAGTGGGTCAGGAGGGCTGTGACATTCTCTGATCCAGGAGAAGGCTATATATACCCTGATGTGAGGTTCTGCTTTGGGGCTCACTTTGGAAAGAGTTGTGAGATTTGGCCAGATGAGACTCTGGGCAGCTGTTGAGCCCCCCAGCCTTGAAAAACCCAGATGTTGGTGCTTCCCTCTCTGGTAACTGACTAGGTAACTGATGTAAAGGTCAGATGGCTGGAAGCCTTGACTGCTGATCTGTTTCTTTGTCTGCTTGTAACTTTTGCTTGTAACTTCTGTTTGTATTCTCTGAAGTTCAGGGTGCTGACTTTTCCCCCTGAACTAGGTACATGATATGTTTGATTAAAGTAAGATTGTTAACCCATTTTGAGTTGCTTTCCTTTAGAAAAGCAGATCTAGGAACCTGTGCTAGCAGTCACCCTGGGTATGCTAGGGTGCTTGCTGATACACTATGAACCCCCATAGAGAACAGATTTCCCTCTGGATCCAGTTAATTCAATGTTCTTCACAACCCTAGGCTAAGTCTCAGCCAATAGAACTAATTGTGGATGCAGTTTGGATCCCTTCATTTAAGCAAATTATCTTATCCAATCTCTCATTTTACAAAGGAGAAAATGGAGGCCCAGAAAATCCAAGTGACTTTCCCAAGGTCACACAAGAAGGAATTAACCTACCCCCTCATTTTATACATGAGAAAACTGGGGCCCAGAGAGTGAACATCTTGTGGTCTAAGAGTGCTGAGAACCCCAAAATGTAAGGATGCAGGGCACGGTTCTGCCTCTAAAGCATTTGATCACTCAAGCCTTCCAGTCCAAGGAGCACATCTATTTGTGACTCTGGTAAATACAAGCAGACCAGACTCCCAGTGAGTCTGCACACTTGATAGGGGCCAGGCTGATATTTTTTATAGGGAAAAAGATTGTGGGAAGATTTAAATGGGATTAAGGAGTGGCAAATAGCCTGGGGGTGATCCAGAGATAATAGAGAAAGGAATGAAAATGTAATAGGAATAAAAAGTGGGGAGTAGCCTGGGATGGTCTGAAGGCAACAGGGAATGGGGGGTTCAGCTGGGTCAGGGGCCACAATGAAAAGACAGTTGAAAGGATTAAACTGGGATGAGTCTGAAACCTCAGGAGAATGTCAGGGATCTGGGTTCAGGAGCTGAGTTTCTGAAATTTGTAAGAAAGTTTGGGGGGTGGGAGTGGGGTCCAGATCCCATATCCCATCAAAGGGATCAGACCCTAAGTCACCCAGGTATTATATGATGGCATGTGGGTTTGAATTTAGGTCCTCTCAATTCAAAATCCAAGTATCTATCCACTCTACCCTTCTGCCTTTCACCATAGTCCCATATTATCACTTAGAAAACTAGAACTCTCATCTTTCTCTGTGCAAGGGGAAGAAGGGACAAAAAGTATAACCACATAGAAATCAAGCTTTTCCCATCTCCAAGAAAACAGAAAGTTTTTAATTTACTGCCATTGTTCACTCCATAGTAATATACTCTTATGATGGAACTACGCTAGCTACAATTGCCATGTTCTTGGCTCTGAGATCTGCAGGGAACTGGGGAAAGAATGGTCCCTTTTTTGCTCCTGTCAATAGGCACATCCTAGGCTCTTCCTATGGGCCAGGCATTATGCTAACACTAGAAATACAAATACAAAGAAAAAGACAGGTCCTACCCTCAAGGAGCTTCCAGTCCAATGGGGGAAGACAATACACAAAAGATGAGAATCAGGGGAAAGGGAAAAGTACCTGAACAGGAACCTGGTGTGGAAGTCCAGAGAGTTGGAAATGGAGCCAGCAGAGGAGTGAGGAATGGTTGGACAGGTCATTTTACCTATTTCTTGGGTGTGATGACAACTTAGAAAAACCACTCTGGCAGAGAGTTTCTGAGATCCCTTCTGGGTGCTCACATGGTTGTGTTTGGTCTGCTTGGCCCCAGATAGAAGAAGAGATATGCTGGAGGACATAGGCCACCTATTTATCAAAGAAATCATTGTGGGCAGGTTTGAGGATCCTTTGTTTATGCCTTGGCCATTTGACTCAGGTCTATGTCCAGAGGACCTGAGGAGCACCAGGGACAAGAACAAGAGAAAAAAGGAAAGGAAAGAGGGTGGGATTTAGGAGCCAAAAGTTACTTGGCATTAAGGTCTAACACAGTTCTGCCTTGACTCTTCTGTACCTCTTAGGACTTGGGAGGTCCCTTGGCATCCCATCACTGCTTATGGGACCTTGAATTGCTGCACTTTACCCAAAAAATAGATGTCCCTTCCTCCTTGCCCTAATCTTAAAGGGTGGCCCCTGTTATCCTTCATCCCCAACTCTCTACCCTTCTTTAGCATTCTTAAGTTGGAAGCAGGAAGAACCCTGTGAGACAAAAATCACAAAATGTGGAGCTACCAAAGGCACAGAAGTTCTTCTCATTCTTGTCTATCTCATGATTGTTTTCCTGAATTCTATCTCCCTTGGATAAATTTGGTGTTATCTGAATCAAGAAACTATCTCTTCCATCACACAAGGACCTCTCTTAAGGCAGGGGAGGCATGTTCCTCAAAATAAAATCAGAGAATCACAAATTTAGAACAGACACAAATGAACTGTGTTATCTGAACCACTGGAGGGGAAACTCAGTAATGTCCCAGATTCTTTATAATTGTTTAAATATTTTTAATGGAAAACAAAACTAGGCCCAGTACATGAGAGGCAAGTATATGAACAAATGGTGGTCTATGATTGGAATGGAATACTACTGTACTAAAAGAAATGATTAGGAGGCTGCTAAGTGGTGTAGTGAATAGAGCACTGACCCTGGAATCAGGAGGACCTGAGTTCAAATCCTGCCCCGGACACTTGACACATTTACTAGCCGTATGACTTTGGGCAAGTCACTTAATTCCAATTGCCCTCCAAAAAGCAAAAAAAAAAAAAAAAGAAAGAAAGAAAAGAAATGATTAGGGGGGTGGTTTCAGAAAAAACGAAGAAGACTTACAGAACTGATGCAAAGTGAAATGAGCAGAACCAGCAGAATAGTGTGCATGGTAACAGCAATATTGTAGGTAATCAACCATGAATGACTTAACTACTCTGATCACTACAATGTTCCAAGATAAGTCCAAAGGATTCATGAGGAAAAAATGCTATCCACTGTCAGAGAGAACTGATGAACTCTGAGTGTTTATGGAAGCATATTTTTATACTTTATCTTGCTTTTTTTTGGCAGTATGGCTAATATGGAAATGTATTTTTCATGATTTCACATGTATAATTGATATCATATTGCTTTCTTAATGGGTGAGGGGACTGGAGGGAGGGAGAGAATTTGGAAATCAAAATACAAAAAACAACAAGGAGGAATGGATGAAGGAACAAACAGATAAAAAAAGAGACATGCATATCAGCTGAGGTATCACTCTTAGCACTCTATGCTAACAGGGACTTCATAGTGCATCTAGTCCAACCATTTCCCAGATGAGGAAACTAAGGCCCAGAGAGAAGGGATGAGGGATGATGATAGGTGTTTCAGGGACCTCAATGACCAGAGTCCCTGGAGGGCAGCCTGGAATGAATACTTAGGCTCAAGCATTCTGGGTCAAGTTGGTAAAAGTTTATTGTTATGCTATACAGCGGGCAGGAGGTCTTAGAGAACCTGCAATCTTAAAGGAGTCATAGGTATATTTTTATAGAATAATCCATAGTATAACCTGTGCAAATTATGCTAACTAGGTGGGTAAGGGTGGGATTAGGGGGGAATTAAGGAGTGGTCAGTGTTTAAAGGGACATGCATTTTTAACATCAACTGGGCTGGTCTATTGCCCATAATTCACTGGGAAATAGCCCAAGGGGGGGCCTACATGGAGGTGTGGTTTTAGGCTTGAAATGTCATTAAGGCAACTAAGGGTCAGGGCTGACTGAGAAGTGCCCAGTCTGTTACCCATCAATGTCCTGTTTGACAAGATGGATGTTGGGAGTATACATATGTCCCAAGCTAACAAGGGATCCAAGATGTGTATAATGAGCTAAGGAGTATACACATGACTGAGTCTATGATATATGTGATAGATAGATACCCATAAACTGGCTTCAGCCAGTACACAGCTGGGAAAAACTACTAAATTCTATAAGTGCAGCTGACCACTGTAACAGAAAGAGAGATAAGTATTTTGTTGGGGCATGCTGCCCTTTAGCTAGGGAGAAACTGCCTGAGACAGTGTTTTGGGGCTTAGGGAGATTTGAGGCTAGGGAGAAATGTGATTTTGCAAACTGATGTGATTTTACAAACTGGGGTTCAAGCACAGGCACCCAAGCACCCCATCATTAGGACCATCAATCTAGAGCTGATATTTGAACTCGGGTCCTCTGTCTCTAGAATCAGTGTGAACAGACAATGCAATGGAAATATTATGGGTGCCTCCCACAATAATCCTGTGAGGAGAAAGGTGTCTTGTTATAGCCATTTCACAGATGAGGAAATGGAATTTGTGGTTCCATGACTCCCAAGTAACAGAGTTGGGACTCAGATTGAGATCACATACCTCCAAGCTTACGGCTCTGGAAGCACACTTCCCCAGTCCCCTCCAGGAACTAGGAGGGAGGGCAAGACCCCTTCTGGCTAGGAGGATCAGGAAAGGTTTCCCAGAGGAGTTAGTAAGCATTTAGTGTCAGGTGCTACCTATGTGAGAATGCAAGTGAAGGCAAAAGCAGGGTTCCTGACATCAAGGAGCTCACGTTCCAATGGAGGAGACCACAAGCCAACATTCATAAACAATCTCTGTACAGTATAAGTGAGAGATGATCTCCAAGGGAAGAGAGGAAGGAGGGGTGGGGAAAAGCTCCTTCTGGAGGCAGGTCTCAGACTGGAAGCAAGCTAGAGAAGCAGGAGGAAGAGGAGTTGAAGAGACAGAGAGACTTAGATCTCCCTTCTGCATAAGGCCTTTGCTGATTCCCAGTATCAGGACTCAAAACCTGCCTTCCATGCCAAAATCACATTGTAGCTATTCTGCATGTACATAACCACCAGGTGGTGCGGGAGAGAAAGACATACTGAGCAGTCAGTCCCATGCAGAATCAGGGACCTGCTGAGACTCACTCTCTTTCTCTTCTGGTTTAGCCTTCTCTAGCAGCCAAGCAAAGGCTTACCTTCCCCCTTCAGGATGCAAGGACAGAAGGGTGACCTCCCACCCCCCTGACTAAAGGGTGCTGGCCACTAGGAGTCAAGGTCCAGGGCACTGTTCTCTTTCAATCTCTAATAAATTCTCTCCTTTCTTAATACTTAGCTCCTTGAACCCCAGAAGCCCAGAAATCTTGCTCTGGCAGCACTAACTAAGCTTATATAGAAAGAAGCTCTAACCAGACCTTGTACATGCTGTCTAGAGCTCCTCCATTTCAGGGCTTTGCTCTAAACAAGATGGCACTCATTTCTGATGCATGTATCATGGGGAGTCATGTATGGCTCAAAGACATATTGTACAGCATTTTTAGCTCCATTTTTAGCATCTCCCCACACGGAAGACTTTTATTTCCTTCCATGAGCAGAAACAGGAGGTTGGGACCAGCAGATGGCCACCCTGTCCTCAGATGGACAGGGTAGCAGGATAGAATTATATCCACCTTCTCCCTTAAATATTGTTAGTGTAGGAGACAGAATTTTTTGGTTCAAGTGAAATTCTTGATCTCTATTTCTTAATGAGGAAAGGAATAGCCCTGACATTATAAATAAGGCTTGATGCCCTTTCCACTAAATGTCAGTGGTCCAATCATTAGAGTGTCAGGCCTAGAGTCAGGGAGACTCCTCTCCTTGGGTTCAAATCCAGTTTCAGACACTCACTAGCTGTATGACCCTGGATAAGTCACTTTACCCTGTTTGTCTCAGTTTTTTCATCTGTAAAATGAGCTGAAGAAGGAAATGGCCAACCACTCCAGTATCTCTGCCAAGAAAACCCCAAACGGGTCATGAAATCAGACTCTATTGAAAAATAACTAAACAATAACAGAATATGAGATACAGATACATATTCATACATATATATAACATATTAGATATATATGTATATATTGTATACATGTGTATATATGTATGATATATTAGATATACATATATATATATATATATATATATATATACATATGTATATATTAGATAATACAGATTGAAGAGATTCTCCCATTGAGAACAAGGTAACTCAGCTCAACCAAGAGAGTCTCTTTTTTCACCCAAAAGGAAATTCCCAAAGTCTCTTGTGTAACAAGCAGGAAATGAGGACATGAACAAAGTTTGACATGTTGGTTTCTTCCCAGAGTCTTTCTTCCCTTCATGTGACCTGAGGAAAGGGTGCCATTGCAAACCTTTTCTCTCAAAGCTGAAAGCTAGAAGAACCCAAAGGGACTGAAGAGACCAATTCTCTCTTCTTTCCTGTTCTCACTAACTCTGTCTGCCTCCATCTTCAAAAAGGAGTAAGGTGATCTCCACCAATGAGGAGAGTCACCCCAGTGGGCTCTGTGACTCTGTAATATTAATGGGAGTTGAAGATATTTCCTGCCCATTAATAGGCTTCAAGTGGAGCCCAACAAGAGAAGCTTCATTAGGGGAGATTTGTTTCTCAGGAAGGACCACACCTTTTGTTACTTTGTAATTAGGCAGTGGGTCACAAGGGTTGTGAGCCAGCCCTCTTACCCTAAAGAAGAATATATAGACTCTCAGGCTAGCATTTTGCTTTGGGGTTTACTCATGGGAAGAATATGTGTGTGATAATGCCAGATGAGACTCTGGGTAGCCATTAAGGATCTGAGCCCCCCTCCGTCCCCCTTTGAAAACCCAGATGTTGGTGCTTCTCTCTCTGGTAACTATGCATGTATGTAATGGTCAGACAGTTGGATCTGTTTGTTGATCTGTGATATATTGTAATGGTAATTAATTTAGCATCTACTTGG
>CM053585.1:17650641-17666211 GCA_028646515.1 Pseudochirops corinnae
GGCTAAGTACTTTTGTGAAAGAGGCAGAGGGTGTGAACTCTGTCTCCTGTGTGAAAGAAGTAGAAGGTATGAACTCTGTCTCCTGTGTGAACAGAGGGTGTGAACTCTGGCTCCTGTTGCTGACTTGGCAGGAGGGGGTTGGCTGAGACAGGAGGCTAGTGTGTGTATATAAGAAGAATTCCAGAGAGAGAATCAGAACCAGGAATGTTCCTCCTGGTGGCTCCTGTTGGAGGAAGAATCGTGGAGACTGAAGCTAGCTGAGAAGGAGAGAGAGAGAGAGAGAGAGAGAGAGAGAGAGAGAGAGAGAGAGAGAGAAAGACAGAGAGAGAGAGTTTCCCTCCCAGTATCTGGAAGCTGAGTGAGAACTGAGTTGGAGTTTTCTTGAGACCAGAATCTGATGAAGGCTGAAGCTGATGTCACCTGGAAAGCTGAGATTCCTTCTGGGTCTTGGGCCAGCCGAACTGCTGGAGGACTGAAGAAGCATGACCGGGATAAGCCTTTGTTTGTTTGTGGCTTGGTGGATCCTTGAGTTCCCAGCAACAGAAGTGGTGAAGGGTTTGAGATGTGCTGGACCCTGTAAGCTTTGGTGTATAGCAAGAGGACTGGACGAGACCCTGGAAGCTGCCTGCCTCTGAATCCAGGTGACTGTTTGGTGGATTCAGGTAGGAGCTGGGACCATGGAAGGAGATCCAGGGAATGTGAGAGACCACCCTGAGTCAAGATGAAGAAAAGGCCTTTCCTTGGATATTGAACATGTGATGAAATTGAAGTTTACTAGACACCAAGGGGTGGAGGGTTTGTGTAATTTTCTAATGATTGTATTCAGAGATTAATGATATTTAGTAATTGTGAATCTGGATAAGTGACTGATTAGGTTAACTTATGATTACCCCATGAGAGGAAGATTGATTATTGTTTTGTGAGATTATTTGAATGATTAAGTAAGGAGGGTTCCCCCCTTAGGAATCAGATGATCATTCTTTTGTTCTTTGTTCTAAATATTGTGGCCACTGTAGTGAAAACTATGTGGCCATTTTAAATGTTAAGCTCTTGTTAACACTATATTGTGATTTTCTGTGATAACATGTAATGTTGTGAATATTATATTATGATTTGTTGTGAATATTTGCCTTGATTTGTAATGGAATAAATGGAGTGTTCACTATACTGTGTAATCAGAACCTTAAAAGCTGTTCACAGTTCCATTCTTTTGGGAAGCTGCTCATACATGGCGTTACATATATGTACTATGGTCGGCTAGTTAAAAGCCCTGTCTATTGGTCTTTATGCCATTATTTCTGTTTGCAATTACTGTTTGTATTTTTTCTGCAGTTCAAGGTGCTGACTTCCCTCTCCCCCCCACCCCCGAACTAAGTAAATGATAATATTGACCCCTTTTGAGTTGCTTTCCTTTAGAAAAGGAGATCAAAGAACCTGTGCTAGCAGCCCTCCTGTGTGCTGGTGTTAATTGGTCTTACACCCCCACAGCAGCTGCAAATAGCATTGCTCTTAAAGGCTCCTATTATGTGAACTTCCTCAAAGCACCAAAGCCCTCACCTATTCCTATTAAATAATACTATTTATTTAATAAATACTATTAAAGAAGGGAAGACAAGGCTATGCCCAGTCATCCCTCCCAGTCCAATCCTCTGAAGGACTGATGAAAGCAGACAGTAGATTAAGCCAGGTGGCGCCAGGTCAGGGGATATTCTCTTCTCTTCATCTCACCAACAGGCACTGAGGGCCTTGGGTCAGACCAATACCATTAGCCTTCCATTGGGCTATCCCAAGTCCTGTACAAAGCATCTTTGCTACTGCGATGGATAACAAAGCCTAGGAAGGGGGAAACATGGTTCTTGGCAGAATTCAATCCTGCAAAGGCTTTCTTTGGTAAATTAAGGCTTTTTAAAAATTTGCTAAATTGGTGGGGGATAGAAAGAAGAACAGATTAATAGAAGGTAATGTGTGTATACATATACGTGTATACATGCAAACATATGTATACACAAATACATTGTTGTTCAGTAATTTCAATTGTGCCCAACTCTTCATGGCCCCAGTTGAAGTTTTCTTGGCAAAGATACTGGAATGGTTGGCTGTTTCCTTCTCTGGCTCATTTTGCAGGTGAGGAAATTGAAGTAAACAGAGTTATATCTTTCCCATATGTGTGTGTGTGTGTGTGTGTGTAGATGTATATGTACACATACATACATATATAAACATACATACTCACATATATGTATATAGAATATGTGTATACATAACACGCACACATTGACTCCAGGTCTGGCACTCTATCTACTGTTCCACCTACCTGCCCTATTGACCATGTTTGAAAATGCATGGCTCTTACTACATTTCATTTTTGTTACCTTGAGGAGAGTCATTTGTTTGTGGGAAAAGTAAAATTCTTGTATTTTGAAAATTTGAAGGATGACAAGACATAGCTTTCTCTATAAGTGTATACTTCTCAATGTGTGTCCAGGAATGGTGGAAAATAGAGAGCCAATGTTTATTCTTCCAGGCACAAGCTTTATAGAGCCAAAAATCTCCTTCCTAATTGTTTTCCCCTGTGGACATTGCATACTTCTTTGTTCCCAGGCTGTGGGTGTATCTGCCACACTTATTTTGAGGACATAATCCTCACACCTGTGTGTTTGAGCTCTTTCCTGGGGGATGGGGAACCGATCCAGGCCCCTCAGTAGGTTCTTTACCTGAGAGGGCTTGTTCAGCCATCATGGTCAGAGTCCCACAGGCCGGTGATCCTCTACACAAAGACAATAATATAGTAAAGAACAAAAGCTTTGAAAGGCTTAGGAACTCTGATCAGTGTAATGACCAGTTGCAATTCCAGAGGACTTGGAATAAAACATGCTGCTCACCTCCTGAAGGAGAAGGGAAGGGCACGGAGCACAGCAAGTTAGGGGAATCCTGTACATATAATTTTCCTAGTTATTTAACAAAACAGTGGATTAAGTATCTCATACTCATCTTGCGGGAGATATGTAGAGATTTAAACTAGATGGTGACAGATGGTTCTGGATCTAGGTGAATGACTAGAGTCAAAAAGTCATGATGCCATCACTCAACTCTCATGATTTCAGTAGAGGCTACAGAGCTTGGTGGGTTTCACAGCACAGAGGGAGGAGATGTTGACCACAGTTCTTTTCAGGCCAGGGTTGGGGGGGAAGGCCCTGAGGACCCCAGAGGTCAGGCAAAGAGTGGAGGTCACATTCACAGCCCAGTAGTCATTGACTTCTGCCGGGTTAGTAAAGTCCACAACATTTTTAGACACATCACCTAAGGTACCTTAAAAAACGAACAAACAAACCCTCAGGAATCCCACAAGGCCTGGCCAGGAGCTCCTCCCACTGCCCTTAAGATTTGCTTCCAGAGTCTGAAAATGGACAGGAAGTCTACCTTTGATGATTCAATGACTTTCTTGTGAAAGGAAGCTGGATGTAGACCATGTTTAATCTTTAATCTGGCGTCCTTGAACTTTTTTTTTTTGACCATCGCAATTCAATAGAATCAGTTCCCTTGGTAACCATATGCATTTTATTCATTTTAAAAACATACTGAAAAGGGGTCCAAGGCTTTCCCAGTTTGCCAACAGGGTCCATGATACATTAAAAGGTTAAGAACTGGTGTAGAGCTTAGAGGGTGAGCCTTGGAGTCAGGAACACCTGGACTCTTTCTGCCTGGGACACAAATGCTGGGGATGTGAAGAAAGACAAAAAATGGCCAAACGAGTTATGGTATATAAGTGTGATGGAATACTATGGTGCCGCAAGAATTTATGCAATAGAGGGCTTCAGAGAAACCTGGGAAGCCTTGTATGAACTGATGCAGCCTGAAGGGAACAGAATCAGAACAATTTATACAAAGACAATAATATGGTAAAGAAAAAAGCTTTGAAAGGCTTAGGAACTCTGATCAGTGTAACGACCAGTTGCAATTCCAGAGGACTTAGAAGGAAACATGCTGCCCACCTCTTGAAAGAGAAGGGAAGCATGGAGCGCAGCAAATTAGGGGAATCCCATACGTATAATTTTCCTAGTCACTTAAAAAAACAGTAGATTAGGTATCTCATACTCATCCTGTCAGAATCCCCATGCCGAGACCACTTTTCTATTTTTCCTCCTCTCTTTTTACTATTAGGAGATAACTTGTTTTCCACAGCTAAGGCCCAGCAAGCAAGCTGTGCCCTGAGTTTGGCATAACAACAATCCTTTGCCCTCACCCTCTGGACAAACTCAGCCCAAGCAAAAGCCCAGAATTGTTTCCACCCCAGCTCCAGGTGGTCCCTGAGCTGGGACAAGCACCTGCAGGAACCATGTTCTGTTCAGGAAGCCCTGCTATGAAACAAACTTGTCTCACTGTTGCTGTTTCGCCTCATCCTCAGGGCTACAGTTCACTCTTTAGCCACTGCTACACGTATCAAGGCTTGGCCTCCCTAAATCGGGTCTCCTCCTGGAGGTACACCAGTCTAGTTGCCTTCCTCCAACGGAATAAAGAAAGCCTTTTTGCTTAGAACTACTGTTAGCTCTTTGTTTTTATTTTATTTCTTAGATTTAACTGTGGTTATGATAACTTGTGTGAGCTCTTTGGGATTTTCAGAGTTAGTAGAGGTTACATGACTTCTGTGTTTCTTTGGTCATTTCTTGTCAGAGGTGACAAGGCCAAGTCATTATGATTCATTAAAGGAACTAGGGTTGTTTTGCCTGGACTAGAAGTACGGGCCCAGGGGACAGGACAGCTATCTTCAAGTCTCTGAAGGGAAGGATATCCCAGGAACTAGAGTTCAGATGGGTCCTGTTTGACCACTTCAGGCAGGGCAGGGAGCACAATGGGCGGAATTGCATGAAGGCCAATTGAGGCTTAAGGTCAGGGCAGAGTTTGTCAGAGTTGTGGCCTGCAATGGCCAGGGCGCCCCAGAAGCCTATGTTAGCGACTGGTTTGGGGATGGTGTAGACGGAATTCTGGGTTTCACTAGACGGTTACCGAGGTCCTTTTCCTCAGTAATTCTGTTCTAGTTGCCCAAAAAATGCTTACAGAACAGGAGAGCTCAGTTGAAAGGGGTAGTGGACAACACCTTTCAGGATCGAGCGGTGGTTTGCTCGGGCTGCTGCGCCCCTTCCCCCCTTCCCCCAGCCGCTAGGCACACTTCCTCCTCCCACGTTCTGAAGGTCGTTACCAGCGCCATGGATAAGCAGGAGCCGCCGCAAGTCCGGCGGCCGGGGCAACACTTATAGCAGCCGCTGCAGCCCGGCCTCGCCGCTCAGGTTGATCGACACGCACACCACCTGCAGGCCCGGCCATCTCTTCTCCAGTTCGCTCTTAAGCGTCCGCAGGGTCCCATAGTTACTGGAGTTAATCAGCATCACCGAGCCGGCGGTTTCAGCCAACCATGAGGCCAGCAGCAGGGCCAGGCTGCGGTTGAAGGTCCGGGCGGCCCCGATCAAGATGCACAGGGTCCGGCCCAGGCTGCCCTCCAGGTCACCCCCTCCCCGGGCCGGGCTCTGCCCTTTCAGGACGCAGTCGTGGCCGTCCTTGGGGGATCAAGCACCCGAGCTTGGGCAGCCTTGCCTAAGCAGACTTGGTCTAGTCCACACCAGCTGTCTGCTTCCGAATGCCAGTTCTCCGAACCCACGCGTGCTTCCATTGACGGAAGCAAAGCAAGCCCCGCCCCCGTTGGCCTAGTTAAAGAGCCCGCCCTCCCCCAGATGGTGTGGGGTAGAGTGGCTTATGATCTCGGGCTTCCCCATCCATAGATAAGAGAGGTCAGTTCTTCCCTTCTTCCCTTCTTTGTTTAGGATGTCACCCTTTACGTCCAAGTAGCATACCCACGTGGAGGTTATCTTGGTATAAGATGTAGATATTGGTCTATACCTAGCTTCTGGCAGATTGCTTTCCTGTTCTTTTCAATCACTTGTTGACAAGTGATCCAGAGAAGTTAAGAGACTTTCTCAAGATGACCCAGGGTAGTATGTGACAGACGTAGGATTTGAATCCAGGAATTCCCCCCACCAAAGGAATCACAGGTCTAGCAAAAATGAATAGCAGCATAGTCAAGCTTACAGTTTCCTTCTATACCCAGTGGGGAAGTCTGGAACCCATCTCCCATGCAACTCTGGGGTACTTAAAATTTTAATTACACCCAGCTCTAGTTAGAACTGGCTACTGAAACTCCAGCAAGATTATTAATATAACATACTTATAACTGTACCGTATTTATCCTGAGGAGGCCTTTCTGGTTAAGTTTTAGAAGCCACCTGAATTGTTAATTAATTTATGTAACTCTTAATAGAATAAAGAATGGGACCATAAGTAGTTCCTTCTGGGTCAAGTAAGGGCAGGTATCCCCATTTCTTTGGATATGGAACAAGAAAGGTCATGGCAGCATCAAAGAGTAATGCTTCAATCCCATTTTAATAAGGCACAGAGGATACAGTAGGAGAGGGGTATACAGAGACATATGACCAGGGGACAGGAATGGGGTGGTAGAGGAAGTCAAGCAGCATGGGGAAGAGAATGGGAAGGGGGAGAGTCACTCACATAAACATGGATTGGAGTTGTGAGGACTTGAGCAATATGGACCCTTCAGAGATGGAAAAGTGCTCAGGGGGCAGGAGTTTGGGGCCTCATTTTTAAAGAGTTTTGGTGGGGGACAGACTAATTCTTATCTGTGCCATTCTTCGATTTATTCAACATATCTACATCGTCTCAAAGTTATCACCAACATTTGGTGTTCTGCTGGTCTTAATGTAAATATTGAGAGCTTCTCTGAGGCTTACAGACTATGGCAATTAGCAGGACCAAAAAAACCCTCTCTGGCAGCAAAGTCTGGATGACTTTCTCTGATTTAGCACACAGTCTCAGGATATGACTTTTAGTTCATTTATGAGACAGTTTACAAAGAACTATTATGCTCCTTTTATCTATGAGACAGTCTGTAAGGGACTTCTCAATTCCCCTTTGCAATCTTATTGCTGCTACTGTTTTACTATCTACTTATAGACTTACTTACTATACTAAAGCAGGGGAAGAGGGAATAGGAACACATCTATACAATAACCTACTGCAGAAGTCCAGAGAGTCAAAATTGGAGCCAGGAGAGAAATGAAGAAAGGTTGGACTGGTCATTTTATCTATTTCCTGGGTGTGATGCCAACTAAGAAAAATTACTCTGGCAGAGAGTCTCTGCCATCCCTTCTAGGTGCTGTAATGGTTATGTTTGGTCTGCTTGACCACAAGCTGCAGAAGAGGAGAAATGCTGAAGGACATGAGTAACCCATTTATCAAAGAAATCAATGTGAACCCAGACTCAAGGATGTTTCCTTGCAACAACTCCATCAGTCTCTGGCCAGATACAGTGCAGTCCCCCAGTCCCCCAGTCCCCGACTCTGAGACAGCTGATGTAACATCTGGAGGATTTCAGCATCTTTTATGTATGCCTTAGCAGCCTGTGTCCAGAGGACCTGAGGAGCACCAGGGATAGGAGCAAGAGAAAAGAGGAAAGGAAAGAGAGTGGGATTTTAGGAATCAAAAGTCACTTAGCATTGAGGCCTTACACAATTCTGCCTTGACTCTTCTGGATCTCTTAGGCCTTGGGAGGTCCCTTTGTTGTAACCCCTCCATTTTGTGAATATCCCTCATCTCTCCCCATCATAGGAGACCTGCCCAAAGCTGACCTAGGCAACAAACCTGCCAAGTAAACCTGCCCAAACCTGCTACTTGGAGCCTATAGCCCCCCCTTCTGTTCAGTTCTCCAAATAGACTTGGGAACTTTCCAGTTGGGCAATAAATTGATTGCTGGGCAACAATTGTTAGGCAATGAACTGATTGCTACCTTTTGGCTTCTGTATTTTCCCGGCTTATGTAGCAACTAAGTTGTGGTTTCCCCCTGGTAAGAGTTATGTTGTGACTTTTGTCTATATGAGCCCTGAGGAAATGTATCTCAGGGCTACTTGATTTGGGTAAGTTTGACTCCTTGCAGTCACCAACTTATTAAACTCCACTTAAAATGAATAATGGTCTCACTCACTCTCATTCTTGTTACAACACCTTGGCATCCCATCGGTGCCTATGGGACCTTGAATTGCTGCCCTTTACCCAAAGAACAGATGCCCTTTCCTCCTTCCTCTAACCTTAAAGGGTGGCCCCTGTTATTTTTCATCCCCAACTCTCCACCCTTCTCATTAACATTCTTAACTTGAAAATAGGAAGAACTCTGTGAGGCAAAAGTCACAAAATGTGGGGCTACCAAAGGGACAGAAGTTTCTTACCACCCTTGTCTATCTCATGACTGTTTTCCTGAGTTCTATCTCCCTTCGGCAAATTTAGTGTTAACTGAATCAAGAGACTATCTCTTCCATCACATAAGGACCTCCCTTAAGGCAGGGAAGGCATGTTCCTCAAAATAAAATCAGGGAATCACAGATTTAGAGAAGACACAGATGAATTGCATTATCTGAGCCTCAGGAGGGGAAACCCAAATCAATTATATCTCAGATTCTTGATAATTGTTTGAATATTTTTAATGGAAAAGGAAACTAGGTCCAGTACATGAGAGACAAGTATAAGAACAAGTGTTGGTCTATGATTGTACTAAAAGAAATGGTTTCAGAAAAACCCAGAAGACTTACATGAACTGATGTAAAGTGAAATGAGCAGAACCAGCAAAACAGTGTACATGGTAACAGCAATATTGTAGGGATGATCAACTGTGAATGACTTAACTCCTTTGATCAATACAATGTTCCAAGACAAGTCCAAAGGACTCACAATGAAAAATGCCATCCACTGTCAGAGAGAACTGCTGAACTCTGAGTGTTGATGGAAGCATATTTTTGTACTTTATTTTCCTTCTTTTTTTGCACCATGGCTAATATGCACATATTTTTTATGACTTTATATGTATCACTGATATCATATTGCTTGCTTTCTTAATGGGTGGGGGGACCGGAGGGAGAGAATTTGGGAATCAAAATGCAAAAAATAACAAGGGCAAATGAATGAATGAACAAATTTAACTCTATCAAAAGCAAAGTGCAGGAAGCCAAGATGGCAGAGTAAAAGCACAAAAGCTCTGGCTTCAACCATCTCCAATACCTGTAAAGAAAATTACTCTAAACAAATTTTAAAGCTACAGAACCCACAAAGAGACAGAAACAAATCTCTTACAGCCTGGCAGGCCAACAGGAAAGATCTATCACAGTGTGCTGGGAGCTGAGTGCAGTCCCCAGTAAGCCATGGTTCCAGTCCCTGGGTGGCCCAAACAGCACCCAGATCGGCCAGAGCAGACTTTAGGAGAGTGAATCACCAGCAGCTGTGGTGGCTTCCAGACTTCTCAACCCATAAATGCCAAAGAGAAAATAAAAGGTCAGTTGGGAAGTCTGTTTTAAGAGTGAAGGAACACTGTGGTCTGGCCCCTACCCCCAGGGTGAGAAGTGGCAGGAGGTATGGCCATGCTGCATGGCTGCTTTCAGAGCTCCTGGCCTGCAGATCATTGGGGGACCAAGCAACCATTCAGAGGGTAATTGCTCTTGCTTTGACCCACCTGGATCTGGATCATGGTCTTGGGTAGTGGTCCTGGAGTATGTGGCCAGTGAGCCAGAGCTTGTGGGGGCAGCAGATAGGGCACTCAACTAACAGCTCTGGCAGCTGCAAAAATCCCAGCAATTTGGGACAAAGCTCTCTCCATTCTGTAAGCAAAATTAAATTAAAAAAAAAGGCAAAGTGCAAGCAAAATTTAGAGATGTAGGATTTTTGGCTCAGTAAGAAGGCAGATAAAATTCCATTTTATGCTGATAGTAACAATCCAAAGCACTTTTATGATGCTCTGAAGGGATTTATGGGTAAAAGACCTACTGTACATCTTAACTACCCAGTACTGATGAAGCCACATTAATTAGTGATAAGGATATGATCCTGGAGAGATGGGCTAAACACTTGCATGGTGTTCTCAACAGACCATCATCAATTAATGTTGAAGCCATTGAGTGTTTACCACAGATTGAAGTCAATCCCTCCCTAGCTGAAGTTCCAACAAAAGAAGAGATTTTGAACACCACTAGACTCCTTTCATATGGCAAAGCACCTGGTGCTGATCCTATTCCACCTGAGATTTACAAGGTGGGGGTTCCATTGCTCATATAAAAGCTGACTGAAATTTTCTGGGTTATATGGCAAGAGGAGGTTATCCCCCAGGAGTTCAAGGATGCCTCCAATGTCCATCCCTATAAGGATAAAGGAAATAGATTATCCTGTGACAATCACAGAGGGGTCTCTCTCTTAGTCACTGCTGGCAAGATTCTTACCAGAGTCATCCTCAATAGGCTAATTGTTCACCTGGAATACGGTCATCTACCTGGGAATCAGTGTGGCTTTAGAAAGGGCCAAGGAACAATCAATATGGTGTTTGCTGCCCGACAACTGAAGGAGAAATGACAGGAGCAGAACAGAAGTCTATACACAATGTTTGTAGATCTGGCCAAGATCTTTGATACTGTCCGTCATTAGAGCTTGTGGAAAACTACATCAAAATTTGGTTGCCCAGAGAATCAGCATTGTACATTAATTTCACAACAGCATGCTTGCCCAGGTTCTGGATAATGAAAAGTGCTTTCCCAGTCACCCATGGAGTGGGAGAAAAAGGCAGTGTGCTTGCTCCCATGCTGTTTAGCATGGCGGTTTCAACAATGTTGTCAAATGCCTTCAATGAAGATGAATACAACATCAAGGTCAGCTACCACAGTGATGGTAAATTCTTCAACTTGAAAAGGCTACAAGCCAAGACCAAAGTGGAGGGAGTGTTGGTGCATGATTTTTTTGTTCAGTCTCTAAAGCTGAGACGTAACAAAATATGGATTGATTCTCTGCTGCTTATGCTAATTTTGGTCTAAACACAGGCACTCCGTCAGCCAGCACCACGCCATCCATATGTGGAACCATCATTATAGAAAATAGAGAATTTTGAATACTGTGGATTAGTTCATATACCTTGGCAGGATACTTTCCAATGATAATGAGGTTGAGGTATATAGTGCCAGAGCTAGCTCAGTATTTGAGAGGCTCTGAAGGAAAGTGTGGGACAGAAGTATTAGACTGCCAACCCAAATTGAAGGTCTACAGAGCCATTGTGCTGACCTCATTTTGTATGCCTCTGAAACCTGCATAGTATACTAGCACCATGCCAAGAAACTGAATCTCTTCCATTTACATTGTCTTAGGAAGATTCTAAGGATCACCTGGCAGGTTAAGGTACCAGACATTGAGGTCCTTTCTCCAACTAAACTGCTAAGCATTCAAACGCTACTGCAGAGAGCTTAACTCTGATGGGTTGGCCATGTTGTTCAAATACCAAACTTACACATGCCAAAAAGACTATTTTATGGCAACTCACACGGGGCAAGTGCTCACATGATAGTCAAAAGAAGTGATACAGGTACGCTCTCAAAGTCTCTCTTAAGAACTCTGGAATTGATTGCATGACAGGAGACACTGGCAGAGGACTACCCAATATGGCGCATCCTCATCAAAAAAGGTGCTGTGATTTATGAGCAAAGCAGAATTGAAGTAGATGAACTTAAAAAACAACCTTGAGATGTGCAAATTTAGAAAATTCAACCCAAATGTTCACAGGGACTATCTGTGCCTGACCTGAGGTAGAGCATTCTCAGCTTGTATTGGTCTGATCAGCCGCAGTTGGACACACTGAAACTTGACTCTAACATAGTGATGTCATTTTTGTCCTCTTTGAGAATGATGGACAACAATCAACCAAAAGAAGAAGACACTGAACTTGGGGTTCCATGACTCCCAAGTAACAGAGTTGAGACTCAGATTGAGACCACACACCTCCAAGCATATGGCTCTGGAAGCACACTTCCCCAGTCCCCTCCAGGAACTAGGAGGGAGGGCAAGATCACTTCTGGCTAGGAGGATCAGGAAAGGCTTCCCAGAGGAGTTAGTCAGTAAGCATTAAGTGCCAGGTACTACCTAAGTGGTGAGAATGCAAATGAAGGCAAAAGCAGGGTTTCTGCCATCAAGGAGCTGACATTCCAATGGGGGAGAAAACAAGCCAACACTCATAAACAATCTATGTTTTGTTTTTGTTTTTGCTTTTTGGAGGGGGGAAGGTAGGGCAATTGGGGTGACTTGCCCAAGGTCACACGGCTAGTTTTGTGTTATGTGTCTGAGATCACATTTGAACTCAGGTCCTCCTGACTCCAGGGCTGGTGCTCTATTCATTGTGCCACCTAGCCGCCCCATAAACAATCTATGTATAGTATAAGTGAGAGATGATCTCCAAGGAAAGAGAGGAAGGAAGGGTGGGGAAAAGCTCCTTCTGGAGGCAGGTCTCAGACTGGAAGCAAGCCAGAGAAGCAGGAGGAAGAGGAGATGAAGAGACAGAGAGACTTAGATCTCCCTTCTGCATAAGGCCTTTGCTGATTCCCAGTATCAGGACTCAAAACCTGCCTTCCATGCCAAAATCACATTGTAGTTATTCTGCATGTACATAACCACCAGGTGGTGCGGGAGAGAAAGACATTCTGAGCAGTCAGTCCCATGCAGAATCAGGGATCTGCTGAAACTCACTCTCTTTCTCTTCTGATCTGGCCTTCTCTAGCAGCCAAACAAAGACTTACCTTCCCCCTTCAGGACACAAGGATAAAAGGGTGACTCCCCCACCCCCATGACTAAAGGGTGCTGGTCACTAGGAGTCTAGGTACAGGGCACTGTTCTCTTTCAACCTCTAATAAATTCTCTCCTTTCTTAATACTTAGATCCTTGAACCCCAGAAGCCCAGAAATTTTGCTCTGGCAGCACTAACTAAGCTTATATAGAAAGAAGCTCCAACCGGACCCTGTACATGCTGTCTAGAGCTCCTACATTTCAGGGCTTTGCTCTGGACAAGATGGTGCTCATTTCTGAGGCATGTGTCGTGGGGAGTCATGGATGGCCCAGAGACATACTGTATGGCATCTTTAGCTCCATTTTTAGCATCTCCCCACACGGAAGACTTTTAATTCCTTCCATGAGCAGAAACAGGAGGTTGGGACCAGCAGATGGCCACCCTGTCCTCAGATGGACAGGGTAGCAGGATAGGATTATATCCATCTTCTCCTAGCCTAAGGGATAGAATTTTTTGATTCAAGCTAAATTCTTGATCTCTATTTCTTTTTTATTACATATTATAAACATATATTAAGACTTAAATACAAAATAAGAAAAATGTCATGTGTGCAGCAGAATGAAAGAGAGCATTCAAAATATATAACAATCAATTTCCATTTCAAGAAAACCTATATATTAAATACTACACATTATGTGGAGAGCTGTCCATCTTTGCTTCTTTGTAGGTTTTCATTTGTTCTCTGCTCTGTACTTTTTAATTTGTTCTTTTCCTCTCTGATCTCTGCTTCTTAATAGGGAAAGGAAATGTCCCAACATTATAACCAAGGCTCGATGCCCTTTCCACTAAATGTCAGTGGTGCAGTAGTGAAGAGTGTCAGCCCTAGAGTCAGGGAGATTCATCTTCCTGCGTTCAAATACAGTTTCAGATACTTTCTATCTGTGTGACCCTGGTAAAGTCACTTAACCCTGTTTACCTCAGTTTTGTCATCTGTAAAATGAGCTGGAGGAGGACATGGCCAACCACTCCCATATCTCTGCCAAGAAAACCCCAAAAGAGGTCATGAAGAGTCAGACACCATTGAAAAACGGCTGAAAAAAATATGAGATGTAAATATATTCACATATGTATATATTAGATAATAGAGTGAAGAGATTCTTCCATTGGGAGCTAGGTAACTCAGCTCAACCAAGAGAGTCCCCTTTTTCATCCAAAAGGAAATTCCCAAAGTCTCTTGTGTAACAAGCAGGAAATGAGGACATGATCAAAGCTCGACATGTTGGTTTCTTCCCAGAGTCTTTCTCTCTTTATGTGACTCGAGGAAAGGGTGCCATTGCAAACCTTTTCTCTCAAAGCTAAAAGCTAGAGGAACCCAAAGGGACTGAAGAGACCAGTTCTCTCTTCTTTCCTGTTCTCATTGACTCTGTCTCCCTCCATTGTTACTGCCTTAAAGCAGCTGTTGAGTCCAAATGTGTGTTCTGCAGTCCCTGTCCTGGTACGGAATGTTCCCCGTGATAAGACGACTTGTATTGAGCATGCACCACCCAACGGGATGTGTCTCTTCTCTGATAGGACGAGACTGTTGCTGGGGCACGTGATAACTAAACCCTATAAAAGATAAGGTCTGGGGGTGAGGGAGGAGGAGAGAGGAGAAGAGAGAGAGAACAGAACAAGATGTAATCTGCTACAATAAAGGCTTGTTGCGTGAAGTGATCCTGAGTCTGTGTGGGTGCTCTGTTTAGGGTGAGACGCATTGAATGAGGCTGGAGACGTCCAAAGACCTGAGTAAGGTAAGATAGGCAGTCCGGTTGCTGCAGGTAGGCAGCAACACTCCACCTTCACAAAGGAGTAGGGTGATCTCCAGCAATGAGTAGAAAGTCAGTCTCACCCCAGTGGATTCCTAGATTCCTATTACATGAACTTCCCCAAAGCACCAAAGTTCTCTCCTGTTCCCGCCCCATAAAAATACTATTAAAGAGGGGACGACAAGGCTATGCCCACTCATCCCTCCCAGACCAGTCCTGCAAAGGACTGATGAAAGTAGTAGGTTAGGCCAGGTGGAGCCAGGTCAGGGGATGAGAACCTTGGGTCAGACCAATGCCATTAGCCTTCCACTGGTCTATCCCAAGTCCTGTACAAAGCATCTTTACCCCTGGGATGGATGACAAAGCCTAGGCCAGAGGAAACATGGTCTTTGGCAGAATTCAACCCTGCAAGGTCTTTCTTTGGTGAATCAGGTTTGAAGAGTGCCCCCCAACTTAAACTCTGGGGACCCTATTCTCCTACAGTATACTAATGGTCTGATTGCTTACCTCTTCCAGCTGTTTTCCTCCTCTCAGGCTTCGGTCGTCACTGGCATCAAGACTAGCTTGAAGAACCACCCCCCACAGAGCACCCAGCACACTGGTGTAGTTTTCTTGAGGTCCTTTTATAGCAGCAAGCGCAGAAAAAGAGAGAACTACACTCAAGCGGTTCCCCTTTTTATCCCCTAGCTTTTGATTCCCGCCTAAGAGTGCCATCATCGCCCAGTGAGCCACTCACGTACAGCCCCAAAGATAAGGAGACATCTTGCGTGATCATGCCTTCTTCATTGCCTACGTGACATCCTCCGCTCAAGCCCAAAGGCTGACGAGGCACTCACAGCCATGGCTTAGAGACATGCGCAGGCCTCTACCCCGTCCCCAGGTTGTCATGGTGCACCCTGTTATGGGAATCTGAAGATCTTTCCTGCCCCTAGGGCCTTTGCTAAAGTGGCTACGTGACTCTGAGAACCTTCCCAGATTTGAAAGTATACTCTGTTCCCTAATAGGCTGAATGTGGTCACATGGAGCCTGTGGCGCCAGGCTTGTTTTCCAGGAATGCCCGTGCCTTGTAGCTTTGTGATTGGGCAGTGGGTCTAGAGGGCTGTGACATTCTCTAAGCCAGGAGAA
>CM053585.1:17666711-17703202 GCA_028646515.1 Pseudochirops corinnae
TCTGAAGTTCAGGGTGCTGACTTTTCCCCCTGAACTAGGTAAATGATGTGTGTTTGATTGATTAAAGTAAGATTGTTAACCCATTTTGAGTTGCTTTCCTTTAGAAAAGCAGATCTAAGAACCTGTGCTAGCAGCCGCCCTGGGTATGCTAGGGTGCTTGCTGATACAATCAGTCATGTCCAAAATTATATCTCATTCTGTTCCCTGAATCCATCACCCTTCTGTTAGGGCATGGGCAGCATGCTTCATTATTGGTTTTCTGGTATCATGGTTGGTGATTGCTTTGACTAGAGTTTTCACCGTTGTTTATCTTTGCAGTGCTTTGTTATTACATAAATTATTTTTCTTGTTCTGCTTACTTCACTTTCCATCAATTCATATAAGTCTTCCCAGGTTCCTTTGAAACAATCCCTTTCATCATTTCTTAAAGCAAAATATTTTTTAAAATTTTAATTGTTTGCTTTTTGGAGGGCAATTGGGGTTAAGTGACTTGTCCAAGGTCACATGGGTAGTAAGTGTGTCAAGGATTTGAACTCAGGTCCTCCTGACTCCAGGGTCAGTGCTCCATTCACTGTACCACCTAGTTGCCCCAAAAGCAAAATATTTTCAAAACGAATTTTAATTTTATTTTTATTTTCAGTTCTAGGTTTTTTCTCTCTCCACATCATCCCCATATAAGAAATATGATACCATGCCCATATGAAGTCATGCAAAACATATTTCCATATCAACCATGTTTTACAAAAAAGGCCTGGAGTCAGGAACATCTGAGTTCAAATCTAGCCTTGGACACTTAGCCTTGTGACCTCGGGCAAGTCATTTAACCCTGTTTGCCACAGTTTCCTTGTCATGAAATGAGCTAGAGAAGAAAATGACAAATGACTCCAGGTTTATGAAAAACCTTTGCCAAGAAAACCCTAAATGGGGTCATGAAGAGTTGGACACAACTGAAAAAAAAAACAACAGTTTTTTAAAAAGCAGAGAAAGGAAAGGAAGGAAAAAGATGCTTCATCCTGCATTCTGAGGTCATCAGTTCTCCATCAGGAAGTGGGTAACATTTTGCACAATGAGGCCTTCGGAGTTGTGGTGCATCATTGTATTGATGAAAGTTACAAAGTCTGTTACTTTCACCGTGTAGATTGTTCTCATGGTTCTGCTCACTTCACTTTACATCAAGTTATTTAAGTCTTCCCAGATTTTTCTAAAACTGTCCTCTTAATCATCTCTTACAGTACAATAGTATTTCATCGTATTCATATGCCATCACTTATTCAACCATATCCTAATTGATAGGCATCCCCTCAGTTTTAAATTCTTTGATATCACAAAAAGAATTGCTGCAAATATCTTTAAATATACAAGCCCTTTCCCTCTTTCTTTGACCTCCTTGGGGGAAATAGACCTGGCAGAGGCATTGAGGGGTCAAAGGGTATGCACAGTTTATAACTCCTTGGGTAAAGTTCCAAATTGCTCTCCAGAATGGTTGAATCAGTTCACAACTCCACCAATAGTGCTTTAGTATCCTTATTTTTCCACATCCCCTCCAGAATTTGTCATTTTCCTTTTCTGTCCTATTAGTTGATCTGATAGGTGTGAAGTGACACCTCAGAGATGTTTTAATTTGTATTTCTCTAATTATTTGCTATTTAGAGCATTTTTATATGACTATTGATAGCCTTGATTTTTTTTCTTTGAAAACTGGCTGTTCATATCTTTTGACCGTTTATCAAATGGGGAATGTCTCCTATTTTTATCAGTTTGGCTCAGTTTAAGGAGACTTTTATCAGAGAAAAATGCTGCAAAATTTCCCCCCCCCATTCCAGTTTCCTGCTTTTCTTCTAATTTTCACTGCATTGGTTTTGTTTATGTAAAACCTTTTGAATTTTATATAATTAAAATTACCCATTTTTTTCTCCTGTGATCCTTTCTATAACTTGTTTAGTCATGGACTCTTTCCTTATTCATAGATCTGTCTGGTAATTTCTTTCATGGTCCCCTAATTTGTTTATAATATCACTTTTCATGTACCCATTTTGAGATTACTTTGGTATATGGTATTATATGTAGGAAGCATAAATCCCTTCCCCTTCTCTACCACTTCAGTCTCTGGGGAAGGGATGAAGATTAGATCCATAGTTTAGTATAGTAAACTAATCCATAGTTTAGTGGTTTAGTAAGGCACAGACCCAGTTCCAAGTCCAAGGGGTTTGGAGTGCCAGGTACCTTGGCTTCTCAAGGCTTCCCTGCCAGGGAGGCTGATCAGCTATACTGCTTCCCTACAGTTCTGGTTCCAAGGTCACCATGGTTCTAACAGCATCTGAAACTAAGCATAAAAACCACAGAACAGAAGCAAACATCCCCCAGGCCCATTTCTCAGAGCTGGGATAAAAGAGGATGTAAGTAAGGGAAGGCAAGTCCCACCGCCCACCACTCCTTGAGGTTTCAGTTCCCAGCAGATAGAGTGGTAGAAAAAGGCAAAGTCTAAAGGAACCTGAAAAATAAAGGGAACAGCTCAGTCTTGTCATTTTCGAAGATGTAGGAAGTCAGTCAAAGTAGGCTGCCCCACTCACATGCTCCATGTTGGGCAAACACCTCAAAAAGAAGCCTGAGCTACACATTTCTCCCTGTTTGAAATTTGTCATTTCTAGCAAGTAGGCAAGATACAAGAAAAAAAAAATTATACGGTCCTCATCCTCCATTCAGAACAGTTCTCTATGGTTTCTGAGGAATGATAAGTAATGTCCTTTCATTAGCTTTCCCAGGGCCATACAATCAAGTCTCAAATATTATATACAATCCCACATATACAGATGAAAATCAATGATCTCCAAATACAAAATTTTGCAGATTCACAGAACAAGAAACATTTCACAAAGTTCCCCAAATAAACCAACAAAATGAGAAGTATTTTATTAAGTTTGCCAAATAGCTCTCCTTGTTGAGCCTTGCTCAATCCACAGGCAAAATCAAAAGGTCAGAGAAAACTAGCTTCTTGCTGGAACTGAAACCTGGTCCACACTGAGCTTTCCAAGCTATGTAGAGCTCTTCCACAGGGATTTGAGACCTGGAGTCAACGTGGCCGTTGCCCTTTTCTCAAATGAAAAAAACCATCCCGGGTGGAAACTCTTTAAGTGACTCCTTCAATGTATATGGCCATATTACTAGGGTCTGCACAAAAACTGTCCTTTTCTACACAGGAAAATTTAAAGTCCTTCAGAGGTGAGGGGGATAATCCCTCTGGCAGAGGAGATCCCATCTAGGCAATTTCTTTTGGACCCTTGGATCCTGTAGTTCCCTCATGGATCCTTGCTACTGCCAGGACAATCTAAATGGGACCCACTGAGATAAAACACAGAGTTGAGGTGCAGACATCTCACTCTAAAAAGTTGTATGGCATTTTGCTTTCACAAAAATCAAGCACTCTTGGCTTACTTAAAAGAAAATGAAGCAAAACAATAACAAAAACCCAGGATGAACATTTTTATTACTACCATTCTAATGATTCCAAACTTCTTGCAGTAAACTTACCAGTACTTACACAGGACTCAATAATGTAGACCATATCATGATGCCAATCCTCAGATAGAATTCAATAATGCAAACAGTCTCGGTACCTAAACAGCAACCAACAAATGAAAAGTTTGCAAAATGACAGCAGTGAAACTGATTTATGAGGGAATACTCACTGGGGAAAAAATAACTGCACATTTACAACCTAAAGGGGAAAAAATCGGCAAATATCTCAAAGTCTAAGGGTTATTGGAAAAAATGAAAAGTCAGAAGTAGGTGGGAGGAGATGCTACGTTTAGTTCTTCACAGAATTTCTCTACCTCCTCATTCTCTGCAACAATCACTGGTGTAGAAGCTGCACTTCTGCAGGATGCCTCTCCCATTCCCCAGCTTGCCATTACTCTATATGTATGCTCTCTGGACATAGTGGCATGTTGCATCCCCCACTGGAATGTGAACTCCCTGAGGCCAGGGACAATGTTTTTGCTTTTTGCTTTGTTCAGTGCATGGCTTGAGGTAAGCACTCATTAAATGCTTATTGATTGACTAACTTAAATGCTCGTTTTGTGGTGGTTATAAACTTCAATATATTAAGTAACATTTCTTGTCTTAGATTTAGGGACTTTAAAGATCCATAGATTCATTAAAAATTAATAAATTTCAGTTGTGTCCAACTCCTTGTGATCCCACTTGGGGTTTTCTTGGCCGAGATATTAGTTTGCCATTTCCTTCTCCAGCTCATTTTGCAGATGAGGAAACTGAGGTAAAGAGGGTGAAGTGACTTGCTCAAGGTCACACAGTTAGTAAGTGTCTGAGGCTGGATTTAAACTCAGAAAGATGAATCCTCCTGACTCCAGGCTGAGCACTCTATCCACTGTGCTACCTAGCTGCCCATGGAGTCTTACCATCATAGATTTTAGAGTAAGAAAGGTCATTAAAGTCCATATACTCCAACTCTGCTCCCTCCCTCACCTCACCCCCACTTTAGAAACATAGACATAGACTTGCCCCAGGTCACAAAATTAAGTAGCATAACTGAGATTCGAACCCGGTTTGCCAGACTAGAAGGTCAAAGTGCTCTTCTGATTACTTCAGAAGCAGAAGAGAGAATTGTTTTTGCTGAGGGTTTAGATGACCCACCCAACAGGGGACTGTAGCTAACTCAGAGTTTTGCTGTGGGGCGTGTGTCTGTAAGATCTTAGTCTGAAACTGCTGGGAAACCAGAAACCCTCTGAGGACTTCTGGCACGCTGGTGAGTGAGTCAGCCCAGATGACCTAAGCATGAAGAAACTTGTCCAAGCTGGGAGAGTATCTCTAGGGAAACTATTTCTTAGAAACTGAAATAACTGAGTGGTTCTGAATTGGCTCAAGGTGCAAGGGGAGAAGCAACTAGTTATGTGTGAAATTGGTGGTCTTTTCCAGTCATTGTCCAAGTGAGGGCCATGTGGTCTGACCCCAAGGTTGTGCAGGACCACGATTTGCAGGGTAGAAAGATGGGTTATATATAGGAGTTCTGCTGGTAAAGGTTTATCATCCATCTTGGGGCGGGATAGTGGGAGAAATATGTTTTTTGTTCTTTAGCCCGGGAGAAAATGTACCCTTAAAACACTTTTAGTATCAATCTGATTATTTATATGGCCTCTATCACTTTAAGTTTCTGCAATCAACAAAATGATAAATCAAGTCCTGATTCATAGCAGTTGCCAATTTTAAAGGTGTAAGTGCTCACACTGAAGATTTAGCTATCACCTCTCTGGAGCCAAAGTTTGCCTGTTGCAATCTACTCCTGGTTGATTCCGCCCCTCCCCATAAGTCAGTCTTGGGGTTGGTCTCCAACACAACCACACCTTCTTTTATCCCCCCAGATTCCTCTCTCCACCCTCTTCCTCTATCATGCCAACTCCTAAACTCCTCCCTTTTGTACCTGGCATTGGCAGTTATAACCTGCTCCCCAGGCACCAGTAGCAGCAGTAGTGGTTGTAGGTACCCTTGGAATATTCCACTCTCTTTCCCCTTAGAGATCGCTTTGTGGCAGTGGCAGACACCCTTCCCAGGGCAGCAACTAGTGAGTAAGAGCCCTGCCTTTCCCTTTCCATTTTGGGTGGGACCCAGTGAGTCACCACAGATGAGTAGCCATGGAGAGGTTCTGATTTACATAGCCAGTGTCACTAGAATGTCTCCTCTCTCCCTCACACCACTCCTTTTCCAAACTTTCCTATTTCAGTCAAGGCCATCACCATATTTCAACTCACTCAAGTCCACAGTTTTGGTGTTATACTCAACCTCTCACTCAGCCCACATAGCCAATTGGTGGTCAAATCTTGTCAATCCTAGCTTCACACTGACTTTTGAATCTATCCCCTTGTCTGTCCACTCATGCAGCTGCTCCAGTCCTCATCACATCACACATAGACTTGCAGTTGGCACCTAATTGGTCTCCCAGCCTCAAGTCTCCAATCTTGCCCATCCTCCATCCAGCTGCTAAAGTTTGACTCCCTTACTTAATAAATTTAAGGAGATTTCAATTGAATCTAGGATGCCAGGAAATGGAATCACTTTCATTTGAATTGTCTTAGGAAGATTCTGAAGATCACCCGGCAGGTACCAGACACTGAGTTCCTTTCCTGAGCTAAACTGACAAGCATTAAGACTGTACTGCAGAGAGTGCAACTCCAATGGGTTGGCCATGTTGTTCAAATGCCAAATGTATGTTTGCCTGAAAGACTTTTACAGAGAACTCACACAAAGCAAATGCTCACATGGTGGTCAGAAAAAGCGATACGAGGACACTCTCAATGTCTCTCTGAAGAACTTTGGGGTTGATTACATGACATGGGAGACACTGGATTGCTCAGCATGACGTATCTGCTTCAAAGAAGGCACTGTGCTCTAGGAGCAAAGCAGAATTGCGGCAGCTCAAAAGCAATATGAGAGGCACAAATTTAGGCAATCCATCCCAAACGTTCCCATAGACTATTTGTGCCTGACCTGTGGTAGAGCATTTCAAGCTCATATTGGTCTGATCAGCCAAAGTCAGATTCACTGGAACTTGACTCTAGCATAGTGATGTCATTTGGGTTCTCTTCAAGAACAAAGGTCAATAGTCAACCAAGATCAAATATTATTTCAAATTTACCTCATTCCTGGTTTTTTTTTTTTTGTGAAAGTTAATATTTTCTTGGTCACTTTTTTGGGAAGTAGTAAGATTTCCACCCCACCCCACCCCCATACTTCTTTCAGGAATATTAATGAAAGCTATAAGTTGAATGAGGAAAATGGGACTTTGATTCAACGTGCCAACATCTGCGGCCACTAGGAAAGATACAAGGGAACTTTGAAGAGTAGTAGAAAAAAATGAACCAGGAAACACCTTATCCTGAAGGTAGTGTGTGAGTTGAGTATTGAAGGAAATCAGGTATTCTATGAAGCAAAGTGACCCTCCTCCAATATTTCCCTACTACACTCCAGGCTTCTGAGGAAGGACCAGTTACTTCCATTAAAAACCTGCTCCTGGTCCCCAGGCAAGTGGGACCTGCTCTTCACAGTGACTACTTTCAGATGACAGATTCCCTCCCCTACGTTACTCTCAGTTCTTGGCACCCAGCCCTCCAAAGTGCTAAGATAATCTAAGAAGACCCTTGGTCATGCTCTACCAAAGGCTGCGTTCTCTAGTCTCTATAATGGGGACCATTGTCCTGTGCTGGGCTTTCAGTTATCTGCCCTTTCAAATGGAGTCTTAACAGAAGGCAAGAGGAGGGGCCTGAAGGAATCATGCCTTGGAGCAGGAGTTGAGGGAGCAGCTGGGCAGAGGAAAGACCCAGGTGCAGATGCAAGGAGGTGGATGACAAGTTGGACATGAGTTTATCACAGTCTCAGTGGACCAGAGGGCTTACCCACTCCACCTCTTGCACCAGGTTAGCCCAGGTTCTGTCTGCTCCCCTTTAAGCCCTCATATCCCAAGCCCACTTGACCTCTCTCCTTCTTGACTACCCAAGTCTATACTATACCCTCTGAAACTTGATTACATTGCATTGAAGACTTTGTGATAGTAGCTCACATGCCCATAATTTAAGGTTTATGAAGTGCTATGTGGTAGAAATGATAGCTAATATTTGGATAATGTTTTAAGGTTTATAACACACTTTATATATATTATCTCTTTTTTCTCCCAAAACAACCCTGGGAAGTAGGAATTATTGTTATCACCCCTCATTTTACAGTTGAGGAAATGGAGATAGAAGTTTAATGACTTGGTCAGGGCCATGCAGTCAGTGTGTCTGAAACAAAATTTGAATTCAAGGACAGTGGAAAGCACACTGGCTCCTTCTGCTCAGAGGACCTTCCTGGGTTCTAATCCCACCTCTGATGTTTACTACCCATGTGAACATGGGCAAATTCCTTAGGTCTCAGTTTCTTCAAATGTGAAATGAGGGTGCTAGACTAGATACATTTCCTATGAAGTCACTTCCACCTGTAAAGCTATAGAGAGCAAGGATGACAAATTATCTAATATAAGAAGAGAAAAAACTAAAGAACCATGTCCTGGAGAGGGAGTCTCTAATCCTAGAAGAGAAGACAAGATGATTCTATTTCCTCACTCCACAGAAATTTTAAATAAGCACAACAACATAAGTGTTCTTATGCTCATTTTAGAGATGAGGAACTGGAGGCTTAAGGAGGTTTAAGACCTTGTCTCACCTAAGTCCTGCAGTCAGAATTTAAAGAACAATAGAATCTCACTGATGGAGGGGATTCAATGGACTTCTAAATGGTGCCTCAACAAGAATCTATTATACCAGCTACAACCTACTTTACAATGAGCCTTAGCCTAAAAATCTCCAGGGATATACCCTGGAGATTTATATCATATTCCATTCTAATCTATACCACAGGTATAGGCATCTCTTCAATTTCCAATTTCTAGCCACCACAAAAATAGTTGCTACAAATATCTTTGTACATAGGTCTTTCCCCCTTTTTTGATGTCTTTGGGATATAGACCTAGCAGTGGTATTGCTGAATCGAAGGATATATACACAATTTTATAGCCCTTTGGCCATGGTTCCAAATTGCTTTCCAGAATGATTGGATCAGTTCACAACTCAACCAACAATGCATTGGTGTCCTAGTTTTCCCATATCCCCTCAATACCATCATTTTCCTTTTTTGACATTAGCCAATCTGATAGGTTTCAGATGGTACCTCAGAATTGTTTTAACTTTCATTTCTCTAATTATAGTGATTTAGAGCATTTTTTTCATATGACTATAAGATAGCTTTGATTTCTTTATCTGAAAACTGCCTGTTCACATCCTTTTTATCAATTGGGGAATGACCTGTATTTTTATAAATTTGACTCAGTTCTCTATATATTTGAGAAATGGAGCCTTTATCAGAGATATTTGTTGCAAAAATTTCCCCTAATTTTGATTGCATTGGTTTCATTTGTTCAAAAACTTTTAAATTTTGTATAATCAAAACTATCTATTTTACATTATGTAATGCTCTCTGTATCTTCTTTGGTCCTAAATTCTTCATCTATCCATAGATCTGACAGACAAACTCTTCCATGGTCTCCTAATTTGCTTATCAACCAAGAATTTCTTAATCATTTGACTGATGATGACAAAATCCATTATCTATCTATTATTAAGTGCCTGCTATATGTCAGGTTCTCTGCCAGAAGCTGGCGATATAAACACCAAAGTTTGCTGCTCATTTGAGCTTAGGAGCAACAAGTTGTTCGCATGCAGAAGGGAAGAATGATATTTCTTGCTTCTCTTTCATGTTTCTGTATGTTAATGACTTGGTAGGTAGCTAAAGTCATAAGGTACTAGAATTGATATAAATGTGTATGGGGCCCTTTTGTAATATCCTTTTGAAATACAAATACCAGTACCGAAGTGAGATATCCCTTGCCCTCAGAGAGCTTACATTTTGCTGGGGGTGGGGGAGGAAAAAAATAAAAAGTACAGAGCTAAGTATAAGACAAAATAGATACCAGGGAACTTTGGGGCTAAGGCACTAGACTGAGGAGACCAGGAAAAGACTCCTGCAGAAAGTGACCCTTGAACTCAATATTTTTAATATAATTATATGTATTTCATTTTTTCTCATTTACATGTAAACAAACATTTTTTACATTCATTTTTTAAAATTTTGAGTTCTATCACTAACATATAAATGTATTTATCATGATTGCACATGTATAACCTGGATCAAATTGTCTTGGGGGGAGGGGAGAGAAAGGGATAATGCCAAACTCCAAATAAAAAAAAAAGAATGTTAAAAATTGTTTTTACGTGTAATTGGGAAAAATAACAAAATATTATTCAAAAAGCAAACAAAAAGTTCTATTTCCAAAATTCCCTCCCTCTCTTCCCTCCCCAGTCTTTGAGAAGACAATTCGATACTGATGATACGTCTGCAGACATGCAAGACATTTCCGTATTAGCCATGTTGCAAAAGCAAACACAGACCAAAAAACCCCAGAATAATAAAGTTAAAAAACCAAACAAACATAGACTTCAAGCTGCCTTCAGACTCTTGAATTCAGTCTCAAAGGAACCTCAGTAGGGATCTAAGCACCTGCCTGGAGTCAGGAAGACAGCTTCATTAGTTCAAATCTGACCTCAGACACTTACTAGTTATGTCACCCTAGGCCAATCACTTAGCACTGTTTGCCTCAGTTTCCTCATCTGTAAAAGGAGATGGAAAAAGGAAACGGTAAACCAGTCCAGTATTTTTTCCAAGAAAATTCCCAGTGGGGTCACAGAGAGTCAGGCACAGTCAAAAATGACTGAACAACAATGACTAACAGAGTGCAGGGACTGTATCTTATGTTTCTTCTGTAATCTCTCTTGTAGCGTCCCTTGGTCCATGGTTGGTGATCGATATACAGGCACGCTTTTTAGTGCCCTTCATAGATATTGTATCTTTTACAGTGCCTGCTTCAGCCACCTTCAATACCATTAGAACCAATTGTTCTCATGTGCCCATTCCACCAGGAGAGGTCTTCACGTGTTCCACCACCTGGTTTGAGTCCTAACAATTCTTCTCAGCCTGGTTCAGTCCATCTGCCAAGATGGTTTTACTGAGGTGTGCCTTATACATATGCTACAGCTTCTTGGAGTCACAGGGGAGAGTTGGTATAATGGCGAGCAAAGTAGTACTTTCCCCCTTATTTCAACTATTCAAGCACCTTTGAGCCTCTGATTGTATAAAAAAATCTTTCTTGGAAACAGTATACATTGTGTTGCTCTTAATAGGCCTATGGGAATTTAAGACCTTCCCTGCCTTTAACAGGTCTAACATAATCACAAGAATCTCATGGTGGGAGGAGCTTGCCCAAAGAGTGGAACAGGAAGGGTAGAATAGGAAGGAGTAGAGCAGAGAAAAGCTCCAGTAGAACTGGGATGAGGCAGAACTGAGAGGGAGAATGCTTGTGATTTCAGCACTCTGTCAATCTGTGTTACTTTCTGAGAGCTAAGAGAAAATGCTTGTGATGTTGGCACTCTGTCTATCCTGTCTGTTAGTCAGAAAAGCATTTTGTCTGTTGACAGGGGATTGTACTGTTGTTACAGAAGTCCTGAAAGAGGACTTTACTGCTGTTGTTGAGGTTTGGGATTTAGGGGTGCTCGAGATCTCAAAATACCAACATTCTGGGTCCTGCCAAATGAATTTGACTCAAGCCTTCTCTCAGCCAAAAGTAAAGCAAAGTTTATTAAAGATTCGCCATAATGGGTAGACTCTTAAGGAGCCTGAGTATTTGTGATGCTTGTCTTGACAAGTGGGCCAGAACAATCTGACGCAGAGTGAGTCTGAGCTAGATTGAATCTCAGCCACTTCATGGAGGAAAGATGGATCTTAAATAGAGAAAGACTGTGGGAGGGATCAAGGGGTGGTCTAGAGGAGGGATTTGGGGAGGGTCTTGAGGAGAGTCGAAAGGAGATCTTCATGGGACTGAAGTCAGACTCCAGGAACCAAGAGAATGGGATTAAGGGTGGGAAGTAGCTGGAAGCTTCCTGGAGATAACAGACAATGGAGAATGAGGCTAGGTTAAGGGTAGCAGAGATTCAGTCATGGTGATAATGGAAGGTTTTGGGCCTCAGGTGAAGGCCAGATCCAGAGGAAGATTCAAGGAGTTCAAGGGGGTTCCCAGAGACTATACCCCATCATTGTTACAGAAGTCCTGAAAGAGGACTTTACTGCTGATTTTGTTTTTGGTTTCTCAGACAGAAGCCTTGTCTGTGGATTTGTGTTACTTCATCAGATCAAAGTGAATTGAGATGATAGTGATGGCAATGTGTGTAAATATTGTTGTAGCTCTGTTAAGCTTAATGCTTGTAAATATAATTGTAACCCTGTTAAGCTTTGTTTTCCTAAAAACAGCTGGGAGTGGAGCTCCATAAGCTGAGATATAGACCCAGATAGGGATGCTGCCTATGTGTGATCCAGGCAAGAGATGGGAGTGGTTAGCCAGTGGAGGAAAAGCCAAGGGGTTTGGAAGCCAGCCTGGAATCAAGATGAAAGAAGATTTCACGTGGGTACTCTGCATTGACTGATGACATTGTGACTTACTGTGACCTAGGGGTGGATGGTGTTTGTACTTTCTGCTACCCCGTAAGGATGACTGGAAGCTACCTTCCCATCAAGATGAAAGAAGACTTCACTTGGGTACTTTGTATTGACTGAGGAGATCATGATTCACTGAATGACGTGTTTTAAGACTAGTTGGCCACCTTAGTGATAAGTTGTTGTGTTATATTGTTGTGAATGTTGTGCTTTAGTTTCTTGAATGCTTTGCTTTAGTTTATGGCTGAATAAATAGAGAATTCACTATACTATGTGACGGGATCCTTAGAGTTATTCACAGCAGCAGTCCTCAAGAGAGCTGCTCATGATTGGCTTTACAGTTGGGTGAAGGTGGATACCAGAGGTGGATGAGCTGCCAGAAAAGGGCTTGGCAGCCCTCACACCAAAGTCCTCCTGGAACACCCAGGTACCCCATTTGTATCCCTAGCATTTAGTGTAGTGCCGGGCTGTAGCAGCAAGCACCCTAGCATACCCAGGATGGCTGCTAGCACAGGTTCTTTGATCTGCTTTTCTAAAGGAAAGCAACTCAAAAGGGGTTAACAATCTTACTTTAATCAATCAAACATATATCACTTACCTGATTCAGGGGAAGAAGTCAGCATCCTGAACTTCAGAGAATACAAACAGAAGTTTCAAGAGAAAATAACACAATTCAGCAGACAGGGCTTCTAGCTTTCTGATCATTACATCCGTACCTAGTTAGTCACCAGAGAGAGAAGAACCAACATCTGGATTTTCAAAGCCAGGGAGCTGAACAGCTGCCCAGAGTCTCATCTGGCCAAATCATACAACTCTTCCCAAAGTGAGCCGCAAAGCAAAACCTTGCCTCAGAGGTATATATAGCCTTCTCCAGGGTCAGAGAACATCACAACCCTGTTACCCACTTGACTACAAAGTAACAAAAGTTGTGCCTTCCTGAAAAACAAGCCTCCCACCACAGGTTCCATGTGAGCACATGCAACCTGTTAGGGGGCAGAGTATATTTTCAAATCAGGAAAGGTCATCAAGTTCAATTAGACTTATTAAGGGGCAGGGAAGATCTTCAAATTTCTATTACCACAACACTGGCACATAATAGATTCTTAATACATTTTTACTAACTGAAAGAAAGAAATTCCCAGAATTCCACAATAAGATAAAAACAACAACAACCACAGTTACAAAGTTCAGGTAAAAGTTAAGTGGACGGTTTTGATTTGCCAAACAAAACAAAAACAGTAGCTTCTTCAAATGTCAGAGCATCCTGGAGAATTATTTTCTGAGCTCACCGGATAATCCTGTCAAAGGAGATTAATTAGATTAAGCTATTTACACTCTTAATCTGTTTACTACCCTAATATGTTGTGGGGGGGGGGGGCTCCCTGCCTTATAATTTCTTCTTAAATTTTGACCCAGTTTCTTCTAAGAAAGTGGTTAGGTCCTTGGTTAGAAGAATATAATAAAGCATAGGGCATTGTTTGGAAATTGACACTTAAAGAAAGACTAATCAGAGTTTTTCATTCAGGTATAAATGAGTACTTCCCTATTACTGATGAGCACACCACCACGCTCTCAGTTACTACTATCAGCAAGGGTGTCATTCCTGATTCCCTACTTGCACTCATCCCCATATCCAATCTCTTGCCAAGGCTTGGCATTTCTACCTTCATATAATTTCTTGTATATTTGCCCTTCTTTCCACTCACATGACTGCCATCATGGTGCAGGTCCTCATCACCTCAAGACTGGACTATTACAGTAGCCTTCTAATTGGTCTCCTTGGCTCAAGTCTCTCTCCACTCTATTTCATTCTCCATTCATCTGCCTATGTGAGCTTCCTAAAGTTTATGTCTGACCATGTCATCTCCCTGCTCAATAAATTCCAGTGGCTCCTTATTACTTAAGGAATGGGTGGACAAGAAGAATTTGTTCCAATTGCCATGAAGGAGATTGAAGCAGGCAAGTTTAGAACTTGATTAGACTTTGAAGACACCAAGGTCATCCACTGCATCCTGAACCCTCACCAGTCACCTTGACTTTCATCCTGCCACTGGACTTGTGTGACTCTGGAAGAGAGAGTGAGACTTGGTGGAACTCAATTCACATGAAAGTCAAGACATTACCTATGACATCAATGGTCCTTTTCAAAAACAAAGGAAGACCAACAAAACAACACTTACTTCCAAGATTAAATATAAAATCCCCTTTTTGGCTTTAAAAGTCCTTCACAGCTTGGCTTCTTCCTATTTTCCAGTCTTCTAACCCTTTACCCTCCTGTATACTCTGTGATTATGGTTATAATTGTAAGATACTGGGTCTCTTACTGTTTCTCCAACATGACTCTCCATCTCCTGATTCTACCTTTTCATTGGCTGTCTCCCATACCTGAAATGTTCCCCCCCTTATTTCTGCTTCCTGACTTCTCTGGCTTTCTTCAAATCTCCTTTCAAGCCCCATCTTCCTCAGAAGGCCCTTTGCTGTCTCCTCAACTGCTGGTACCTTCCCTCTGAGATTGCCTTCCATGTATACCTGGGCTTCCCTGGGCAGGCTCCATTGCAACATAGAAGGCTCTTGAGGGGCCTTTTAAAGCATATCCAGTTTGCCTAACGTATAGTAACCTCCCCCCCCTTCCCACCATCTTTTTGGCTACTCTTCTTTTAGTATCTCCTATGCACTACATCCAGTGTGATTCTACTCCACTCTATTAAGTGAATTGAACTGAGCCCTCTCCTTTACCTCAGCTCCATGAAATGGGTATAGGTGTGTTTCTTCCTGCTCTGAATTGTTTGTCCTGAGTTTTAGGTGTTAGTGATGATCAGTAAGGGATCAAGTGGTTCTGAGGCTTCTAGCCCCAAAGGAGTCAGAGACTTGGAACTGGGACTGTGATTATGGGAACCAAACTGAGCTTTGAACCTAATTCTCTTCCCCTTCCCATAGACTGAGGAGGTACAAAGGGGGAAGGGAATTATGCCTGTCACTGTTGAGGGGAGTAAATATGATATTTGTGATTCTACCTTCTGAGGCAAATATTCCTTTGGAAAAAGGTTCACTGTTGTACCATATATATCCTGTAAGTACCTAATTATTTGCCTGTTGTAATCCCTAATAGAATGGGAGCTCCTGGAGGACAGGAACTACTTTTGCATTTCTTTGTGCTCCCCAGCTTTTAGCACAGTACCAGGTACCAAGTAGTCACTTAATGGATGTTTGTTGTTAATGACAATATCAATCAATCAATGATTAAGTGCCTACTATGTGCTAGCCACTAGGTACTTGGTATTAGGGAAAAATAGAGAAAAATAGAGAAAAATGAAGAAACAATTCCCTCCCTCAAAGTGCTTAGTTTTTGTTAGAGGAAACAACCAACACACACACACACACACACACACACACACACACACACACAAATAAAGTACATCGGAAATCAACACTTTATTTAGGGGAGAAAGAGGTATGGGGCATAATACCCTAGCAGCACCTCTATTCAATCATCACTAGAATCCTATGCATATCAGAGTCACAAAATCTCAGTTAGAATAATATTTATAGGTGGCATCTATATGTTTTTTTTTAAGTTTTGAAAGTGTTCTACAAATAGTAGCTGATTTTATCCTCACAACAACCTTCGAAGTGAGTACTAATCTTTCCCATTTTACAGATGAGGAAATTGAGGCAGACAGATTAAATGCCTTACCTAGGGTCACTTAGCTAGTAAGTGTCTGAGGTCACATTTGAGTTCAGGTCTTCCTGACCCCACTCTATTCACTGTGCCAATCTCAGTGACCAATCTAATTCAATTCCTAAAAAGTGACCATCCAGCTAGAGCAGTGTATATGGCATTCAGGGTGTCTAGTTAAACAGGAAAACTAACTATCAGCTCCCTTAACTTCCCCCTGCATTTCCTCCTTTAGAGTGAGGAATGACTTTCACTTGGTCAGCTCCTCCACTCTGCCCCTCAGGAGGTCATGGAACAGTGGGGAGAAAGAACTCTGTCTGAGGCACCTGAGGGCAAAGTACAGCAGAATTTCCACCTTGAATGTTCTGTCTGTTGCCAGGAGCTGCTCAGTGTCCAGCACTAAGCATGGTTGGAGATGTGAATAAGAAATAACCAGGCCATGTGGGTAGTTCAAGGAAGAACTCCCAACTCCTTTTATTGGTTCTTAGGACAAGGTTGTTTTTTTTTTAAATTAACTTTTGTTTATTTTTAGTTTTACATCATTCATTTCCACAAAATTTTGAGTTACAAATTTTCTCCCCGTCTTTCTCCTACCTACCACCCCAAAACAACGATTCCACTGTATGCCCCCTCCCCCAATCTGCTATCTCTTATATCCTCCCCCATCACCCCTCTGACTTTCAGGTAGGACAAGATCGATCTCCTTACCCCAGTAAGGAGATTATTTCCCAGTTGCATGTAAATAATAGTAATAATAATAATTATATATATATATATATATATATTTTAAAACATTTAATTTTAAAACTTTAAATTCTAGATTCTTTTCCTTCCTCCCTCATGGGGACAAGGTTTTTATAGAGCAATGAGACAAATGAAAAGGATTCAAGTTTTCTTATCATCATCTTAGTCTGTTATATCCTGGAAGTAGCACAGAATAGAAAATTAAATAAGGATTTGTTATCTAGGTGACTAAAGTCTTAGGGTAAAACCTTTGATCTAGTCCCCAAGTACCTCCTAATGCAGCCACAATCATAAATGCATACAATCAAGAGCAGACTTCAAAGCAAAAGCCACAATCATCAAAGGTATCACACTTAGAGCTGACCACCCCGAGACATCTAAGTGCTGAATCAAATATTTTGGCTCTCAACAGTTTGTCTCTCTTAATGAAGAACAAGATTAAGAGCTAAGAGTCTCAAAGAAGTAATGGAGTTGATGCAGTGTACCACCATTAAAAAACGGGGGAGAGAGGACTCAGGCATAGGCTTTCTGAACCTAACACCAGGGTTCTATCCACAACTTCACAAAAGCCTTCCAGTGGTCTCATCCAAGTTGGATACACTTTGGGTTGATGCAAATTGCAACCTCTTCATGACTTCCCATATTGTGTGGCTCATCTTCATGTCCTTCTATTAATCCTTCCGAGACAGTAAGGGCAAGACATGGAGGACTAACCTCATATACTACTTTGATAGGCTAGTAGATCAGGAGAACAGAGTATAGTTTACCTAAGTTCTAGCAAAGCATTTAACTAAGTCCCTCATGCTTTTTTGTTGTTGTTGTTTGGACATTTCAGTCCTGTGTGACTCTTCATGACCCACTTTGGAAGAGATACTGGAATGGTTTGCCATTTCCTTCTCTAGCTCTATTTACAGAAAAAGAAACTGAGGCAAAGAGGTTTAAGCAGCTTGCTTTGTATCACAGAGCTAATAAGTGTCTTATGCTGAATTTGAATTCGGGAAGATTAGTCTTCCTAACTTTGGGCCCCATGCTCTATCCACTGTACCATCTAGCTGCCCTAAGCATGTCCCTAGCATGCTTTATTAGTAGACAAAATGAAGAGATTTGGATGAGACGATAGTTCAATTAGGTGGACCCCAAACTGACTAGTTGACCAAACCCTAGAAGCAGTAATTCACAAATTAATATCAGCTGAGAAATGATTTCCAATTTATTTTGTTCTGCAAACCCCTTTCAAGAACAACAATAAAATATGTTGTGAACTCCTAGGGTAATTTGGCATATTACTTATAATATTCTTTTGTATTAATTTATTAAGTGCTTGTAATAACTATAATAATAACTTTTGCCCCCCAAACCTCCAAATGAAAATTTATATTATGCAATTATAATTATGTTATATATATATTTTTGTTCTGCCTAAAATTATGAAAACTCTAAACACAAAATTATACAACTCTATAAAATATTTGTAAATATTTTATGTGAAACATTATGTAAGATTAAAAAAAATTGAGCAAGCTCTCATAAGCTTACTATTATCTGCAAGATTTCATATTAAAATTCTTTATGTTATAAATTTTGTTGAAGATAAATAACATTTTAATACAATAAGTTACAACTTGAAAGATGTTTAACAAAATATGATATTCATATATAAGTGTAATTTCAAAGTTGGACTTTTTTATTTGAAGGTTTATGATATTTGGTTCAACACCAGATAAAGAGTTTTAAATCTGGTTCTTCATTAAGCTTATTCTGTATTCTTATTTAAATGAGGAGTAATGTAAAAAAAAAATGCTCATTCACATAAACGTGTGGTAGGAAATGGTAGGAGAATTTCACAGTCTATCTTCTAAAGGAGTGTGTGTATATACATCTGACCATCCATTAGGAATCATTTTAAGCTTGAATGTCAAACTCTTGTAAGGGTTTGGAAACAATTTGATGACAGGTTGAGGAACTACAAGAACATTATACTTAGAAGTGGTCAAAGTTTGGTGTAATTGTTATACACATACAGGAAGTGTCGTGTATATGATTATGACAGTTTCAAAATGCTGTAGAAACACACCCATAATATTTTAAGCATGAAAGTGCTTGCTTTCACAGAGGAAAAAACAATTGAATAATTATTTATTGCTTAAGTCACCACTAAAGATTTTTTAGTATAAAACCCCAGGTGGTTCACAAACCCCTAAATGGTAGCCATTGACCTAGAGGGAAGTCTCCAGGGACTTGTGTTTGGTCTTATACTATTCAGCATTTTTACTGATGACTTAGATGAAGCCCCAGGAGGTATACTTGAAAAAAGTACAGACGGCTCACGGCTCGTTCATAAGCTGGATGACAGCGTCGGCATCCAAAAAGATCTCATCAGACTGGAATATTGGACTCAGTCTAGGAAGATTATATTTGGGGAGGGGATATAAATATAAAGTTCTTTGTATGGGTTAGGGAAATCCATTTTGCATTTCAAGATGGGGGAGGTAGGCTGAGACAATAGTTCAATTGGAGGATAAAAATTGAAGACAAAAAATGGTGTTGAATACAGACTGAAGGGAAGAGTAGTCCCACTGTGTCTGTCCAGTATTCAGACCCCTTCAGGACCATGTTTTAGGAAGAATATATTTAAATTGGAACAAGTCCATAATAGTGTGACCAGAATGCTTAAAGTCCTCCAGAACATGTCCTATGATGATCAGCAAGGCAATTATGGCATTGAAAAATAGGTCTGGAGTTAATGAATCCTAATTTCTAATCTTATCTCCAACATTTACTAGCTGAGTGACCTTGGACTAGTCACTTAGCCTTTCTGAATCTCAGTTTTCTTACCTGTAAAATAGAGAAAATAACTGTGCCTACCTGACAAAGTGGCTTTGAGGATCAAGTGAGATCATTTATGTAAAAGTGCCTTGCCTGGATGATTGTAAGAGCTTTTAAAAAATTGGGTCAGCTAGGTGGCTCAGTAAATAGAGCACTGGCTCTGAAGTCAGGAGGACCTGAGTTCAAATTCAGACTGAGACACTTGATAACTTAACTAGCTGTGTGACCTTGGGCAAGTCATTTTAACCCCAATTGCCTTGTCTTTCCCTTTCCAAAAAAATAAATTTAGTTATATTTAAATTTTTCTTTTTATTCTGAAATAAACATGAAACAAAATGAACCCTTCTATATGCATAATAGAAAAAAAAAAAAGAGGAATGTACATGAAACTGGGAAGCTCTGTTATGAACAGCTTGTTTGTTTTTTTAAAGAATCAATAAATTCAACATTGTACTAACCTTCTAATTGGTCTCCCCACTTCAAATCTTGCCCTGTTCCAATCTACTCTCCACATTTCCAAAATGATTTTTCTAAAGCACAGCACTTACTACATCCACTGTCTACTCAACTCCAGTGACTTCCTGTTGGCTCCCAGATCAAGCCCCGATGCTTGTTCGGCATTTAAAGCCCTTCATAACTTGATCCCATCTTATCTTTCTGGCCTTGCTGCGCATTAGTCCCCTTTACACATGCTGGGGTCTTGCCAAACGGACCCTGCTGTTTTGACACATGACAGATAGAGCTCTGGGCCTGAGGCAGGAAGACCTGAATTCAAATGCTCCCTCAAATGCTTCTTAGCTGTATTGTTGTACAATTCACTTCACTGGTCAAGCTTGCTTTCCTCCTCTGTAAAATGGAGATGAACAGCCCTCTGCTTCCAGGGGTGTTGTGAGGATCAAAAGAGGGAATATCTGTGAAGTGCTTAGCACAGTACCTGGCCTATGGAGACTCTTAATCAGCGCTTGCTTCTTTTCTTTCTATATCCACTCCTTTCTATGGGTTGCCCCCAATGCCAGGAATGTGTTCCTCCTTCATTTGCCCCTGTTGGAATCCATGGTTTCCACTGTGACCATTTAAAGGGCTTTCCTTTGGTTCTTTTAATAGCTTGGGGACATTAGCAGAGCACTCAGGTGGCCCATCCATCATCTCCCTTTCTTGTCCCATGACCAAATCCAATGGAAAGAATACTGGCTCTTGGTTCAAATCCTAACTCTGATGTTACTGACCATGTGACCTTAGGCAAGTTGATTAAAAAGGGGGCTGACCCAGCGGGTCTCTGAAGTGCCTTCCAGTTCTAGAGCCAGGAACTTCTTTTGTGCCACAAATCCTCATTGATGACATACCCTATGCTCACTCAGCTTTTACTTTCAACCAAAGACCTAGTGAAGATCAGACCTTGGAGGCTTTGAAAAAAGCATGACAATTCCTCTTCCTGTCCCAGAACTCCACCTTGGACCTGCTCCAGGAGTGGAAAGAAGCAACTCCACCTCTCCCAGAGTTCCTTCTGAGTGTACCTTTTATCTGGTGTGATAAATTTACCCAGCCCATCCCTGTAAATGCAGAGCTCTTGGCTCTGGGCCATAGCCTGCCTATAAATATGAGCCTGTGAAAGATCCCCTGGCATGTCCAGAGAGGAGAGAGAACCTGAGAAGTCTTGGATTCTGGGAATAGAATTTTAGGGAGCAGGAAAAGGCAGTAATACTGAGAAAAGATAAGTCAGTTCATTTCCCTTTGTATGTAGGCCTGGCTTTCCGGGACCTACAAAGTCATCTGAAAAGAGAGGAGGGCAACAAGAAGCTTTAATAGTAATCTCTCTCCCTCTCTCTCTCTTTCTCTCTCTCTCTTTCTCTCTCTGTCTCTGTCTCTCTCTTTGTCTCTCTCTCCCTCCCTCCTTTTTCTCCCCTAAAACCAGAGGCTTCCAAAAGGACTAAATACTGCATGGGAAAATGGGCCTAATCTTTGTTCTGGGCACCATGTTCCTGCCCATGCCCTCTGAGTACATGCATGTACGTGTGTAAGTATGTGAGTGTGAGTGTGTGTGTGTGTGTGTGTGTGTGTGTGTGTGTAGCTCAGATGCTCTACAGGGAAATTCAGGTTTGATCCTGGGGGACCTTGTTCCACAGAAGCTTGGGATGATGTCAGCCTGCTGCTCAGGGATCTAGGTGAGCTCAGGCTCCTGGGGGAGTTGGAGGTGGAGAACACGGTGTTGTCACCACCTGGAGGAGTACAGTGAGCTTAGACTCAGAGGAGAAGGTAGTCCCTGAGGATGTAGGGGTGACAAACACAGCCAAAACATTCTGTGGCCAAGAGATGCCCTGGGAGAGGGCTTGTTACCTCTCAGGATCAGGTGAGAAAATATTTGTAAAGTGCTAAGCACAGTGCCTGGCACCTGGTAGGAACTTAATAAATACTTGTTCCCTTCCCCCCTCAATCCATTAGCCAGTTACTATTGGATTTTCTGTACTTGAGTCTGATGGGAGAAATACAGCTCTGGCCTTAGGAAATGCTCAGTCTTCTGGGGGTTTTACAGGCCCTGCCCTCAGGGAGGCTCTGATCTGGATGGGGAGACAGGACATATATTTACATGTGAAATCTTCCTCTAAAAACACTCAGCAGGCTTGTAGTCCCTTTCATGTCCTGCTAGACTGCAGCGGTTCTCAATCTGTGGGTTATGTTCAATTTGTAACAATGAAAATACATCCTGCATATCAGATATTTACATTACGATTCATAACAGTAGCAAAATTACAGTTATGAAGTAGCAACGAAAATAATTTTATGATTGGGGGTCACCACAACATGAGGAACTGTATTAAAGGGTCGTGGCATTAGGAAAGTTGAGAGCCACTGTGCTAGAGTGTGAGCTCTTTCTTAGTCAACTTTACATCCCCTAAGGAGCATTGGTTGCACACAGTAGACCCTCATTATCTGATTAGTCATTTGAGTAGCAAGGGTGCCAACGGCATGGTATTTGTGGGCTTCTCTATGGACTAGATCCCTGGAGCAATGGAAGGACAGTGGTGCTCTCAGCAGAGAAGGGCAAGTTTGGAGAAGAGGTGGGTTTTGGGAAGATAATCAGTTCCATTTTGGAGACACTGAGTTCAAGATGTCATTGGACCATCCAGATGCCTAATAGTCAGTTCATGATGGACACTGGAATTCAGAAGAGAGATGAAGGCCACAGACATACATCTCCAAGGATCTGTAGACATAATAATTGAACACATGGAAACTGATGAACTCACTGAGAGAGTACAGAGAGAAAAGATACAGTTAGGTGATTGGGAATAGACAGTGACCTGGCAAAAGAGCCTCAGAAGGCACAGCTGGACAGGTAAGGGTAGAAGCAAGAGAACCCAGATAAGAAAAGGAGATAGCCAATAGTTTCAAAAGCTAAAGAGAGGAGGTAAAGTAGAATGAGACTCAGAGAAAAGCCAGAGAAGCTAAACACAAGGAGATTGTTGGTAATTTTGGAAAGAGCAGTTTAGGAAGAGTGGGGTCAGAAGCCAAAGTGAAAGGGACATAAAAGGGAAGTGAGGAAATGGAGGTAACTAGAGGAGATGACTCTGTCTAGGTATTTGGAAGTGAAAGAAAATTACCTTGCATTTATTTACTTGTATAAATATTGTACTTTGCAAATAGGTTGTAAGCTGCTTGAGGGCAGGGCTTGTCTTTGAATTCTGTCTGGTACATGGATTGATGGATTGAAAGGGTGAAGAGATAGAGGAAAATGCCTTACAAGGGTCTGTTTAGAGATGGGAGAAGTCTGGGCACGTTTGTAGTTAAGTGGATGGGATACAGTGGATACATTTTAAATTTCCGCTCCCTTCCACTGAAACCACTTGGACTCTGCTCCTGGGTCCCTGGGTTCTGATAGTTAGCTTTTGCTTTTATTTTACCTTGCCCTGAATGAAGGCTCCATTTCATTTCCTGGACACATTTTTTTGGGGGGCGAAGGGCTAAGCCAGGTTAAGTGACTTGCCTAGGGTTACATAGCTAGTAAGTGTCTGAGGATGGATTTGAACTCAGGTCCCCCTAACTCCAGGGCGAATGCTAGATGCTCCATCCTGGTCATTTTCAAAGCATCTCCCAGCTTCCTTTTACATGTTGTTTACTTTCGTTAGAATGTGAACTCCGTGAAGTCAGGGACCATCTTGACTGAACGTAATTGTATTCCCATGAGAGTGCCTGGTATATATCCCAGCAGAGTGCCTGGTATGTATCAAGTGCTTAACAAATATTTCATTCATTCATTCATTCATTCATTCATTCATCCATCCTTGGTAGAAGGAAAGCCCATTCTTTTTTCAGAGACTGGAGCAAAAGATAATAGAGTTTGGGGGAATAGTGGAGAGGGGTACAATTGGAGAGAAGAAGGATCTTGCTTATTCAGGATGGCCTCAGTTTTCTCAGTAAAATAGGAGGAGAGGTCCTCTGCTGAGAGAAAGGAGGGGATTGCGTAAGAGGTTTGAGGACAGAAGAGGTCTGGCATAGCCTTTGTGAGAAGTGTGAGAATCATTCAGGGATGAATAAAAGAACGTCTATACATCAGGGAGGGTCGGATTGATCGGGTAACAAGTTTACACTGTATCTCCAAGTATCCGTGTGTGGACATTGACTAGATCAGTTGGAGGGTGCCCTAAGATAAGATCGTAGTGGGGATTGAAACGCTAGAGTTGTCCAAGGTGGAATTGGCGAGTGTTATCAGACTCATTTCATCGAAGGGAGACTCAGAGATGTTGTGACTTGCCCACGACATACTTAGGGGGAGGGGTGTAAGGTGGTGGAAATGTAGGAGGCGGCCAGGTAATGAAGGGCTGCGTGACTTCGGCAGCCTCAGTTTTCTCATATGTAAAGGTACCTTTTCGTTTTCTGTGGTGGCATTATATCACTACCCTATTGGTTAAGTTCAGCCACGTCCACTTCATCGGTCAGTCAGTCAACAAGCGTTTATTGAGATCCTACTCTGTGCCCGGGCCTGGGCTAGGCGCTGCGGAAGTAAAGAGAGACTGAGGGCAGCCCCTGCCCTCGGTGAGCTGCCAGTTTCCACTGGAGGGAGATGCGAAGAGCGCTGGCTGAGCTTGGCGCCCCAGGATCTGGGCGCTTCCTCCTCGGGTGGCCCGGGAGAAGCCCCTTCCCGGCCCCGGGCCTCAGTTTCTCCCTCTGTAACACGAGGAGTGGCTTCGGATGCCCCTGAAGTCCCGCAGCCCACGAGAGCGGGGGCAGGCGGAAGGCGGACGAGGACCACATCTCCCGGCAGGCCGCGCGCGCGGGGCCGCACGGCGCGGGGCGGGGTCTGGGCGCGCTGACGCCTGGGGGCGTGTCAGGGGGCGGGGCCGTTGCTGGGCGGCCGAGGCTGCTGCGGAGGGGCCGGCGAGGCTGCGAGGCTGCGGGCGGCTCCGAGCGCGGCAGCGGGCGCGGGGAGGCCGGGGCGCCGGCAGCGGCGGCGCGAGGCGGGGCGGGGCGGGCGCCCGGCCCATGGAGCGGGGAAAGATGGCGGAGGCGGAGAGCCTGGAGACGGCGGCGGAGCACGAGCGGATCCTGCGGGAGATTGAGAGCACGGACACGGCCTGCATCGGGCCCACGCTCAGGTAGCAAGCCGGGGCCGGACCGGGCCGGACCGGGCCGGACCGGGGCCGGGGGAGGGCCGGGGGAGGGGACGGGCCGGGGGCACCCCGCCCCCCCAGGGACCGGGGCCTCGGGGAGGGGGAGCCGGTGCTGGGAGAGGGGCGTCCCGCTCCCTGCTGAGAGGGGGACCCCGCCCTGGCCGGCACCCCCCATTGGAGAGCTCCCTGGGGGAACAGCCTTCCCCATGGGAGCCCCAAGAGAGACACTCCCAAAGGCAGGACCCCCGCCCTCAGAGAGAGACAACCCCAGGAACCGGAGTCCTGTCCCCAGAGAGTGAGACAACCTCAAGGGCACCCCTGCCCCCCAGAGAGAGATACCTCCCAAGGGCAGGAGGCCCACCCCCAGAGAGAGAGATACCCCAAGGGCAGGACCCCCACCCCCAGAGAGAGAGAGATACCTCAAGGGCAGGACCCCCACCCTCAGAGAGCCAGATCCCTAAGGGCAGGACCCCCGGAGAGTGGGACATCCCAAAGGGCAGGACCTTCACCTTGTCCAAACCTTCCCTCCTCCGCCCACACCCCCCCCTGTGGTTCCATCCCAGAGTGACACCCCCCCCCTGCCCCAACCCCTCCCTAGGGGATTGCCCTGTCTCTTTCCATTTCCACAAGAGCAGGACCCCCACAGAGAGCAAGACTCATCCAGAGCAACCCTCTGTCCCCCTGCCCACTCCATCCTTGCCCTTAGGGGCAACCCTCCCCAAGCTTCAGGATCTCCCATCAGTTCCCAGCTTGTTCCTGTTAAACACAACCTCCTCCTTCCCCAAGGGTCAAGCCCCCCATTCAGGAGCTAGAGGCCTCAGAAGGGTAAGACACCCCCTCCCCAGAAGGAGTGCCTTCTGTTCTCATACCCACCCTCCTCATTCTCTTTCCCCCTGACTGCCCCCTGTTAGGGGGCTCCCTTTCCCAGCCACATTCCTTCTTCAAAAAAGGAGCTGCCTCCTCCCCCCAGGACTGACTGCCCCCCTCACCCCTCCCTGCAGGCACCTCTCTTCCTTCCCCCTATAGCTAGACACCCTGCCTGGACCATCCTTCTCAGTCAGACCTTACTCTCTCTCTTAGGAACCAGACTCTCCCTCTAGTGAGACCCTCCTTCCTGTCCAAGACAGGCAGGCACTGTACCCTTCCCCCATCCAGATTTTCCCTCTCCCTTCCTAAGCATTCTTCTCATTTAGTCAAGACTCTTCTTCCAGTCCCTCCCCAGTGAGACCCTTCATTTGAGCACCTTTACCTTCCACATTAGGAAGCTCCCCCCCCAGGGCCCCCTTCTAAGTGAAGTTTTCACAGGCATTCCCAGAGACAGCCTCTTCCCTAGGATCTAATTCTAAAACTCCCAAGATGTTTCTTGTCTTCCTTCTCCTCAGCTATAGCCACAGCTATAGGAGATGCTTTCTCTCTTGGGGAAGACTGACCTTCCACTGGACACTGCCCCCTACCCCCATCCCTTTTCTTTCTTTGCCATTCTAGAGAGTCAGTCTCCTCCAGGAGTGACCCCCTTCCTCCCTTCCTTCATCCCCAAGCCCTGTCCAGCCCCTCTGGACAGTCAAGTTCCCCTACTAGCAGTGTTCTTCTGCTCAGGCCCCCCAACCACTTCCCTAGGAAAAGTTTCAGCTCCTTGGGAGTCTGGCTCCCTGAACAGGGAGATCTCTGTCTCCAATCAGGGTCTCCTAGGAGAGGAGAGATACCTTCCCCCATCAACAGACTTCTGTACCCTTCCTCTTTGGATCCTCTGGACAGTCCCCTCTTCCATTCAGCTTTCCTCAGGAGGGTTAGCACCTCTCCACACACATTTCTCACAGACAAATAGTCCCTCAACCCCTTCTGCAGGATAAACTTCCTCCCAGCACTAGCCTATCCCCTCTTGAGTAAGACTTTTCCAGGATCAAGTTCCATTCCCCTAGAAGGGATGCTTTCTCCTACCACGTAGCCCCTTTGTAGAGTAAGGCTGGCCTGAGGATCAAGACATCCCCATCCTCTTCCCAAAACAAGTTGCTTTGGCCAGTTAGACCTACGTCTCCTCGTCTCCTCCGCTAGGCCCCCATTACCATATTCAGGAGTGATTCCCTCCTCCCTCTTCTCTAGAATCAAACTTCCTTGGGGTTGAAACATCCTCTCCCAAGGTAAGATCCAGCCCCTGCCCCAGCCACTTTAGAGATTGACTGCTCTGAGAGGCAAACATGCCAGCCCCTCAGGAAAGTCAAGGCAGCCCCTGAACCCTGGGAGTGGGATTAATACCCACATGTCAGCCTTCCACAGGAATTCAGCCCCTCTCGAAATCCCAGCCCCTCAAAACAGACGCCCTGCTTCTCCCTCACTGGGAGACTGTCCTTCCTGCCCACAACTTCGTTCATCCCTGGGGAGTGAGGGAGGGCTAGTCAAACTCTCGCCTAAGGCTCAGGCCTCTCCCTCCTCCCCACCCAAGCACCGGACCCTAGCACTTACACAGCGATTTAAGCTTTGCCAAGAGCTTTTCATTACACCCCATTTGATCCAGTAGCTCTCTGGGGGGGCTGTTATTGTCCAGTTTGTACAGATGAGGAAACAGAGGTTGAGCTGGTAAGTGACTAGTGCAGGGTCATAGTTAGTGGGACCTGAGGCAGGCTTTGAAGTGAGACCTTCCTGGCTGAGTGTGGCCCTGTCTGCTGGCTCACCCTGTGCCTCACCCGCTCCCCCTGACTTCCCTTTATCTCCTGGCACTCCTCAGCTTTGGTGCTCCTCTCTTCTTTGTAAAGAACTAACCCAAATCCCCAGCTTCTCCACTTCTAGTCTCTGTCCCCAGCCTTTCAGCGTGGAACTACTTAATGTTTCTTCTTAATTCAGCAGTTCCATAAAGAATTTGATCATGGAACCCTTCAGGCCCAGGAAATCAATCGACCCGCCTGTGTCACCTGGTATTCTGGGAGGAGGTGGGATTAAGAGACATGCCTGGACAGGGGGGAATTTGGAAGCAGATGAAGAGATTCAGTCTCCTTCCCTGCCATACACATTCTCCTGTAACAAACCTTTCTGACCCATGATTTCATGTCTCTACTTTGGAGGGAAGAAAATCCAGCAGGCATCAGAAACTGGAGACCAGGCCCTGGGACCTGCTGCCCCTGCCCCCACAGGCCCCCCAGCCAGCGCTGTCTGTGAGTCTGTCCAGCTGGAGGCCTTCCCTCAGCACTGCCCACTGGCTTTCCTTCCCCTTATGTGCAGATCTGCTCATCTGGGAGCTTTCTCTTCAACTGAGCCATCAGCCTGCCTGCCTCTACACATATGGGGAGGGGCCCGTGTCTGCCCTCGGCACCTGGATGTTCTCCTTGTGGGTCATTAGCATTCCCCAGCTTTCTTTCACTTTGTCTTTATGAGCAGGCCTCCTCCCTTCCCCTCCTTGCTTCCCCTCCTCCTACTCATCCCACTCATCCCACTCCCCTTCCCTCTGTTGTCCCTGGTGGCAGAACCAGGAGCCATTGGTCCTAGCCCTGATGGGGGCAGCAGGTGCCGACTCTTTTGTGTGGCAGCCAGTGTGTGCCAGCTTCCATCCCCAAATGGCATCCTCATCTGTGCTGTCCCAGTCAGAGCGGCAGCGTGGACAGCCCACCCACTCACCTCTCCAGCCTCTTCCCCACCTCAATAAACAGGAATGATCCAGAGGCAGCCAATTCTACCTTCCCTCCTGCCCAATGGAAACATTGGTGCGAGTGGCCCCTTCCTTTCTGCCCTCAGTCTCTGTCTCCTCTAGACAGGTACGAAAGGTGCTCTTGGTCTCTCCCTAGGCCCCTGATGTCACTGTCTGAGGTCCTAGGCACTTAGCTGTTCTGCCAGTGGGAGCCCCCTATGCATGAGGCCTGTGCTTCCTGCTCCTTCAGTCCAGCCCCGGGCTCGGGGACAGCAAGCAGTCACATTGCTGGAGCTGTGCATGGGCCATCAGAAGCACCCAGCGTCTCTCCGGCCTCTAGCCTCAGCGTGATCTTGGGCAGGAACACCACACCTATGGCCTCAGTTTCTTTTATATTCAGTGCAGAAGTAGGCTTGATAATCCTAAAGTTTCATTCCTGGACCTACTGCTGGCAAGACCTGGTGACACAGTGGAGAGAACCCGGGCCTGGAGTCAGGAGAGAGCCCAGTGTGAATGTGGCCTCAGACACTGCCCAGCTCTGGGGAACTGGGCAAATCCCTTACCCTCTGTTTGTCTCAGTTTCCTTATCTGTCAGATGGGGATGGGAGCAGCACCCCCATCACAGGTTGTTGTGAGGCTCAAGTGAAAGCCTGTTTGAAAGGAGCTTTACTCAGTGCTTGTTTCCTCCCTCCCCTCACCCCTCGCCTATGAGACGCCTCCTCAGGGGGGACACCCTCCGGCCTTGACCTTACATAGAAGATTGCAGTCCTCTTCCTTAGCCAGCTCCTTCTGGAGGCGAGCTCTCCCTCTCCACAGCCCAGCCCCTTCCCCAGAACAGGCTTCAGCTTCCGGGAAGCTTGGCTCATCACAGTGGCTGGCATACAGCAGGCGCTTAATCATTGCTTGTTTCTTTACTTAACTCTGTGGTCATCTGTCTCTGATCCTTGCCACCAGTGATCTTGTTGTAGCCTATAGACCCACTTGGCAGTATTCACGTGCTCCCTGTTTCCTGGTTTGGGGGTTGGCTTCCTTCCAACCTGAAGGAGGAGGAGCTGCTGAGAAAATCCTTGTGCCAAGGACAGCGCCGTCCCTCCCTTCGCCTTTCTTCACAATCTTGGTGTCTCACTTTGACCACATACGGTCAGTTAGCAAACCTTGTGATTTCTAAGGCTCCACAGCATCCTTTAGATTGGTCGCCTTCTTTCCGCCCACACAGCCACTCCCTTAGTCAGGCCCTGCTCGTCTCCTCCCCGGACAGCTCCCAGGGCCTTTCCAGTTGGCCCCATCTGGTCTCTTCTTCCTCCAGGCCATCCCCATATAGCCACGGAGGGACTTTCCTGCATTGTAGATCTGGCTGTGTCCCTCCCGAGCAGGCCAGGGACTCCCCATTACATTTGTCTGTAGCCAGATACACACATGTACATTTGGCCCGAGCCTCCTTGACCTGTCTCTGCTCCTTCCCCTTTGGACACTTATGCATCGGCTGCTTCCCAGGCCTGGAATGCTCTTCCTCTTCCAAGCCCACCTTCTGCATGAGACCTTTCTAGCCACCCCTCTCCCCAGTTATTAACACCTTCTCCCTCAAGGTGACCTTGTCCTTGTCATTTCTGCATTGTTTTACATGGCTGTGTGTGTGCGTGTTTGCCTTTTGTTAGTGTTTAAGTTTCATGCTGGCAGTGATGGTTCCTCTTCTCTAATTGTTTCACTAAAGTCTGTCATGACATCAGTACAGTAGGATCTTAATAAATGCTTGTTGATTGACTGTGAAAAGGGGTTGGTGTCTTTTTTGCTGCCGTCACTACCTTGCCAGGTAAATGACTTGCCCTTCCTGCCTCGTTAAGGAATGTCTGGGATACCCACACTGAGCGCACGTGTTGCTGTGACCCACTGTCATTCTCTGCATCTTGATCCTACAGTGCTCTTTCTCCTGCCCTTTTCAAAGAGTAGAACTTCAGGAGAAGTTCCACATCATACACAGGTGTTGTGCTTATGGCATTTATTGGCCAAGAGCTCTTCTCAGGTTTTTCTCTGTGGACCTCCGTCTGGTCAGCTCCTTCTTCCTCCTTTGTCAGTGGTAGCCATGGGCTTTTTCCAGGAGCAGCTTGCTTCACCAGCTTTGTTGCTCAGGATGGCTGGTGGAATTCTGTTTGCAAGACCATTGTGGTTTATTCAGGAAACATTTATCTGGCACCTCCCATCTGTCCGTGGGGCATGCTGTTAGTGCTGAGGATCTCAGAATCTCATCAAGGAGGGAGAACAGATATAAAATATCATACAAGAGAGGATTGGATAAATAGGCAGAAATTAATAAGCAGTGATAACACATAGGATGGAATGGCTAGGAACACCAGAGAAGGGTTTATGAGAGGACTTGATGAAGAAGGCATTAGAGTGCAGACTTAAGGTGTGGGGCAGAAGGCCTTACTCAGAGTCCCAGCTAGTCTGACCATTGACAAGTCACTTAACCTTGGAAAGGCCTCCAATGACAGGAAAATTGGATGAGATGATCTCCAAGGTCCCTTCCAGATAGAATAATCTGTGATTGTATAACCTTCAATAGGTAGAGGCTGTTTTAGATGTATGTAAACAAATGGGAAAGCACAGAATGTTTGGGGACAGCCATTGGTTTGGTTTAGTGAGAGAGAGAGAGAGAGAGCTGTTAGAGACAAGATTGGAAAGGTGGGGTAGAACTGTAGAGTCTGAGCAGTATTTGGTGGACAGTGGAGAGTAATCAGAGGTTTTTGACTAGAGAAGAAAACAGTCATTGGTATCCATGGAGAAGAGTTCTCCAGCAGGTGAGATACAGGACAGGTAGGGATGAGGCTGGAGGCGGGCTGTGAAGTAGTCTATACCAGAGGCACTGAGGGAGGTTATTGGTAAAGAGAGATTGCCAGCCAGATTTGGGTAAGTGGACATGCGGATCTTGGCCATGCTTCTTAAACTGTGGGTCGTGACCCCGTGTGGGGTCTAAGAAGCACTAAAGGGGTCGGAGTGGAAAAAGGTTGAGAAGCCCTGAGTCCAGAGCAGGAGGCCAAGGTGATTTAGTTGACAAATGGGTAACTAGAACAATTTATGAAGAGGAGCAAGTTTAGGAGGAAGGAGGAGTTTTATCTTTGAGATGTCAGGATATGTCGGCATTTCAGATGCTGGTGGAATGTCCAGGTGTAAGTCTCCAGCAGGCAGCTGGGCTTTGTGCTAACCCATGAGCTAAATAAAGTACTCAGCTTGTCATAGCCATGAGGGCTTTGTCTAATCCTGAATTCATGCGTTACCGTCCCCTCCTGTCTCCCTGTCACAGTTGTCTGGTAAGGTTTCCTTCGAGGTTTCCAGCTGTCATTCTCTCCTGACTGGCCTTTCTCATGTTGGAAGTACCTTTTCTTGAGATCTTTCTCTTTCTCGGTGTGTCATATTTGTTTAAAGAATCTGAGAGAGGGGGTCACGGTGAAGTCCGTTCATATTGAAGTATGACTTACTCGGTGCTGAGCTGTTCTTGGTAGGGTTAGTTTTTTAGCTCATGAAGAAAAGGGAAATCACTGGTCGTGTTCAGTGCTGCTCACTCTCATTTAACGATGATAAAAACAAGTCATGGGACAGAGGTTTTTTCTCTGTTTGCTTCCATCTTTGAGGGGTTACTTTGTGTAATGAAGGAGAAGTGGAAACACTTATGGCTTGTTACAGCCAGATCACCTTCCCTCAAATGCAAATATGGACTTTTTGCTTCTAGAGATCTTTATGAATTTCTCTGGTTAAGTTGCCAGAGGAAAGGCAGCCCAGCAGTGGATGGCGTTCTCAGGAAATTCACAAGCTTTGACTAAGCATGGACTCTTTGCCGGGCCCTCTGTTAGGTCTTGGGGAAAGAAATGAAAATGACATGTTCCCTGCCCTCAAGGAGTTTGTATGGGGTAGGGGCTGGCTCAGAGCATCAGGAAGGCTTCACGTGGGTGGGAGACGGTGCTTGGCCTCAGCTTGGAATAAGCAAGCTTGGGGTCCTAAGAGGCTGAGATGAGTCAATAATTGTTACCTCTTACTTAGTCAAAAACTAGAAAAGAAGGTGATCCTCAGTGGCAGAGTTGGGTCTCTAAGGCCTGCCTTCATTACCAAATGAAATTACTTACTTCATCTAATGGCTTTTCTCCCCAGCTGTGCTTATTCACTCTTTTTTCCCTTCTCTCTGCCTCTCTCTGTCTCTCTCCCTCTGGTTCTCTCTGTCTCTGCCTGTCTGTCTCACTCTTGCAATCAGGTTAAGTGACTTGGCCAAGGCCACACAGCTAGTACATGCCTGAGACTGGGTTTGAACTCAGGCTTTTCTGACTTCAGGGCTAGTGTGCTATTCACTATAACACCTAGCTGCCCCTGTTTATTCACTTTTAAGAGAAGGCAAGTAGATACGGATAGAGCCCTGGGCTGGGAGTCGGGCAGACTTGAGTTCAGATGTAATCTCCAACACTTATTAGCTGTTTGCCCTTGGGCAAATCCCTTAACCTCTGTTTGCCCTTAATGCATCATCTGTAAAATGGGGGTAATAACCTGGCTACCAGGGTTGTTGTGAGGACCAAATGAGATCATCTTTGTAAAGTGCTTGGCATCCAGTAGGCACTTAAGAAATGCTTGTTTCTGTCCTCCTTCCTGTCTGCTAAGCTTAATGTCCCTTGAGACAAGTACCTGCTTAAGGAGTTTTCGGCTTAGAGCCGGGAACCAAAGAGCAGTAAGTCGATCCTGGAACATTCTTTGCAAGGCCAGATCTCACCTGCTTATATGTTCATGGGAGTTCACAAGGGGTTGAGTTTCTACAAATCTCATTCTGCACATGCAAGCAATTTAGCAAAATGAAAATGAGCAGTTGGCTCCGATAGGATGTTTATGGGAAGCTCTTGACTAAGATCTCTTTAGATCAGCACCTGCTTCAGGATTTTTATTTTTTGAAACTTTGTTTATGCATTTAGTTATTTTGCAGTTGAGCAACTGTGGATCCTTTGGATGGCTGTTTGCTACATTGGTCTGAGTTAATGCCTGAGCTCTGTTAATAAATCCTTTGTCTCCTGAATAAACCCCAATTCTTCCATCTGCACATGGGCAGTGTTCTCCAGTGATGATGCTATTGATGGGTGGTCAGCTGGAGTTCCCAGCCCTTTGGTACCTCTCAGGAATTCCAGAACACTGTCCCTTGTAACACAAGAGCAAGGGACAGTTCTGTATTTTATGGACTATATCTCTTTCCTGGGATTGGGTTGGATATTTTGGAACCTTGATATGGAAGCTCCCTGAAGCATCCTTGGACCTTTTAAGAGACTCAGACCAAAGTCAAGAACCCATGACAGGACATCCTTACCTGGTTTTGCTTGGGGTTTTTGATGAGAGCAAAGGATGCCCATAGTAGTCTATGTTGGCTATTTAGATGTCTGGGTTAAGTGTTGTTACTCTTTATTCTGGGTCTTTGGGGAAAATAGCAGATCCTGAAAAGTGAAATGTCCCTTAAAACATTGACTTTCCACCAATCCTTGGCTTGTGTGAAACACCAGGGTGAATGATGATGTTCTTCAGATGAAGATCCAGATGCTAACAAAGCTGGGGTCAATTGATTTTGATACTTAGCACCCTTTTAGTAAGATCAGTTATTCTGCCAGTCTGCCGAACCTCATCCCAGACTCTGCTGTGAAAAATCAACATCTTTGCATTCATGTTTCAGCAGAGGCCCCTTGTCCTGGGACCCAGTTAAATGCCAGCTGTATTTGTCCTTGATTGAGGTCCTTGTTGAATGTTTCTGGAAGGGGCTTTTCCTGCAGAGCAGGGACGTTCTCTGAAGGTCCGGACAAACAGACTGATGACAGATTGAATGATTGAAGTTTGTTTTCAGTGAAAGGAAACCTATTCATCCTCTCTTTCCCTTCCCTCTACAAATTCAGGTCAAGGTGCTATCTTATCAGTGTTCCTATTCTCTGATCCATTTGTGGTTTCTGTTCCGGTAGGCTGTATTATTTAGGCTGGAGATTGGCATTCTCTCTGAAGAGTTTGCAGGAGCTGGTAAAGGCTGAGCACGTGTTTTTTTTTTTTAATCTTGTGCCCCTAGCCTTCAACATGCCCCAAGCTACTGTTGTCTGAGTACTGACTGATGCCACTTACTGACGCTAGTAACTTCCGAAAAACTGGAAATGTTTCAGAGCAGGAAGTGCCATGAGAGAGAAGGAAGAGAGAAGAGAATAGTGGGAGCTTTAGGCGTAGGGAGAACCAGGTGAGGACCAGAGGCAAAGGTCATGCTAACTGTTAAGTTAGGTATTGGCCCCTTTAGAAGAACTGATCAATAGTTTAGCCCAACATCCACCAATTTTAGGGGAGGAGTAGAGGGTTGTGAGGACCTTTTGCCTCAGACTCACACTGTGAATGTGATGGGTAAGACTGGCACCCTGACTTCCATGGCTCTTTCCATTTCACTGAATGCTTTCGCTTCACCCTCTCTAGTGTCTGGGAACTTGACAATCAGAACCATCTGTCTGATCATTTTGCTTGGGTGTCCAAATGAGCGCAGTAAGTGACACTCCAAAATATCGGCTATAGACCCGAGTTAGAAAGAAAACTATTTTTTTATTCATTCATTATTTAAATTTAATGTGATTTATCTCCTTTGTGAAATATATTTTTGGGTTTAATAATAGTTCATGCTCAGTAAAAACTTGAACCAGCAGATCTTCAGATGACAGTTGATTCAGTGTTGTTGAATTCTCTTAGTCTGTACTGAAGTGGGTTTTCTTCTTTTGGTATCTTTTATGATAAAATCTGAACTCCTTTTTTCGGAGATGGTGGATAATTCTATTATGTTGTCTTAGCAGAGGTGTTAGTTAGGAACCTGTCTTGATATTTATGACTTTTTTCTTCTATTATAGTTTATGGTTTGGGTTCTTTTTGGAAGCTTCCCTATCTCTTACAGGGCCTTAATATGTTACCATTTCACCATCTCCGGTGTCTGATTTATAATCAGGGAAGAGATGAGGTGTTGGGCATGTCCTTTGGCAGTGAATTCATATTCAGAAATAGAAAACATCAGCGGATTGGGCCACATCTTTGTGGTTTCTTTATTCTTTATCATAACAAAGTGATACACATTGATAATGAAAAATAATTAGTTGTGTGAATCTTTATCTCTGCTCTTTCACCCAACTCTTTAAATATGTTTGCATATATAAAGAGTAGAGTCTTCATTGTCATTTCATTGATATGAAGAACTCCCAGGTGGGGAGACTTCCTTTGCTGGTACATATCAGCAGCTTGGTGTCTTGGGGAGGTGACCAGAGGACTGAGAAGTTAAGTTCCTCGCCCAAGGTCACACAGCTGCTCTGTGTCTGAGGGGGGATTTGAGCTAAGGGTTTTGTTTTGTAACATATGTAACAGAAACCCTGATTCCAGAGAGCACATAAAGAAGCTTTACCGTGAGCAAGTGCAGCTCCCAGTGTGCCCTTCCGTGTATGGTCCTAATTATTATTATTACTCTTTTTGGCTTACCTCCTCCTCTTTTTTATTTCTTAATTTTTCATTTTTAGTTTTCAGCATTCATTTCCACAAGATTTTGAGTTACAGATTCTCTCCCTATTTCTCCCCTACCCCCACCCCAAGATAGTGAACCTACTGAATACCCCTTCCCCCAATCTGTTCTCTCTTATATCCTCCCCTATGCCCCGCCAACTTTCTTTTAGGCAAGATGGATTTCTATACCCCAGTGCCTGATATCTTATTTCCCAGTTGCATGTAAAAAACAATTTTTTTAAAAATATTTGTTTTTAAAACTTTGAGTTCCAGATTCTTTCCCTTCTTCCCTCCTCACCCACCTCCACTGGGAAGACAAGCAATTCAATATAGGTTGTATGTGTGTAATATGCGAAACATTTCCATGGTAGTTATATTGTGAAAGACTAACTATATTTCCCTCTATCCTGTCCTGCCCCCCACT
>CM053585.1:17703302-17720057 GCA_028646515.1 Pseudochirops corinnae
TCCCCCATCCCCCTTTTTATCCCCTTCCCCCATCCCCCTTTTTATCCCCTTCCCCCATACTTTCCTGTAGGGTAAGATACTCAATTGAGTGTGTATGTTATTCCCTCCTTAAGTCAAATTCAATGAGAGTAAGGTTGACTCATTCCCTTTCACCTTCCTGCTCTTCTCCATTTGAACAGTTTTCTCTTGCCTCTTTTATATGAGATAATTTACCCTAAACTATCTCTCCCTTTTTCCTTCTCCCAATATATTCTTCTCTTACCTCTTAATTTTTTTTAGATATCATCCCTTCATATTCCAAGCCCTTTGATCCCTTAATGTAGAAGCTGCTAGATCTTGTGTTATCCTGATTGTGTTTCCACAGTCCTCAAATTGTTTCTTCCTGACAGCTTGTAATATTTTCTCCTTGACCTGGGAACTCCAGAATTTGGCTATAACATTCCTAGGAGTTTTTGGGATCTTTTTAAAGAGGCGATCTATGAATTCTTTCAATTTCTATTTTGCCCTCTGCTTCTAAAATATCAGGGAAATTTTCCTTGAGAATTTCTTGAAGGATGATTTCTAGGCTCTTCTTTTGATCATGGCTTTCAGGTAGTCCAATAATTTTTAAATTATCTCCCCTGGATCTATTTTCCAGGTCAGTGGTTTTTCCAGTGAGATATTTTACATTGCCTTCTATTTTTTTTCCATTTGTTTGGATCTGTTTTATAATATCTTGATTTCTCATAAAATCATTAGTTTCCATTTGCTTCAATATAATTTTGAAGGAATTGTTCTCCTCAGTGAGTTTTTGAAATTTCTTTTCCATCTGGGTAATTCAACTTTTTAAGACAATTCTCCTCCTCATTGGCTTTTTTGACATTTGAGTTAGTCTATTTTTTAAGGTGTTATTTTCTTCAGTATTTTTTTGGGTCTCCTTTAGCAGGCTGTTGACTTGCTTTTCATGATTTTCTTTTTTTTTTCCGCCTTTTTTTTTTAGAGGCGGAAGGCAGGGCAATTGGGGTTAAGTGACTTGACCAAGGTCACATGGCTAATAAGTGTTAAGTGTCTGAGGCTGGATTTGAACTCAGATCTTCCTGACTCCAGGGCTGGTGCTCTATTCACTGCATCACCTACCCACCCGTTTTTCATGATTTTCTTGTATCATTCTCATTTCTCTTCCAATTTTTCCTCTGCTTCTCTTACTTGATTTTCAAAATCCTTGAGCTCCTCCATAACCTATGACCAATTCATATTTTTCCTGGAGTATTTTGATGCAGGAGTTTTGACTTTGTTGTCTTCTTCTGGTTCCATATTTTGATCCTTTTCGTCCCCCAAAAAAGATTCTGTGGTATGATTGTGCTTCTTCTGTTTGCTCATCTTACCATCCAATTACTTGACTTTTGAATTCTTTGCCATGGTAGAACTCTGCTTCCAGAGTGAAGAGAGCTGTGTCCCAAATTTCTGGGGTTTTGCATAGCTCTTGTCAGAGCTGTTGTCAGAGCTGTGAGGGGGACACCCTCTCTACAAGCGCCACAAGCTCTGCCATGCTTTTAGCATTCCTCATCCCAGGACCATGTAACCTAGATCCAAGAAGGTCAAAGCAAGAGTGATTGCCCTCTGAATGGTTGCTTAGTCCTCCTGTGATCTGTAGGCCAGGAACTCCGGAGGCAGCAGTGGCAGCAACCATACCGCTGCCACCTCTGCAACCCCAGGGGCAGGGGACCACATTCTTCTCTCACCCACTTCCAACAGAGTTCCCTACTGAACTTTTACTTTCTCTTTGCTGTTTATGGGTTGAAAAGTCTGAAAACCTACAGCTGCTGGTGATTCACTCTCCTGAAGTCTGCTCTGGCTGGTCTGTGCCACTGGTGAGGGCCTCCCTGAGTCTGGGACTGCGTGGCTCACGCGGGACTGCACTTGGCTCCCAGGTTGGTGGATAGGACCTTCCTGTAGGCCTGCCAGGTTGCCTTAAGCAGGAGTTTTGTTTCTCTTTGTCACTTTGTGCGTTCTGTAGATCTAAAATTTGTTTAGAGTCATTTTTTTTTACAGGTCTTGGTGGTGGTTGGAGCTGGAGCACAAGCAAGTTCCTGCTTTTACTCTGCTGTCTTGGCTCCTCCCCCCCCTTACCTCTTTCTAAGAAACCTCTTTCCTCTTTGGTGTTGGATTGACAGACCACTGCTTTGAATTGAATGAAGCAACTGTTTAAAGAGTATTTTGATTCAGTTTGGTAGCTTTAGGAAATATGCAGACTGAGTTCTGGTTTTAAGTATCTCACTAAGTTTAAAAAAGATTCAATAAAATTAATATTTGTATTGTTAGGGGTCCATCAGTAATTTGATTCATTTTATCTGAACAAATATTTAAAGCTTCTGTTGTTAATATAGTGTTGTTTGTCCTTCTTGCAGAGGACCATGAAATCAGGAAGGTGAGGCCATGACTTGTAAATGGATTGGATTTAAGTGAGGGAGAGCTATGTAAAGTCACTAGCCTCGCTTCTCTCCTCTGGATGCAGATTCTTGGCTCCAGTGGCGAGATATAGATCAGTATGAGTAGAGATGGCCCATATGCTGTGGTAGACCTCAGCCTTTTTAAGTTAAGGTCTTTCCCAGGTCTCAGTTTGTCTAAGGCAACACCCATTCAGTGATTAAGGCTAGGTAAGAAATGAGACTGAGAATGGCCTCTTTTACCTGGTCAGAAAGAAAAAAACCCTTTTGGGAAGGTAAGACCCTCAAGGTTTCTGGCCAAAATGGAAATAATTGCTATTTGTAGTCATTCTGAGCTATCCAGGCCCAAACAAAGACCAAGTGAGGCTTGACCGGGACCTTAATAAATGGTTGTTGATTGAAAGAGGTGGTAGGAAAAGGAATCAGCGTTTAGATAGCTCCTTGTTAAGGTCTTTCCTGGTCTCTAACTGAGGCAGTGATCCAGGCTAGGGTTAATATATAAAAATAACCAGAAGGAAGAAAATGCGGAAAACAAAGAGTCGTTGTGAACGATGGCACCTGTCGCCATGTACTTCTATAATTTACTACCATTTCAGTTTCTGGCTGCCCCGGTTCCCGTCCCTGTTGTGTTCCTTGTTCTGACACTTAATTCCTTCATGACGTTGTGGATTGGCTCAGTCTCTTTCCTTGTTCTATCTCAGAAGATCTAAAAAAAGATTTGTTAGGCACTATTCTGGGAGGTCCATCCCAGTGAAGTCAGATGTGCTGACACTTGTTTGGGCTGAACTCTTATCAGGCAGGCTGACCCCTTTACTGCTGAGAGTAAGGCTCTTCTTTGTCCTCCCCTTGCTGACTTGGGCCATTAGTCACTTAAAGGTCACCATGGCGGTGGAGCCTCTTGCAGATTTTGGGTTTAAAAATCGAGAGCTTTTAGAGGCAGAGCTCTGGGTGTTGGCTGCCTTCCTGTTTGGAGATTGACATTGGCAAGGAAAGTTGTGCCTTTCATCGTAATCATAGGCACCTCCATGAACACAGAGCAGGCTTTGTGTTTTAGTACGTTGTGATTATATCTGATAAGAAGGCAGTTCCTCAGCGGAAGTGCCCCCCCCAGTGCTTTAACATCTAATTTAGCCAATTTCATTGACGAAGGAGCAATGAAATTGTGATTTCTCTGGGAAAATTCTACATGAATGGGTCATTAAAATCCAGGCCTGCCTGGCGTAGGATTTATTGAGGCGACTCATTGGAGGAAGAAAGACTCTGGGCATTTGTGGCGGTTCCCAGGCTCTTCCTCGTGGTCAAAGGAGCTCACATTTGTGAAGTGACAGCCCATGGTAGGTGCCATAGGAGGGCTTGTTCACCCTCCGGCCCCTTTCCTTCCGTCGTGTAGCCTTACAATTCGGTTCTCTTGGCCTTTGGGCAGAACTCGCCTGCGAGGTGAAGAGCTCGTTAAGTGTTTTGTATTGTAGGTTTGTGTTTTTCTTGGTTTTTAGGCCTGTCTGTCTTGGGTGAGAGGAAGAGGCACTTTTGACTGGTTATCTATCACACGCCCATTGTTTACAGTGATCTTCCCTTTTCGGTTGAGCCCACAAGCTTGGTGAGTTTCTCACTGGCTGCCAAGATGATATGTTTTTAGAACTGCGGCTTTGGTAGCGTGGCAGGTCAGCATATCTGTGCTCAGTCTTCTTCCAAGGAGTGTGGAGGAAACAGCTCTTTTGGTGAAGGTCATGGAAAGAGGTTTTCTTTCATTCAGTTTTGTGTGTGCAGCAGTGGAGACAGACGCAAAGTTCAGCAGGAGACCAAGGGGTTGGTTGTCAAACATGGAAATGACTTTGTGGTGTAAACTTAGATTTTGTTAAACAGGTTAATCCCCAGTTTTGATTGTGAGGCAGCAAGAAGCCGAGTGACCCAGGTAGAGGCCATATAGCTATGGAACTGTAACTCCAAATGTTGTATTTAAATTTGGGCTGTTCAGCCTTCTTCTCCAGTCTGGTATTGGTTTAGTTTAGGTCTCTCTGTCTTGAGGTTTTGATTATTTAGATCAATGGTTCTCAACCTATGGGTCGCGACCCCTTTGGGGTCAAATGACCCTTTCACAGGAGTCACAGGGCTTGCCTAAGACCATCAGAAAACACCTATTTCCGATGGTGTTAGGAGGCTCCTTTATCTGTCTCCAGGCGAGTCCACCCACATGCAAACACACCCACATACGACTATTAAAGGGTTGCATTAGGAAGGTTGACAACCACTGATTTAGATCATTTTTGTGTGTTTTTTTTTTTTTTTTTTGCTTTTTGGAGGGCAATTGAGGGTAAGTGACTTGCCCAAAGTCACACGGCTAGTAAGTGTGTCAAGTGTCTGAGGCCACATGTGAACTCAGGTCCTCCTGGCTCCAGGGCCGGTGCTCTATTCACTGTGCCACTTAGCTGCCCCCTCTTTTTTTTTTTTTGAATTTTGATCGTTTTCAATATGCTTGTGTCCAGTGGTTTAAACTTCATGACTTTTTCTCTGCTGGTGCTAGTCTGGGTTATAGCCTGTATTTATCATTCTGCTCAGAGTCATGTTTAATTGTCATTTATTGCGCATTCTGCCTGCCTTTGATATGACTGTCAGGCCCCTTGCAAGAGTGTGATTTGAGAAAATAACAGATGAACTAAACCAGTTCATTGTTCCCTCATTTTTAATACTGACAGGTTTTAATGTGGGACCAGGTGAAAACTGATGAGGATTTTTGGATTAGGAATGGACTTCAAACTTGCCTGGTCCCTGTACCCTGTTGCCATGAACATCTGAGATGTGGTTGTGGAGAGGTGGAGTCAGAATGGCAGCCTGAGGAACAGTTTTGCTTTAGCTCCTTTACATCCTCCCCTGCAATGACTGATAAGAAGTGCCAGACCAAATGCTGATCAGGGAGACAAATAACAAGTCACGATGAATTATTTTTCTAGCCTGGGGCAGCATGAGAACACAGAGAAAGAGGTCTGTAGATACTAGGTTTGAGGTTGGCCAGGAGTGCAGAAGCCTCTACAGTGCCCAAACAGGTGGCAGTAGTGGTGGGGATAGCCCATTGTTCACAGATAGTAAGAGGACTCAGCACTTGGGCAGAAAGAGAGCCCAAGGGACCCCTTTACTATTCCTGGGTATAGGAATGGGTGCCATCTGGCATCTCTGTCATCCATTACCTACTTCAAGTGACAGTTCTGGGGCAGAGAGGAGCAGATATAAGGGAGCAGGGGCCCTTGCTGTATAAGGAGGAACAATTTCCAGAACCAGCAGACTCAAACTGAGTCAGAAATTGCACCGTGAAGACCTCTGATCAACAGAACAACAATTCTCTTCTTAGATCACAGGGCTTTGGAAGCACTGAAAACTTACAGGCCACCAGACTGAGCTGTGAAAGCAGCAGAAGGGCATAAAAGACAGGAGCTCAGGCTAGACATCTGCCCCCAAGTGGAGTAGAGCCCAACTCTAACCTGAAGTCCAAAGACAAGAAGTAGCCTGGGAAAATGAGCAAACAATGAAAGAAGAACCTGACCACAAAACCCATCATGGTGACAGAGAAAACTGTCTTTAAAACATCTGCAAGTAAAGCCTCAAAGAAAAGTGAAGATTGGACATAAGATCAACAAACATTTCCAGAAGTGTAAAAAAAAGAGACCCCAAAAAAGAAAATAAACGATTTAAAAAATCAGACAAAAATGGTAAAGGATAACCTGGGGAAAAAATGAGGGCTATGAAAGAAAATTATGAAAAGAGAATTAGCAGCTTGGTAAAAGAAGTACCAAAAATTACTAAAGAAAATAACTCCTAAAATTCAGAATTCGTCAGATAATGATAGAGGTACAAAATCTCACTAAAAAAAGCAACTCCTTACAAATTAAAATCAGCCAAGTGGAGGCTAATGAGTCTGTGAGATATGAAGAAACAGTCAAAGTCAACAGATTGAAAAAAAATAGAAGAAAATGGGAAATACCTCATTGAAAAAGCAGCTGACTGGAAAATAGATTGAGAAAAGCCATGAACAGATAAAAGAGCATGTACCTCAGTTTTCAAGAAATTATATATTTCTTTTTTTGTTGTTTTATTTATGAAAATTTATTACCTATTTTTCACATTCTTTCAAAAACAGTTGAGTTTCAGATGCCCTCTGTCCCTTCATTCCTCTCCCACCAATTGGGAAGGCAAGCAGTATGATATCAGCTGTACGTGTGAAATCATGCAAAACATTTCCATATTAGCCATGTTACAAAAGAAAAAAGCAAGAAAAATAAAGTAATTGAAAGAATTATACTTTGATCTGCACTCTTCTTTACGCATCTCTCTGGAGGTGGGCAGCATTTTTTATCATGGGATTTTCGGAATTGTCTTGGATCATTGTACTGATCAGAGTGCCTACGTCTTTCACAGTTGATCATCATTACAATATTGCTATTACTGTGTATAATGTTCTACTAGTTCTGCTCACTTCACTTTGCATGGTATGAGTCTTCCTAGGTTTTTTTGAAACCATCCTGCTCATCATTTCTTAGAGCATCGGAATCATATGCCACAGCTTGTTCAGCCATTCTCCAATTGATGGGCATATATAGGTCCCTTTCCTTTTTCTTTGAATTCTTTGGGTTACAGTACTGGTATTTCTGGGTTAAAGGGTGTGCATAGATATATAATCTTTTGCACGTAGTTCCAAATTGTTTTCTGGAATGATTGGACCAGTTCACAGTTCCACCAACAGTACGTTAATGCCCCTTTCTTTTCCCCATCCCCTCCAGCATTTAACATTTTCCTTTTCTGTCATGTTAGCCAATCTGATGGGTGTAAGATTGTACCTCAGAGTTATTTCAATTAATATTTCTGTAATCAATAAAAATCTAGAGTATTTTTTCATATGACTATAGATAGCTTTGATTTCTTCTGAAAACTGCCTTTTTGTATCCCTTAACCATTTATCAATTAAGGAGCACCTCTTTCCCAATAAATTATAAAAGAAAACTGTCCAAATATCTTAGGACCAGAGGACAAAGTAGAAATTGAAAGAATCCACTGGTCACTTCTTGAAAGAAATCATCAAAATGAAAGCTCCCTGGAATATTATAAGCAAAATTTGGACCTCCCAGGTCAAGGAGGAAATACTGCAAGCAGCCAGAAAGAAAGAATTCAAATGCCATGGAACTATAGTCCAGAATACACAAGATTTATCAGCTACCACTAGTTAGGAGCAGAGGGCTTGGAATATATAGTATGGAAGGCAGAGGAGCTAGGATTACAACCAAGAATAACATACCCAGCAAAACTGAGTATAATCCTATAGGGGAGACGTGGTTGTGATTATATGTGTATTAAGGTGTGGCAAACTTACATATAAGATAGAAACCTGGTGATCTGGCAGAAATACATTCATACACACACATATACAGACGTGTGTATACACAGTATACCTGTATGTGTGTGTTGGTATATATCTGTGTGTATACACATACATACATACACACACACACACACACATCCATCCATCCCCCCTTTCCCCCCTCTCCAGCACACACAGAGATACATTTTACTCATAAATATGTGGGCTTCTCTCGTTCTACTCTGTTACCTCACCAGATGTGGAGGGTGACCTTATAGTTACAGGTCTTGGACCTATACCTGGACAGGAAATTCTGTTACAACTTTCCGGCCAAGTGATCATTCAGCCTTGGCAAAAGGCTTTCAGTGATTGGGTATTCCTACTTAAAGTAGCCCATTCTAAGCCAAGTCAGCAAACATTTACCAAGCACTCACTGTGTGCCCGACACTGTGTTATGCCTGAGCATATAGTTATACAAGCAGAAAGAAAGAGGGTCTTTACTCTCTAGAGCTTCTGGTAAGGGAAGACAGTGTATGAAAGGAAGCTGAAAGGGGGAGCGTGTCACCTGAGTGAGACCATGTTAGAGAAAGTCGGGGTGGAGCCTAGAGTGGAATGAAGACATGGCTGGCCTGGGCATTGAAGGGGTCGTGAACAGAAAAAAGTTTAAGAAGCCTTGCCAGTCAGAGGATAGGACCATGGACACTTCCAGTGTGAGAAGTTCAGGGTTGGAGGGAGCCTTGTGGGGTGAGGAGGCTTCTGTGGAATGGTGGAGAAAGTACAGAGAGTTAAGAGTGGAGTCGGGAGAGGAAGGAAGACATTGTTATTCCAAATCCATTCTTGGATAGCTTGGATACTTAGAAATTTTTATATAAATGGTGCTGAAGTATCCCTTTGCAGCTGATACCTTTTGCTCTTACTTCTGCCCTATGGAACCAAGCAGCATAGTGTCATTCATCTATTTGGAGACCACTATTGTAAGTGCTACTCTTTAGTCTTCTCAGACAAAACATGTTTAGTTCCTCATGTGATGCTTGCATGGCATAATTCCAGGTCTCTCACCTTACTGCTTGCCAGAATGGAAATATTTCTGGATGTACTTTAGTTTGTCAAAAACCTCCCTAAAATATAACTCCCAAAACTGCATGAAATAACTCTAGGTGTAGCTTGACCAGGGTAGAGGACAATTTCCTTCATTGTGGATTCTGCCTCCTCTTAGGCACCCAAATACCCAAATACAGTAGCCTTTTTTTGGCCTCCATGTCATGGCATTCCACTAAAGTCTAAATATGTTTTTCTTTTTAAAAATTTATTTATTTGTGTTTAGCTTTCAATGTTCACTTCTATACAATTTTGAATTCTAATTTTCTCTCCCTCCATTCTTCCTTCCCCAAGATGGTGTGTAGTCTGATATAGGTTATACATATATAATCATATTAAATGTATTTCCACATTTGCTATATTATAAAGAAGAATTGGAACCAAAGGGAAAAATCACCAGAAAGAAGACATTTTTAAAAAAGAGATAATAGCATGCTTTGATCTGCAGTTAGACTCCATGGTTCTTTTTCTCGATGTGGACGGCATTTTCCATTATGAGTCTTTGGGAATTGTCTTAGATCCTTGTACTGATGAGAATAGTTAAATCTATCAAAATTGGTCATTGCACAGTGTTGCTGTTACTATGTAGTGTTCTCCTGATTCTGTTCACTTCACTTAGCATCAGTTCATGTAAGTCTTTCCAGGTTTTTCTGAAATCTGCCTGCTCATTGTTTCTTATGGAACAATATTATTCCATTATATTCATGTACCACAGCTTGTTCAGCCATTCTCCAATTGATGGACATCTCCTCAATTTCCACTTCTTGGCCACCACTAAATGTTTTTCACCTAGACTGTTGTCTAGCCCCACTTTTCAGCAGTTGGACCCAGGAATGGGATTGTGTCTGTTTCCCCTTGACCCCCGGCATTAGCCTGCCAAGATCTTTTTCCATTTTGACTCTGTCATCCATTATGTTAATGCTAGCCATCTCTCCCAGCCTTGTGTCATCTGCAGATTTGAAAACTATTTCACATCTGCATCTTGAAGACTGCCAGCAACAAAAAAGTCCTGATAGGTCTTGCCGTGCTAGAGAAGCATAGGTGTGACATAGATCAGATGTTTGTCTTACACAGACCGGTTGAGCTCAGTTTGGGGAGGCTCGATGCCTGTAGGTTGGAGATGAATTGGGGATTTTGACCCCAATTTGTGAAAATTTTGTGAAATATCTACCAAGGCACAGAGGGGCTTCGATCTGTTGTGGCGGAGGGTATTTTACAGAAGAAGCCTGAAGGGTCATGGAGTTAGTTGTTAACTGAGCTGGAGCTGTAGGTGATGTTCTGAAAGCCTTCCTCCCTTCCCCCATCACACTGTTCTGATGCTGCTTTTGTGCTGGATAATGTGATTCTACCTGTGCTCGGGTGTGAGAGGGATGGAAGCAGGATCAGAATCAGGGCTGGGGAAAGGATCCTAGAGCTGCTCTAGGCTGACCCCCCCCCATTTTCCTGTGGAAGACATCGAGGCCCAGAGAGGAGAAGGAAGTTCAGTTGAATAGTGTCTCCCATGTGTCAGGTGCTCCTCTGGGTGCTGTAGCTAGAAAGACCCAAAATAAAAGTCCTTGCCCTCCAGGAGCTGACATTTGTTTGGGGGGAAGGGAAGGGGAGAATGTCCCCAGATAAATAAATACAAAGTATTTTTGAAAGAAGCACAGACATTTTGGGGGAAGGAGGGCGTGGATCCTATTGGGATCAGGAAGAGACCCTATGTAGCAGGCAGCCCTCTAGCTGAGTCACGATGGGAACCAGGGCTTCTTAGAGGCTTCCTCATTGCCCCTTATTTCTTGTCCCTTGGCTTCTGCCCTCACTTGGTTCTGCTTCCTGTCTAACCACTCTTCAATCTCTTTCGCTAAATCATTATCTTCTCCCTCCTTCTTTCCTTAACTTCCAAATGAAGACATACTGTGCAGTAGGTGAATGGTTGAGGGGGAGAGACAAGGAAGAGTTCCCGAGGTTTCAACCCTGGATGAGTGGGGGGATGTTTGTACTCTCAACATTAACAGGGAGAGTTATGAAGAGGGGGCAGTTATGGGAGAAAGATAATGAGTTGTAGACATGCCGAGTTTGAGATACTTCTGGGATACGTACATGGAGATACCCAGCAGGTAGTTGGTGATGTGGGATTTGCCGTCAGGAGAGAGGGTTGATTATAGATTTGGGAGTTACCTGCACAGAGATGACACTTGAACTCATGAGAGCTGATGATATTAGTAAGAGAGAGTGTATAGAGGAGAGAACAGAGAACAGAGCCTTGGAGAACATTCATACTTAGTGGTAATGGGGGTGAGGAGATGGAAGGAAGACAGTGAGCTAGCCAAGGAGACTTCCAAGGAGTGGTCAGATTGGTAGGAAAATGGAGAGGACGTTGCCCCTGAAGGCAAGGGAAAAGAAATGGAATGATTGAAGATGAGAGGTAAGAGGAGGCATGATTGAGGGGATGATGGGAAGAAATGGGTTCAAGGACACATGTATACTGGTTGGCCTTGGCAAGGAAAATTGCCACCAGAAACTGGAGGAAAGGAGGGGAAACTAAGGAATAATGTCGGGGGTTTTAAGATGAAATGAAGGGGAGACAAGAGAGACCAGTCCTCAGATGAGAGGGTCATCTGTGGGAGGTGTGGGAGAAGAAAAGTCGAGAAAGATTCAGAATGGCTTCTGGAAAGTCAGGAAAGTTGAGAAAGTTGGTGAACTGAGAGACCAGGTGGTTTAAGAGGCCATTGACTTGTATTTTGAAGTTGCCAGGTATGAGAGCAGGGGTCGCACTGGAAAGCAAGACTGAGTGAGGTACTGGAGGGAGACTGACCTGGAGGCCAGTGAATGGCAGGGCCAGGAATTGTACTGCCTGGTAAAGATGACTGTAGTGAATCTCACAAGGAAGAAAGGTTGGTGAGTGAAGGTAGCCAAAGGATGGTCTGGAAATGGGCTTGAGGATCCAGGCTGCTGGCCTTGCCTTCCCCTAGTCCAGGGTTTTGGAGGTGGGCTGGTGTTACAGTAGGAGAAAACAAGAACTTGGGAGGGTGGCCAGTGATAGAGAAAACCAAATCTCAGAACATTCAAGACGGCATGAATGTGAGGAAAAGGACAAAAACAAGGAACAAAGGAGAATTTATTAGCGGTAGACAGAGTATCCCCAAGGCCCCACTGGAATGGCATGGCAGAAGGCAGTATTCATTGTGGAGGGATTGAAGTGAACGGGCTGAGCGTTTGGGGAGACAGAGGAGGGGGGGAGGATGTTTGCTTCAGCAAGCGATGACTCTGAAGCATTGGCTGAGGGAAATCAGGAGCTGGGGATTTGCCACTGGATGGGGAATGGCCATTTGATAGAAGGGGTAGCTGCCCTTTGTGGTCTGGGGATGAGCTTGGAGTCAGTGGGCGCTGTCGCTGTCTCAGATTCCCAGAAAGCCAAGACTGTTTATACTTTATTTCCGAGCTCTCAGTGTACAGGACACCAGGTGGTGATTTAATCTCTTGAGAGCTGGGCTGAGCTCTCATCTCCCTTGAGCTGATGTATACTTAGACCACACTATACAACTAGTGTACAACTAGTGAAGAAGTGTGACTCTGCATCAGGAAGCCCCCCAGTGTAATGAAGTGAGGTGGCTATCTGGCCACCTCTGAGGAGGCATTCTGCTCTAGCCTGGGGAGGCCGAAGTCACTTGTCCAAGGTTACCCAGATGTTGCGGAGAGGTGTTATGGAGCAAAGCTTGGATATTAACCAGGGAAAGTTAAGAAAATGGGGCACAGAGAGAAAAGGGTGTGCAGTGATGAAGCACAGTGGGGAGGAGTCCCCTTCTGATCCTCCCAGAAACTTGCTCAGCCAAGGGCCAGCAGTGGGTGGAGGCAGGAGGCAATTAGAAACTGCTCTGTTTTTTAGGGACTCTCTTAGGCTGGGAGATTAAACAAGGTCTGGTTGGAGGAACCACAGGGGACATGTGCGGGCAGAGGGACTGATGTCACTCGTGAGGCTCTTTGCCCTCAGGGACAGCAGGTTGTGCTGAGGAGGCTCAGATGATGATACAATCCTAAGGTTCCCTGAGCCAATTAATCAGAAGTGTGAGATAAGGTCTGAGTGAAGCAGGAAGGCAAGGATCCATCTTAGGGAGGAGCTGGCCTTTGCCCTTTGGACGGTCTCAGAAACTTTGGCAGGTGAGTTCAAGCCTGCTGCCTTAGTCACCATGGATGCCAGGTCCTTCAGTCCATCCTGGTTTTTCCAGGGCTCTCATTGTTGAATGTCCTGTTCAAGAGATGCTGCCACTAAGCTACCCCTTGTTATCTTCTGAGACGGGGAGAAGGCATTGTACAGAGCTTGGCATGGCAGCCTGAGCTGGGACGATGCTTTACCTTCGTGTGATTCCCCCTTAGCCCAGGGCGTTCAGGCTCTTAGTCACTCCTGAGAATGGACATACTATTTGGGCCATTACCCAGGGCTAGGATGGGGCAAATAGCAAGTTTATTACTTGCCTCATGTTTGGGTCACTGGGCATGAAAAGGGTGCGCACTGCTATTTCTTAATTGTGGAGAATTCAGTATTGCGGTGTGGAAACCTTGGGGTGTGGGATGAGGTACAACTTAAATCAGGGCAAGAATCAAGCCTTCTGCATGTTGGTTAGTGGGGTCTGTTCTTTGCTCACTGAATGGGAGAGTGGGTGAAGGCAGGGGGTAGGTGAGAAATCAGACTTGAAAATAAAACCGAGTAAAACACGTTAAGTGCTGTGTTTTGTTGTGGTTCAGTCATTTCAGTGGCATCAGACTCTTTGTGACCCCATTTGGGGTTTTCTTGGCAGAGATACCGGAGAGGTTTGCCGTTTCCTCCTCCAACTCATTTGACCGATGAGGAAACTGAGGCAAGCAGGGTAAATGACTTCCTTAGGGTCACACGGCCAGTAAGCGTCTGAGGTCAGATCTGAACTTAGGGAGATGAGGCTTCCTGATGTCAGGTATGGTGCTCTGTCCACAGCTGCACCAGCTGCCCTGGGAGTTTTAGCAGATGTGGTTGAACATTGGTCTTTAAGCCTCTCAGTGCAGTACAGGAGTTTGGGTTTATGCAGACCTTCTTGAGGGCTAAACACTAGACCAGCCTTATCTGGTTTATATTTGAGTTTTCCATTTAAGAGAAGTGGAAGAGAATAGGACCTGTTGTCACACGTTATGGCCCCATCCCCTGCCCCCAATACTTCTCTGGGGTCAGCCGAGTCAGCCTGCGGGGTACTCAGGGACCCAGGGACCTCTTGGGTCCTGCAGGAGGCATTAGGGCCATCGAGTGCTAATTCCTAACAAGGCACCGGGGGTTCAGGGCACACTGAGCAGATATTCTCTGTCCTCATAATAGTCTCGGAAATTTCTGGAAATTCCTAGGAGGAGTAGAGTATTCTAGAGGCAGCGCAGCCTAGTTTCTCACTTGGAATCGCAAGATCTGGGTTCAAATCCCAACATAGTCATTTAGCTGTGTAGTGGTGACTGGTTTACTTTAATGCCTCTGTTTTCTCATCTGTCAAGTGAGGATGATACTAATAATTGTAACTCTCAGAACTGTTTCAAGGAAAGTACTTAAAAAAAAACTTTTAATTTATTTATTTACTTTTAGTTCCCAACATTCAGTTCCACAATTCCTCCCATCCCCCCCCACCCATGCATGCAATCCAATATAGGCTCTACAGATACCTTCACATTAAACATTAGTCAAGTTGTAAAGAAGGATTATAATCAATGGAGTGAACGAGAAAGAGGGAATGAAATAAAACAAAAGAGAGAGCAAGTGGTTTGCTTTCATCTGCATTCAGATATCCCTCTCCACCAGGAGTCTTTTGGAGTTGTCTTCTAACCTTGCATTGCTGAGAGAGCCCAGTCTATCCAAGTTAGTTGTCACACATCCGATGTGTCTGTGATTGTGTACAAAGTTCTCCTGGTTCTGCTCTCCTCACTTAACATCACTTTGTATAAGTCTCTCCAGGTTATTGTGAAGTCTGTCTGCTCCTGATTTCTTATAGCACAATAGATATCCATTACATTGATGTACCACAACCTGTTCAGCCATTCCCCTATTGATGGGCATCCCCTTGGTTTCTAGTTCTTTGTCACCACAAAAAGAGCTGCTATAAGTATCTTTGTACATACGGGTCCTCCTCCCACTTCTCTGACCTCTTTGGGATGCAGCCCTAGAAGGGGTGTTGCTGGGTCAAGGGTCTGCACTTCTCTGTAGCCCTTTAAGCATAGTTCCAGATTGCTCTCCAGAGTGCTTGGATCAGTTCATAACACCACCAACAATGGATTAGTGTTCCAATTTTTCCACAACCTCTCCAGCATTTATAATTTTCCTGTTTTGTCATGTTAGCCCATTTGACAGGTGAGATATGGTACCTCATAGTTGTTCTGATTTGCATTTCTCTAATCAATAGCGATTGAGAGCATTTTTTCTTTTTTTTTTTTGGAGCGGGGAGAGCAGGGCAATTGGAGTTAAGTGACTTTCCCAAGGTCACATGGCTAATTTTGTGTTAAGTGTCTGAGGCCGGATTTGAACTCATGTCCTCCTAACTCCAGGGCCAGTGCTCTATTCACTGCACCACCTAGCTGCCCCAAGAGCATTTTTTCATGTGATTATAGATATCTTTGATTTCTTCCTATGAAAACTGCCTGTTCATATCCTTTGATCGTTTATCAATTGGGGAATGACTTGTATTCTTATAAATTTGTCACAGTTCTCTGTATATTTTAGAAATGAAGCTTTTATCAGAGACACTGGCTGTAAAAGTTCTCTGCCAACTTTCCAGGAAAGTACTTTCTTGCCAAACGTTAAAGCACCATCTAACTATGAATAATTGTTATTAGTTATGATAATAATAACTGTAAGACTGAGGAAAGGTTCCAGGGATTCAAACTAGGATGTCTCCTACCTGCTAAAAAAATTGGAAGCTATTGGGTGGGGGGGGGTATCTTGAACTCTCTGTTATTCTTGGAACTGTCTGGTGACAGATTAATGATGTGGCCAGAGATGTCTTAGGCCATGAATGAATGAATGCCAGATTATTTGCTTAGTACTTGCAGTGTGCAAACCACTGTGATAAGTGTTGGGGAAGCAGAAAGTAAGGCAGTCTCTCATTGCAGGGAGTTCATGTTTTAATGGGGCAGACAGCATATGTATAACGTTTTAGCTGCCAGTCCCATGGTCCTTAGAGGGTAGCGGCAAAGCAGATGGTGATGCATCTTCTTTAATGTTATTTCCACTGACAAATCCATATCCATTTCTGGTGGTGAATCATTTGACAGCAATAACTCTGGTAGTGAGAACCTTGGTTTCTCAGTCGTTAGCAACCTCACAAGTAGTTGCCAGGCTGCATCTCCAGCTGCTTTGCTTCTCAGGATGATGGCTGTGGCTGGAAGCAGGCCCTTTGGGCTGAGGGGAATGTTGCCAGCTCCAGGATTTGGGGTCTTACCTGCTAGTTGGTGGCAATTGGTCAGTGGTTAGTGTTGGTGGTTAGGAAGGTGGGCACTTTCTCCACAGTGATCATTGTATCAGCAAGCACCCTAGTGTACCCAGGATGGCTGCTAGCACAGGTTCCTAGATCTGCTTTTCTAAAGGAAAGCAACTCAAAATGGGTTAACAATCTCACTTTAATCAATCAAACACATATCATTTACCTAGTTCAGGGGGAAAAGTCAGCACCCTGAACTTCAGAGAATACAAACACAAGTTACAAACAAACAGAAAAACAGATCAGCAGACGGCTTCCAAACCGTCTGATCATTACATCAGTTACCGATTCAGTTACCAGAGAGGGAAGCACCAACATCTGGGTTTTCAGAGCCGGGGGGCTCAACAGCTGCCCAGAGTCTCATCTGGCCAAATCACACAACTCTTCTCAAAGTGAGCCCCAAACCAAAACCTCACATCAGGGC
>CM053585.1:17735700-17784443 GCA_028646515.1 Pseudochirops corinnae
ATATCTGAGAGAAGAGAAAACTTAAACTCAGGGAACCAAGGAGGGCTTCTGTATCAGCAAGTACCCTAGCATACGCAGGATGGCTGCTAGCACAGGTTCTTAGATCTGCTTTTCTAAAGGAAAGCAACTCAAAATGGGTTAACAGTCTCACTTTAATCAAACACATATCATTTACCTAGTTCAGGGGGAAAAGTCAGCACCCTGAACTTCAGAGAATACAGACAGAAGTTACAAGTAGAAGTTACAAGTAGACAAAGAAACAGATCAGCAGACGGGCTTCCAATCATCTGACCATCACATCCATACCTAGTTAGCCACCAGAGAGGGAAGCACCAACATCTGGGTTTTTCAAAGCTGGGAGGGGCTCAACAGCTTCCTAGAGTCTCCTCTGGTCAAATCACACAACTCTTCTCAAAGTGAGCCCCAAAGCCAAACCTCACATCAGCAGCATATACAGCCTTCTCCTGGATGGGAGAATGTCACAGCCCCCTTGTCCCACTGCCCAATCACAAAGCTACAAGACTCAGGCATTCCTGAAGAACAAGCCTCTGGCCACAGGCTCCTCAGGACCACATCCAGCCTGTTAGGGCGCAGCGTATACTTTCAAATAGGGGAAGGTTCTCAGAGTCACGTAGCCACTTTAGCAGAGGGCCGAGGGGCAGGGAAGATCTTCAGATCCCATAACAGCCTCTTGGAGGAGGTGACACAAGTAGAGCCTTGAAGGAAGACAAGGGTTTTGTTCTACGTTTTCAAGATGAAAGATGTTTATAAAAGCCTCACGCAGCAATCCGCCTATTTTAGAGATGAGGGACTTTGTTTTTAACTTGGTTTCACCCACTTTTCTGAAGTGAAAGATATTGATTAGTTTGAGTTTCTTGGCCTGAAGTCCTTCGGAAAAGTTAGAGCTTTAAAGAAATAGTCAAATCATTTCCAAGCGTGTACATTTTGATACTTGACAAGTGACCAGACTGTCCGTCCCTTTGCTGAGTTTATGTTCAAAGATGATGCGTCACCTTGCACACAGATCACCAGCCTTCCTGACAGAAGCATCACAGACATGTTCCTTGTTGTTTCTCCTGCTTCCCTTTAACTTGACTTTTTGATAAAAACAACAACAATAACAATAAGAAATAACAACACAAGAAGAAGGGGTTTGGGGGTCTGGTTGTCGTTACTGCTCCAAAGCTGCGCTTGGGGAAAGACTCTTGTTCTGGGCCAGCTTCAGGCCCAGCTGTGGGGGCTTGGGAGGTCAGGAGGCCACACTGATGAGCCAGGGGATCTGAACGGCCCCCAGGGTTGTTGGTTTTCCCTCTGATTGTAGAAACTTACAGAGCCTGCTTTGAAGTGTTTTGTTGATGAAAACTCCCCCATTTTCCCCCTGGGTTCTTAGTCTGGCTTTCTGGTTGACTCACTTTGCCATCTTTGGATGAGTCACTTGGAGTCTTTGTGGCAGCCTCCTCAGCACCAAAATGGAGATGACAGCCTTCCCAGAGAGGGGGAGAGAGGGAGAGAGAGAGACAGAGAGATAGAGAGAGAGAGACAGAGACAGAGAGAGACAGAGACAGAGAGGAGAGAGACACAGAGAGAGAGATACAGAGAGAGACAGAGAGACAGAGACAGAGAGACAAAGACAGAGAGACAAAGACAGAGACAGAGGGAGACAGAGAGAGACAGACAGAAAGAGAGACAGACAGAGAAAGAGAGACAGAGAGAAAGACAGAGACAGACAGACAGACAGACAGAGACAGACAGAGACAGACAGAAATAGAGACAGAGACAGAGAGAGACAGAGAGAGACAGAGAGGGAGAGAAATAGAGACAGAGAGGGAGAGAGAGAGAGTGTTATACATTTCTCCAGCCTTTCAAGTGAACGCTACAGAAAGGGGCCAAATTCGAGTTGATTCTGCCCCATTTCCTGGGGTGTGATATTTAGGAAGTCACAGATCTCTGTCTGGGAGGTATGGGAATTGTTGTTTTGGAGAGAGTATACTTCCTCCTTCTCTTTCTTCTCCCTCATCCCTTTTCACATATAACTTCTGAAAAGAGACTATGTCCTTCACTTGAGGCTGCCCAGTTTATTTCCGGGTGTGTGTTTGTGTAGTCTTTTCTTAGGTTTGCAGTGTTTGCTATGACTGCTGCCCAGCGCTTTCTGCTTCATCTTTGGATCTCTTTGGTTCGGCCCCCGTGTACGCCCATGGTTTAGAAATTGTGAAAGGAAGGCCGTACATCATCTCCCAGTGAGATGTCTTAGGGACAAAAGCTGGTCGCTCTAGAATGGCTGGTTGCTCTGGAGCCTTGGCCATTGCTTTCTGATGCATTTGCATTTATTTGTGTGGAAAGAATCTGTTTTCTAGAATCTTAGTAAAAGCCACATGTAAAGAACTTCCCTCTTCCTGTAATGCAGTCCTTCATGTTCTCATTGATCTTTTTCCATTTTGTTTAGAACTTGCTAAAGTTTTAGATTGAATTTAAGAGGCAGCAAAGATGTATTAGGCGGGATGTTGGACTTGGAATCAAGAGTATCCAGGTGCCAGTCCAGCCTCTGACTTTTACCATCAGTCTGACGCTGAGAAAGTCAGTTAAGTTCTCTGAGCCCCCATCTGTAAAGTGGACATAATTATAGCTATACCACTTGGGAAGTATCACAGGGTTATTGTGAGGCTGACGTGAGGTAATGTATGTGAGGGATATATAAATGTTATGTGATTATTGTGAATATTTAACTTTGTTAAAAAAGGAGCTAAGTAGGAAATACTGCTCATGTTTTATCAGATACTGCTGAGTTTGACTCTTGAATGGCTTGCTGGGTTCAGTTTAATCTTTGAATTTCAAAATGTCTTCTGATTCATCTCCTTTTCATTAAAGGGGTGAGTAATTGATGTGTTTCCAACCATCTGGATTGCTCTGGGATGAGGCCAGCATTGTAATTTCACATATAAAAGCCTTGGTTATAGAAAAATCTTTTTCTCCCTGTATATTTTTTACCTCTGTGTTGGACATCTCGGCCTTCATTTATTTATCTACTTCATGGGACTGTTACGAGGTTCAAATGAGATAATGTAAAAGTGCTTGGCAGCTGTGAACAAAACTGAACAAAATGTCAGCTATTAAGATTAATTTTGACTTCAGTACTAATACATCAGTGGATCTGTGATCTCATTGATGTGAACAGTCCTCTCCTTTCTCATCCTGTGTTGTAAAGTACTTTGCAACTGTGCTGTGCTATCTAAAATTCAGGTCCATCTCAACCCAGTGTTCTGGGAGTTTTTGAGTCTCCCAAGGTTATATAGGTACCATTGGAGCATGAGGATTGTCCATCTGTTATGTCTTGCTCTGTACCATGGGCCCACCCTTTCTGACTCTAATTATCTTTGGTGTTTTTTTTTTGTTTTTTTTTTTACCATTTTTTGAACCATTCTTGGTAATCTGACCTATTTAGACCCACCATGTTTCTTTCTGTTGCCCTTTGGCTGACTTGCAATTTTGATGCTTCAGATTGTGGTGTTCCATGATTTGTTGCCATATACCACCAGGAGAAAAATATTTGTGTTAAAAGATGGAGTTTCATTTCAGGGACATACCTGGAGTCATTAAATTTTCCAGTACAACTCATCCTACTCTCTTACTCCGATTTGATTTTGAGCCCAGCCCATTGTCCGTCTATGGTGTCCGTTAAAACTCTGTGTACTAATGGGACCGTTCAATGGGCTTCACCCATTTGCACAATAGGACATCATTATGTGCACACTTAGACAGTAGAATAATCGTCTACTTGGTTTTCCCTGTTTGGATTGTTAGGCAAAATTATTTTGAATGATTGCAGCTCCCATTTGAAATGTCTAACAATGTTATGAAGCTTGATTCAGTCAGCAGAAGGTCATATGCAGTTGGAGTATCCAGAGCACCTCCTTCATCGTTTATGGAGAATCCTTGCATTTGAACTTTGATGGGTATTCACCATGATGGTGCCAAACAGGGGTTTGATTTGTTTTTTTTTTTTTGTTCTCCTCATTTGTCATTGATTAAATAGTTATCATACTTTTTAGAGCTGGAAGAGAACTTGGAGATCACAGAAGATTAAAGTACCGGGATGGGAAGTGTACTGGTCTGCTTGAGTTCTAGTCTTAGGTCTGCTAATAACACATTTTTCTGAATTTAGATTTTTTATTTTTAATTTAAACAACAAAAAAGCATTTCCATATTTATCACAGCACACAAAAAGAATATTGTGCATGAAACCACGAATCTCCATTGCACAGTTCACATACTGTTTCTGTCTATCTGTCTGTCTTTGTAATAAATTCCACACATTACTTTCAAAAGTGTCCTTCTCGTACTTCTTTCTGTTGTCTTCTTTGCATTAAAACATTTTTTTAAGGCCCTCTTTTATTTGGGTGTCAGTATTTCTGATCCCCTCTTTCCAATGGGTCTCTCATTGGAAAATTGAAAGAGTGAAAAAACTCTCCTTATAATAAATAAGCAGGTTAAGCAAAAAGTGAATTCTATGTGATATGTAGTAGGTGCCTAATATTTGCTTTTAAAAATGTTTTCTGTACTTTGAATCCATCAATGCTGTGTCAGAAAATGGTGCTTATATTTCAGCATAAATTCACTGAAGAAACAGTTGAGTATTGCATTTATCTGAGTTCTGTAGTCTTTCGGAGTTGTGTTTATTTAAAATGTTGTCCCTGTAAAAATTTCATTAGGGTTCTGAAGGGAGACTTGTTCCTTCTCTTATTAGAATTTTGTCACTATATTATCATGTAGCTCCTTTCAGTTGCTCACATATTTTGTTTGTTTCTTTGTTTCTCTGGATTTTTATATTTGTATTTCAAAGTTCCTACTTTTCTTTTCATCAGAAATGCTTGAAAGTCATCTGTTCAGTTAAAGGTCAGTTTTTTCTTTCTGTTGAATTACACTCATCTTTTAAGGATTAGTTATTTTTGGCTGTAAACTTGTGTCTTTTGCATTTTGGAATATCATATTCCAGAATCTCCTCTCATGTTTAGTAAAAGCTGTCAAGTCTTGTCCAGTCCTGTCTCTGGTTCTTTAGTACTTGAATGACATCTTTCTGGATGCTTACAGTATTATTTTTTTTCCTTTGATATGGGGACCTTGGGTTTTGTTGTGGATTTCCTGGGACTTATCCTTTGGAGGGCCCTTTTAGGAGGTGATTCTGTCTTCACTTTGCTCTTTGGTTCTTTTTTGTTTTTGTTTTTGGTCAGCCTTAGAAGTTTATTTCACATGATTTTCTTTCATTCTAAACAACAAAAGTACAAATCCAGCATTATCTCAAATGCTACAAAGATAGGAAGCACAGAAATTTTCTAGTACTGACCATACAATGAAAGCCAAGAGTGCACTTTGCATTTTGCAGATTAGTCTGTTAGCTTCTCAAGGGGCCAAACATAAAATCTATGTTCTTTCCAGGGTATTTTTATCACAACCTCAAGTGAAAAAAAATTAAGGAAGCAGACTGATTTTAGCTAAATTGTGTGTGGAGTGAATTGCCAGAGCTCATGTCCTTTTCTCTTAAAGAGTTAGACTGGCCATTAAGGAGTCATGATGTCATCCATACTTATCAAAAGGTACCGAAGGCAGAAGGAAAAAATGCACTAGGTTTGGAGTGGGCAAGGCTTCAGTATCCTGATGCTCCCCTTGCTTGACCTGGCTCTGGTGTTTTTCTGTTCTGAGGAGCTGGTAACAAGTTGAGCTTTTTTGTTTTATTGGGAAGAATGGGAGTGTAGTCATAGTAGCCTGGACTTGGGATCCTTGATTTCAGGGCATCAAGACTTTCTACCCGTGCATGGGGGTGGTAACAACCTCTTTCTGGGTAAGCCTGGGTGAAGGAGTCTCCTAGCAGTGGTTGCTCTCTCCTGACCATCTACCCTCAACTAAGAAGTCCTCTGTCAACAAAAATTCTTGTCAAGTTAGTGTTTTTCAAAAAGAAAAAAATCTTGATGAGAGAACAGGGGACAGATTGAGGGGTATGAGGAATGGAAGTTCCTGTCCCAGATGCTGTGTGTTGGTGGCAGTGGAGGGGGCTCCAGTGTTGTCTTCAGGTTGGACACAATGGGATGGGAGATAAAGGAATCAGTCTGCTTCCTCCCCTTTCTTCCTGTCTCCATCTTGCAGCTCTGTTGTTGTGTGAATGCTGTATCCAGGCAGGCCTTCATCACTCCTTCCTGAGTTTCATTGTCTTTTAAGCCTTATCTGGATTCTCAAACTCCATGTGTGCACAGTCTTTGGATAGGGAAAGAGCCTCTTTTTCCTTTACATTTTCCCGTAAGTGGAAAATGTTTCCAATGATGTGATGTGCTCCAGAATATGCTCTGGTGGGTTTTGGTGAGAGACTTCCCCTGGCTTCTGTTTCTTTTTGTTTCTGTTAGCTGATTTTGATTTGGAGCATGAGCACCCCCTGTCGTTGTGTCTGCAACAGTGAGAAGGACTGGGGATGCTGGAACTGGAGTTTGGGGAGGGGCCAGAGCTTGCTGAGGGGCTTAATGTATGAGAAGAGGTGTGTCCACTGTTAGAGCCAGAGATGGAGAGGGGACTGCTACAGGATGTACTGCCCTTTTGTGACTTTTGTCTCTACCATAAAAGAGACTTTTGGTTTATTCTTTGGGGAACTTTTTATCTTTAGGTTGGCCCTTTGACTTGTTATCAACCTGTTGTTATGTTGGGTGGAAGAGAGAGAGCTGTCTTCCCAGGTCTACTGCCTTTATCACCTGTTCTTCCACTGTATTCTTTGGTGCTAGTGCTCAGTGCTTTCTGGTTCTAAAGACAGGGGCAGTTTTCATTTATAATTTCTTGAAATGATGGTCCTGGGAGTGGACAGGAGGAGAACCAGCAGAGAGCAATGTCTCAAAAAGCTAGAGAGAAGAGAGGATTTAGGAGGGGCTGGTGGTTAAGTGTCAAAAGATGCTGAGAAGTCCTGGAGGATGAGGACTGAGAAAAGGCATTACATTTGGCAGCTGAAAAAACCATTTATAACTTTTGGGAGAAGAGTTTCAAATTGAATGACCAAGTTGGAAGCTAGATTGCAGAGAATAATCGGGAGATGGGATGGAAACACCCAATGTCGACTGCTTTTTAAACTAGGAGCTTAGCCGAGAAGGGGAGGAGAGATACAAGATAGTAGCCAGCAGGGAGTGGCAGGATCTAGGGAGGGCTTTTTTCAGGATGGGGGAAACCTGAGTGTGTTTGTAGGCAGCAGAGAAGGATCCAGGAGCATAAAGCCAAGCAAGAGCAGCTTTCCAGAGGACTGCTGCTGTGAATAGCTTTCAAGGTTCTGATTACACAGTAGAGTGGACTTTCTATTTATTCAGTAATAAATTAAGACAAAACATTCACAGAAATCAAAGTACAGCATTCACAATGTTATAACTTAACAACTTATCACTAAAGTGGCCCCATAGTTTTCACCAGAGTGGTCACATAGTTTCAAGCAAAAGAGAACATTCATTTAGTAACACAATCATTTAATAAGTTCTTAATTCAATTATCCTTAAGGAGGCAGCCTCCTTAATTGACACAAAGTACAAAGGTCAAAGTCCTCCACCCCCTCTCTTCAATCTCTTCAATCAAAAAGTCCTCTTTCTTCTTAATTGGAGAAGTCCTTAACTCAGTCATCTAAATATAAAGATCAGAGTCCTCCACCCCTAGGCCACAGTAAGTCATGATTTTCTCAGTTTGCATTAAATACCTTCGGAGAGGTCTTTTCATCTTGACTCAAGGCAGGCTTTCAGCTTCCATGGTTCCTCTTCCATGGCCCTAGCTCCTGCCCGAATCTATCCAACTGCCACCTGTATTCAAAAGCAGACAGCTCTCAGTACTTTGTCCAGCTTCTTGTGCAATTCCTGTTCCATGTTCACAGTGTCTGGTCCACTTCAAGTCCTTCAAAGCCACAATAACATTCATTCACGTTGCTGGCATCCTTATCAATTCACTTTCTGCCAGTGAAATCAACATAGAACCAACAACAAGGTCTGAGGAATCAACACAAATCGTCAGTATAGCTCGTGGACCTCTGAAATCATCTAGGATTTCTTTTTTTTTTAAATTGATTTGTTTATTTACTTTTAGTTTATAAGATGCAGTTCCACAATCCCTTGAGTTTCAAATGTTCTCCCCTCTCTCCCTCCCTCCACAATGGTAGCTTGCAATCAAGTATAGGATCTGCAGATATTTTCACATTGGACATTAGTCTGGTTGTATGGAAGGGTTGTAACTGATGGAATGAACAATGGGAAAGAGGAAACAAAACTAAACATGGAAAAGAAATAGAGCATGTAGTTTGCTTCAGTCTCCATTTAAACTCACCTCCTCCTGAATTTCTGTAAACATACAACAAGAAAATCCTCTTTCAGGGTTTCTGAACCAGCAGCAAGGTCCCAGGGCTTCTGTAACAACAGCACCACCCTCTGTCAGCAGAGGAATCTGACAAAGTAACATCAAAACAGACACCACAACCATTCCACCTCCCAGTTCTCCTCTCTTCTCATTTCTCAGTTCTTCTCAATTCTCAGTTCAGTCCCCAGTTCTCATTTCTCTTCTCACTTCTTTTCAGTTCTCAGTTTTCTTCTCTTTCTTTAGCAGTAGCAGCCCAGCTTCCAGATGCTCATTCCTGGCAGTTCTGGCCTATCTCAGCTGGGGCTTTTCCTTATATATGGTATTAGCTCCTCCCTGTTTTGCCCCCTCCTGTTATGTCAACAAGTCCATCCCATTGTGGGATTGACAAGTTCTGGGTCTTAATACTTGACACAGTCATGAACTTGGAACAAGGTGCTAAGTACCTGTTTGATTGAAAATACAAGGGCAGGGAAGATCTTCAAATTCCCATTCCCATTACAAGGAGATAGGGAGAGAGTGAAGATTAGAGGGTGGGGATGATAGAAATGTTAGTCTCCAGGAGATAATGGGAAGATAGAAGATTCAAGACACATAGGCTGGTTTGTGTTGGCTAGGAGAAGGGCTGCCTCTTCATGAGAGAGAGGGGGCAAGGAGAGACAGAGGCAGCCATCTTCCCCCAAGTTCTCCTAGTAACTAATTGCTCAGTCTTGGTTGAGTCACAGGTCTCTCTGCCTCTGTTTCTGCAGTTATAAAATTTTAGAATTGAGATAGGTGCTCTCTGAGGCTCCTCCATAATGAATATTCATTGATTCTATTACTCTGGTATGTAATCATATAAAATATCAAACTCCGTCAACAAACATTTATTAAGTGTTTACTATGTGCCAAACATTTTATTAAATGCTGTGGGTTTGAAAAAAAGGCAGAAACTATTGTCCCTGCCCTCAAAGAGCTCCCTTTTAACGGGAAGGACATTATGCAGACAGCTACGTACATGGAAGATATATACACTGTAGATGGCCGGCTATCTTGGAGCTAAGGCACTAAAATCAGTGGGCCTTGGGAGATTGGGAGACTTGTGAAGAAGATGGGGTTTGAGTTAAGTCTTGAAGGAAGTTAGGGAAGCTGGGAGTTAGAGGGGAGGAGCTTGAGCATTATAGACAGGAAGGACAGTCAGTAAAAATGCATGAATTCAGGAAGTGGAGTGTCATCTGTCTGGATTGTTGTTTATCCTTCATTCTCTAAGAGGACCACGATGTTAGGGAGGTGATGGTATAATAACATGCAAGTGAATTGGATTATAGTGAGGGAGGGCTGTGCAAAGTTACCAGCCTTACTTTCTCCTCCAGAGCGGCCAGATAGCAATCAGGGTGACTGGAGATGGCCAAGGATGCAGTGGGAGACCTTACCAAGGTTTTCTGACTCCTCTCCTGGCATTGCCCATCAGCATTGATGCTGATTACTGGCCACCATGGTTCTAGCTATTCTGTGTCTTCTACTGCTTTTGGTTTCTGTAGTTAGGAATGGGTTTTAGTGTCACTCGATCCTAGGGGACCTTTGGCTAAGCTCATTAAATCTATCATATAGCCAGAAGGCATTTCAGTTACTTGGTGAGTATTTTATTTTGAGGATAAGAGGTGGTTCCCTAATTGTGTTTCTGATATTTCATGATGTTGAGACCGTTGGTATAAAATTTGTTGAAGATTAAGTAGTTGGGAGAAAAATCACTAATTTGGTTTGTAATCTTTTTGATTCATTGAACCAATTCATTTCTGGTCATATATTCCAAGGAGGCCAATCATTGAGAAGAAAGATCTCATAAATAATATTCATAAAAGCACTCTTCGTGGTAGTAAAAAACTAGGAACAAAGTGAGTGCCCATAAATTGGGAAATGACTGAAAAAATTGCGACATAAAGGTAACGGAATATTAAGAATTCAGAGAGATTTGTATGTGTGAACCTATACAGAGTTGGTAGTAGTGGTGGTGGTGGGGAATGTGTGGGGAAGGGAAAGGAATAAGGAATATTCATTCATATAGCACCTATTATGTACAGGCATAGTGTCAAACACTTTACAAATATTGTCTTTGATCCTCACAATAGCCCTGGAAGGTAACCGGTGCTCTTATTATCTCCTTGGGAGGTTAAGTGACTTGGCCAGGGTCACACAGCAATTACGTGTCAGAGGCTGGATTCGAACCCAGAGTTTCCTGATTCCCAGGCCCAGTGCTTTGTGCACTCAGTGTGTCTCCGGAAAACATACGCAATACGTAAATGGAAACAACACAAAAAGGCAGCTGAACTCAGAGTAATTGCATTGATCAATCTTGGTTCTAGAGGTCAGAGAATGAAACACACTTTTTCTTCTTGTTAGAGAGTTGAGGGCCTGTGGGAGTGGAATGTTGCAGGTGTTTAAGGCTTTATTACTTGGAGGGATGGGAGGAATGGTTGTGATGAGGGGGTGGGAGGGACCATATTGGCAGTTTATCGAATCTCAAAAACATGGATTTGTTTGCACTTGAAAACCTCCTGTGCCCTGCCGGTAGAACAGCTGGCCTGTGAGCCAGCCATGCAGACAGCATAAAACATTCCTGGAGCATTTTTCTAACTCACACAGACCTCACTCAGGCTGCACCGCGGTCTTTCCTTCTCTTTTGAACACCAGGGTGACTGGACGCGGGTCACTGTCTCCACTGGAGGCCCTCAGTCTTCACTGACCCAACTCCCCAAGTGTTGAGACTACACTCTTCCTCCGGTGCTGTCGCCCTCTCCAGACCCGGCAGTGTCTAGCAGACACAAGGCCAGAGTCGTCCTAGAGTTTTCCTTCCTCTGTGCTCACTCTGCCCGAGTCCTGTTCGTTTTCCTTCCCACGGCCTTTCTGATTCTGCCTCCCCTTTCTGTCCCCATTGCACCAATGCCCTTCCTTAGCACCTCACGCCGGAGTCCTCTGCCAGGCTCCTAAGGCACAGGAGCCTGGAGCTGGGAAGGACCGAAATCGCTTCTTTGTTGTCGTTCTTTCCTCACGGCCGGCCCATCTGAGATCCTGCTGCTTGATAATTGGCTTAAAACAGTACTGTTTTTTACTTTGCCTCTGCCTGGAAAATTCCAGGGTTTCCCATTGCCTGTAGGATAAGATGAATATTCCTTAGCTTGGCATTCAGAGCCTTTCCTCCTCTGACACAGAACTATAGAATCTTAGATTTAAACCTCAGAGACACCTCAGAAGACCCTTCAGTCCCAGCAGTTCTCAGGAGTTTGGTCTGGGGCCTCACTGGGGATCCCTGAAGCCCCTTTAGTCTTCCCTTGAGCTCAGAACTGCTTTCTTAGTAATGCTGAGATAGTCGAATTTCAAACTTGGTACATCTAGATAGACGGGACCCACATAAACAAAAGTTCTTGGGGGGAGGGCTTTCATCAGTAACTTTTCTGAGTGTGAAGGCATTCTGAGACCAAAAAGTTTGAGAATCACTGAGCTAGTGTGATCTAGCCTGAGTGCCTGCTGCTTGACGATGAACGTTTGTGGTGCAGTACTTGTTCTGGAAAGTTTTCGTGGTTCCTTCCAGCAGCTCTGTGGCTTGTCTTTCTCTTTGGAATGTGAGCTTTGTGAGGGCCAGCCTGCTTTGTTTGTGTTTGTACTCCCTGCACTCAGCCTGCGTAGAGCCTGACACTTGGCACAGCTCTCCGTCCCCTGAGAGTTTACTGGGGCTGGCTTTCTGCTGTTTCCCCTCTTTATTTAATTTTAAACTTCTTCTTCCTCTCACTCTCCCTGGGCCGAGGGAATCCAAGAATCTGCTTGTCTCAGACGTGCGCAGCTCTTATTTCCCAGCAGTGACATGTTGGAAATGAAAGTGCTAGGATTGTAGGGTCATGGACTTTGATTGGGCGGTTGTGGCCAGTGCCCTCGCAGGGTCCTGCAGCTTCGAGGGAGAGGAGGGTGGGGAAGGTGTGTTAAGTTTCTCTTAGGACGACCCTCAGTTCAGCTCAGTGAGCATTAAGTGACGGGTCCATCTTGGGGCTGCCGGAGCCATTGCAGGCTGATGAACAGGGGCTCTGCTCTTGGAGATCCTAAAAGAAAGGCCTTGCCCAGCTTTCCTGGAGGGCGGGGCCTTGGCGCTGCCTTCTTACCTCTTACCATGAGTGCCTTTTGCTGCCCAGCGGTTATAGACCTCCTCCTTGTGCTTGCCTGAAGCTGGCCCTTCCCCATTCCCTTCCTTTAAGCCAGGCAGGCACAAGCTGTGCCCTCAAGCTGCTTACAGCCCTCAGGCTCACGGGAAGATTTTGGGCAGCCCTGGAAAGATGTAGAGGATGTTTTCCTCCGCTTTTCTGCAGGCCACCAGAAGGCCTTTGGCTGGCCCCGGGGCCCTCCCAGCAGTGAGCAGCCCTCCGTGGCAGCTTGTGCAGGCCCTCTCTAAGCCAAACCTCGTCCCACTCTTTTCTGACTTTCCCTTGCTGGATTCCTTTTGGTTGAGACTCTGAGCTTGTAGTCTGCATCTTTTGTCACTCTCTTCTTGATCTGATCGTGTCTCAAGTGACCTCATAGCTGCTCAGTATTTTGTAGCCACACTTGCTACATTCAACCAGTGAGGCTTTGTACTTCTGTGTTGGGGCATCAGAGCTGAACCCCAGCATGCCAGGGCTTTGCCTCACCCCCCTGTCATCTCACAATCTAGTCCAGTGCACTTGTTCAGTAGTTAAGGAAGCCAAGGACTGAGGAGGTTAAGCAGCCTTTGTCACCCACATCTGGGTTTTAATCCCACCTTGACATAAACTCTTGACCTCCTTGGGCCTCAGTTTCCTTATCTGTCTCTAATCTGGATTCTTGATGACGCTCTGGCTCCCAGCCTAGTGGTCTTTCCCTCATACCATGCAAATGGAGTTCAGAAAAGGTGAACAAAGACAAATAGAATAAAGATGGAACAAAGACAGTGGAATACAAATGAAATTTTAAAAGGTAATGAATCCCTTGAAGAGTCATAGGGAAACTGCTTTATTATATTGAGTTGTTTGAATAGGATAATTTATTATGAGGGAAAGTGTACACAAACTTTCTTGGACAGAAAGCCAAATTTCACCCGATTTTTTTTCCTGGCTACATATTCCAGGCCTTAGTGGGCATCACACCGCCAAAGAAGGACCAAGAGGACCAAGTGTTATAGAGCCGATTCGTTCCTATGTAGAAATCATAGACTTCCTCAAGTGGGAGGGCTTCTCAGAAGTCAGAGAAGCCATCCTGCTTCGTGCAGTCCATATTGCCCCCGGATTGGGGGGAGGCCGATGTGGACCCATGGAGTTTTCTTTCTGTGAGCTCTGTGCCATCATCTTCTGGTGCTCATCTCCAGAAGGGTCTGATCAACAAAAACTCTTACGGTTCTCCAGTCTCCAAGCCCTCTTTCTCCCATGCACAGCAGCTCTTAAGTGATTGTTAAATAAGCTGTTTTGGTGCCATCAAGTGGTGAAATTTAGTAACTTTTGGTTGACTTGGCTATGAGTAGTAGTGCTTTTGGGAAACTGAAGGGACCCTGACGACGGATGTTTCCTGCTTGTCTGACTAGACTTCTCTGGTTTGTTACAGAGTTAGAGGGTGAAGAAGAAAAGGGCTAAGGAGGCAAACGTGGAGAGGCCTGATTGAGAGCATGTTAGAAAGTGAGAATGCTGGGGGCGGCTCGGCGGCTCATGAATGCAGCAGTGGCCCTGGAGTCCAGAGGACTTGAGTTCAAACACAGACTCAGACACTTAACACTTAACACACACATAGCCGTGTGTGACCCTGGGCAAGTCACTTAACCCCAACTGTCTTGTTTTCTCCCCTCCAAAAACAAACAAACAAATAAACAAGAAAGAAAGTAAGAATGCCAAGAACAAATCAGGAGAGCCACCTTTTAAGTGTTGACTTGGCTGCTGAGGTGACCCTTGGTCCTTCCAGCTTTTCCTAGTCACAGTGTTAATGGTAGACAAAGCACTTAGTGTCGCCGCACAAGCAGCCTTAGTGGTGGGGCTTGGGGGAATCTGAATCATGGCATGTGTTTAATGATTTCCCAGCTCTCCGGGCTTACGGTGCCATGATCAGTGTTGCCGCTGATGTCCAGGACTTGCAGTCCTCTGAAGAAGGGCAGCAGGAGAGCAGGCTTGAGCTAAGCAGGCTTGATGTTGAAGAGACAAACAAACACCAGACTGAGGGTCGGCCTTCTGTTCTGCTGAATGCCTGTCTGAATTGCAGTGCTCCAGGCCTCTGATGTCCGATTGAGTCTCTGAGGGCCAAGCCAGAGTCCCTTGGGCTAGACTGGCTTGTGATGGTTTTCATGACTGTGAAATCTGAGTTTCACTCACAAGTCTGGTTCATTAGTTTCATTATGAAGGAGTGTGATGATTAGAAAATTGAAATTGGTCTTTATCTTGAAGATGGAATGCAGAAGGACTCAAATCCTTTGCTTTCTTGAAGAATTGTGGTGTTTTCCCTAGTGTCACCCTTCTGGACCTTCTCTTGAGGGGCTATGCTATGGGCATGCTGGTGAGGCTCCACTTGGCCTCTTTGGATCGGCGCATTTGGGGCTGGAAGGGTCCTTCTGCAGGTGAAGGGAGGTGCCCGGGATCACCCAGGGCAGTCCAGACCTGGGCTATGAGTCAGCCGTGGCTAGAGGCATGATCTCTGAGGACTTGATTGGTCAAATCAGCTGTTGTACAGTTGGTCACTTAGATTGACTTCAGCCCACCCCAATGTCTTGGAGACATGGGCTTGTTTATAGCCTGTTTAAAAACAGCAGTGAACAAAATCCCATGAATCTTTTCGAAGCCACATAGCTGGGTTAATTGGCACCAGTCACCTCTGGGTTCTCGGGGACCTAGGCCAAGTTTGGATTGAGTCAGAGGGCTGCACTCAAGGACCTAGAGGGCCACAGGTGGCCTCGAGGCCGTGGGTTCTCCAGCCCTGGTGTTCCCCTAGAACTTGGTGATCTGGGCTGTTTCAGAACAGAAGGCTCCAAGCAAGGCTAGTCTGAAGGGTGGGCCTTTACTGCCTGTCCTCTGCTGCCACCTAGTGATCCCAAGCCCCACTAACAACCCTTTGTGCCATCTCTGTATTCTAACCCTACAGGACGATTCCTGTGGGCACGCGTTGACTTAGAAAGCCCCATTTGTCGTACTTTTTATTTACCTTGTTCAGTGGTTTCCAGTGATGTTTTAATCGGGTTTGGCCTGCCCTGGGCAGTTTGGCTGGCAGACACCTCTGACTCGGCATACTGCTGATGGGTATAGCTTCTTTTTTTCTCATAAGGATCAGTTGGTTGGTGTCTTAGAAATCGTTTTGACCAGAGGTGTCAAACGCAGACAGGCAGCAGGCACATTTGGGAACCAGATTAAAATGTAATTGGGAAATGCTTAGCAAAATCAATAAAAACACAGGAGATCATGGATGCGGTTAATACGTGGTTTTCTAAGTCAGTCTGTAGTTTTCAGGGATCCTAATGTACGTTTTAGTGACTCTCTGTTTCTATATGAATTTGATTCCCACTGGTCCCATTCCACCAGGGCATTTGATAGATGAGAAAAGTGGTATGAACAGAGGTAATATGATGTGCCCAGCTTCACGAAGATTTCAGTAAAATATAATGGCCGAATTGGCCTGTATTAGCCATTAGTTTTTTGAGTTGCACAAAGGGCCCTTTGCTCAGGGAGATCAATGGATGTTGGAATTTCTTCAGCTTTCAGTTAAGCACGTGTCATGCTGGAAGCTAAGATTCCACCTGGATGTCCTCTGCTAAGGACCAAAAGAGGCAGGCAGCCGGCGAGTCAGCAGACCACGGCATGGTTGCAGGCCCTTGTCATGTCATGCCTGAACCATTGCACTAGCCAGCTGGCGGGTGTGTTGGGCCCCCAGTCTTTGCCTGATCTGGGTCAGCCCCGGCCCAGCCGCCTCACCTAAAGTGTAGGTCTGACCACATCACCTCACTTCCCTCCCCGGTTCAGTAAATTCCAGTGGTTCCCTTTCGCCCCCTTTCCTAAGCAGGCACCGGCCTGCCTTTCTGTTCTTACACCATGAGTGCTTTGTGGGCCAGTGGCATTGGCCTGCAGCTGTTCTCCAGGAAAATACGTCATCTCCAGCTATGGGGCCTTTTCACTGACTGGCCCCACCATCTCGGTCTCTCGGTCTTCCTGGCTTCCGTTATGTCCCATCTAAAATCTTCCCTTTCTCAAGAAGTCTTTCTCAGTCCGGCTTCCCTCTGCTGATTATTTCCAGTTTGTCCTGGGCGTGTCTTGTATATATGTGGCTGTTCATGTCCTGTCCCCCTGTGCCACCCCGAGCATGCTAGGGGCAGGGACCAGGCAGCCTTGGCTTCTGGCCCTTCTTTCTGTCTGTTGTGCGTAACTTGGGCTCCTAGCACGGAGTTTTGTGGTGGTTCACTCATTTCAGTCGTGTCCCACTCTTTTTGGCCTCCTTTGGGGTTTTCTTGGCACAGATCATTTTAGCTTGAGGAAACTGAGGCAGACAGGGTTAGGTGACAGGGTCAGACAGCTAATGTGTGATTGCCAGGCCTCGGGGATGCAGACACAGAAGGAAATAGCCCCTGCCCTCAGGGAGTTTTTGTGCCCAAGATGTCGTCAGAGTTACTTTGAATTAAGCGAAGCTTGAACTTGTGAAATAGATGTCTCTTAACAGGTTGTGGGGAGGAGGGGAGGACTGAACTGGGCTTAGAGGTGGTACGGTCATAAACATGCAGATCATGTACTTTTCTAGTTAATACCGTGTGAAATCCTTGTCATTGGGCCTGTCCAGTGTTGGGAGCTGTGCTCCATTTCAGTGAAGGCTTTTTGTACTGTCAGGGCTGCCTTCTCTTTTTTCCTTTTTTTTTTTTGGAGGGCAGTTGGGGTTAAGTGACTTGCCCAAGGTCACACAGCTGTGTTAAGTGTCTGAGGCTGCATTTGAACTCAGGTCCTCCTGACTCCAGGGCCGGTGCTCTATTCACTGTGCCACCTAGCCGCCCCAAGGCGGGGGGGCTGCTTTCTCAAGAGAAAAATTTTTCTGATTGTAACAAGTCATCTATCAATGAGTATGGCTTTGTTATCTTGAATGTGTGCGGGCTTGTGCTCCGCTAATTAATAAGACTCATGCGACATGTGGCTGTATGTTCATGGAACGTTACTGTCCTGAGCCAGGTGAGGTGGGCGGCTGCAGTTTTCTCTTCCCTCAGAGAGACTTGGAGGAGAGGGCCCTTTCACTCTGTTAGACTTGTGTTCTCTCCGTCTGGCATCTTGAGGAATAACCTGGCTCCCTTCCTAGTCCTCGGACCATGAACTAGACAGGACCCCAGAGGTCATCCAACCCCCTCACGTGAGACGAGGCAGCTGGGGCTCGTTGAGATGAGCTCGGTAAAATGGCAGATGGGGATTTGACTCTGAACCCCAGCCTTCCTTCCACTGCCCCATGCTGCTTCCCGATTGGCATTTTCTTCTGTTCTGTTTAATAATAGCAAGAAAGGCCAACGTGAACGGAGAACTCTAAGGCCCGCAAGATGCTTTATAAACATCGTCTCGCTGGAGCCTTACAGCTACCCGGGGAGGTGGGTGCCACTATTATCCCCACTTTAGAGAGGAAGAAATTGAGACTGAAGTGAAGTGACTTGCCCAGGGTCACACAGCTAAGAAGTATATAAGGCTGGATTTGGTCATCTGGACTAAGAGAGTAGTTTCTGCAACCTCTCACTGCCCCTAAAGCAGTGTTCGCTTTCATAGTGTTCAGTGGTCTTCTTAAAGCACGGGTCTGACTTCATCATCCCCCTACTCCCTGCCCTGCTAGTCTTTTTGTACCTTGGACCTTTGCCTCCCACGTTTACTTTTTTGTTTTTTGGAGGGGGGAAGGCAAGTCAGTTGGGGTTAAGTGACTTGCCCAATGTCACACAGCTGCTGAGTGCTAAGTATTTGAGGCCGCATCTGAACTCAGTTCCTCCTGACCCCAGGGCCAGTGCTCTATTCACTGTGCCACCTAGCTGCCCCTCCCACATTTACTTTTTGACCCAGGGGCCTTGGCCTCCTTGCAGTTCCTCCAACAAGATCCTCTGTCTCTTGGCTCCAGCCTGTTTTTCTGGCTGCCCTCCATCCTGGAACGCTCTCCCTCCTCCTCTCCGCCTCCCTGCTTCCTTGGCTTCTTGCAAGCCCTGCTGAAGCCTCACCTTCTGCAGGAAGCCCTTTCCCATCCCCGCAGTGAGTACGTCCAGCTTCTCCTGATGGCGCAGCCCGCCCGGGCACTGTTCGGCCGTTGTCTCCCCTGTTGTGCTGAGCTCTCCAGGCAGGGTCCGGCCTTTACCTGTATCTGCGTGCTGGAGCTGACTTAGCCCAGCGCCTGGCATGCGGACCTCTGACGAGCTCAGCTGATGCCTTTGAGCTCTTGGGCTTCTTGTTCTTTCAGGGATGAAAACACCTCCCTCTTCCTTTGCAGTCAAGCCATGGACTTAGCTCTGTCTAAGCCCTGCTTGGCTCAGTTTGGTTATTTCCCGGGGACCTTCGGACTCTTAAAACATGAGCAACATTTATTTCTGGCATTTGCGCCTTGCTCTGAGATTTGCAAACCGCTTGGCGGGTCTTCACTCGTTTGATCCTGAGCAAGGCACCGTCGTTGTCCTTTTGCAGGTGAGGAGCTGAGGCTGGCCGAGGTGAAGGGACTTGCCCGGGGTCACACGGCCGGGAGCTCCCTTGGCCAGTGTTCCTTCTGTCCTTAGGCTCCCTCCAGCCGCCAGCTTGGCTTGTGGAGCTTCCTTTTCTGTGGACGTGCCCAGTGCTGAGTGCAGCAGGGCAGGGCTGGGCAGCTGGGGGACGCTGTGTCTGGACCCCAGCCTCTGCTCCCTTTGTCATGTTGGAGCCTGAGGACTTGCTCTGGAAAGGTTTCAATCCCCCCGTTAAGGATCGATTTGGGGAGATACAAAGCTTTATACTTGTCACGAATAGTGCCCGTTGTCCCTTGCGAGGAATACCCTGGGTGGCTTGTGAACTCTTTTTAAAGACAGTGACCTTGTTTCGTAGGCATTTCATTTGCGGTAATCACTCGCCTGCTCTGCTAGGCACAATTGAAAAAATTTGTAGTTTCTACAGAATTCAGCTCCTGTGAGGTCTCTGCTCCTCTCTGCCTGCGCATGTGACTCTGGTTACTGTTAGTGAGCTGTGGGGGTGTATCAGGGGAAATGGCAGACCACATACAGTGTCCTTCAAAAGCTGCCATCTTCCTGCCACCCCAGGGATGTCACGTGGAAACTCCATTTTTATCTGAGGCGGTTTAGCAAAATGCCCTTTGCTCATGGAAATATTCTTCTTCATTATGAACTGTTAATGTAATTAGTGTGTGTGTATGTGTGTGTATGTGTGTGTGTGTGGGGGGGGGGTTCCACCGAGTATTCTGGGGCCTTCAGCTAAGTTTCTGAGTATCGTGCACCAGGGCAGCCCATGAGCTCTTGGTTTATAATCACGCTCTTCCTCCATGACTGGTGGCTGCTTTTGGGGGCCAGTACGTTGGCTCATAGGAGTGGAGCTCCAGAGCCGGAGGAGCCTGGAGAAGCCATTGAGATGATTGACAGATGAGGAGACTGCACCACAGGGTGTGAGACATGCTGCTAGTCAGGGCCTGAGCAGAGAGCCGAGGCCGTGGCCTCTCGGACACCCCGCTTTTGTGCCCTGGCCTCTGTCCTTTCTTGTGCTGCTTGTCTTTGATAGCTTGGACATTGTTTTTGGTCACATTTATTGTTCTTAGATGGTGACTCCAATTACATACATCCTACATCCCTTCTTACCCTTCGGGGACTTAGAATTGTGATTGCTTGAACACCTGCAGATTTCTGTGGTTTGAGGCTGTGTAGTAGATGTCTGTGACTGCTAAAAGGAGCATGTGTGTTTTGTGTGTGCATACCTGTGTTTTGTGTGTTGTGTGCATGTGTGTGTATGTGTTTGTGTGTAGGGGAGAGGCACATTAAAGGCAGCCAGTTTCCCAAATGTCATCCTTCATGCCTTGTGCCTTGTATCCAAGCCTTCCTTTCATTTAATCTGTCTCACAGTAAGTTGTCAGGACCAGCGTGGCTGAGTGGGTCAGGGTCAGGGCTGGCTTTGGCTTCTGACTGATGTAGGTTTAGATTACCTGTCCAGCCCAGAGTGTTGTGGTCACTAAGCCTCTCAGTTGCCTTGGCAGCAATCTAAAAATACATGTTGCTGAGGGGGTACCGCGGTGTATTGGCTGAAAGCGTCCCCCATCCCGATGAGATCCTAAGCCCAGCCCACAGCTCTTAGTGGTCCTTTCTCTGCCTAGTGTTCTGGCTCTTGGCTCTCCTGGTCTGTGAAGCTTCTTTGTATTAAGGTTTGCTCAGCCTTGAAAAAGGGAAGTTGTGGCTGCTTCCTGTCGCTTTTGGTTGATTTATTATTCTGAATCTAGGTGCCCTTGGCAATGCTGACTTTGGGTTCTCTACCTAGTTGAACTTTTGAGAAACTCTCCTTCATTCATAGTGAAGATAGCTCCTCACTGGCAGCCTGGGGATCCAGGGGCCCATGTCATTGGAGCTCATTGATTTAGCTTTGCTGTCATCCCTCCAGGACGGCCTTTGAGGCTATGAAGTCAGCTGCCTATTGGCTAGAGGCTTTGCTTGGGAAGAAGGTCATAACAGATTGGGTACAGTACCTGTCCCCAAAGGCAGTGGTGGTATTGGCTAATCTGGTGGAGAATATGCTGAGTGTGCTCAGATGAAGAGATAGAGCTCTTTCTGCTCAGCCAGGAGCCATGTGGGAGAGAGGAGGAGCTGGAGGAGCAGCATTTTTCTTCTTTCCATCCCATATGCCTTTTTTGGGTACCTTTGGAATTATTTCCTGACACAGATTCAGCTCCATTCTTGAAGAAAGCCTTGTCCCCACACCTCTGCTGAATGCATTGTTAAGATGAAGCGAATCCCAGGATACAAAACAAAGGAAGAGGTCCCGTGCACAGAATAACTTGGCGTTCCCAGGAGCTTATTTTGTCTGACAGATGGTCCATGCCAGTCATTTCATCCGAGCACTGTTTTTAGTCCATTACTGTGCACCAGCCTTTGAGCTAAGCACTGGGGCTACAGAGACAGGTGAAAGATAGTCCCTGCCCCCAGGGGGCTCACAGTCTGATGGAGAAGACAGCTGCAGACAGCTGCAAGCACACATTCGTGTGTGCATGCTTTTATACTGTGGACAGCGTATGCGGAACGCTGTTGATTGTCCTTTGTCTTGGAAGAGGACCAGTGACGTCACAGGGCAATATCTTGACTTGAATTAGATTTAAGTGAGGCAGACTTGCCCAGAAGCATCCGTCTCGTTTTCTTCCCCAGAGTCATTGAAGTCCAGTGGCAGGACAAGAGTCCAGAAGGCTGGTGATGGCCTGAGATTCGGTGGGTGACGTGGGTGACTTTGATGTCTGACCGAGCTCTGAGCTGCACAGCCCCTGCTTCAGTGTCGTCATGGGTGTTGGAACAAATTGTTCTCATCCACCCATTCTTCTGGCAGAAGTCTCCACGCACTTGAGTAGTCATCCCTCTAACTGACGAATTTCAGGCCTGTCAGTAACTCTTAACCTGGTCTAGCCGTCTACCTAGATGGTTTTACTGGGCTGTGGATGCTGCACTTGCTGCAGCATGCTGGAGCCACAGGTGAGAGCTGAGGGACAGGTGGGCACCACAGGTAGGTGAGCAGCCCTGAAGAGGGCTTGGCAGAGGTGCTGGTGCTCCCTGAACATGCAGGGAAGGTAACCTCAGAGGGAAGCCATGTGTAGTGTGGTCACCTAACAGACAGTAGACCCACAATCTCTTTGTTAAATCAGGGGATCTGTGATGTCACCTATGTGAGAAGTCCCTCCGAGGGTGCAGATTCCAGCTTCTGGGTGCGTTCAGGTCGTGGGTCACTGATCGCTGATGATTGCTGAGATCCTTTTGGCCAGGAGTTCTCACCTTTGTTTTAGAGTCAGGGACTCTTTGGGCAGTCAGTGTGGTAAAGCCTTTGGGCTCCTCAGAAATGCAAAGAATTATAAAGGAAACCAGTCACAGTGAAAGATAGTTGCAGAGAATAATAATTTCTTTAAAAGTTCACAGCCCCCAGGCTCAGGAACCTTGCTCCTGTAATTCAAGGGCATTCAAATCCTTGAAAATTCAAGGCCATGCACTCGGTGGTCATTGGACAAAGATCTCCTATTTAGAGTACCAGCAGCTAAGTTAGTGTTTATGCAGGGTCTGAAAACTGATTCTTTGTGTTCTCTGACTGGTTTTCTCTCTTTCTGCCACTGTTTCTATAGAAACGGAAATGGGCTTCATAGGCCTGCAGCCGTTTTGGATTTTTCTTTGTTTCACAGTCTGTTATGGACTGACTAAGATTTCATCACCAAATGGTCTGCTGATGGGGATAACCCTCTCTGTATTTAGCCCAGGCTCTCCTTAGAAAGCTTCGGAGGCTGCTGTGGGATCCTACTGGCAGGCTTTGAGATGTGATACAGTCTCCCAGTGCTGGTACTTTTGGCAAAGGTTTTCAGGAAGTATGCAGGGCACCTCCAAGAGGCTTCTGGGCAGCATTGGGCCTCTCCCTTCTGATAGTTTGCAGCTTCCGAAGCTCCATTCTCAGCGTTCCTCTCTTCTCCCTGTTCTCTGATGGCCCATAGTGGCTCTTGGTGGAGCCATTTCACTTTATTACGCTGATGCCACCTGCATCAATTTTGTTTGGTGCCCCTGGAGAGCACCTGGTGGGTAACACGTCTTGTAGAAATCCTTCATGTAGACTTGGGGCGAGTAATCAGCTCATTCCTTTGGCTTTTCTTCTTCAGACTAAACAATCCTACTTCCTTCAACATTTTCTCCGATACCAACTTTCTAACCTCTTAATTGTCTCTGTAGTCTCTCTAGTTTCTCTACATTCATTTTGAAAGTGTCATGATCTGAAATGGATACATGTCCTAATGGTGGTTTGATGGGACACACACACTCTTCGGTGAGATTTTTTCCACTTTGGTCACTGTAGATTTAAATTTTTCTCCTACCTCTCTAATTTCATTTTTAAAGTCTCTCTTGAGATCATCCAAGAATGCTTTTTGGGCTTGAGACCAATTCACATCATACTCTCTCTCTTATGTACGTTCTTGGAATTGCATTTTAGAAAGGCCATTGATATGATGGAGTCTCTCAGGAAGAAAGGAACCAGGCTGGGGAAAGTACCTGAGTTCATGGCATTTGAGAATTGGTTCTAGGAATTGGAGAAGAGAATTCTAAGGGAGCGTGATCATTGTCATATGGGAGAGGGCACCAACGAGCAGAATGGTGGGTGACGTGTGGCATTTACAAAGAAGCCAGTTTCAGCTTGATGTCAGCAGGATTTTCCTGATGGTGAGGGCCATCCCAAATTGGAATGAGCTGCTTCCAGATGTTCTCTGTCATGGGGGATTCCCACGAGTGCTGTGTCAGTGTTGGAGTGGGGATTGGATTAGATGGCCATGGTGGTCCTCACAATTCTGCAGTCCTGGGACATGCGTGTGTGTGTGTGTGTGTGTGTGTCTCCACAAGGTACTGTACCAACTTGGCTCATTTTTCTGTTGCTGTCTTTCTGTCCTTTCAGAGTTAGCAAGCAAACCCATGGATACCTTGAGTTCAGTCCTCTGTCTTTTGCTTCTCCTTCTCCTCTCCCTGCCATCACAGTCAGAATATCTCTGGTAAGAAGGCTGTAGGGAGTTTCCTGGCTTTCTTATTGCTCTGCAGGGGATGCAGACAAGGCGGCAGGGCATTCTCGAACAGGTGCCATATTAAGAATGAGGGCCCTTAGACTGTGCTTGATGGGGCTGGTCCCTGGTTCTTGCTCGGATTGCCTGTTCCTATTGCAGTCAGTCAGTCAGTCAGTCAGTCAGTCAGCCAGCAAACTAGCTAGCTGGTGTAGTGGGTGGAGGGCAGGAAGACCTGAGTTTGAATCCTGCGTCCTGTGCTGCCGTACAGGGCTGCTCTGGGCAGGTCATCCAACCTTTCCGTGCCTCAGTTTCCTCACTTGTAAAGGAGGGGTGATCGTAGCAGCTCCCTCACAGGATGGTTGTGCAGGTCGGATGCTGTGATACATGTAGATGAAGCGCACTAGCTATTATTATTAACGGGTGTAATTGTTAGTGCTGTTACATGCTGGCTGTGTAGAGGAACTCTCAAATCCTGGAGGTACAAAGAAGCAGCAAGAGCTGCCCCTGGCCTCAGCGTGCTCACCTCCCAGCTCAGGGGGCACCGCATGCAACCAGAGACGTGCTGCCTGCAAGGGGCCACAGTTCTCCAGGCATTTAGGGAGGTGCCTGGGGCACGGTGGTGGAAAGACTGAGCTCAGCAGAAGGAAGGGCCTTCTGGTTGGAAACGTTCTCCGTCTGCCCTCAGTTGTGTCTGCCTTTTCAGAAGAAATGATGACAAAGTTGAGTTTTCCTCCACAGAAAGCTTTTGTTTGAGACGTTGGGCTCCCTGGAGCAGAGTCTGCACCAGGCTGAGAGATGGTTTGGGCTGGGCCTCCCTTCAGATCCTGGGAAATGGAGAATGCGGAGGGTGCCCTGTTCAGCTGGAGTCAGTAGCCAGAGCACAGCTCGGGACTTCACTGATCTTTTGAAACCCGTAATCACGCAATCTGAATGTCGCTAATTTAGATACATATCTGTTTCTACAAATACCTAGTTCTGTCGATACCTTCCTACCTCAATTGGGCAAGAATGTGCTTTCAGTTTACCGGGTCCGGGGGAAAGCTGCCACCCTGGCTCCCGCGTAGCCTCTTCTGGAGGAGGACTTCTTCAGGTAGCACTTTGTATTCTTTTCCTGTTCATTACATGGCACTGTGTTTCCTTTAGTAACCCACCAATCTCACTCTTTGTGAGCCTGTTTGGGGGTTTCTTTGCAGAGAGATTGACTTGGTTTGCCTTTTCTTCTCCAGCTCATTGCACAGATGAGGAAACTGAGGCAAACAGGGAGTAAGTGTTGGATTTGAACTCAGGGTCTTCCTCACTCCAGACCCAGGATTCTGTGATCCTTTATCCGCTGTGCCAGCTAGCTGCCCTATAATCTACATATTAATAGATCATAGTTCCATGGTGCCTTCTGTCTACCAAACCCTTTCCTGTTTCCAGTCTCTGATTTGGTTATTCGTCTCATAATAGTCCTGTTGGGTAGTTAATGCAAGTATCATCATCCCCATTTTGTAACTGAAAAGACTGAAGTTCGCCCGTGGAGTGACTTGACCGTATCTCAGCCAGCCAGAATCCAAGCCTGCGCGGGTGTTGGGCTCCAGACCAGCTGCCTGTTTGACTGTGCTCCTGTCTTTGTGGTCCAGCCTTCTTGGCTCCTTCCTGATCCCTCCTTGGGGCGTCTTCACCATCTCCCACCCTTCCTTTTGGTTCTAGCAGAATGTCAGTTCTTTGTTTCGTTTTGTTGTTTTTGCCCCCACCTCCCAGCGCCAGGTCTTGGGTCTCAATAGACCCTGCACAAGAGTTTGGTGTTTGTTCTTGACAACTCACTCTCCCTGCAGCTAGCTGTTGTCCGGAAGCTTTTCCCTCTCTCTTATGTATGGGTGGCAGGGGGATTTTTGAGCTGTAAGCAGCTATAAGATCTGCTATGTTAAATCCCAGATTTTAGTGGCAGAGTTGGAAGGAGAGGCCAGGTGGTCCTATCCACTCACAGATCTGACTCTGTTTTGTGAAAGGCCTGGTTAATACAATGTGCAGAACCCCTTTACCACCCGATGGTCTACTTTCTGATGGTATACTGCCCTGTGCTGCCCTATTGGGAATATCTGCTTGACTGTGAGAGGTGGGAAGCTTGGATGTTATGGACCAGATAATCATGTAGACAGTGCTAGGACTAATAGGTGGACAGACCAAGTACTGTTTGCTCTTCATGGAATATTAAAAGACTCAGATAATAGTTAATAATATCAACTCCCATTTCTATGGCCCTTTGAAGCCTTGCAAAGTTCTCTCTGTGTCAGTCCTGGCGGGTCAGTGCTGTTACTGTCTCCAGTTGATGGATGAGGAAAGCACAGCTGAGAGGGATTAAGCGCCTGGTCCAGGATCTCACACGGAGGCGCTATCTGAGTCAGGACCGGAAATCTGGGCTCCCTGAGCACAAATGCAGCGTTCCGCTCCCGGAGCACCCTTGTGGGGGTGCTTAGTCTGGGCTCTGTGAGACTTACTGTTAAAAATATTCTGGTGGCTCTTGTTTGGTATAATCACTCTCCTTCATCATATTATCTTATTTTATGTATTTAAAGACATTGTTTTAAGAAGGGGACCATAGGCTTCAGCACACCAATAATGGGTCAGAGGGCAAGGACTCCGGACTTGGAGAAAGCTCCCACGGAGTACATTGGGCATCCTTCCTAGAGAGTGGTGACAGGAGGAGGTGAATGAGAGTTCTGCCAAGTAGGTTGGAGGAGTTGTGTTCCTCTCCATTGGAGCCGTTATTGGAGCGATCTAAGCCATTGGTGAGGTGTGGTTTGAGAATGCAGTCAGGGTCTCTTGTATGGGCCTCTGTATCCCTGACCACCTTCTTACTTTGGCATGCTGCTGCGTGAGTGGCACAGGCTGTCTTGAAAAGGGGTTGGAGGATGAGGGGGTAATGGAGATCCTCTGGCTGGGTGCGCTTGGGTTATAGAGTAAATGTTTCTCATGCAGATAATAGAATCGACTCAATCGGTAATGGCACCCACCCTGCAGGGTTATGGTGAGGATCAGAAGCCAACATAATTGTGAAGTCCTTGGCACAGTGCGTGGCACATGGCAAGGAGGTAATAGAGAGCTGATTCTAGAGAAGCTTCTCAACTTTTATTTCACTTGTAATCAGTATCACAGTTTCACTCTGAATTGTTCTGCAAGTCTTAGGTTTTCTGAATCCAGTTATACTCCGCCAAATCTGGGTCCAGTGTCATCTTTTCTATTCTTGAGGCATTTAGTGAAGTGCTGAGCGTGCAGCAAGCTGATGGATGGGTTGGTTATACTTTGCTTCTGTCCCAGCTCTAGTTTGAGTGGGATCTTCATATGTGGACAGACATCTGTTTATGAGGCTTGACTAACTTCTGGGCTAACTTCCTTGAGTTCAGAGGTTGTCAGGAGTAGTCTGCCATTAAGAAAGACCTCAGGGAACCAGTCTTTAGAAGTTGCCCTTGGCTTCTGGTTGTACAATGGTGGTGGCAGTGGCAGTAAGAAGGAGCCTGGGATCTTGAGGCCCTCCCTGTCCCAATTCTGCCCTAGAGCGCCAGTGGTGACATTTCAAGGTTGAGTCTGGGGCCTTTCATGCATCTACGGTTGGGTGTTTGACTCTGCCAGTTGGCTCTCTGCTTGTTTTTAATACAATCCTTGGTGTCAGCATTTGAAAATTGTCTCATGGTGGAGCATATGTGACCTGGGCATTACTAATTGTCATAAAATTTCCTTTTTGGGGAGGGTCACATTGGGGATGGGTGGGTAAACAAAATATTTTGTTTACAATGCACTGTAAAGATGATTCATTACAGTTTAATATTAACCAGCTCTGGGGGCCAGAAATTTATCTTGCTTGGTTTTAACGAGTGTTTCTTTCCCACACATGGTGTGAATCAACTGTCCTTCCAACTTGAAAGAGTTTGAGCGCAGAGAGCTCGCTGACGCAGCTTCTTTGTTCTGGGGGATTGTTTCCATTGTGCCTTCAAAAAGGAGGGACATTAAAAGCTTTGGCTCATGGTGAGTTCTCTCCATGTTGGCCTCGGTTGGGGGGCTGGCTGTTGGCTTGAGCTAGATTGGCTGGGGGGGACTTCTTCCATTTCCTGGACTTTTTCAAGACTGAGCATTAATTTCTTCAGGCTCTCCCACTTGGTTTTATGTGATTAAAGGCCTCCATGGAAAATGGAAGGCAAAAAAAATCCCCCAATGGTTTCATGTGGAAGCTCATCCTGTCGCACATACTCCTGTCCCAGAATGGGGAGTTGCCTTGATCTCTCTTCCTCCCCAGAGTAGTTGTAATTTTCTGTTAGGTGTGTGTCCAGTGAAGGTCTTTGAGAGCCAACTAGATGGAAGAGAATATGGTAGAGGGCTCATGTCTTGGAAGGAAAGAAAGTGAAGTCTTCACTGAAGTTGTGATATCGCACCATTCTTGTGACAGGCAGCCTAGGGGATTGTGACATTGTGTCTGTACACACTGAAACTTTAGCGAAGCTCCTGTGCTCTGGTCAGGGAGTCTCATCTCATATCGATCCTGCTTCCAGAACTCTGATTGGGGAAGAGCCTAGAAACGTTATGGGGGGCTTCCTTCTGAGGGCCTGGTGCCTGCTGGCTGGAGGCTCCTCTTGCTTTCTGTCACATAGGAGGGCTAGAAAAATAGTGGATCCATTCCAGGTCATTCATTACTTTCCAAATGTTCATGTAAATAGATGTGTCCTTAATGACTAATTCAAGGAGGGAAGGTCATCGAAGTAGGCTTTTGAGTACCTGCTTTGACTGACGGTGCCTTTGCTTCTACCCCCCACATTATTGGAGGCTTCAGCCATCCAGCATCCTTTGGGTGAGGCCCTTGGGTCCGTGTGATGGCGTGCTGCAAAGTGCTCTTTCTTACAGGGCTGTCACATAGGTCATTTCATGTTGTGATTGGGGACTGTGAGACACAGAAAGATGATGGGGCTTGAGGGTCATATAGCAGTAATGATAAAATTGAGGACAGAAATCATGGCTTTTTACTCCCAGCCTTCCAATTTAGCTTTTATCCTCATTAGAACATCTTAATGAAAGTCCCTTTAGCCACGTGGCACAGTACTGGGCACTATCCCTTAGAAATGTGGACTTGGCCCTTTGCTACCTTGTGATTCAGAAAAGACAGGCTGTGCGTGCATGGGCTTCTGCAGCAGTGTTCAGTGAGCTGGTTGTGAATGTAAAGACCAGCCCAGTCATCACAGTGGAGCACTTTGTACTTAGGGTTTTCTGCTCATGGGAGAGGGGCGAGAGACTTGGGAACCCTGTGGGGAGCCCATTTTTGTGCGGTTCTTCATTTTCTTGCTGTTCCCATCGTTGGGGGCAGTCTGGAAGAGGACAAGTACTCTGGGTATCGGGCAGTCTCCTAGAGAAGGCTTGTCCCAGACCCGGGAAATGATGCTCAGGGGGCAGGGAGCCACGTGGGGCGATATGGAGAACGGGGCAGAGGAGGGTTTTGAGTTTGTTTTTGCTCCTTAAAACCCTGATTCTCCTTGTTGCTGATGCACTGAGATTCCCTGAGTACATTTTGATTTGGATCCTCTTGCTGTTCTTTACTTTGGGCATGACTTGGGGGCGGAGGAAGAAGAAGAATTGGGTATTGCTCCTGTCTGCCTGTATTAAAACCACACAGATCACCTGGCATGGAGTGTTCATTCTAAGAAGCAGCAGAGCGGAGCATGCAGAGGTGCCAGGCCTGTCCTTGCCCGATTCTGAATGTTCCGGAGGCCTTCGAGGGTTTTGTCATGTTTACTGTCCCGCCCAGAGCTCTTGGCTTCTCTTAGATTTAGACCCTGCGAGGCTGCTTAGATCCAAGCTTGGAGGCGTTTGGGTTTTCCTCTTGAGCACAGAGCCTCTCTGGCTTTTGTTTGTACAGGGACCTTTTGCCCACCTGGGAATTAACTGAGTTTCAAACTTAGCCGTGATGGTCAGAGGCGCTCTCACTGTTTTCCGTCCTTGTAGTCCATTGTCCACTGTTTAAATAAAAAAAGTTAAAAATGACCTCAGGCTCCACATCACGGCCACAGATCTCCACCTGGGAGCCATTTTTTAAAGGGCCTTTCGGGACTTCTGCCGCCCTCCCCCAGGTCCTGGCGGCCAGGCTGGGGTCCCGAGGCAGGCTTGCTCTCAGGGCCTGGCAGGCCTGGCTGCAATTTAATAATCCGAAGAGCACTTTTTTCCTTGCTTCTAGAGAAAGATGGAACGTTATTGCTTGTAACCAAATGATTCTCAGATCCCCGATTTCTGTAGACTTTTTGTCGTGCACCTTCCAGCTTCTTCTTCCCAGACTATCCCCCTTACATTTCAAGGTTTATTTCTGTCGGTCAGTATGTTCTGGAGAGGGTGTAGTTGAATTTGTTTTTGAATAAATGTTTTTTTTTCCACTTCTGCTACTTGTCTTAGGGGCAACCCAAACTTGACATGTTTCAGGGGGTCACCAGAGCCCTTTTTCATTCACTGGGATAGTGAACAAACAACCAGTGAGAAAATCCCTTCCCCATGTAGATTGGCCATGCTCTACAACTTAGAGTGTTGAAAATGGAAGCTGATTGAGGAGTTAAATGAGTTGCCCCCAGGATCATAAAGACCGTGGAAGGCAGTTTTGCCTGGGACTTGGTGGGACTTGAATGCGGGTCTTCTGAACTCTGAGAATATTTTGGGCAGGTTCTCCTTACAGGTTTTGTTGTAGGTGAGAGTCAGGGTGGGGTTGCTTTCCAGTCTGGGTTTGGTGCTCCTTGGAGCTGGGCTTCCTTACTGGTGGAGGGTTGGACCCTGCTGGGAGCTCTGGCGTTCCTGGGGCCTGCCTCCTGGTTATCCCTCCGCTAGGATGCTGTCGAATCTCATTGCTGGGAGGGAGGCTGTTTTCTCATAAATGACATTTTCTTTCTGTCTTACACTCACCATTCTTAGGGTGTAAATGGTCACATTGTTTTTGGCCGTTTGATGGTCAGTGACTACTTAGATGTTGCTCACGAGGCCAGGGACCAAGTACGATTAAAGTGGGTGGGCTGTTCAGGAAGTATGGAGGGTAGGAGAGGGAACGAGCTTTCATTAAATGGCTATTATGTGGCAGACGCTTGTGCGAATATTATCTCATCTGATCCTTGTAACAACTCTGTGAGATGAGGTGCTAAGGAAGTGGCGCAGACAGGTGGTTAAGTGACTAGTCCAGGGTCACACAGCTAGTCAGTGTGTAAGCCTGGATTTGCACTCCAGTCTTCCTGCCTCCAGCCCCTGTGTTCTAGCTACCTCTGTGTTGTAAGCCAGGTAGGGTGTACGTTTGTATTGTTCAATTTTTATCCAGAGGGTTTTGAAGCCTGATTCATCTGCTTTGTTACATTCTTGTGGAGTGTAGCTGCATGAATTGATGAGGCCCGCAGACTGTAAGGCAGTGGTTCTCAACCTTCCTAATGCCAAGACCCTTTAATACTCGTATGTGGGCGCATCTGCATATGGGCGGACTTGCCTGGAGACGGATAGAGGAGCAGTGTCTCCATTCCTGAGACCATTGGAAATATGTGTTTTCCTATGGTCTTAGGCGACCCCTGTGACCCCTGTGAAAGGGTTGTTCGACCCCCAAAGGGGTTGCGACCCACAGGTTGAGAACCGCTGCTGTAAGGGTATTGTGTTGGAGTCTGTGTTGTCCTGTAGTTTTATACTTTGGGCTAGCAGATTTGTCCTGTTTGCCTTGATATTAAAGGCCTTGATTTTTGCCTTGATTTTAAATTTAAATTTAAATTTGCCTTGATATTAAAAATCCCTTAAAATTAGGGATTTTTACTATTATGCATTTCCTTGTTTCAGTATAACCTTGTTCCTCTGAAAAATACCTATTTTGCTGAAATAATTAAATATCTTTCTGCAAAGAAAATGGAAATCTTGTTTGGTAGGCTACTATGGAAGTGGGAGGTGTCAGTGAGCTGTGTTTTCACTTATCCACAGCTCTGCACATCGAATGTTAAGCTTTTCCTCCCCTCCCGCAGCCAAGCCTTTCCTCATTGCATCAAGGGAGTCTGGAAGCCATGAACTGAGCTAAGGATGGCAGACTCATTGGCAGGGCCTGGGCTCATTTACTTTAATCCTTGCAGGGTTTAGTGGCACAGCTACAGCCCCGAGCCCCAAAGCTGGTGTCGCTCTCAGCCGCGGATCTCGTGACTGCTGGGGGAACGGCACAGGCTGAGACTTCTTGTGGCCCTCAGACGTCCAGGAGGAGACCGTTAACAAGCCCTTTCAAGCCCTGTCCCTCTCCCCAGGCCTGGTGTGGTGACATGATCATGGCAGCAGCCAAGGCAGGCCATAGCCTTAATTTGGAATTTCCTTGCTTTAATTGGTTTATTTCCTAATTGTTTGTTGATGGTTTGTGACCTGTTGCTGGTCTCTGCCTTCCTCTTCCTGTAGCTGCTGACTGGAGCCAGGGGCCTGAGGGAGACTTCCCAGCACTGCCCCCTCCCTCGAGACCAGCCACTGCTAGTGCCGGGGATGGGGGTAGGGGTGCCCTTCCCTCCCCTCCTTCCAGGCCATCGCAGGCCCAGCATTCTTTTGGTTGCATGGTTTATCTGGCGAAACTGATTGGATACCTTGGTATGTCTATGACTTCAGGGGCCACAAGAATGGAAAAAAAGCTCTCCATGTTTTTGATCTTGCCCATGGCATTGCATCTGACCGTGGTGGTTCAGCTTGTCTTTAGCTATTCACATGTGGCAGAGGCTCCCCACACTTGTTTGGTGGTGCCTTCTTGCCTGGGAGCCCTAATTGCAAGTTGGGTTATCTAAGCCACCCCAGAAGCCATTCTCTGGACAGGACATGGAGCTGAGGGTGGTAGAAAGAAGCAAGCAGGTACAAGAGGCCTGACGCTCCTTTTGACCTTCAGCAGGGCCTGTTTCAACATCACACAGAGCTGTTTTTCCATTTTATTTTTAACTTTGGAGTAAACAGAAATGCTAATGATGCTTTTATGGAGCTTAATGAGAATAAAATGTTTTAAGAGTACAGCCACGACAGAAGTTTAAAAATATATGTATAAAACAGAAAAGGCCAGAAAACCTCTGGAATTTGTTCTATGGATTAATCAGAAACAAAAATAAAAACTTCCCTTCCCTTGTTCTCTGAAAGTTTTCTTGGTTCTGAACTTGTCTACACAGATCTTCTTAAAATTTCCAGATTACTGTCACGTGAATGGAGAATTAAGCTGTGATGCGAAGCATAGTATGCAGGTTAAGGGTCTCTTGGAATTCCCCGAGCCCAGAATGCCAAGAACTAACTGTACTTTGCTCTGATCCTGAGGAAGCCTGTGCAGAAAACTGGCTAAATCTTTAAGATTTTTACCCCCTCCCAAGAAAATGTCAGAGAAGGTTCACATTTGGGTCCTCAGGCTTTTATTATGACCTCCCCAAATCTGTTTTCCCACGGGACTGATGGAGGGATATATTTTTCATTTCCGGGTGTTTGATGGTTTGATAAATAGTGAGAGAGGTGCTTGCTAGAAGTCCGGCCTTCAGAGTCTTTCTGGCAGTCTGTGTTGCTTGGCTAGCGATTGGCAGTTTTCTCTGATCGGCCGCACTGCCCTTGGGTATAATTCATGGGAACCAGCAGTTGTGTAGGGAACTGCAGCCATGTGATGTGAGTGGCCCCTTTTTCTTCTTTTTTTTTTTAGCCGTGTAGTTTGTTTAAAGACTTTTTCCTTGATCGGGCTGCCTTTAAATATGCTTTCACCTCTCGATGAACATTTGGTTTGTTCGGTTATTTTAAAGTACATTAAATTGTTGGGGGTTTGAGCAAATGCTATAAATTCTGTAGCCGGTAGAGAGGAGAACTCTGGGTGCCATTTCTCAGGTGGAAAATCTCTTCATTAATCGTAGTTCAAACAGTTTAGTCCTGGAAGGGAGTTAGTGATATGTATATGAAAACACGAATTTTGGGGCAAGGGTATGATATGACCATCACTCCAGTTACATGTTGACATCTTTAGCCAGACACATGCACCGTCTCTGACCTGCCAAAAATGTAAATATTCTGAAGGTCTTTGGCCAGCTCCATGAGGGCAGCCAAAATTTAACTGAGCTTCCAAGGGGCCAACACATTTTCTTGTTATTGCCTATTACCTCACCTGGTGCAAGGCCCGGCTCACTCCCAGATGTTTGACGAGGAGCTAAACCGGTTGTGTGCGTGAGCGTGCGTGAGGTTTCATGAATGGGCTTACTCACCTGTGGCACACCTGGGCTTTTCAAACACATTTTGACCCTTTCCCCTACTGTTCTTCTGTCTGGTTGGAAATTGGAAACCGGGGCTTGATTTTAAAGGAATAATTCTTTTTCTCTATAATAATATATCTTAAATGGCCTCTTCCCATCATTCAGCATGTGTCCCATTTCAGTAGTGTTTGAGAGGCTGGTTGGTGGCTCTTCAGGATTTCTTTGCAGTGGGGAAGGAGGAGGAGGAAGGAGAGAGAAGGAAGAGGAGCCGCTTCTGAATTCCTCCAAAGAATGTAATAAATGAGTGATCACTAGATGGCAGCCTCTCTCTGTTTTAAATGTAATTTGCTTTGGGGGGTGGGGAGTGTTGGTGGCAGTGATTCAGGAAGCCATACCTGGTTACCGTTGAGTGTTAAAAACAGTCATAGGCTCGCCAACCCCGATCATCTTTGCAGAGTGTAGACCTGATACTTGCCCTCCAGCACCCGTACCGGCCTGGGTGCTTGGTGACACCGAGCAAGGCTGTAGGTTTTAATTGAAAGAACGTTCTGAGCTTTGATTTGGATGCTGTGAGGCAGACATCAGCTTTAGGGAGCTGCATATCGCCTCTTTATCTTTGAGGAGAAAATCACAATACTTCAGAATCTGAAATTGGCCCCGAATGTGAGGAATTCCTCCAGTGACAGGATCCACTCCCCTTCTGTGTCTCAGTGGCTCATCTGCCAATGCTGCTGTGGCAGAAAACAGTTTTACCTGGAAGCCAAGCATCCTGGGCATCTGTCATCTCGGCCAGCAGCCTCCCTAGGGGACAGACTCTAAGCCTCTCTGCCTCCATAGAGGGCTGGCTCGTGTGTGTGCTTGGTTGGTCTGTTAACCTCGAAGCCTTGGTGAAGCTTTGGAAAAGGACTTTAGTGGTGCTTCAGTAGGAAAGTAACAACTCTGAAATATTAATGTTTTATTAGGACTTTCTGTCCCCTTTGTTCGTACTTGTTTTTTGTGACTCGAGATACTAACTTAGCTTGTTAACACATTATAAGGATCTCCTTTATTCCTTTCATGTTGAAAAATATTATAGTATTGAAGTAGATTTTTGCAATCAGAAGAGGCCTTGGGGTGGTAGAGTCAGGCAGGAGATGGGGAGGTGTCAGGGGAAAGGGCCTGTTTTAATCTGTTGGTGTATTTATTTACAGCATATATACCCTTTTTATACCGTTGACGAAAATTGAAAATGGAAGAGAGGTATGGAATCTTTGATTTGGAAAGAATGCTTAGAGATAATCTGGTCTGACCCCTCATTTTATAGATTGAAAAAAACCTGAGCCCCACACAGGGCAAAAGACTTGTCCATTGTTTCAGTCAGTGCCAGACTAAACACAGTTCTCCTATAAATGGGTAATTACTTCTTTCTTCCCCCTTTTGGGTTTTTTTTTTTTTTGCAGTTGGAGTAAAGCAGAGAATATACCAAATGTGCTGTGTCCTTCACTTACCTGCCAAACTCATCTTCCTAAAGCATCATTCTGACCATGTCCTTCCCTTGCTGGAAGATCTTCTGGAGCTCAGATTGCAGCTAGGATAACACACACTCCCCCATTTGACCTTTAGAGCTCTCTGCATTATAGTTCTAACTTGCCTCTCCATACTTCTCTTCCAGCTAAACCTGCGTTCTTGTTCCTGGAATTCAATATTCTGCCTTGGGGCCATGTCCCTTGGCCTATGCTGACCCTCCTCGGGCCATGGGCCCAGATTCCCTTCTTACTGCTTTCTCTGGAGACCTTAGCTTCTTTCAAGGCTCAGCACTATGGGAAGGCTTTTCTGATCAAGACCCTGAGTGGTCCCTTCCTCCTGTGGTTGGCATGGCGCTCCTCATTGCTCTAAGACCACGTATCTGTCACTTGCATCGCAGTTCCTTGAGGACAGGAACTGATTTGTGCATTTCTTTGTATTTCTAGTTCCTTGCTCATGTTTGGGATGAAAAATAACCCTCATCCTTAATTTAACAAAAAATAAACACAGAGATCTCTTAGGATAAGAACAGGAGTTTATTCTCTTCCTCGGGAGAAGAGGGCAGTCTTCCCTGTGACTCATCATGGAGAAGAGGCCTGTTACAAAAGACAGTGCAAGCATTTATACCCTAATGTAGTCAAGCCCCCTTCCTGACTGTCTTCTCTCTCGTTGGTTGAGAGGCAGACTTCACCATATTCTTCCCCAAATGGGACACCAAGAAAAGGGGGCGAGGAGGGTCCCAGAGCAAGGGAGGAAGAGTGAGCCTGGGCTGTCCCTGACTCCTACTGGCCGGGAGGAGGGGCCCACCGAGGTGGGGGAAAAAGCAGACAAAGAAATGAAAGTGATTGACAGCAGCAATGGAGGAGGAAAAGGGAAGTTAACAATCTCAAACTGCCTGAGAAGTTTTCACTCATACCATACAATCATATGCTTATTAATAAGTGTTTGAATCAAAAGAATAGAGGATTATTATTCTTGTAAGTCTCAAGTTTCTTTTCTCTGAGGAAATTTCCTCTTCTCTTATGATCACACATATTAACAGCACCCTGTGGGGGAGAAAATCAGAAGCTTTTTAGGTGGAAAGAGGTAAAAATTGAACTCAAAATTGTGAGTTTCTAGTCAATGAGGAGCTTATTGGTGTTGAATTAACCTTAAAAAAATGTTGAATTAACATTAAAAAAAACCCCAACTTGCAGGTGCTGCTCGTGTTGTTCAAAGGCACCCTGGCAACATTGGCCTCCCCAAGCTGCAGGTAGAGGAGGCGGAGAGAAGGCGGGGCCGATCTGCGCTGCTGTCTGGAGTCCACCCGCATGGAGCTGGCAGCCTCCCCACAGGGCTCAGCAATGGCACTCTGACCCATGGCAGCTCTTCACCTGGGTCTTTGGTTGGAAGTGTTCATTGACTGACTGATGGCAGCTTGGAAAGGTTCCTTCCTTCTTGGTAGGTTAGGAAGGTTTCGAGTGGAAGGAGATCTGGAATCCACTGCCTTCCCTGGAGTAACTTTTAAGAATGCTTTATCATATTCTCTGAAAGCTGAACTTGTGTATGCCGAGGGGGACAACAGGGAAGGGGAGGGGAAGAAGCGGCAATTAAGTCGCGCTGACTGGGTGCCAGACTCTGCTTTTACTGATTCAGCTGATCCTCACAACAAGCCTGCAAAGTAGGCATTGTTAGTAACCCCATTTTATAGTTGAGGAATTGGAGACAAAAAGAGGCTGTGATCTTCCCAGGGTCACAAGGCTAGTAAGGGTCTAGGCTGGATTTGAACTCAAGTCTGCGTGAGTCCAGGCTCAGAGCTTTCGCCACTGTTCCGTGCCGTATCTTACAGACGAGGAAACTCAGGCTTTGAGAGGCTGTGGCTTTTCCAGGGGCACTGGTGAGAGACTGCTGCTTCTTGGTGTCAGATGTAGCGCTGATTTTGGAAGTGAAATGATTTCCACAGATTGTGCTCCTTAGAATATTTCCTGATCTCCCTGGCCAGTGCTCACCTAGAATTGCAGTCACAGACTGCACTTGGCTTTTTAAGGACAGATCAATACAGTGTGAGGCATCTTGGCACAGAGAGGCAGCCTGGGCTGCTGGCTAGGGTGCTGGGCCTGTTGTGAAAACCTGGCTTAGATACTTACTGGCTGTTGTTGTTTGTCCTTTGATTTCGAAGAAGAAACTTCATCCCAGTGACATCGTGGGATGATGTCTTGACTTGTGAGTGAATTGGATCTGCTCACTCTGTGGTCCTGAGAAAGTCACTTCATACTTCTGTGCTTTAATTTTCTCATTCGTAACATGAGGGTGTTACGCTTACTGGCCTTTAAATCAGTGAGCCTGTGACGCATGGAATGTGCTGCTTCAGAAAGAAGTGGGTGGCCCTCTCTGGGGTTCAGAAGGGAAGCCTGGAGGAATCCATAGGGAACGTGCTTGAGGCGAGAGTGGTTTAGGGATAAATACAACTAGATAAGCCCAAAGGCCCCAGGTAACCAAACGGTTGTGTCAGCAAACTCTTCCTGTAAAGGGCCAAAACAGTAAATATTTCAGGCTCTGGAGGCTGGGATGCAGAATTGAGGTTCCTAGAAAACAAGAGGAAAACCAAATTTTTACAAAATTTTTTATTGACAAAAATAGAACAGCAACAGCAATAATGATGATGAAATGCGTGTTTTGGGTAGTCACGTTCTGCTAATGAGAAGAATGGGATCTTTTTTTTAGAATGACATTTCTCTTAATTGGGGTTCGCAGTTTTTGCTCTCATTAAAATCAATCACAAATATTCATTTGTTCATGTTGATAATCTTTGTAAATGAGATTTTATGTATTTTAGCTTTGAAAATATCTCTTCACACAAATCGGGGATGCCAAGTACTGATACTGATCCATGAGCACATGATTTTAATCAAGCATATTCATTGCTTGGAAGGCATTTCTAGAATTCTATTAGATTCTTCTCTTGATAATTGCCATTTAGCATGTCATTACATTACAGATTCTTCTCTTCAGTTGACAATTATATCAATTTCACAGTTAAATGAATTTTGAAATGTGGAAAGTTCTTTTTACTCTTTCATTCAGGTCCCTAAAGTACTGCTGGAACTGTAGTTTGAGCTCAGAAAACATATCCACTGCAAATTTGTGTGGAAATGGAGATGTCACTTCTTTTAACTTTTTACAGAGCATGAAATGTCTAAGGCAGCTTGTGATTCATACTGTGTTAGTTGTCTTTGAATTGGTCAACTTCATTAAGAAGATTATCAACTCTGCAGCAAAAGCTAAATTTCAGGGCCATTGACCGTTTGACAGTAAACTTGGGGTGGCTTTTCTCATTCAGAAAAATTTCATTCTTAGCCCTGAGCTCAAAAAATTGTAATAAAACATTTTTTCCCCTCTTTTCTTCTTTGGACATAATGGGTATGCACTGGTAACAAAAGGAGAAAGAATGTTGTGATATGAAGATATGCTTGAAACTTGTTGTCACTGAAGTGACATCTCTGTCACAACTGCTCAACTCTGGTTGTTGGAGAAAGCAGTTGGGGACAACATGTGAATGACTGAATGTGTCTGTGTTCCAATAAAAATGTATTTAAAAATATTAAAATACTTTATTTTATTTTATATTAATTTATAATTAAGATAACAAAAATATTAAAATAATCCCACAGAGAAACTGTAGGGGGAGAGAAACTGAGGCAGCCAACTCACGGTTTCTAGTTGCTTTGTAGTACCAGAGCCAATACCAGAATTTTGTTCTTCTGCTTCTTGAGTCCAGTGTCCTTTCCGTTACACCACAACAAGCAACCTTTAGGCAGTTGATGTTCAGGAAACATGTTGGCACATTTGGATAAGAAATACAAATTTTCTGGTTTTCTTAGGGGTAGAAGAGAAAGCATAAGAGGTTGCCAAAGACTCAAATAATTGCTGGCTTGGACCCAGAAGAGAAATTGAATTAATTTAATTCTTGATAATCGTTCTAACATTTGCAGTTTGATTGTGGACATGGTGGGCCTGATTTTCTTCCTCTAGATATTAGAAATGGTTTTTACTGATATATCTAATGTAGTTACTACAAAGTAGACTCATAAATCATAGAGTTGATAGGGTCTGCCTCACCCCTAGCCCTTTGCTAATCCAGTCTGCTGCTTGACACAGCAACTATATTATTAATAAACACTTACGAAGTACTACGTACCAGACATTGTGCTCACCTTTAGGGAGGCACATATGAAAAAGAAAGATGGCTCTCAAGGAGCTTATAATCTAATGGTAATTAGATTATAAATCTAAAAGCTGAAAAGGCACAGGGGGAGTAGGGAAGGCACCTCATGCAGGGCCATGGAGGAGAAGCTCAAGAAATCCCAGAGAAGTGAAAGTTGAATGGGAAGGGGGAGATGTTTGTCCTGTGGCCCTCCGTCATTGGCACCTGATGAGTTCATTGCTCCATCATCTCATCAGAGGGGGAAGAGGCACAGTTATTTGAATTTGACTAGAATGAAGAGGGTTACATCATTTTAAAAAAATGGAGGGGAAGAGAAGCCTCTTTTACAGCTACTGCTGAAGGAGAATTCTTGGCCGGCGAAGAGATGGAGGTGGTTATAAAAGTTAAAATGAACAATTTTTGGCTATATAAAATTAATATTTCCACAAATGAAAGGTGGCCAAAATTAAAGAGAAACTATCACGTGGTAGCAAACCTTGGCATCAAATCTCTGATAAAATTCTGATATCTATGCTATCTGGGGAATTGACAAAAGTATGTCAGCTCCAAGAGCCATTGTCTAATGGTGAAAGGATATGAACAGCAAGTTATGCAAGAACTATAAACTTAACTCTAGAAAAATGCTCCAATTCACTACCAGTAATAGAAATTTGAAAGAAAATGACTCCAGACCCCTGAGGTTCTACTTCTCCCTCAGCAAACTGGTAAAGGTGACAAAAGACAGAAACAGCTGGTGGTGGGGAGACAGGCCCCTCCCCCCAGGGGTAGAACTGTCATGCTTTTGGTAGACCTGTAAGTTAGATTAACTGGGATATTGGAAAACAGTTGGAAATTACAAAAAAAACCAACCCCAGAAAACCTTGACTACAATTCACACCCTTTGATTCATTGTTCCCCCTTCTGCACAGCTACTCTGAGAATACCAGAGATAAAAGAAAAATGCTCATTATACCAAAACACTAAGAACAACACTTTTTGTGGTAGCAAGAAATCTGGAAAAACCATGAGCACTCATCAATAGGGAATGGCTGAACACATTGTGTTCTAAGAAGAGAGAAATCACAGTAGCAGGATGGAACAGGATGACTGTAAGAAATGGCGCAGAAGGAGTTCAGAGGATCATGGGAAGACCACCAGGAGGTGGAGTTGAGCAAGGAAAACAGAAGTAGGAGAGGATGGGTCTGAGCAGGGCCTCCAGTCCCAGTGGCAGGGGATGGGTCGTCAGCCTGGATGAGCCATTGACTGTTACTGGCACAAGGAGTCAGATGATAATACTACCACTGACAGTAACTCTTTCTCAGACAAATAATGATGATAATCCATATCATATCAACAACTTTGTAGCCCACGAGGAAGCTGCTCCTGGAGTCTAGAAGATGAGGATTCAAGTCCTGCTTCAAGACATGTTGGCTATGTGACCCTGGGGACTCTAGGCTACTCTCTGAGTAGAGAAGTTGACCTGTATTGGTGGGTGAAGTTCCCTCACTTGGGAGTTCTTTATACCAATCAAAGCAGGGGCCCATTTCCAATCCCTGTTGCAAGGCACTTTACCTTTATTACCTCATTGGATTCTCACATCTCCTTTGTGAGGCAGATGCTGTAGATTCCCCATTTTGCCGATGAGGAAATTGAGCCCAGGGAAATCTGTGGCTTTTCTGAGTTTACACAGCTAGGGAGGTTTGAGGTGGGATTTGAATGAAAGTCCTCCTAAAATGAGAATGTATGGAGCAATGGAGCTAGAGCTACCTCTAGCTCCATTGCTCCATACAGTCTCATTTTAGCTTCTCAAATGATGGAATCTTTTGGGGTTAGAGTGGCTATGGAGGGAGGACTCTTGAATCATCCCACACAGGATGAGACTCTCTCATTGATTTAAAGAAGTATTCAACCCACCCTTACTTTTAGAAAATTCCTTCTTATGGCGACCTAAATCATTGTGCTTTTGCATGTAGCTGAAGCATGTCTATTTATTCTCACATTCTTAGCAGAAACTGAAAACATTTAGTTACCATTTTTGTACTTGAAGTCTACAGTTAAATCGCTTAATAATTAGCAATTTATATAATGTTCCCCCCAAATTGTTTTTATTTTTAGTTTTCAACATTTATTTTGATAAAATTTTTAGTTACAAATTTTCTCTGTCTTTTCCCAGCCCTACACCCCAAGATAGCAAGCCTACTGAATACCCTTTCCCCTAATATGTTCTCTCTTATATCCTCTCCCCCCCCCCCCCACTTTCGAGTAGGGCAAGATGGATTTCTATACCCTAGTGTCTGTGTATCTTATTTCCCAGTTGCATGTAAAAAACAATTTTTTAAAAACATTTGTTTTTTAAAACTTTGATTTCCAGATTCTTTCATTTCTTCCCTCCTCACCCACCTCCACTGGGAAGACAAGCATTTCAATACAGGTTGTACATGTGTTGTTACGCAAAACATTTCCATAGCAGTTATATTGTGAAAGTTTTACTAGCTATATTTCCCTCCATCCTATCCCCCCCTATTCTGTTTTCTCCTTTGACCCTGTTCCTTTTCAAAAGTGTTTGCCTCTAACTACGCTTTCCCCCAATCTGCCCTCCCTTCTATCATACTACCCTCTTATCCCCCCTACTTTCCTGTAGGTTAAAATACCCAATTGAGTGTGTATGTTATTCTCTCCTTAAGCTAAATTCAGTGAGAGTAAGGTTGGCCCATTCCCTTTCATCTTCCTGCTCTTCCCCTCCACTGTAACAGTTTTCTCTTGCCTCTTTTATATGAAATCATTTACTCTATTCTTTCTCTCCCTTTCTCCTTCTCCCAATATATTCCTCTCACCTCTTAATTTAATTTTTTGGATAGCATTCCTTCATATTCAACTGATCCTATGCGCTCTGTGTATGTATACATGTACACACATATACACACACTCATATATATATTTATGTACACATACACCCTCCTATACATACATATATGTATTTATCTACACATATATGTATACACACACATATACACACACACATATACACATATATATTCCCTTCAACTATCCTCATACTGAGAAAAGTCTCATGAGTTAGAATTATTGTCTTTCCATGTAGGAATGTAAATAGTTCAACTTTAATAAGTTCCTTATGATTTCTTTTTCCTGTTTACCTTCTCATGCTTTTCTTATTTCTTGCATTTGAAAGTCAAATTTTCTGTTCAACTCTGGTTTTTTCATCAAGAATGCTTGAAAGTCCTCTGTTTCAATGAATATCTATTTTTTTTTCCCCTGAAGAATTGTACTCAGTTTTGCTGGGTAGGTGATTCTTGGTTTTAGTCCTAGCTCCTTTGACCTCCGGAATATCATATTCCAAGCCCTTCGATCCCTTAATGTAGAAGCTGCTAGATCTTGTGTTATCCTGATTGTGTTTCCACAATACACAAATTGTTTCCTCATAACTGCTTGTAATATTTTCTCCTTGATGTGGGAACTCTGGAATTTGGGTATAATATTCCTGGGAGTTTTCTTTTTGGAATCTTTTTCAAGAGGCTATAGGTGAATTCTTTCAATTTCTATTTTGCCCTCTGGTTCTAGAATATCAAGGCAATTTTCCTTGAGAATTTCTTGAAGGATGATTTCTAGACTCCTTTTTTTCAGATAGTCTAATAATTTTTAAATGATCTCTTCTGGATCTATTTTCCAGGTCAGTGGCTTTTCCAATGAGATAATTTCACATTGCCTTTTATTTTTTCATTTGTTTGGATCTTTTATAATATCTTGATTTCGCATAAAGTCATTAGCTTCTATTTGCTCCAGTCTAGTTTTGAAGGAATTACTCTCTTCAGTTTTTGAAATTCCTTTTCCATCTGGGCAATTTGGCTTTTTAAGGCATTTTTCTCCTTTTTGACTTTTTGGGCCTCTTTTGTCATTTGAGTTAGTCTGTTTTTTAATGTGTTATTTTCTTCAGTCAGGCTGTTGACTCTTTTTTCATGATTTTCTTGCATTATTCTAATTTCTCTTCCCAGTTTTTCCTCTATTTCTCTTACTTGATTTACAAAATCCTTCTTGAACTCCTCCATGACCAGTGACCAGTTCATAGTTTTCTTGGAAGCTTTTGATGCAAGTTTTGACTTTGTTTTCTTTTTCTGGTTCCATGTTTTGATCCTTTTTGTCCCCCCTAAAAGAGTCTATGGTCTGATTGTGCTTCCCCTGTTTGCTCATCTTGCCAGCTAGTTACTTGACTTTTGAGCTCTTTGCCACAGTAGAACTCTGCTTCCAGAATGGAGAGAGCTGTGTCCCAAATTGCTGGGGTTTTCATAGTTGTTGTCAGAGCTATGAGGAGGGCATCCTCTCTACAGCCACCACAAGTTCTGGCATGCTAATGTTTCTAATCCCAGGACACCACCCAAGACTGCGACCCAGTTGCAAGCAGGTCAAAGCAAGAGCGATTACCCTCTGACTGGTCTCTTGGTCCCCCTACAATCTGCAGGCCAGGAGCTCAGGAGGCAGCCATGTGCCACCTCTTGCCCTGGGGGCAGGGGCCAGACCATGCTCTTCTCTCACCCAGTTCCAACAGAGTTTCGTACTTACCTTTTATTTTCTCTTTGGTGTTTATGGGTTGAGAAGTCTGGAAACTGCCACAGCTGCTGGTGATTCACTCTCCTGAAGGCTGCTCTGGCCGGTCTGTGCCACTGGTCAGCCGCTCTGGGTCTTGCACCATACAGCTCATGAGGGACTGTGCTTGGCTCACATGGCGTGGCTCACACAGGACTGTGCTTGGCTCCCAGTCTCGTGTGCTAGTCTCTTCCCGTTGGCCTGTCAGGCTGTCTCCAGCGGGAGATTTGTTTCTCTCTGTCATTTTGTGGGTTCTTAGCTCTGACATTTGTTTAGTCATTTTTTTTTTTACAAGCATTGGAGGTGGTTGGAGCAGAAGCTCAAACAAGTTCCTGCTTTTACTCCATCATCTTGGCTCTGCTCCCCCCCCCCCCCCAGCATACAATGCTTTAAGATTTGTAAAGAACTTTAAAAATCTTGTCTCATTTGATACTTACGATAGCTCTAGGATAAAGGAACTATTCTCACTCTCATTTTACAGATGAAGAAACTGAGGCAGACAGGTTAAATGACTTGCCCAGGATTACAGAGCTAGTAGGTGATGGAGGCTGGATTTGAACTCAGATCTTCTCATCCAACACTCTATCTACTGCATTACCTAGCCACCTTGAATTGCTTTTTAGTCTTTTCCAGGCTAATTCTTTCTTCTTTTTGCCTTTCCTCATAGGTTGTACTGCTTAGATGATTAATAAATATTTCTGAGGTTCTCCTCTAGACTCTCTGCAAGTTTTCTTGGTTGCTCTATATCTGTGGAATCAAGCCGTCAATCAAGCAACAGATGTTTATTAAGTGCTTTTGGTTGGTCAGGCACCAGTCAATTGTCTAACTTTGTACTTCGTGAATTTACAAGAAGCCAATTTGTTTTTTAAGCTGTGATGTTGCTTCTAGTTTCATCTTGAGGTTTGGTTACTCCTAGTTCCGTTAATTGGAAATAAAGGTATTCCTGTTTGTTTGGTGGTGCTGGTGGAAGATTTACCTTGCTGTAAACTCTTCTCTTGTAGATCTGTCTATGATGGTGAGGAGCATGGTCGGTTCATGGAGAAGCTGGAATCCCGTATCCGCAATCACGATCGGGAGATTGAGAAAATGTGCAACTTCCATTACCAGGGCTTTGTGGACTCCATCACTGAACTCCTGAAAGTGAGAGGAGAAGCCCACAGATTGAAGGTGAGGAGGCAGGGACATAAGGGGAAGCTGGTGGGAAGGGAGGGGGAAGGCTTCGTTGGAGTTGGAGAAGGGGCTCAGGACCTATGGCAGCCTGGTAAGAAGTGAAATCGGGCAGAAACAGAACCGGGGAGGATTTTGATGGCACTTGGGCAGGTCATGTGTGATGGGGAGGATTAGAAGCAGCAGCTAAAAGTCACTGCTTGCAGCCATGCCCTCAGGTGACTCTGCCAGTCACTTACCTTCTTTCTGTTTGAGATAAAAAAAACCCAACCAAACTGCCGCGAGCTACCCAGTGTTGGGGTTCTGGCCTTTCTCTTCCCCCTAGATCCCTCAAAAATGGGGCTGTTGGTCCCTTTTCTGCTTTGTTGGAACCGTCAGGTGACCTTGGGGGGATGGAGCTCCCTGGGAGGGAGATAGCGGATAAACACAAGATGGACAAATGGCTTTGCTGTGGACTCAGTGACGTGTTAGAGTGAGTCACTTTTCAGTCTAGAGCTACAAAAATGGAGAATTTATTGGTATGAGGCTGACACAGCTTAGGGGAAAAGAAAATCACACATATGCTAGATTTGAATTTGGTGTCTATCACTGTGAGAGATGAAGAGGCCAGGCTGGTCAGGAGTCATAAGAGACTAGTGGCATTTTGCAGGCATCATTTTCTGGTCGTTTTCTGGCAGCTTTACTTGAGCATTGTTAATTGGCTCTTCAGGCATCTGATCTAATGACTCCAAACACATACCCAACACCACAGGTCTGCCTTTGTCCAAAGATTGTTTATAATCTCTTTATAATCGTTTTTATAATTGTCATTCTTTATAATCCCCAAATCGACCATCCAAAGATGCTTTCTTGTTCCTTCAGGTAGTTATCAAATTTACACATTTATTCATATGTTTCTTTTCATTCACCATCTTTACAAAAAGCCCTGCTTGTTCATTTGGGCCCCAGCTCAATAGTTGTCTCTCGGAATATTTTCGGTCAGTCAGTGAACATTGATTAAGCACCTGCTCCATGTCAGAGAGAGGTAGAAGATAGTCCCTGGTCTCACAGAACTCACCATGTCACGGGGGAGACAAGGTATGAGGAGCTGTGACCCAACAAGCCACACACAGGAGAAAGTGGAGGTTGTCACAGAGGGCAGGCACCAGGATCAGAGAGGATCCCGAAAGGCTTCTGGGAGAAATCAGAATTTTACCTGCGACTGGAAGGAAGCCAGAGAAGCCAGGAGGCAGCAGAGAGACGAGGAAGGAGAATGCTGCATATGCTGCAGCAGCCAGGGCCAGCACCTGATGCAGGAGGTGGAGCGTCTGCTTGAGAAACAGTCAGGAGGCCAGAGTAACTGTTCTGCAGAGTACTTGTAGGGGGAGTGAGGTGTAGGAAGACTGGAAAGGTGGAAGCAAGGGGCAGGTTATGAAGGGCTTTGAATGCCAAACTAAGAATTTTATATTTGAATCTGGAGGTGCTGGGGAGCCACTGGAATTTATTGAGTTAGAAGTGACATGGTCAGACCTGCACTCTTGGAAGAGTACTTTGGCAGCTGAAAAAACCACCCAGCAGGTGCCAGGGGCCAGCACCCAGGAGGTGACCATGACAGAAGAGAGAAGTGCAAAGGTGAAATCGACAAGCCCTGACAACAGATTGGTTTGGGGAGGGGAGTGAGGAGCCAAGGATAACAACTGGTGGCAAGGCTGGGGGTCTGGGAGGATGGTGAGTGATGCTCTCAACATGGGAAAGGGGAAGTCAGGAGGAGGAGAGATGATTCAGTTTTGGGCATGCTGGGTTTAAGAGGTTTATGGAGACACGAGTCTGGCGGTCGGCAGAGAGGTCTGCACAGGGTAGATAGATTTGAGTCGTCAGCAGAGAGATGGTCACTGGATCCCTGGGAGCTGATGAGATCACAAGTAGAGAGGATTGAGAAGGATTAGTTAGACACATAGGAGGAAGACCAGGATGCAGCAGTGTCACAGAAACCTAGAGAAGAGATCCTCAAGGGGCAGAGGGGGAGGATAGTGCAGGCTGCAGAGAGGCCAAGGAGGATGAGCATGAGAAAAAGCCTTTGCATTTGGCAACCAAGAAGTCACTGGTTACTTTGGAGGGAGCGGTTTACTTGGAATGATGAGGTCAGAAGCCAGACTGTCATTGTGTGTGTATATATATTTGTAAAACATGTATGTGTGTGCATTTACCCACATCCACATACATACATAAATATATATGTACATACACACATATATTGTCTCATATACATGCATACATGTGTAAATTTTTTTTTTCGTCTGTCCCCCTCTGCCTTTGGCATGGTTTTTCACACTGACGTGATCCTCAGATTTTCACCCCTTCAGTGACTGATTACTTCTCCAAGGCATCTGAAACTTCCTATTAGTGCAATGTGTTTGGAAAGGCCCCAGCAGATAACAGCTACAGCACCGAGCAGGAGCATCTAAGGCTACGGTTTGGGGAGTTGTTGAGGTCTCCAGGCTCTGGTGTAAGGGAGAGATTCTTGTTCACATCAGTGCTTCCTCTTTCTGTTCATAGGACTCCTGAGCCTCATGTAAGTGAAATTCTGCTCCACTCATTTAGTTTGGAGGTTCCTGGAAAATTATTTTGGTGATTGTCTGATTTCTCTGATTTCTTGTGATTCAGGAGAGTGCTATTCTGCCACTTCCTTTTTTATTACGTTGATATACTTATCAGTGAACACCAAAGGAATGAAGACCGCCGCATATGAATTTGGTGTCTCATGCCATGAGAGAGACTTTGGGAGCACCTTGTGAATACTCTCTGACCCTCCCTCCAAGAAGAGCAGTGCTGTGTTTCATGGGAATATGGGCTTCTCGGCCCACTCTGGAGACGGTGGAGATCAGATCCGAGTTCTTGGAGAAGCAGTCTCTTTTCTTTTTTTTTTTTCATTTTTTTTTCAAATTTTATTTTAGTTTGCATCATTCATTTCCACAAGATTTTGAGTTACATATTTTCTCCCCTTCTTTCCCCTACCCACCACCCCAAAACAGCCATCCCAGTGTGTCCCTCCTCCCCCAGTCTGTTCTCTCCTATGT
>CM053585.1:17784943-17829697 GCA_028646515.1 Pseudochirops corinnae
AAACCAAACATGGAAAAGAACGAGAGCATGTGTTGCTTCAGTCTCCATTTAAACTCTGGTCTTTCTAGATCTTCCTCTGAATGTAGGTATCTCCTTCCATCCTGAGACTTGTAGAGTGTTTTATAACTGCGTTGCTGAGAAGAGTCCAGTTTATCAAGGTTGGTTGTCACACATACGATGTGTCTGTGATTGTGTACAAATTTTTCCTGGTTCTGCTCTTCTCACTCAGCATCAATTTGTATAAGCCTCTCCAGGTAATTATGAAGTCTGTCTGCTCCTCATTTCTAATAGCACAGTAGTATTCCATTACATTCATATACCACAACTTGTTCAGCCATTCCCCAATTGATGGGCATCCCTTATATTTCCAGTTTTTTGTTTTGGCAAAGCTTTTTAAATAGCAGAGGGTTAGCATATATGAAGAAATGGGGAGCAGGCAGCCCCGGCGATACGTATCAGTGTCTGCATCTTTGCAGGACTGAGCAGGAGAGAGGGGCTTAATAGAGGAGAGTCTTCCCCTGAGTCCTGGTAAGCTGTCCTTACCCAGAATGTTTTGTTGCAGCTGTAAACCTGATTATGTGGGTCATTTCTCAGGCCACCATGGAAATAACTTTAGAGGCGGAAAGACAGTGAAATAAGTCTGGACAAACTATGATTTGGATCCACTATTTGGTCATTTTTTGCCAAAGATTGAGAGTTATAAACAAAAAGAACTTCCAGGTGCCTTTAGTAGTGGAAAGGACATTGGGCAGGAAGCCAAAGAACTGTGTTCCATTAGTACCAACTCTGCTTAGTTTTTCCATTTGGAGAATGAGGCAGATGACCTGGGGAGCATGCCAGGTCCTTGTCAGATCTTTCTGTGGGTCCAGGCTTTCTGAAGGGCTCAGTTTTGCAGAGATCTGGGCTCCTCCTTGGTCTGTGAGGTCTGAGAGGACATCCTGAGAGAGCTTGTACATCAAAAAGAGGTGAAGAGCAGTGGGCAAATTGAGTTTATCAGCACAAAGATCACAAAGATCATAGTAGAAAAGAGCCCCGAGGTTCAACGCCTCTTCTGCCTGCTCTGTCAGTGTGGCCTTGAGGCAGGTAGGCAGGGAGCTTTGGGTGGTTGATTCAGGACTCAAGCCCACTTGGTTTGCAGCTTCCTTCTTGTGGAGGAGGAAAGGAGGACCCACGTGATTTGCCTCATTGCCATGGCACAGAAATCTAGTTACTGTGACTCCAGATTTCTTTTCTGTCTCAGCCGACTTCTCCAGTTCCTTCTCAATTCTGTGGTCCTTCTACTTCTCTAGGACAGATGCTAGCCCTTTAGAGTATATTAAAAAAGGTCACCTTAGGCTGAGACTGAGATACCTCAATGAACATGCCTGAATTAGGTGATGACTGCCGTGCTCTGGGAGGAGAGATCGCAAACCTGGGATTCCCAAGGCAGCTTCTGTTTTCTGACAATGTGGATGAATTAGCTCCACAATCAGAGCGGGCAGAAGAGACGCAGACTGGGCACATTGTGATGATCAGCATAACAAAATTCTCAGTCCAGAGGTTCATTTTTAAAAGAAATAAAAGCAAAAGTAAACATATTGCATCTGGCAAAACCTTTGACTTAAGGGTTTGATATCTGTAAAAATCACCTTCTTGTGATCGTTATCCAAACCTTTTCTGTGTGATCCTTCCCCTGCCCCTCCCCCCCCCTTTGAGAGGAAACATTATTTTCTTACCCAGAACTGATCTGAAGAGAAGAAAAAGAAAAAAAGAGAAATGTGTAGGCAGGGGTTATAGGTAGTCACACTTGCAGACACAGTACTCCCAAACTCATCCTTGGGTTAACATGCCAAGGCCTTTTCCTGCAGAGGAGAGTCTGAGTCCCAACCAAGAGTCACCGTCCCCCCGTCCCCTCTTGACTTCCCTAGGACCGCTGCTTTGGGCCTCCCTCGTGTGATCTTTGAGCTTCCTTTTTCATCATTGTTTTTTCCTTTCCTCACTTATTTCAGTCTTCTTAATGTTACTCTGATGGAGTTTTTTTGCTCAGTAAGGAAAACATCTGGTGGGGGGACAAGATTAAAGTGCTTGCTGAGAGCTCAACAATCCTAGGAATTCCCAACTGGGGCTCTTCAGGGCCAGTGAGCACCAGGCCCCAAGTCGAGGGGCCCACTCTGGGCTCTGGCTCCCCAGCAGCTCACCCTTGGATGCCGCCTGCACACGTGGCTGTGGCCAGGGGTTACGGAGAGGAGAGGACAGTGCCCTGGCCCTGGGGGGCTGAGCACACATACACTGTTCAGTGCCTTCCAGAGAGCTGCAGTGCCATCTGATTTACTGTAAAATATACATACAGGAGAAAAACAGCTTCCATATGAGAGGCAAGCGATTAGCGGCTGATGGGAGGGAAGGAAGGAACACCTTCCCCCCACCCCCCGCATTTGGAATCGTTCTCTGGAAGCTGCTGAAAGGCTGGGAGCCCCTTTCACTTCTGCTGGCCTGTCAGAGCCTCGCTAACCCCTGTGGACCGCATTATCCATTTAAATGGAACCAGAACCACGCCTCACTTTCCTAGTTGAGATTAGACCCAGAAGACGTTTATACTGAAAAAACAGATAGCATTTCGGATCACTTTGTCCTGAAAGTGCCGTGAAAAAGATGGCCTATAAATCAGTCTTTTAAGGTTTAAACGCTTCCCCCCCAAATGGGTAGGACTTATTTTCACTTCCTAAAGCCAGTCTATTATTTTGCTACTTACTCAAGAGAATAAAGCAGTTCCTAATTGCTTAACAAGAAGCATGAGGAGAGAACTGTATACAAAGTACATGATCCACATGCCTGCTCATATATGTATGTGTATATACCGCACATTTATGTGTGTGTGCATGTGTGTATATATATATATATATATATATATTTGTGTGTGTACATACACACACACACACACACATGTGTTTCTATGACCAGTGTCAGTTTGCATGGTTGTCTCTTCATCCAGGTCTTACCTAGGTGGGGTCCTTCTGGGGGAGCTCTCTTCTTTCTCCAGATAATTTCACTTGGTGATCTCTTCACTTCTCATGGATTTAGTTTTCATCTTTAAACTTTAATCTTCCTGTCCAGCCCTAACCTCTCTCTCACCTCCAGCATCTCCAGCTGCCTTTTGGGCATCGTGAACTGGAGGTCCCATTGACATCTCCTGAACTGAGCTCATTCTCTTTCCACCCGAACCCTCGCCTCTTCCTGACTTCATATTATTATCCTTCCGGTTACCCAGGCTCACAGTGTAGGTGTCATTTTCAGCTTCACGTGCTCACCTGCCATAATCAGTCTATTGCCAGGTTCTGTTGATTTTGCCTTCCTTCTGTCTGTCATATACATATACCTTCACTCCTCTGGCACTGCTGCCACCATGGTATAAGCCCTTAGAACTTCAGTCCTGGCCTGTTGCCGTAGCTGCTGGTGGGTCTGCCTGCCTTGAAGCTTTCCCTACTCCAGCCATTCTCCTCCATTCAGCTGTCAGAGTGATCTTCCCACCCCCCTCCCTCCTCAGTAAGCTCCATGGGCTCCATGGACTAAACACTACTCTGTTTGACATTTAAATCCTATCACCTCCACCAGCCCACCCACTGTTGCAGTCCTATGTGTCTGTGTTCCACATGGCCCACGTGCTCTGGCCTGGAATGCTGTCCCCCTCATCTCTGCTTCCTGGCCTTCTGCAGGAAGCATTTCCCAGTCCCTCCTAATTCTGCTGCCTCCCCTCCGCCGGCTTCCCAGCTCATCCTGCACGCAGCTTGTTGGACGCAGTGATCTGCACGTTGTCTCCTCCATCAGACTGGGGGCTTCCAGAGGGCAGGGCTGTCTTCCACCTTTCCCTTCCACGTTTCCCAGAGTGCAGTGTGGTGCCTGGTGCATCGCCCACGCGAGTGGCTGAGGAGCTGGCAGTTCATCTCTTTTATTTGGCTGCCAGTGAACCTTTTGTGTTCTTGTCATTTTTTGTTTGTTTCTAAGTGGGGTCCATCGAGTCCGATTCCCTGGTAGGGCTGTTTTTCTCCTCTGGGTCTCATTTGTTGTTGATGCGGGAAAAAGGGACTAAACACTATCCAGTCGGTCAGAAGGCATTTACTGAGCACTTACTGAATGCTGGAATGACAGATACGAGAGACAGACAGACTGGCGCTGCTGGCAAGGGGCTCATATCTGAATGGGGAAGACATGAAAAGGATGGTGGCTGGAAAGAAACTACCTGAGGAGCTGTCCTAACTGGTGGAGAAGTGCAGGGATGGCAGCCTACTGGGACATGAAGAGAGCTGGCCTGGGCTCCCTCCTTCCTGGAGGTGCTGGGGAGCCCGCCACTCTCCAGTCCGAGGGAGGGACCTCGGCCAGAGGATGCTGTGGAGGGGTCAGTTTGTGAGTTCGGGTGGCAGTGATCCTCCGGGATGAGGTTTTGGGGCATGATGGAGGAGTCCGGAGGATTGCAGCCTCTTGCACTGGGGGAAGAAAATCAGCTTTCCATGCGGAGGGGTGAGTCAGGTTCTTCCGTCCATGGGGCCTTCTCACCTTGGAAGACCTCTCTAGTCCTTTGGCCTCCTCCTCTGAGTGGCTCCATTTCAAGGAAGCACTCATGCCAGCCATGCTCTCTCCTTTACCTTCCTCCTCGTGCTACTGTGGATGCTTTGGACTCCGACGCCATGCCGTGCCCAGCGAGGGGACTCCGAGCCAACCTCTCCACTCCTGTGATTTCTTCTCCTACCTTTGCTTGTTTCTGTATTCCTACTGGTTAGCACAGTGCCTGCAAATAATAAGTGTTTAATACATTCGTCTTACTTGGCTGGAGATGCCTTTAAAAAAAATCCCAAAACAAAAAACCAAAACCTAATAAATGGCTTAACAAAGCCCAGCCATTGGAGTTGTGTCCTCTCCTGTGTACCAAACCATCTGGTGATTTTGCAGATTCTTCCTTGGAGTTTACTTCCTTTAATCCTGCTTTCCTGTCTCAACTCCCAAAGCTGCATTCATTCAGTTATCACCTGTTAATGACTGTCCTACTATGTGAGTCCAGCCCTGACAGCCCTGCTGCCTTCCTTCCCCAGAGGCATTGGCTGGGGACCACGCGCCTCGCCTTTGCCCCTCAGAGGGGGCACCTTCTGCTTTGCCATGCTCTCTACCCATGTATAGCACCTCCTCCTCCTCCTCCTGTCTGCCAGGGAGCTCAGCCCTCCTCTCTCATTATTAAGGAGCAAGGACTGTCTTGCTTTTCTGTCTGTCACCCCAGTGCTCAGTACCCAGTAGGTGCCTACTGAGTGCTTTCCCACTCCATTCTGTTCCTGACTTACACCCGCCCGCAGGAGACACCGGATACTTCAGGACCAAACTGAGTGAAGTATGGAATTTGGATGACTAGGGAAACTTGGGCGATCCATTGAGAAAAGACTTGCCTCCTTCTCTCTCTTCGGAGATGAATATCGTGTGTGGTTTGTTTTCTGCCATAATTTCTTAAACTCATGTTTATTTGAACAGAATGAGAACGGTTAAAGCTAAGGTAGCATGTAATAGTAGCCAGAGCCCTGAGCTGAGTGTACTCGTGTTTATAGACTGAGGATAGACTTAGGACTTCTCCAGGTCATTTTCAAGTACATATTTTAAATTCAGAATTTTTATTGACATCTTTAATTTTTGCCATCTTCAAGTACATAATTGTTACCCTTCATCCTGAGGGTCTTTTCCTTGTTATTCTTTTCTCTAACTGTTGTCTAAATGTCTTCCCCTGGAAAGGTAAGGCAGAAAAAAGGTGCATGCCCACAGACATGGCCATGTTGCTAATTATCCCTGGTCTCCTGTAGTATTTGGAAACTGTTGAGCCTAGCATTTCTTTTAGGGGTTCAACAGATGAGATCCTTAAACCGGAAAGGGCAGAAAAGGTTTTATTTTTTCTGTTAGGCCAGGCCTCTGAAAAGGCAAGAGAGAACTGGGAATGAATGGGTTAGCTCTTGCACCCTTTGTCTGAGGGCCTTTTGACCGTGACTGTAATTCCTTAGATTCTTGGGTTTTCCTCACTGAGATGTGGGTGGGGTGAGCTCACCGGGTATACCTGGTAGAAGAAGGCCTTGAGTCAAATATGGTTCTGCCCCTCCCTCCTGACCGATATCTGTCCACTAGACCCAGATGATTCTGGAGGAGAGAGTGAGGCTAGTGACTTTGTGCAGAGCTCCCTCACTTAAATCCAATTCACTTGCATGTCATGGCCTCACCTTCCTGATGTCATGGTCCTCTTGGAGAACGAAGGACAAACCACAATATCCCTCCTGAGAAGCCAGTGCCTGGAGCAGTCTCCTGCAGCGGTGGCAAACTGGGCCCAGGCTGGGCTGCCTGCTGTAGCTGGCTCCAGCTGGTTTGTTTGGAAAGCTTGGAAAAATTTTTGTTTTGCTGACAAATTCAGGCTACTTTACCTTCCTAACATACTTTTTTAATTGTACATCTACAGCCTGTTTGGAACAGCTTTCAGTTATTATTATTTGTGTGTGTGCAAGCAGAGAGAGAAAATTCTCTCCAGGTCGCTGTGGTCTGTCATCTGCAGGGGGAAGAAATGTCTGTCTGGCTGCCCGGTGCCCTCTCTCACATGCGAAGGCTTGTTTGAATTCAGAAGTTAGCAACCATCGAGCCCTCTGAGGGTTAGCTGTGGAAAAGATAGGCTGTGATTATGGTTCTTTATTAATTTTTAAGTATTTGGAGGTTCCTGTTTTTAGGAAATCTGTCTGGCCAATCTAGGGAGCGAGTTTCCACGCACAGCAGTGAGGGGGCAAGAACTCCTTGAGGTCCAGGCTTGGTGGGACTGTCGCACAGCCAGGCCCCTGGAGGTGGAGGAGGAGACCTGCCTCACAGGCCTCCTGAGTAGAGAGACTTGGGGCTTGGGGAGAATTCAGGTTGAAGATTTTTGATGGCCAAACAGAAGAGCAAGATGCCATTCTAGGAATGTCAGACGGCTTGGCTTCTGTTGGTGCCCAGAGCCCAGGACTCTAAGCACAAGCCTAGAACCATTTGCTGTTCAACAAACAAAATAAAAGTTGGTGGACTTGCTTCCTAGTGTTGATCTCAATGGCCCTTGGGACTTGAGGCCATTCTGTTTTCAGATGGCGGCACCCACTCAAAGGTGATTTTGCCTGAGTTTTGCAACTGCTCCCACTCGTCTGCCCTAAACTTCACAGAACAGTAGCATAGCAGATAATATTGAGCCTGGAGTCAGGCACAGCTGAGTTCAGATCTGGCCTCAGATACTAGCCATGTGACCCTGGCAAGTCACTTCACCTCTGCCTCAGTCTTCTTATCTGTAAAACGGGGATAATATTAGCACTCACCTCCTGGGGTTGTTGTGGGGATCTTTGTAAAGCGTTTTGCAAACCTTCAGGTGCTATCTAAATGCTAGTTATTAATAGTATTATTACTAAATTATTATCTATTTTGAATTTGATCAGACTGAGAAATATAAATTTTGAAACTTTAATTACCAGATGTGTTTTGGATCTCATATTTATATTAACTGAATTATCTGTGGGAAAACGAGGAACAAAAATAAAATACACGTTCTAAGGTCTTTGTAACCTGATTATGTGTGGCGTCCGGCACATCAGAAGGGTTTTAGAAATATTTTTGGACTAACTGTCCAAATGGGTGCCATTCTTTTATTTTTCTGGGGACAGTTTCTGTAGCGAGGACTATAAGAGCCCAATTTCAGACTCAAGTCTAGTGCTTGGTAGGCCCTGCTTGGCCTCTTGGCCCCCAGCGGTGTGGACGGAGCTGCTTTTTCATAGCTCGGCTTTTGCTTGCTCATGCCATTGTTACTCTGGCGGCCTTCTTGGAGGAGTGCTGGGGTTCTTTGGTTGTGGTGGGGTTTTTTTAAGCCTCGGTAATTTGTGGAGTTCAGGGTAGGAAACACCCTTTGTTGAAAGGACTTTTCCCCCATATATAAACGGGCAAAAGATAATACGCAGGCACTTTTCAAAGGAAGAAATTCAAGCAATTGACAACATTATGAAAAAGTGCTCCAAATAAATGATAACAAAAAGTATGGAAACGAAAACAGCTCTGAGTTTCTACTTCATACCCACCAGACTGGCAAAGTGGACAATAAAGCAAAATGAAAAAAATCGAAGGGGCTGCAGGAAAACGAGGCAGATTAATGCCCATTTGGTCAAGCTGTTCATTGGTAAAGCCATTCTGGAAGTTGATTTGGAGCTTTGTCTTGGGAAGTTACTAATGCGTGCGCAGCCTTTGACCCAGGAACATAACTTGTAGACCTGCACCCCAGAGAGATGAAAGAAACAGCACAGACTCACACGTGCACAGATATGCACAGCAGCTCTTTTTGTAATGGTGGAGAACTGCAAAGGAAAGTGGTGTCCATGGATTGGGCCAAGGTTGAACAAATCATCTTCTATGACTGCAGTGCTGCAGTGTGCCTTTGGGCTGTTGAAGAGAGAGTCTGAGAGACTCCCCAGAGTCTTGGCATCTTCTCCCTCTTCCCACTGGGAATTGCTCTCTGCTCCTGACGCTTGTCCTCCGATGGACTAGTTTCTCCTAGAAGCCTCATTTTAAGGAGGATGTGCAGCTCCGCCTTGTTTTCACTGCCCTCCAGGATCCCCCTCTGACTCCGGGAACTTTCTCTTTACCACACGCTGTGCTCCCACTTCTGCTTCCTTTTATGTGTGGTCTTCCTGCGGTGGTGGCGTGTGAGCTCCTTGAGGCAGGGGCTGCATCCTTTCTCCTTAAATGCTTAATGAATGTTTGTTGTTGAGAGAATCCTGAGAAGACTTGTATGAACGGATGGAAAGAAAAGTGTGGAGAACCAGGTGACTGATTTATAGGAAAACAACAGCTTTACAAAGACAAGCAATTCTGAAAGATTTGGGCACTCTCATCAGGACAAGGACCAACCTTCCTCCTGGTGGGGAGCCAGCCAGTGGACTTGATGCAGAAACGAGTCCCATATTTTTAAATGTGGCCAGAGTGGGAATTTCTTTTGCTTGGTCATGCGTGTTTGTCACAAGGTTGCTTCTTCTTTTTCTTAGCTTTTTTCTCCCCCCACCTCCCATCCCCCATCGGCCGTGGTGTAGGGGTAGACTTGTGAAAGGGAGAGAAGACAAATGCTTGTTGCCTTGGGCTGAAGGGTGTGGTTGACTTGTGCTGTCCCTGACTTGAAAAGAAACTGAGAAAGCAGGTGGCCATTGGGCCACCCAGCCCCCCTGACTGCTCCCAGGCTGCCTCGTTGGGGCCCAGTAGGGTCTGGCTTCCCATGGACTGTTTTTTGGTCAGTTTTCTGGCTCATTTTGGTACTACAAACATTAGCTGGGGAGTTGTAGGGTCCTTTCCTCTCCTCATGTTAGGATTAGACCTCTTCCCACTGCACACTTGCCAGGTCTTGGTTTTATTTTTAGCTGTATAGACCTTAAGCATTAAGGACTCCTTGTTTTTCCCTTAGGCCACCTATGTCTTGGAGTTTCAAGGGTATTCCTTTTGTTTCCAGTTTTTTGTTTGTTTTTTTAAAGCACCTCTCCAGTTCTTCTTTGCTTTAAGTTACTGCTGCAGATGGTGACCTACAACTTCAGAGCTGGAATGGACTGTGTAGGGGATCAAATGCAGGAATCCTTAAACTTTTTCATGTTTTGAACCCTCAGGGCAGGCAGGATGGACCCCTTTTCACAAGAACATGTTTAAATGCATAAAATTCATAGAATTACAAAGGAAACCAATTGTCTTGAAACAATTATCACTGTTACAAACCAAAAAGTTAAGGGACCCCAGGTTAAGAACTTCTGATCTGAAACGACTCTCCCTTGGGTTTCCCCTCTGTGACTCCTTGTGAATGAAAAACCTGCTAAGTGATTAATAGTCTTCATTGTGGCATGTAGAAGAGTGCTCTTGTCTCTTAGACCACAGTGGTTTGTTTCTGGCTCCTGGTGCCACTTTAATTTTGGCACATTCTTTGGCCCTTTCCCAGCCGCTTACTCTCGGAATCTCCGTTGAAGAAGAGGCTGCAGCCCTGCATTTCCCCACCGTGCTCCTGTGCTGGGCAGCCCCGTCCTCCTGCCCGCCCTGCTCCCCCTCCTTTTCTCTTCTTTCTGTGTCTCATCTGTCCCTGTTAGAGTGCATGCTCCTCGAGGGCAAGGATGACCTGCCTTTTTCATTTTTGTTACTGCATCTCAGGCGCTTAATTAATTGACTTCCTTCCGGACTCGGTGATACATTGTGGCGCTGGGCAGCTGGAGCGTTTGTCCCGTTCTTCTGCTGTCCTGGTGCCCTTTTGACTTTTCTGGGTCAGAGCTGTTACCTTTTCCCCTCGCCCTCCACGTGGGCTCTGACCTAATATTATTTACAGTTTCTACTTAGAAGAGAAGAGGGAGCAAAATGACACGCGAGCGCATTTAACGGAACAGCAGAGGGCCGAAAAGTTCTGAGACACGGTGTGGTCAGGCCCTGCTGGCAGACTGGTGTGCTGGCCTGGACCTCGACCGGCGGAACTGCCGAGTGCTTCGGGGGAGTTGGCAGCGGGACGCAGATATCCTCACCAGGTGTAAAGACACCTTAGGACAGACAGAGGCAGTTTGGGCAAGACCGTGGTCCGTGGCGCGGCAGCCGTTTCCCCTTCGCTTTCCATGTGGGCCTCGTAGGCTTCGTGCTCGGCACACTTACTTTTCATTAAGTGAGTTTTTTAAAATCGAGGCTTCTTCATGTTTTACGTTTTGGTGACTTCCCATTGCCTCTTCCGCAGGAGAAGCCTCCCCTGAAACAAGGAACCGCAAGCCAGCGCCTGGAGCGGCACGAGCGGGCACCGTCTTCTTCAGGGTTTCAATGCACAGAGATTGTTCTCTTGATTTTGTTTCTCTCTACTTGTACAACATAAAGGTCTCTCCCCAAGTTTCTCTGAATTCCTCATATTTGCCATCTCTTGTAGCGCAATAATATCCCTTTATTTTCTTTTTTTAAAATTAAATTTTCTTCTGAAAACCATCAAGCATTTTTTCCGTCCCACTGGGGGAAAAACAAAACAAAACCCCATTACAGAAATCCATAGTTACGCAAACAGATCCCCACACTGACCATGTCCAGGAATGTGTGTCTCTGCCTGCTGAGTCCTTCGCCCGTGCCGGGGTGCAGGTGACATCCTGGATCACTGATCCTCCAGAAGTGTGGCTGGATCCTGTGCTGACTGCAGTTCTCAAGTCGCATTTTTATGGTCTGGTGGTTATAGTATAAATTGTCCTTCTTGTTCCGCTCACTCCTCTTTGCACAGATTCACACAAGTCTTCTTGGGTTTTTACGGAGCAGTAGTGGTCCATTACGCTCCTAGACCATCGTTCGTCTAGCTCTCCCCTATATGATGGACACGTCTTCAGTTTCCAGTTCTTTGCCGCTGCACAAAGCTGCAGTACCTCTTTCTACATGTTGAAACTATTTCTCTTTCTGATCTTTTTTGGGGCTATATCTAGGACTAGTAGTGGCATTGTGGGTCAGAGGGGGTGGATGCCCAGGTCAGTAACTCTTGCGAGATAGATCCAAATTGCTTTTCAGAATAGCTCAGCCGATTCACAGCTCCAGTGATGGTGGTCAGTGCTTCTTCCCCACCCCCTCCCTCTCCCCTTCCCCTAGTCCCTCCAACTTTTGTCATTTTCCCTCTTTTTGTCGGCTCAGTTAATCTGATGGGTGTGAGGTTCAGAGTTCAGAGCTGATTTAATTTTCATTCCTCTAATTCAGCGGTTCTCAACCTGCGGGTTATGTTCAGTTTGTAACAAATATCGGGTATTTACATTACAATTGATAACAGCAAAATTACAGTTATGAAGTAGCAACAACAATGATTTTATGGTGGGGGTCGCCACAACACAAGGAGCGGGATTAAAGGGCCGCGGCATTAGGAAGGCTGAGAACCACTGCTCTGATTGTTAGTTATTAGGAGCGTTTTTCACATGGTTGTTGATAGCTTGGATTTCTTCCTTTGAAAACTTTCATATTGGTAGAGTATCAGAGAAATTTTGCTCATGGCTGGACTGGGCTAATATAGTAAAAATGTCATTAATGACTAATTTTACTTACTTACTGCCATACCAAACAAACTATAAAAAGATTACTGTTAGAACTAGAAAAATAATAATGAAATTCACCTGCAGGAAAAAAAAGGTTCGGAATCTCGGAGGTGGGGGATAATGAAAAAAATTGGAAAGTAAGGGAGCCTAGAACTTCCAGATGTCAAGATATAATACTACATAGCAATAGTCATCCAAATGATTTGGTACTGATTAAAAAAAAATGGAGAGGTATCAGTGAAACAGGTTAGGTATACACTCATACCAAAGCAACTGAAGCGAATAGCCTAGTGTTCAATAAGGCCAGATACCCAGGTAGTGGAGTAAGACCTCACTCTTTGGCGGAAAAAAACACTGTTGGGAAAAATGGATAGCAATCTGGTACCAACTGGGTTTAAACCAACACTCATACTTCACACATACCATGGTAAGCTCCGATTGGATAAATGAACTAGATATAAAAGGTAATAAACAAATTAGAGAAAAAAGGAAGCAGTTACATTTCAGATCTACGGAAGGGGGAGAGTCCGTGAACAAACGAGGAACAGAGCAGACCACAGAAGAGAAAATGGACAGTTTTGATTACATACAATTAAAAAGTGTTTTTTTAAACAAACAAATCTAATGCACAAGGGAAACAACTGTGGGAAAAAAATCTTTGCAGCAAAATTCTCTGCTAAGAGTCTTATTTCCAAGATATGTAGGGAACAAGTTTAAAAAGAGTCAGTGCCTGACACCAGCTGGTGGATGGTTAAGGGATATGAACAGCAGTTCTCAAGGGAAGAAATTCAAGGGTTTTTGACCAGAATGATTGGACTCCTCTTCACAGTCCCACCAATAATATAATTCCCTTCTTGCAGCCCCTTCAGCATTTCCCATTTTTGTTATCCTTGCTAATCTGTGACAAGTTTGGGGTAAAATGTTGGTGGAGTTTTAATTTGTCTTTGTCTTGCTGGTCGTGACCTGATCTGACCTGAAGCATTCTTGTGTGATCCATAGTTGTGTTGTCACTTTGACGTGCCTTCTTTCCATCCCAGGCTCCTATGGTTGCGTTTTGTAGAGCAGAGGCCTCAAACGGTGATCCCGTGGGAGGTTGTGGACTTGGAAGAACATAAATTAGCTTTCTCTCTGTTGTATTCTCTTGATTTTGTTGTGGCCGAGAGGTTGACCCTTTGGTGTGGTCTGTGGCACGAGGGCTCTTCCTTCTCGACCATTATGTACAGTTCATTGGGGCGTTCTTGGTCTGGAGGCCTAGTTGATGATGATGATGGTGATGGTGAGAGCTAGCATTTACATATCGGTTGGAGGTTTGCAAAGTATTGTCCACGTACATCATACACTCAGTGGACCTTCCCAGCAGCCCTGGTGTGATAGGCCAGAAGAATTGAGCAACTGAACAAGGAGAAGCACCAGAGGGGTAGAGGGTAGGGTAGTGGCAATAATAGTGATAGTGGTAATGGGAGCTTGCACTTCTGTGTAGCTTTGAGATTTGTAACACTCTGTACACATGGAATTGGACTGGCTTTGGACTCTGCAGGGATGGAGCAACACCTGGAAATGCCGATCCCCACAGTGACTTATTAGTCTTGCAGGGGAAGTTACAGGGGTGGGAATGACTGGCTAGTGCAGTCCTCCTGAACAGTGAGGTGTGTACACACACACACACGCGCACACACATGCATGCACCATACACGCGCATGCACACATGTACGCATGCACGCACACACACATGCGCACACACACACAGTGATCAAGGGGAGGGGACGGAGTGGTGCTCCACATGGGAGGGCAGTGAGCACTCCTCCCCACCGTGCACTATCAGCATTGGCTGTCCCCGTGTGGAGAGTGGCCCTGTACTGCTGGAGCCCAGATGTTTTATTCTCTCACTGGATGTGATTAGGAGAGGGGCAGCCCCAGAGCTCTCGCAGGTGGGTTTTTCAAATGATGCTGGTGAGGGAGTCTGAGGCTCGCTCTCTGCTCAGTTCCCTCATTGGATCCTCATAACAACTCAGTAAAGTAGATGCTGTTAATATGCCCATCTTGCACATGAGGAAATAAGAGGTTAAGTGATTTGCTCACCATCATGTAGCTGATGAAATGTATGAGGTAGAACTTGAACTCAGGTCTGGCTCTCTGACCCCCTGTAGCACCTAGCTGCTTCAGTGGGGTGAGATTGATGAGGGAAATGAATTCCAAGTTCTGGGAATGATGACTCAGGGGTTTGGGTAGGGTGGTGTTTATGGATACACATTCTGCCATGTCCCGGCGCTCTGGGCAGCCTGATCCTAGCACCCCTCCTCCACTTTCTCCTTGGGTCCATTGGGTGCACTGAGACTCAGCCTGGCTGAGATGCCCTGATACTTCTTGGAGAAAAGTTGCTGAGCTGTTCTCCTGGCCCCTCAAGATCACTCCCATGTGATTTAAAATCCTGATGCTGGTTTCTTTGTTGTTAGGGGTAGGTTCATAGTAAAGTATGAATGACATTGGGCGCCTTCCAGGGATGCTGGGCACGTTGCCAGTAGAGGGGTCGCCTCTCTTTTTCAGTGGCTGATGGGACATCCAGTAAGCAGTACCGTTATCATGAAGACTAGCATCTGGGTGGCCTCTCCATGGGTTGGGTTCTTCTGGGCCTTTCTTAGGAAACGTATTCAATTTCACCATATTAATCATTGTCTTAGGAAGCAAATTCTTCCATCTTCCCCCCCACCCTCCCCTTCACACACACAGACACAAACACACACACACACACACACACACACACACACACACTTTTGTGTCAATTCTGGCTCTGGTAGGCTTTTTTCTTCCTCTTTGGCAATTTATGAACCTTTTGTTATCAGTAGCAATTTGTATTTGGAAACCCACAACAAAGGAAAACTGGAAGAACTTTAGAATGAATTCTTTGGTTTCACTTGCATGGAGGTTGAAAAGAAAGTCACCTTTGTCTTTTTCCAGTGTGAGACTCATTTAACTTTCTTCTCCTGGAAATCAGGCTCATGGCCGTGACTCTGCTCTGCAGAGGCCTGGTTGTGTTATTTCCAATTTCATTACCTGGGCAAGGCTGGCACCAGACAGTGAGTGTTCCATAGTGGCTGAGGAGCCTCGTGGGGCCGATCCCAGCCTGTGTGAGGGGAGCCGGGCCAGTGAGGCCAGTGGGGCAGCCCTGGCCATCCCCCCTCCCAGCATTCCAGCCTCTCTTTCTGTTTTGACCCTTCCACCTTTCCTCTGGTTGGCAGTGTGCTGGCGTTGACAGTTCTCCTGGTTCAGCCAAAGGTGAGAGATAATTGCTTGTGAGCAGTGGCCGGGATGGTATGTGTTTTTTCAGCAGGCCCCCCTTGAGGCAAAGCTTTGGATCTGGTGCACATTTCAAAGCATGTGTTAAACTTTATGTGATACTGATTAAAACGGAGGGCTCCAGGGCGAATTGGCAGGGCCCCACAACTGCATCTGCCAAATGACATGCAGAGAAATGTCTTGTTACAGCGGAGGGGCTGAGGTTTGTCTGTCTTAGCCATACCCAGGGCTGCAGCTGGCAGAGGTGACCCTGGGCATGTGGGCGCAGAGGCTGGAGAATGAGTGTCCAGGCCTTTCCAACAGCCCCTTTGTTCCCACGGTGTTTTAATTAAAAAGAAAGGACATTCATTTAAAAAAAAAAAAACATATGGAAATAATTGGTTGTTTTATCATGTCCTTCATTCCCTCTGAGCAGATGTAAAAAAGTGCGAAACATGCATTTGGCCTTGCTTGGGCCCATGAGGTGAGAGTCCGTGGCCACTGAGGAAGTTCCAGCTGCGACGGCTGCAGGTCAGCCGGGATCCTCCAGCGGGCACATCCTCAGAGCTCAAGGCTCAGAGCACATTCTTCTTTGTAGCTTCCCAAGACCCTCACCTCGGGCTTCCAAGTAGCCAATACTGGTTTCAAAACAAAACATTGGTCCATTAAAGACCCTGCTGCTAAGGAAACGGGCCTATTTTCAGGACATTTCCTTGGTCGTGTGGCCTTCATCTCTTAGAGGGAGGTTTAGGTATTCTGTAGCCAGCTGGTACAGTAGAAAGAGTGCCAGACCAGGGGTCAGGAAGCCCTGAGTTCAAATCCTGCCCAAGATACTTAGTCACTTATGACCATGGAGAAAGGCCTATCACCAGAATTCATCACTTTTCTATAAAACAGGGATAATAATTGCACCTATCTCCCTGTCATGTCATGAGGAAAAAAAGTACTTTGCAAATTGAAAAGCTATATTGGTGTTAGCCATTGTACTGGGAATGAAAGAGGTAGATGAATGGAGGTTGGAGGGGGGGATTTTAGAGAAGCTATGGGAGCTTAATGATGAGTAAGGCAAGGAAGAGAAAGAAAGCTACAGAAAATGGATTTTCTAGGTGTCACTGCTTTGTACTTAGCAGGTACTCTAAGCATTTGACTTGAACTGAAATGAAGGAAACCTGCAGATCTAAGAAGACTTATGTGACATAAATGGACTGGGGAAGCAAAGAGCACAGAGTGCCTGCCTGGTCCGATGACAGATGTCGGGCAGTCAACCAACCCTGGATCGAGCTGGCGATGCCAGTTGTTCTCCTGGGAATGTCTGAGCAGCCCGTTGGGTTGTTCTTTTAGAGCGTGACTGAAAAGGGGAGTGGCCTTTTGGCTTTCAGGATTGCCTGTTTACCAGCTTTCAGGGGCTGTGCCGAGGGCAGGCCCAGTGAAGAGGGTAGGGCTGGTGGTAAGGCTGAAGCCCACTGGGAGATGCAAGTGCAGCCACTGTTTAAAACTGGCATCACAACAGAACCTGCCAAAAACTCGACTCCTTCCCCCTGCCCCCCACCCCCCAGCCTCATACATATGGACGCCGTCCACTTTTCCAGGTGAGACCATCAAGGTCTGTTTTGCTTTTAAGTTTTTTCCATGATGTATCATGTTTCTTTGTTAAACTGAATTTCTTCTTTTTCTCGTACTCATTTGAAATTTTAAAAAAGGCAAAAAGAGAAACCTCTGGCTCCTGGCCCACCATTTTGGAGTGGTTATTGAATTTCATAGTACTTGGGACCTACATTTCTTTGTTTTCCTTTGGTGTTAGGCTTCAGTATTTCAACCGTAAAGATAACTTGATTCTGAAGAGTCGCTTTGGCTTAACTTTCTCCTCCATCCCCCCATGACTCTCCTCCCCCTGCACCTTGGTTTTGGGGGAGAGGTTGTATTGATCCAGCCTTCTTGCTGGGGGGTTGGTCCACTTAGGGTGGGTGGCTGTTGGTGTGTAGGTGGTGACTTAATGTACAAGGGGTTTGCTACAGAAGTTCCAGGTGTTTTCTTTCTTCTCTCGATCATTGATGGTGATCAGCTTGTAGCCTGGGCTCCCAGGTCTGGGGATTCCCATGGGCCTTCTGGTCCCTCCGGACTTTACATTAATCAGGGGCAAGCACCCACACAGAAACTACAGGTACACATTGTCTTAGCACATATGTGCCTCAGAAATATTTCTGAAGAGAAGGTAGGTGAGTGAGCTCTTAGGGAAGAAACACCATTTGCTTCATTTCTGTGTGAAGTGAGGGATGTGGAAGGCCATGTAGCCTGGTGGGATGGCTCAGTCAGACAGTACACATTTATTGTGCCCAGCACTGTGCTAAGTACTGGAGATATAAAGAAAAGCTGTCCAGGAGCTCACAGTCTAATGGGCAAGACCACAAGGGAACAAGCTCTCTTCAGTAGAATTGCATTGGAAGAGGCCTTGGGGAGGCTTCCCTCTCTCTTCTCTTGCTCTCCTGGCTGGCTTCTGCTGACTCTCAGGAAAGCCCAGCCTGGGACACTGCAGGCCATAGTCTTCCACTCTTTTTAAAGACATGTACTTTCTCTGCCCGTTTAGCCAAGCTTATGTCGTATGGTAATTTCCAAAAAAAGCATTTAAAACTTTTCAAAGCCGTTTTGATGGAAATCTTTCTAAAATACATTAAAGAGGTTATCTTGATGACAATTTATGAACATTGATTGTTATACTTTGGGGTAATTATTCAGTGGTTACTGAGATGGGCAGAGGGCTACCACTGAGAGCCATAGACGGAGTGCTTTTCCACACCTACACTCCCAGTCCTTAATCCTTTTTGAGTTCTTTTGACTTTTTAATAGGTTTTTTTTTTTGGTCAACTGTCATTTGTATGGTGGCCTTCTCACTACCTTTCTTCCTTTCTCTCTTTTCCCTTTTTACTAGACTGGGAAATAAAGGGCCAGATTTCTTAATATCTTGGGTCTTCAGGGAAGCCCTTCCTTCCTCATGCTCACTGAACACCCAGAATGTCTGTTGGATTGGGCCTACACGGCACCCTTTTCTTCCACTTTTCTGTGTTCTTGCCTTGTGTTTCAGCAAGAAGTCTCATCACCTTCCTCATGGACAGCACGTGGTCACGATTCGTTGACTGTACGAGACTCTGGGGGCGAGGCTCTGGAGCTGTTTTGTAGACTAGTCGACTCCCAACCTTCTCTGCTGCTTGGATGTGGAGTAACCTCCCACTGGCCTCCTTTGGCATGTTTTCTTGGGACACCAACGTTTCTTACCGTAACCGTCCCGAGTTCAGTTTCTCATTGTTAGCTTGAGTATTATTAGACCATTGGTTATTCCTGCTTCTGTTCTTCTGAACTAAGACCATAGCTAGAGGATAGATGTGACATTCCTCTGAACAAAGGAAATTCTAGGTCCTTATTCCTGGTGGATTCATAGGCATGAATCAAAATGTCTATGTATAGATCCAGCTGAGCCTTTGGCTTGGGCCTCAGTGGTTCCAGAATGTTGAAACACAGCAGCTGGTTTCTGGCCAAAATGGCTGCATGAAGGGAGGATGGCCAGTGAGCTCCCCTGTACCTATTCAAGCAAAAACAAAAAAATTGTACCAGGCCAAATAGGGGTCAAGAAATCCCAAAGTATGATAATAAATGTATTTCTTGGTGTATGGATGGCTTTTCTGCCAAAATTCATGCTGATCAAAAGCAAGACCACTTAAGGACATGTTTGCCTTGGCAGCAATTAGGAAGTCTTTGACTATATGATGCCCTCCTCAAGGAGACCTGAAGCTGTTGGGTTGGTGTTTTCCCTGTTTTGGGATGAATGCAGTTAACATTTAACAAAAATTTCTGAACTTTAGACTGCTTCTCTGTTTCTGAAAAAGAGGATTTCCATATACATGACAGAACAAAAAAGATGGTTGTCTGTGAAGCTGGTCTCCATTTCACACTGCCTGCCTAAAAAAAGGGTTGAATTTCACACTTTTCAAAATTTTTCTTGCACATTCATGCTTCTGATCTTCTATTTTTCTTTGTTCACTTTATTATTATTATTATTATTATTATTATTATTATTTTGGAAGGGGGAAGGCAAGACAGTTGGGGTTAAGTGACTTGTCCAAGGCCACAGAGCTAGTCGGTGTCATATGTCTGAGGCCGTATTTGAACTAAGCTTCTCCTGACTCCAGGGCTGGTGCTCCATTCACCGTGCCACTTAGGTGCCCGTAATTATTTGTTATGTAAAAAAGTTTCTTTTATTAATCTGTCTTTCCTACATCCTCCTAATAAGCAAATTTTTAAAAACAAAAACCAAATTGCTCAACATATCTACACAGAGCAACAAAACAAATTTCCACACCAGTCGTCTCTACAGATGCTCCCCTTTCACTGCATGTTAAGTTCACCACCCACCTCTGTGGCCAGAGGTAAGTGGTGTGTCTTTTATTTGTTGTTCTTTGGTCAGTTTTTAAGTCGTGTCTGATGCTTCATGACCCCATTTGGGGTTTTCTTGGCAAAGGTACTGGAATGATTTGCCACTTCTTTCTTCAACTCATTTTACAGATGAGAAAGCTGAGGCAAACAGAGTTAAGTGACTTTCTCAGGGTCACAAAATTAGTGTTTGAAACCGAATTTGAACTCAGATCTTCTTGATTTCAAACCTGCTTCTCTGTCTACCGTATCACCTAGCTGTCCTTGCATCTTTTATACTCCTGGTTTATTTCATTGATCAGAGTTCTGAAGTCTTTCAAAATTCCTCTTTTTAAATGTAGTTATTTTATAAATGTTCTAGTTCTGCTTGCTTTTCCCTGCATCAGTATATAAAGGTCTTTTCAGATTTCTCTGAAATTGTCCATTTCATCATTTCTTATGGAACACTAATATTCCATTACATTTAGACAGGACAGTTTGTCCCCAGTAGAACACTCCCTTAGTTTGCAGTTTGGGGTTCTCATAAAAAGAACTGCTTTAAATGTTTTTACATGTATAGACCCTTTTCTTTTTTTCTTTGATTTCTTTAGGGTATAGGCCCAGTAGAGACACACTTGGGTTAAAGGCTATGCACAGTTAGGTAAATTTCTGGGCATCTTTCCAGATTACTTCTGTAGTTTCCAGCTTGACTGGACCAGTTTCTGGTTCCAGCAGCAGCGCCACAGCGCACCTGCTTTCTAAAGGCCCTCTAACTGCGTCATTTTCTTCTTTGTCAGCTTTGCTTGTCTGAGAGGTTGGAGGTGGAACCTCAAGGTTGTTGTAATTGGCATTTCTTGAGTTATTAGTGATTTAGGGCGTTTTTTAATATAATTAGTGATAGCTTGGATTCCTTCCTTTGAAAACCGCTTGTTCATGTTCTTTGACCATTTATCTGTTGGGGAATGGTTCTTACTCATAAATTTGAATTGGTTCTTCACGCATCTTAGAAATGATACTATTATCAGAGAAACTTGTTGGAAAGATTCCCCCCCCCCCCCCCATTTCCCTTATAAAGTTTTCTATATTAGTTTTTTTGTCCACAGACTTTGATTGTATAATGGAAATTGCCCATTTTATCTTGTGATAGATATTTTTTAACCACTTGTTTGGTAGCAAATTCTTCCCCTATCCATTTGTACAAAACATAACTTCTTACGTGTTCCTCCATTTTGTTTATGAGGTAACCTTTCTCATCTAAGTTCTGTATCTCTGGAGTTTAGGTTGCTATGGAGAGTGATGGGTTGGTCTAAATCTAGTTTGTACCAGACTCTTGTATAGTTCTCCCATCAGTTTGAGCTAAATAGTAGCTGGGTTTATTATTGCCCCTAGTAACTGGGGTCTTTGAATTTCTCAGACACTGGGTTACTGTGTTGGTTGGCTTTGGAATGTTGTGCCCTAGTCTGTTCCACTGACGAGCCTCCTTTTTTAAACCAATACCAAATCATTTTAATGATTCTTGCTTTGCAGTAGATTTTGAGATCTGGTCCCTGGGGACCCTTTCCTTCCTACTTTTTTGTCGTTACTATTCTTGAGATTCTGGATGTTTTGTTCCTCCATATAAATTTTGTTATTGTTTTTCCTAATGCTATAAAATATTACAACACTGAATAAAGAAATTAAGTAATATGGTCATTTTTATTATATTGGTTAAACTTGATCATGAACAATAGTAGTTCTCCAGTTACTTAGGTCTTTATTTCAGTAACGTGTCTTTTCTAGTTTGGTTTATATGGCCCTGGGTGAATCATGGAAGATTTCATTCTCAAACATTTTCAGTTTTCTGTAGTTATTTTGAATGGAATAGCCATGGATAGGAGTCCTGATGGGTTATTTGTGTTTATCTTCTATCCTGCAATTCTGCTGAAGTTACTATTATTTAGTGAAAGCTCTAGGGTCCTGAGTACACTGTTATATCATCTGCATAATTTTTTCTCTTCTGTTACTCCTCTAGGGAACATGGCTAGTCCCGCTTTAAATAGTAGTGGTGATAACGTGCACCCTTACTCTCAGGGAATACCGCCAACGCTGTTAGCTTATAATTGGGCAAAATGATTTCTAATAATTTTCTTCATTTCCTCTTCCATGATAAGTTCTTTTTCATTTTATGGTTTGTTTTTCTTCTCTTTTAATCAGATTCACTGTTTATTAGCCTTTTTAAACCTTAGTTTATTAATTCAGTGGTCTCGTTGCTTTTGATCTTATTAATCTGTTACTCTATTTTCAGAATTTCAGTTGTATTATTTAGTTGGAGATGTCTGATTTGCTTTTTTTCATTTTAAAATTGCATTCTCAATTGATTTGTTCCTTTTCTTTCTTGATGTTGACGGTATTCAGGGATCTACGCTTTCCCCTAGAACTGCTTTAGCAGCCTCCCGTGAGTTTGGTGTGTCGTCTGTAATTTTCTGTTGTTTCTATAATGGGTTCTTTGAACGTTGGTTTTTTATGTTTATGTTATTTAGTCTCCAGCTACTTTCACTTTTTTCTTTAAGAGCCCTTTATTGAATGTGATTTTTATTGCATTATGATCAGTAACAGTGTATTTGGTATCTTTTCCTGCGTTTTCTGGTGACCTCCTTTGCCTCAGTGCGTGGTCAGTCTTTGTAAAGGCAGCATGCATAACTTAGAGGCTGCAAGTTCCTTTCTAAGCCTGTTGACTAATTCCCAAACATCTGTCATCTCTCATTTTTCTGAAGTCTTCTCGATTCCATGCCTTCCTTCTTGTTCATCTCTTGCTTGGATTTGTCCAGGTCAGCCTCATCCGTGGTCTTGTGGGGCCGCGGGTGGCCAGGCCCGTTGATCGTGGACTTTGGCCCTTGTCAACACCGTTTTCTCGCTTTTGTGCCCTTCCCTCTGCGCCAGTCTGCGGGGCTCAAGGCTTCCTCAAGTGCCATGACACCAGTACGCCACCGTTTGTTCAGCAGTTGCCCAAGTGGCGGAGGAAGGGAAGGAAAAGGACAAAGCAGTGATTATTTTTTATCGTTTGCTGCGTTCCCGACACCGCGCTAAACATTTCGTGGTTGTTATCCCACTTGATTGTCACAGCAGCCCGCAAGGCAGGCTCTGTTATTACCCTTGCTTAACGGAGGAGGGAACTGAAGCAGACAAGATTAAGTGACTTGCCCAGGGTCACACAGCTGGCTAGGCCCTCCTTGTTCCAGACCCGGTGCTCCATCTGCTGTACTGCCAGCTCACGCCAGCCTCAGGGTGCCTGATGGGCACCCGCTTAATTGGCCAGTTCTTAGCCTTTTCTGTTTTGCAGTATTTTACCTTTGATACAGGAACTCTAGAAATGGCTATGATGATTTGAGAATTTTCCTTTTGGGATTCCTTTCAGGAGACGATGGATGGAGGAGGACTGGGAAGATTTTCTTGCAGAAAGTGGGGTTTTAGCTGAGACTTAAAGGAAACCAAGAAATCCAGGACAGAGCAGTTGAGCAAGGGAAGAATTCTGGGCATGGGGCGTGTGCAGTGAGGTCATCCTCTCTCTGGGTCTTGTTCTATGAAAGTGGGGAGGCCAGTGTCACTGGATTTCTTAGTATGTGGGGCACATGAATAAGGCGTTAAGAAGATGAAAGCAGGAAGGAGCCAGACAGAGAGTGGACTTTGTATTTGCTCCTACAGGTAAGGGGGAGCCACTGTAGTTGACTGAGCAGGGGGTGACATGATCAGACCTGTGCTTTAGGAAGATCACAAGGGCGGGGAAGGGAACAAGTATTTATTTTAGCACCTTCTGTAAGCCAGGTTCTGTGTTAGGTGCTTTATGAATATTATCTCATTTGATCCTCACAGCATCCCTGAGAGGCAGGAGCTATTAACATACACATTTTATAGATGAGGAAATGGGCAAATAGAGATTAAGTGACTTGTCATATAGACAGCAGATTTGAGCTCAGGTCTTCTTGACTTCAGGTGCATCTTTCTATTTACTGTGTCACCTACTTTAGCACAGTGTTCGGAACATGCTAAGTACTTAAGAAGTTATTTTTTATTCATTGATTCCTTCACCATATTTCCCTGCCCCCACATTTATATTCTACATCCATCCATCCATCCATCCATCCATCCATCCATCCATCCATCCATCTGTCCATCCATCCATCCATCCATCCGTCTGTCCGTCCGTCCGTCCATCCATCCATCCATCCCACATATACACGCATGTGAGATACTTCACATTTTCTGCTATTTTTTCAGTCTTTTGACTTTGCTTTATTGTTTCTTGATGTTTCATGGAGTTGTTAGCTTCTGCTTAACCAGTTCCAATTTTGAAGAAGTTATTTTCTTCAGTATGTTTTTGTGCCTCTTTTACCAAGTTGTTAATTCTCTTTTAATAATTTTCTTGCATTGCTCTCATTTATTTTCCTAATCTTTCCCTTACCACTCTTATTTAATTTTAAAAATGATTTTTTTGCTTCCTTTTTTTTTTCAATCTTGGGCACTTCTAGGAATTCTTGTTGGGTTTGTGTCCAGTCTGTCTTTTTCTTTGAGGCTTTACTTGTAGTTTTTCAAGTCATTCTCTTCTAAGTTTGTGTCTTGAGCTTCCATATCACCATAATAGCTTTTTATGTTTAGGTTCCTGTTTCTGTTGATTGCTCATTTTTTCCAGCCTGCTTCACTTTGAATTAGTATTGGGCTCTGCCCATCTAGGGACTGGGGGATGGCTAGTTTAATCTTCTGTCTTCTGTTTCCTTCTGCTGCTTTCATAGCTCAATGGCAGCCTGTAAGCTTTTGGTGCTTCCAGTGTGGTATGATCTAGGAAGAGGTTTGGTCATTGCTTCATATTAGTCTATGCACTGCAAATCCTTGACCCGAGTTGGGGTCTGAGCAACACTTAAGGAGGGTCAGGGAAGGCTTCATGCAGAGGGTAGTGCTTGAGTTGCATCACATTCTCTGAGGCAGAAGTGAGGAGGGGTTGGTTCTAGGCCTAGCGGACAACCAGCAAGGAATAGATAGGAAGCCAGCTTGGAAGAATCATGGAGTATGAGAGGGAGACACACGTCGAGTGAGCCAGGAGAGACAGAGTGGGGACAGTGTGTGGACAGCAACAAAAGCCAAGCCGCTTAGGCTTGATTCTACAGATGATAGGGGCTGATTGACTTGAGGAGGCTCATGGTCGCTGTTCTGGAGGCTAGAATGCAAGGGGCGAGGAGAAGATTCAGGTGTGAACAGTGGTGGCTGGAGTGGAAAACTATTAAACAAGCAGCTCTCCAAAAAAATAAAAAGTTACGAACAGTAACCTTTAATTTGCAGTGTTAACGTTTTCTCCTTTACTTCCATAAGGCCAGAAAATCAACCCAGCAATAAATCAAGCCTTGAATTGTAGCATTTGCCTGTTTTTGAGGTAATTGGTCACACTGAGAATTTAACGGTTGGCTCTTGCAGGCCAATGTGAGCTGGCTCCAGCATATGCTTGGATGTGAGAGATATTGTGGAGGTAGAAATGGCCAAGTTTAGCAGTGAATTTGATAGGTGAATCCAGATGAATGCAAAGTTACAAAGATAAGGTTGGAACTTCCAAGACTGGAAGAGTGGGTGTATGTTAGACAGAAATAGGTAGGTTTGGAAGAATGGTGGGTTTGGGGGCAGAGACAATATGTTGTGTTTTGGATGTGTTGAGTTTGAGATGTCTCTGGGAGGTTGAGCTTGACGTGCACAGCAGGCAGTCGCTGATACGGGACTGACTCCTCTGGGATAATCAGGGACTGAGCATCCGGGTTTGGGAGTCATTGGCACCCGGATAATAAGGAAGGCCAGTGGAGCTGGAGAGTGTGTAAAGGAAGCGAAGGAAGGCCCCTGGGAGAACACCCACTGATAGCCACTTGTACACAGGTGATGTGCGCAGCGGATGCAGGGCTGATTTGGCTTAGCCTCCGAGTGTGTGACGGGTTGAATTATCTTAGAGCTGGATTGTGAAAGGCTTTAAATGGCAACCAGAGGAGCTTGCATTTTATTTGAAGGGTGATCTCGAGCCGGGGAGTGACACATTCATATCTGTGCTTTAGCCCCATCACATTGGTAAGTTCCTCAGGATGAAGTGGAGAAGTGTTTGCCTTGAGGCTGAGAGACCAGTTAGGAGGCTGTTGCTATGGGCCAGTTGAGGGTTGAGGGTTTGAACCAGAGTGCAAATGGGGAAAAATACTACAGGTACTAGAAGTGTTGTGGCCGTAGAAGTGACAAAGCTTTACATTGATTATCTGTGGAGGTTGTTGATGGGGAAAAAGTTGAGGATGAGGGAGATGGTGAACTTTGGTGACTAGAAAGATGGTGGGCCCTCAACAAAAAGGAAAGGCATGAAGAAGAGGTTTTGTAGGTGGGGATGATGCTGAGTTTTGTTCTGAGCCTGCTGAGTTTGAAATGCTCATTAGACATCCATTTAGAGATGTCCTATAGTTAGCTGGTGATTTGTGTCTGGAGTTCAGGAGTGAGATGAGGGTTACGTGTTTAGAACTAGAAATCATCTGCATAGAGGTGATAATTGAACATATGTAGCTGGTGAGATCATCATGAGGGCAGGAGGAAAGAAGAAAAGGGAGCTAGAGCAGAGCAGTGGGAGCAGAACTAAAGAGGATATGAATGAGGATCCAGGAGAGGAGACAGGCAGGAGATCTGGACATGGTATTGTAACACCCAGATGGGAGAGAGAGGTAGCAATATCACAGGCAGCAGAGAGCTCTACAAGGATGAAGACTGAAAAAACGACTTTAGGTTTGGCAGCTAAAAGACCAACCATACCCTTGGAGGGAGCACAGTTTTAATTGAGTTGTGAGGTAGAATGAGAGGGGTTGAGAAATGATTGAGGAGGGAGGAAGTTGTTCTAGAGTTTGGTTGTGAAAGAGACAGTAAATATTAGGTGATGACTTGAAGGGATGGTGGGGTCAAGAGTGGTTTATTTGTCTTGGGAGAAGGGGGAGACGTGGTACATTTATAGGCACCAGTAGAAACGGGTCATTAGAGATTCGAGAGAAGGGAGGATGATGGGGGGTTGTCAGAAAGCCGTCACGGCTCCATCCCAAAGCAGCTATTCAGGAGAACTTACTTGCTGTCTTGTCAGAGTTACTTATTTAGGGGGTCAGGGGAATGCTGTAAACGTAGTTTGCCCAGACTTTAGTAAAGCCGTCCTTGTGGAAAAGATGGGGAGATATGGATTAGAAGATAATAAAATTAGATGGATTTGGAAATGGCTGAATGACCAGAGTGAAAGAGTCACTAATAGCTCGAATGTCATCTTGGCAGGAAGTGCTCAGTGGAGTGTCCCAGGGGTCTGTGCTTGGCCCTGGGCTGCGTAGCATCCTGAGAAATGATACTCACTGAATGTGAAGGTGAAACCAAGCAGTGCAGCGCAGGTGACCAACACAGCGATGGCCTTGAGCGTTGAGTTCAGTCTTGTAAGATGAAATCAATAGGGATAAAGGAAAAGTCCGATTTTTTTTTTTAAGAATGAACTTGACAAGTACAAGATGGAGGAGACATGGTTAGATAGCATTTTGAGAAGGATCTTGAGGTTTTAGTGGACCTTAAGGTCAGTATGATGCAGTGGCCAGAAAGGCACGTGTGCTTTCAGGCTGCATTAAGTGAGAGATTGTTTCCAGAAATGAAGTGATAATTCCCCTGTGCTCTGCTTTGGTTAGGCCACATCTGGAGTTTTGTGTTCAGATCTGGGCATCCCAGTTTAAGAAAAGCAGTGATGAACTGGAAAGAGTCCAGAGGAGAACAGTTAGAGCCTTGTCAGAGAAGCAGCATTTTCTAGCCTGGAGAGCATGAGGGGTCAAGGGGTTAGGGACTGACGTGATAGCTCCTTGCAAATATTTGAATGGTTGTCATGTGAAAGAGGGGTTCAAATGTGTTCTTCTGTGGCATTTAGCCCCAGGAGCTGTGGGTAGAAATTAAGCAAATTTAACTGTTAGGAAAACTTTCCTGACAATTGGAGCTGTCCAAATGGGAAATGGGCTGCTTCTTGAGGTGGTGGGTTCTCCCTTCATAGGAAATCTTCAAGCTGACACTTGGAGATGTGTCAAAGTAGGGATTCCTGCTGAGGCCCCTTCTCAGTCTACATTTTGTGATTCCTTCTACGAGAGAACATGAGAGCAGAGGTCCACTTGAAAGGGCTGGTCCCCTTAACTGAGGCTGTAGTAACAGAAGAGAAAAAAGGGATCATGTTTGATGCAAGCTGAAGTCAGGACTTGGATAGTGTACTCTAATTAGGGCCTTTTGGTAATGCGCCTAGCGGCTTCGCATAAGGCCAGCTCCCTAAAAAAAAGACCCCTTGGAGTTACACTTAGAAGATTTTTGTCTGAGACCCTGACTGGAACCAGGCCTTTTGCCCCCAAACTTCAGATGCCTAAAAAAGACAAGTTCCTTATTAAATTATCCATCCTGTGTTGGTTCCAAGGTACAACATACTCAAGACAATGATCACATCTAAGCAAAACTAAGTAACTTTGAATTCTTATCTCTTTTGTCTCCTCTTTGTTAACACCTTTAAGAATGCTCATTGACCTGTTGGTGCCCAGAAAACCTGACCTGATCTAAAGTTACTTCCAGGAACTAACAGGCTTAAGACAATGATAGTAAAACCTGAATCCTCTCATCTTTCTGTATAAAAATCTTGCTCAAAAAATCATTAAATGGAGTTCTTCCCTGAACTACCCACCTGGTTATTTCTCTCGCGTCTCTCCACCCACACTTGAGGCTGTAACTCAGGTGGCTCCTGATACATGTTGAGATGTAGAATAGGGGAAAGATGGAGTTTGTGGTGAGTGGTCTCTGTTTTCTCAGTAGAGGATTGAGGGAGGGCCTCTGCTGACTTGAAGTGGAGTGGATCTATTATAGGGGCCTTGAGGAGAGAAGAAAATGTTTAGAATATGAGCTCAGGAGAATGCCTGTTAGGAAAGCAAGATTGCTTTGCTTCAGTGAAGGCCCAGTTGAGAGTTGATACAGTAAATTTGTAGTGGACTCAGTGATTTGTCAGTAGGAATGGAAGTGGACAAGGTGGTGATGGTGGTGGGCTAATACAAGATTATGGATTGGCAAGGAATGAGCATGAGGTAGAACAAGAATCAAAGGCCTTGGGAGTAGATGGAGACAGTGTAACTGATTAATGATGCAGTCAATATGAGAGTGAATCCAGAGTGTGGATCATGGCTTGGGAGAACCCTGAGGAATAATGAGCCGAAGGGCCTGGTGAGGCCGATAGTGAGGGAGCCCTGCAAAGCTCTGAGTCTCAATATGGTGATGGCACATTCTCCCTTAAATGTGGGGAGATGAACCCCTAAGTTAAACTGTGCCACATAGAGAGTGGTGGAACATGGTCCTGGGACTCGGGGCTGCCATGGTCCTTAGAAATCAGCTCTTGTTTTCTCATATGAGTGCTGAGGCAGTGGAGCCTCGGCTTGGGGAAGGCTGGCCCAGGTTCCCAGTCCAGGAGACGGCAGCTCTTCAGATTTCAAGCCTCATGGTCTTTCCAGAGTCCACGGCCACTTCCCAATTTGCCAGCTTTTCTGTTTTTTTGTTTTTTTTTTCTTTTTGGAGGGGGAAAGGCAGGGCAATTGGGGTTAAGTGACTTGCCCAAGGTCACATGGCTAGTTTGTGTTTAGTGTCTGAGGTCGAATTTGAACTCAGGTCCTCCTGACTCCAGGGCTGGTGCTCTACTCACTGTGCCACCCAGCCTCTCCTGCCACCTTTTCTTGAAGATTTTGCTAATGGCATCTGTGTTACTGACCCTTCCTGCTTCTGTCCTGAATCAGCAGAGAGTGGTGCCTTCTGGTGGTGCTCTCGGCTGCTGGGTCCCTCAGAATCCCTCACCTCCTGCTGTCTTTATTGGATTTCATCAACCCCTGGCATACACAGTGACTAGATTTTTGTATAGCACAAAATTTCACTCATTCATCTCCAGCCAAAAGTTAGTTTTCCTCAAAGGAAAAATGGAGGATTGCCCTGTGAGTGTGACCGAATCAGAGACAGGTGATGTGGTCAGGGGGCTGGTCTCCTTATAAATATTTAAAGCTGGTATTGTCCCAGGTTATCCCAAGTGATCCAGTACGAAGAATCGAGATGGGAAGGTGGGGGTAGGAGAGGAGATGTTCCCCCCATGTGAGAGACTGAGGAATTGTCTTCATACATCCTTGTCATAAGAGCTCATAGTATCACGAGGCCCACAGGTGTGTGTGGCTTGTGATTTGCAGCAGGCCTTTTGTCTTTGGAGGCTGTTGTGCAGCTGCAGAGACAAGTGATGGGCCAAGCCTCCTGTTGCTGGTCAGCGCTGGACTTGGAGACCGAGCCTGGTTTTCCAAAGCAGGGACTCTTTCCTGGTATCATTCTGATTGTCCCAGAGCATGTTGGGCTAAGAGGCCCAAGAGGCTCATGTTACAGCTGTGTGACCTTGGGTAAGTCACTGCATCTCAGCCTACTTCAGTTTCCTCATCTGTAGAATGAGGATAATAGTAGCACCTACCTCCCAGGTTGTTGTGAAGCTCAAATGAGATAATATTCGTGCAGTGCTTAGCACATAGAAAGGGCCAGTTAAGTGTTGTGGTTGTGACATTATCATAACAGGACGCAGCGTGGTTGTTCATCTTTTGTTCCCGAAGAGGCCCAGTCACATCCCCGGGGGGATATCTTGATTTGTGCATGACTTGGGTCGGAGTAGGGCAGAGCTGTGCAGAGCCATGGGCGGCACTCTCTCCTCCAGAGTCCGGGCAGCAGTCAGTGTGACCGACCATGGTCCAGGGTGCAGTGGCCTTGGCCTCCCTAAATTAAGTCACACAGCAGATACTGGAAAGGAGCCTCATTTACTTGCCTGTGTGGCTAGGACAATACCCTGTGATACAATTTTTGCCCATCTATAAATTTTTTTAAAAGTTTTAATGTGAATCGAAAGCCCATTCTAAATCAGCTATTGAAAACAGTCATGTTTTTTAAACAGCCCCCCGCCTCCCCTGGAATAATGGTGCTATTTGTGGTAGAGGGTTTACAAAATTGCATTAACTCAGTAAATTCTTTCTGTGGCAGTCCCATAAAGTTGAATAATTCTGCGTGTGGTTTCCTCTATCATGACTGTTGCGCCTCCCAGCCTTACAAAACTCAGGCAGCCTAAAGCAGTTCACCTCCCTAGCCCCAGACTTCATGTGTGATGGCACTTAAAAGAAAAACTTTTGGCTGCATGTGAGTCCTGAGGAGCAGCTAAGTGGTTTTCTCTGTCTGGAGAAATTTGGAAAGGGGGAATTATTCCAGCCCAGCAAATGGTAGTTGTTGATGGAAATGCTGACAGCCAGGCCCTGCTGGTGATCTGCCACTGTCACGAGAGGTCACCACTGGACATCTTGGAAGACTGGCTTGTGTACAGCTGTGGCCTGTGGTCCTCATCACACACAAAGAGGGCTCCAAAAATGTTAAGTGATTTCCATAAAAACCCTTTATTCCGTTCTCCCTCTTAAGCCAAATTTTTGTTGTTTATGGCTTCCTGTACCCAACAGTTCCTGATTGTCTCAGAAAGCAAAACATGTCCTGCGTGGATGAAGCTGCTGAAACGCCTTTCAGGCATTGTTTACGAGTCTGCGCTCTTTCTTTTCAGAGAGAAAGCGAATACTTTAATGTCTTCCATATTCCATAAATCTGTCGCATGCTGCAATTCAAAGCTGTGTGTGTTGTTGTTAGGAGGTACTTCTGGTTGTACTTAAGAAAAGCTGCCTAGAATGTGAGCAGATATTTGGGGGGTGGTCCTGGTGGCCTCCCCCAGCGGGCAGCTAGAGCTACTTGGAGGCGCTCTTGAATTTCTGGTTATGTCAGGTGGAGTCACAAAAGGTGTTGTAAAGGCGGCAGAAGTTCCAGCCTTTTGGGCCTTGTCCAGCCTTCCTTAGAATTTACTCCTTCCTCCTGGCCCACTAACCAAGCCTTTTAGTACTTGAGGAATCATGACCAAGTGGCATGGAGGGCTCTCCAGCTCAGTCATAAGAGCTGAGAAAAATTGTCCTTGATTTTCCATGAAGTTAATGTTCTGGCAACTGGGTGGAGAGAAGTGATTGACTAGTACTTGTGGGTGTCTAGCGTTTCGGCTTTGGTGCCATTCAAGAGATAGGGTTCTTTCTAAACCAAGTGAGGAGCAGTCACGAGGGGAGAGTGAGATGGTGACCCAGAGGACCATGGATGCCTAGAAGGTAAAAAAGTATCAGGGTTTTCAGAAGAAGAGACATGGCAGAAAGATGAGAGTTGGCCTAGGGCCCTTGGTCATGGAGATGCCCCAAGGCCTGTGGTAATGGTGGCTGGTGCCCTTAAAAGGCTTAGCTAATTAGTGGAAATAATGAATGGGTGTGGAAAATGATTCCCTCCTGGTTTAATTTATATCACTGGGTTTGAAATTGTGTTCTTCAGGACCCAAGGGTTTTACAAGGGTTCTCCAGGGCTTTCAGAAAGAACGTGGAGTCACATGGAGTCACGTGGAGAGGTCTGGTTTGTGACTGCTGCCTTCCTTTCACTTTCTTCCATTACCAGCTCTACAGTCAGGGATCTGGGCTCAGAGAAGTCGTACAGAGGGGTGCCCCAAACCTCCAGGTCATCTGCTGAACCTAAATTTCCTGTTCTAGACAGATTCCCTCAATCGTGGTGACTCTGGTTTTAATTCAGTGGACATTCAGTTGCTGGACCATTCATTGAGCCCTGAAAGTATAGGGGTACAGAGAGCAGGCACAGCAGATAGCAAGGAGGGCTCTTACCCCGAAGGGACTTGGAGGCCGTTTTGGGGCATCAGAATGTGATAGTTAAAAGCAGCGAGGCTGGATTCCGTTCCTTATGGAATGCCTTACACATAGAGGCCTCATTGCAATTCAGGGGCCTTTTGTTATCAGCAGAGATTGGAATGTTGATCATTAATATTTTTGTTCTTGTTAACAACAGCTCATCTGTGTCACCTTAAGAATCACAGCAACCATAGGAGGCGAGTCCTGCAAGTATTCAGACACACATGGGAAAGAGCAGGAAAATGACCTAGCACAGTTGAGTGGTTTCCCCAAGTTCATACACGTAGTAATTGTCAGAGCTGGAATTCGAACCCTGACTTATCTGGATTCCCAGGGTGGCACCCTTTCTGACCTGGCACATTGTCTTCTGTGGGCAGTGATTCGGTGCCAATCAAGGTGGGAGGTTTTACACCACCGCTTTCTTTGCCCCTTTGTCTGTGGGCATTTTCCTTGCTTCTTCTACTCATTCTCTTGCCTGAGTGTGAAGCTGGCACCTTCTCCTCCTTCAGATCCTTCTTGAACACTTCCTGTTGAAAGGAGGGCCTTTAATGACAGCTTCCCCCGCTCCAGACGTCTCTCTTCAAAAAAGGGTGGTGACTGAAAAGGTGAAAAGGATGATAAGAGGAAAGAAGGTCTGAAAGAGAAGCGTGTTTAGGGACTTCATTAGCTCACATGCTGGTGTCGTCTTCGCTGTGTCTCGTTTTGATCATGCCCCTCATCTCCTGGCATTGTGCTTCTTATAGGGGATAAATCCTTGCTGATCCCATTTGTAGGAGTGGAACCTTAGGAGGAGAGAGCAGAAGGCTGGATCCTTTGGATTTCTTACCCAGCTGGGAAAGATACTATTTTCAGACTTTATTTCCATTGTGTTTAATGTGTCTCAGGAGCCTTTTTACAGCACTTTTTTTATTTGGCCATGTGTTTTGGCCAGCTCGTGGTGCAAAGTGGAACTCGAGGCTTTGAACTTGGGGTGTTGGGTGTTTTTTTTTTCTTAAGCCAGAGTGATTATAGGGTTTTCCCAGCCACTGTGCCCAGAGCGATTTACTCCCCAAAGGAAAGCCTTTTAGATGGGATGGGCAGGTCCACTTTGTTCTGGTGGTGAGGTTAGAAACAGTCTTATTAAAAAGGCCCGGGCTAGACTTGGGCTGGCCTTCTCCTTGCACAGGCCAGAGGCAGGGTGGCCGTTCACTTTTGTGTATGCCCCTGGCAGCTGCAGTTTTCGCACCTCTATATCGTTCTCAACAAATCAAGACCAAACCTTTGTTGTGACTAGTGTCTGTCAGGAAACGCATTAGCACTGCCCAGAGAAATGTGCTCAGGGGGCAGCCTTTTTTGCCAACTGCAGCTGCAATCCAGTATGCGCTCTAAGCTTTCTGGAGGCATGGGGGGAGATTTTATGGTTGAAACTTGCCCAGTGAGCATGTATCGTGTCCTGATTGTCCAGACCTGGCTTTCAAGTGAGCCCTCTGGGTTCAGCAAATGGTTTCCTTGCTGCTGCCCAGATTGCCACATGGTCTTGAATGCTCTGGGATTTTGGGAAGAGGGCGACAGTGCAGATGTGGGTCCTGGCCACTGCTCTGGAAGAGGAAGAGGCCGGTGTCACGCTCCCCTCCGGTTATGGAGGTGATTCAATCTTCCCTGGAGTTGTGTGGATTGGTTTTATTTTCCCATTTTGGTCCAGTGTCTGGCAGAAGGAATGAAATGACGGGGGAGGCCAGAGACTTGAGATGGGGGCTTGTTTTTCCTTTGTCTCTTCCCTAGGGCTTAGTGCATTTCATTCATCGGACATTGTGGATGATTCCTACACTTTGGGTGATTCGTTCAGCCTCAGGGCCCCCCAGAAGGCAGGAAGGCTCAGCTCTTAGCTTGCTTCTTGGTTTTTTTGGATGGTGTTGAGAACAATATTTGGATTGGAATGTTCAGAACAAAAATCCTTTTTTGGGAGTTGTTATCCAGAGTAAGTTAGGAACCAGGAAGAGAACGCTCAGCTAGCTGCCCCTAGGAGTTTAAGTCCTTTGTCATTCTTCCTAGCAAACCTGTGAGGGAGGCACGAGTATTCACCCATTTTACAGATGAGGAAACTGAGGCTGAGACTTGAACTAAAGTGTCTTGTCTAGCGTCAGAGCTAGTGAGTTCCCTGAGGACGAATTTGAATTCAGGTCTTTAACTTGACATCCCAAGGTACTGAAGGAACTGGTCAGTTCGATTAAAAAATGGCTCCTTTGATTGCTGGGCCATTGCTAATCGTCTTTGAAAGATCACAGAGACTGGGAAAGGTAGCGGATTAGAACAGGGCAGATGTCCCAACTTTGGAAAGAGGGAGTCCCTGCCTGGCACCACACCAGGACGTGCCATTAAAGGCTCGGTTGTAGCAGTTGTTGCTCCTCCTGTGCTTTCAGAGGACCAGCAACATCCTGGGCTGACGTCTCGACTCTGGGGGGACTGGGAGCTAAGCGAGGCAAGGCCGCACGGAGTTGTCGGCCCGCTCTCGCTGGCAGAGCCGTCAGAGTCCAGCAGCGGCACACAAGTCCTGGCAGTTGGCCATGGCCCGAAAAGGGAACACGGGGCTCGCTCGCGTCACACTTACCTTGTTTAGCCTTCTTCACGGCTCACCAAACTGGCTGATGAAGAGAATGTTGTAGATCTGATTTACCTACATCTGAGTTAAGAGTTTGATGGATTCTCTCCTGCTTCTTGTGAGGACAGCAGAGAGGGAGTTTGTTGAGTCTCCAGGCGTGTCCCACTCTCTGCAGCCCCATCTGGCATTTTCTTGGCAAAAAGACTGGAGTGGTTTGCCTTTCCTTCTCCTGGTCACTCTACAGATAAGGAAACTGAGGCAAGCAGGGTGAAGGGATTCACCCAGGGTTGCACAACTATTAAGTGTCTGGAGTCAGATTTGAACTCACGTCTTCTCGACCCCAGGCCTCACACTCTATGTATTGTGCCACCATAGAGAGAGCTACGAACTGGGTAGTGGTATGTTTCATCAGATTCTGAGCCAGAGTCAGAATTAAAGATGATCTTAATAAGCAGGAGCATGAGGCCCACTCTTGTAAATGCTCTTTCCTCAGCAGCCTCCTCTGTCCTTATTTGCCTTCAAAATGTATATCCAGAGGTGGGCTGGAGCCAGTTGTTAAATTTGTAGGGCGAGCGGTTACACCTTGAAAATGAGCAAATGCTGTAAATCAGGGCTTGAGTTACTGTTTTGTGGATTGTCTGGCCTTAAGGAAGTGATGGAGAAAATGTGGTGATGCAGATTAAGCTCACAAGCGTGTTACGTGAGGTGTCCGTCTGGTTTTGGAGAGCCGGTTGTTAAACATCTATTGACACAGCACTCAAAGCCCAGAGTCAACCGTCAGCTTCTTCTTGTCTTTTTGTTGCTGATGGTAAGATACATGATACATATTTATTTTAATTGGATTGAAGGATGAATGTTAATAAAGATAAATGTGAAGTCTTACCCTTGGGTTCAGAAAAGCAGCTTCACGAGTCTAAGTTGCAAGGGTGGCTGCCGGGCAGGCCTCAGGAAAAGCTAAGGTTGTCATGGGCTCAATCGCATTCAGCAGTGTGATATTGCAGCCAAGAAAATTAAGGCTGTCTTAGGAGGTGATTGCCCCTCTGGATTCTTCCCTGGTAGACCACAGCGTTTCGTATTCCTTGGCTCTATATTTAGGCTGGACGCTGTGGACTTGAGAACCCCTGAAGGTGGGCATCCAACGTGGCAGAGGGCATCATCCCAGCCTCTGAGTGCCGGATCACTCATGGCTCATAGTGCCTCAGTCTCCTACTCGAGAGATCACGGCTGTGCACTGGGCCTGCACAACTTGCAGCCTCCAGGCTGCTTATGCTTGTGGCACGCCGAAGCATTTCCTCTCCCTATAAAGGGTGTTTTCCTCTATATTTCTTGGGCTAAAATCCTTTGGCGTGCTGCAAGCTGCTGAGGGCTGTAAGTGGCTCTGGGCCATAAGTTGGCCAGGCCTGCAGTACGTGATGTTCTTCCTAGCTCATTTTGCTCCCTGTTGTATTCCATGTCATAATTTGAATCAATACTTAGAGTTATAAGGGATCTTGGAAGACCAGTCTTCTAGTCTCACTTTACAATGTGATAAGGCATCCAGTTCACTGTTTGCTAAGCTCCTGGTTATGTTCAAGACACTCATCTTGGTGACTCGAAGAAAACCTATGTCTGCCCTCAAGGAACTTATGCTGGAATTCCTTTGTTTGTATACCAGGCTTTAGGGATGGCTTCTGACTCTTCTGGCGATGAAACACTCTAGGCAGGGAATTCCCTTTTGGGCTGTTTTCATTTGATGATTAGAAAACTTTTCCTTCTGTTTGTCCTCAAGCTGCCTCCTTGTAACTTCTGCCCTTTGGTCCAACATCTGTGATTTGGAGGAGCCACACAGAATCATTCTTAAAACTTTTAGAGGTGGTAGACCACTGGAGATGTTTGGAGACACACAGACACACACACGTTAGACCCTCCATGGAGGATTTATGGGAGAGCATCAGCAAAACCGAACCCAGGGGTGAGGTGTGGAATTGCTTAGTTGGGGTGAATGCCCCATGTGGTAAAGTCACTAATGCCCTGAGTTTACTGTAATGAGCTGGACCAGGTGAGATGGACAGAAAGGGCATTAGGGCCCCATTTCTTCGTGCAGCGTGGGCCTTTAGAGGGGAGGAATGTCTTCTTTTGTTCGGTGCGCCCCCATGCCGTATAGCCAGTAGGTGTTAGTACTGATATTAAAAGGAAAGAAGGAAACAAGCATTTTAAAGCACCTGTTTGCTAAACGCTTTACAAGTGCGCTCTGATTTGATTCTCCCAATAATCCAGAAAATAGATGCCGTGGTTATCCCTGTTTATGTGTGGGGAAGCTGGTAAAGTGCGCTGGTCAAGTGACTTGGTCAGGGTCATGTAGCTAGTAAGTATTTAGGTCAGGCTTGAACTCAGATCTTGCTGCCTCCAGGCGCGGTGCCCCAGTTAAGGTAGTGTCCTCAGGGGTGTGGGAGGGTGTGCACGCTCATCTTTCTGACTCCTTTTGATGGTCCGCACCTGTGCAGCCGTCTGCTTCCCTGGCGCCTCCTCTGGGGCGTCAGCGCCAGCCCAGCTGTGCGTGCTCTCTCACCTCTGCTCCCATTGGTTGGCTGCAAGATCAGCCTGTGTGTATGCGGCAGCAGTAGTTATCAGCTTTGGAACAGGAGTTGGCAATTGTGTTACAGATGTTCAGGAACACACATTTCATGACTGGCTTTGCAAGGAAAAACTGAAAGTGTGAACAGCTGTTGGTGCATCACATTTGCATTTTCTGAGCATTTCAAGTGAAGATAAAACATTAGCAGCTGTGACTCTATCGCTTTCTCATTTGACCCAGTGCCCCCGGGTACTTTATATATTGATGTCATCAGGCTGTCAGATTCTGGGGAGAGCTGTGGCGAAAGGGGGACGGATGAAAACAGGCCAGCACTTCCTTTTAAGTTCCTCTGCTTTGTGACTGGTCTTTCTGGGACGTACTACGAGTTTTTGGTATTACCCTTAAAAGAACCTTTGATTTAGGAGACCCGATGGAAGTATGACTAAAAGCAGTGCACACTTTTAAAAAGAACCATTCGTGACCTTTTCCTCTTGCAAGGATGGCAGACTTTTAACTTTTTTATATTTTAAATCGTGTCTTTAAGAGGCTTCATTTTGCCTTGAGTGGATTTGTATTTTTCTATATTTCTTTATGCATGGCACTGCAGAGAAGCTATTTTAACAAGCCACCAATGCTGGAGGCTTACCGATGACATTCTATAACCTCACTGCTCATGATATTCATTAATAATTGGTGTTTCCAGACACAAATTTCTAGACTAAGGATTTCCAAATGTGTTCCCTAGCCATGCAGCATGTAGGAGCTGAGAGGCAATACTTGCTGTGTTCTTAGTATAATTCTAGGTGCTGCCAGGGTTGCCCATAATGGAGAACTGGGAAGGATTCCCCAGAACAACAGCAAAGAAAATCATAGGTGGGCTGTAACCTAAGTTTGCTGAGTGAAAGACCAAGCTTAGGCAACTGGTTAACGGGAACTGGTTAACAGTTCTCACTCCCATGATGAGCTGATGGAAGACTGATTGTGAGTCTCTGTTCTCCCCCTGCCCCAAAGATGGGATGAGAAAGAACAGGGCTGATCTTAGAGCAGCTGAGAATTGCATTAGATAATAGGACTGTCATCATTTGGAGAAACTGTACAGAGAGAGTAAGTGACTCTTTTGTCTGGTCGTTTTTTTTTTTTTTTTTATTTGCTCATTTACTTTTAATTTACAAGATTCGGTTCCACAATCACTTGAGTTTCAGATTTTTTTTCCCCTCCCTCCCCCCCCCCCCCCATGGTGGCGTGCAATCATGTATAGGATCTGCAAATACTTTCACATTGTACAATAGTTTGGTCATATAGAAGGGCTGTAACCAATGAGTGATCACTGGGAAAAGAAAAAAAAAAAAAAGCAAACCCTTGTCTGGTCGTTTTAAAGAAAAAGCTAGGAACTCTTTCTCCCCGCTTTGAAATAGCTGGATGGTCCTTGAGAACCCCGCTAGTCTCCACATCTTCAGATTATTGACCCTGTGGCATTGGGAGGTTGGGGGATGAGGAAGGGAAGCTTATTCCATGAAGTTGATACATGAGTTTGAGTTCTTGCTTGAGGTCTGAGCTCAATAGTTTTGTCATCATAGGGATGTTTAGAATGGACATGCTGAGCCCTAATGTTCTGTCAGGGGAGTGGGGCACTTGCTGGGCCTCACGGATTGTGTCTTGGGTTCCAGTTTGCGGGGCAGAGGGTTTATGTTGTCCTGTGGTGATCTGGGGAACTTCCCAAACGTGAGGTCAGCGTCTGATTAAGGTGAAGAAGATTGAGTCATATGCTTTAGTTCAGGTTATCACCTCTGTTTTGGAAAAGCTACAATGGGTCAGGATTTCTTTTTCTTTTTTTTGAGGAGGTTGTTGTTTAACTATTAGACCTGTTAATCTTCCTGAAATCTTCAGATTTTCTGTCTAGCCGGCGTGGGCAGCCAGATGCCATACGCTGTCAATTTCTGATTTCATGACGTCCAGATTAAACAGCTGGAAATGATTGAAAGAAAACCGGTGTTCTTTTGTTTAACAAGACAAAACCCAGTCTGCATGCTGCTTCTGATGCTTCAAAGACACATTTGTTCTTCACTGGGTAATGTTGAGGGCTCAAAGTTTTGAACTGTTTTCTCGAAAAATTACTTTTCCAGACAAAAGAGCGAAACAGTGTTTGTTTAAATTGTTCTCGGGTACATAGAAGATAGTGTTTACAGCATGTCCATGACATTTGGAACCAGTGGGGAGCATTTGGATAGGGACTTAAAGTAGTTTCACTATGTCCAACATTTGCTTGTGTTGGACCCTTTCTTTTAAAGTCATCTGAGAAAGAGGCAACCAGGTTGGAGGCCAGGTTGGATGGTAATAGTAGTTTTGTATAATAAGCAAAAATGAAGGGCTCATTCATTCATTCATTCATTCACCGTGAAGCCATTGATATGAATGCTTAGCGAAGCTGTCTTGTCTATTCAGAAGGCAATCCTTTGCCAGTGCTCAGTCTTTCCCTGTATGTCTGGTTCCCTTCGGGGCCCCAGGTTGGATGGAAAACAGTGAGAGCCTTCTCTGTATTCAAAGTCCAGTGGTGACTTCTCCAGCAAAAGCCATTTGAACCTGTTTTGTGCAGCAAGAGGCTGCAGTGGGCTTCAGCTTTGAGTGGTCTGCTGGCACAGCACAAGAGAAAACACTGTTAGTATATTCTGTGCCCTTTTGTGTGGAAGAGCTAGTGTTTGGATTTTTTCCCCCCTGGTCTTGAAGTCTGACTAACTGTTCAAAGGATCAGGCTGCTTGAAACCATTTTGAGCAGATCCTGCAAGCCATACAGATTATGCAGGGAGGGATTCCAGCAATTTTCCTGATTTAACAATCAGTACCTTATGGAGAGGCATAGCTTTTAACTGGAGCTCTTGGCTAGATTAATAGCGTAGACTGACGGACTTCCCCAAGAGGGCGCCTGTTCTGATTCTTTAGAAGCGATCGTCTACCTAAACTGGTATTTCTGATGCCTTTTAGTGTACTTTTCCATTGTTGAAGACTTCCGAGATTGAAGGCCAGGACAGTAGCTGAACTCTCATTCATGTATTCTCATCTTGTAGTATTTTTCAAGTATTTTTCAATTCTGAATGGTCAGTGCTGGGTACTTCCCAAGCATATTTCTTTAGAGAAGCAGGATCTTCCCAGAATGCTTATTCTAAACTGAAGATGATCAGATATTGAGCTTAAAGGGGCATTAAAAGTAATGCAAACACTGCCTTCCCCCTGCTCCACCCCATCCCCATTTAAGGATGAGGAAACTGAGACCCAGAGGGATAGGGCGATTGTCCAGGGTCACACAGGTCCTCTTGACTGTCACGTAGCAGGTAGGGAAATAAATGAGAAGCTGGGCTGAACTCTCAGTCTCTAAAGAGTGTTTATCAGGCTGGAGTTCATTAATCACTCTCAAAAATACATTTTATTTGCAATGTAGACTGAGTTAAAGAGGGACTGAATGCTCCACCTGGCATTTTCGCCCTCCACAGTCTGCCATAGAACCACCTTTCCAGGCTTATTTCATCCGATTTCTTTTGCCACATTGTGTTGTAGCCAAAATGGGTGGCTGGTTATTTCAAGAACTTAACTTTTCATCTCCTGCATCCCTACATTCCCAAAGACATTGCTTGAACTAGAACTGCTCTTCCTCCTCTTGTCCCGCAGAAGTCTGGGCTAGATTCTTCTTAGGCTCAGCTCAGGTACCTTCTGTGGGGCAGAATGTGATCCTTCTGGGGGCACTTCTGGTAGTAGACAATATGCTGACATAGAATAAATGTTTAATTAATCAGATACAGTGTGTTAGGTGCTGCCCAAGAAACAAATATGTGTGTAACACAGTTTATAGTCTTGTTGTCGGAATAAGATAATATAATAGTATCAGGCCTAAAGTAAAGCAGCCAAACCCAGATTTGGCATAGGAGAGAATATAATGCCTGTCATAAGGGAGTTCAGAGGAGTCTCGTGGTGTTAGGCTGATTTCTGGCTCATTTTGGGTGGAGTGTTGAGGAAGCATTTCAAGGAGGGAATGCTTTCTTGCTGGGCATTAAATGATGACTGGGAAGGAGTAGTCCTATGGAAGATCTGGGGCAAGAGTGACAGAGGGTTTGATGAAATGGTGAATAGTGTGGTTTGGTAGACGGCAGAGTTCATGGAATGAAATAGTGAGAAATAAGGCCAGGAAAACTGGTAGGAGTTTGGAAGTGTGTTCTTCCGGCATCGCTGCAGCTATGCAGAAGTACAAGGTGTAGTCCTGTGTTCACATCTGAGAGTTTTTTTAGGACTGTGAGGTACATGTGTGTCTAGATCCAGGGAGCTGCACTCGCTCACAGGCTTCTAGCATCAGTCAGTCAGCACGCATTTGCGTCAGCTCAGTTTAAGTATTTAATCTGTCGATCAGCAGGCGCTCACCATGTGACATGTGACATACGCGCACACTGCATGTGCTGACCATAATGAATGACACATTTCTGACCAGCAGTGGGCTTCCATTCTAATGGGGGAAGCCAGCAAATAGGGGGACGCCACGTAGATGTCAAGCGAACAGATAAGTTTATGCGAAGCCTGTCGGTAACAGGGCGCTTTGGGAGGGCGGGCAGGAGTGGCTGAGGAGGCTGGCAAAGACTTCCGGCAGAAGATGGGGTCTGACGTGCCTCAGAGGAAGAGAGTGAATGCACGGGATGCAAGTCGAGGAGGAGGTGCCTTCAGGCCTGTGGAATGGGTGACCCAGCAGCCCTGACACGGGGGATGGGCTGGCCTGGGTGAGAACGTGAAGGGGGGGGAGGGGGAGCAGGCAAAGAGGGGGCCAGCTTTGTGGGCTTTTTTAAAAATTGATTTTCTCCCATTCTCCATTTCTTTGTTGTTGTCGTTTGTCCTTCACGCTCAAAGACGACCAATATGACCTCATGTTGTCGAGGTGCAGTGTGTCTGGATGTGGCTGACCAGACCAACACAAGTGACATGCAGAGACTCTCACGTTGATCGTGTACTTGCTGAGGCCGTCACCTCTGGCGGAAGGTGGTCGGTCTTCCGTGATGAAGATCCTCATTGGGCCTTTACATTCAGAGCTGTTCAGTGTGCTGATCAGCATTCTTGAGTCTTTGAAAACAGTTTGTTTTTGTAGTGTTTTTATTGTATAAATCGTTCTCCTGGTTCTACTTGCTTCGCGCCCTGTCAGTTCATACAAGTCTTCCCTTTCATCCTTTCTTAAGGTATAGTAATGTGTCATGACATTCATAGAGGAGAATTTGTTTAGCCCTTCCCCAATTGATTGGCATCACTTCAACTGCGACTACAAAAAAGATTTGCTTAAAGTATCTTTGTCCATATTGCTTTTGCACCCCTTTCTTTGGTCTCTTTTGGGGAAAAGTGGTATTGTTGGGTCAAAGGGTATGTACGGTTTAGTAACTTTTGGGTGTAGTTCCAGATTGCTTTCCAGAATGCCTGGATCAGGGGTGGGGAACTGCAGCCTCCAGGCCACATGTGGCCCTCTAGGTCCTCAAGTTTGGCCCTTTGACTGAATCCAAACTTCACAGAAGAAGTCTTAGACCTTGAGGCCACAGGTCTCCTCCCTCCCCCCAATCTCCCCAGCCTTGACCAACCAACGAACCAATCAGCAAACATTTATTAAGTGGCTCCTATGAGCCAGACACTGTGCTAAATGCTGGGAATAAAAAAAGAAGCAAAGTCTCAAGGAGCTTGCAATCAAAAGAACCAGTTCACAGCTTTACCAACAGTGCATCAGTGTGGTGGACGGGGACAGTGGTGTGTTTTAGAAATAGGTGTCTTTCCCTTTTGTTCAGGTTTGTAGGGAAGAGAATCAGAGACTAAGGATAGAGCCAAGAAAAACTTTCTGGAGCCTGCAGGGTAGATGAGGTGATAGAGGGTCAAAGGTTCTTAATCTGGCATCTGTGGACAGATTTCAGGGGGTCCGTGAACTTGGATAGAAAGAAAAGTTCATCTTTATTTTCACTAATGTGTAATTGAAATTTAGTGTTTCCTTCAGTTATTACAAAAATTATTTTGAAAAGGGCTTCATCAAACTGTCCAAGGGGTCCAGGGTACAAAAAAGTTTAAGAACTCCACTCTCTATAGAACTGTAGCTCTGTAGGAGGCGAGTTATAGTGGTTCTGCTGGAGGAGGGCCTTAGGCCCCTTGGGTCTTGTCTTTACTGCAATGGCAATGGGGTAGAGCAGGAAAGAGGTCTGGGCTTGGGAGTCAGGAAAGACCCGGTTGAATCCTGCCTCTGAGACCGGCTCTCATAGCTGTGTCCCGTTAACTTCTCAAAGTACTGTTCAGTTATTAGTTAGACCTGAAGTGTGGCTGTGTATTAGTAGTAATTCATGTCCAGTTGTGTAGAGGACAAACTGTAGCAAGAATCAGCCTGAGACAGGGCTGTGCTTTGGGCTAAGCTAAGCCCAGGCAAACGTAGCTGTTGGTCATCACCGTTTAATCTTGTGATCCTGAGGAGCATCTTCAGTGGGCAGTCGGAATAGAATGTTTAGAAAACTCAGTTCTTTTCTCTGCAAATGGATCCCAGGACAGAGCAGAGCTGGGCCTGGCTTAGGTCCCGGGCTAGAGGTTTGGAGTCCAGCTGGGGCCAAGGTCAGCATCCTGACAGTTTCATGCCTGCTATCACCGCCTCTCATCTGGACTGCTCTCCCCACCTTATGGCTGATGGGTAGCATTCATGGTGTTGATTCTGTTTAGAGAATCCTTGAGAGCATGGTTACTGAGAGCTGTTCTACAGAGCCCAGGGGCTATGTTTGCGTCTCGTCTCTTGGAAATGAGCTACAAACAGCTTCCATGGTGACTCTGAGGGCTCTCAGCTCATTTCGGGTAGACATGACTTGAATACTCTTCTCTCTTAGTTTTCAGTTATTTAGTCTTCATTCATTTCACTATGAAAATTCTCCTTGGTCCTATCCATCCTCTCTTCTCTGCCCTCCCTGTTTTGTACTTGTTCCCTTAGAACGGTGTTATGGGAATCTAAAGATCTTCCCTGCCCCTAGGCCCTTTGCTAATGTGGCTACGTGACTCTGAGGACCCTTGGATATTTGAAAGTATACTCTGTTCCCTAATAGGCTGAATGTGGTCACGTGGAGCCTGTGGCGCCAG
>CM053585.1:17830197-17900822 GCA_028646515.1 Pseudochirops corinnae
TTCTGTTTGTATTCTCTGAAGTTCAGGGGGCTGACTTTTCCCCCTGGACTAGGTAAATGATATGTTTGATTAAAGTAGGATTGTTAACCCATTTTGAGTTGCTTTCCTTTAGAAAAGCAGATCTAAGAACGTGTGCTAGTAGCGCCCTAGGTATGCTAGGGTGCTTACTGTTACAAACGGTAAAGTAGAGAGGTGAAGGTGCCCCCATATCCGAAACCTGGAGGCCTGGCATCCCGGCATTTGTTGGCTCCTCTTCCATTTCCTTGCTGGATGTCTTTGGACAAGCTGCCTTCTGGGCCGCAGTTGCTTCATCTTTAAAATAAGATGTGTAGGACTGTCAGATTTCTTGAGTGTCCCCTTTCACCCTGAGATCTTTTTATCCGTGCCATTGAACATGTCCATCATCTGTCATTCTCCCAGCACCGGTGGATGCCCTGCTGGTTGACTTTCCTCTCCCCTGTTTCTGTCTACCTCCAGCTCAGCTTGTGGGCTTCCTCTCTCTTTGGAGATCTGTGTCCTTACCCTTCCTTTAGCTCTGATTTTATTGTTTTTATCTTCTAGGTGAATAAAACTGATTCAGTTTTTAGTTTTTAATTTCTCCTCAGAACGTGGCAAAGTTCTCTACTACTGCCCTCTTCTCTAGAAATAGTTGCATTTTAAAAGTTTCATGTGATTTACCAAATCTAAAGGATTTTATTGTGTTTTTTTATTTCTAGAATTCAGGTGAAGTTATTTAAGCAAATGTGAGATCTGTGGAAATTCAGGGTGTTAGTCAGTCATATGCTGGGGTGTGTAATAGCCCCATTTAGCAATTACTTATAATCTCAGGTTTTCTGGTTCATAATGTTAAATGTTTAGGTTTGAAATTCTTTATATATAGTCCCTTAAGCACCTTGAAGGCACATTGTAATTTTTACCAATCCATTCTAGGGAAGTGCTACCACCTGACCTTTGGCAGTAGACTCAGTTAATCATTCTCTGAAGTTGGACCATTTCCTAGAATTTTGAAGTCATGGAGGAAGAAAAAGTCCTCATACCTCAAGAGGATGATGGGTATTCAGGAGGGGAGACACACACACACCACACACACACACACACACACACACACACACGTGCGCGCACACACACACACACACACACTCCATTTTTCACACCCTTTATAGTGTTAGATTTAGAAGGATAAAAGTTTCTATAACATTTTTTACTCATAAAAAGATCACACTTGAGTTATTTGCTAATAACGGCTGATGTTTCTATACTGCTTTAGGCTGCACGGAATGCTTTCATCATAACGACACTGGGAAGCAGACTCTAGTGCAAGATGTATGACATTTCTTACAGATGAGGAAACTGAGGCTTAGGGAAGTAAGATGATTTGCCAGAGGCCATGCTAGAGCAATTGCAGTAACCAGTTCTTGAGGAACCCTTAAAGGTAAATGCCGAGAACAAAACCAGGAAAAGATAAGAAAAATCCCGTAGTTTTTCCACATTTTGAGAGGGGAGAAAGATTTTTTCCCTAAAAAATCTCTCTCTTCGCTCCCCTCTCTCTCTGCTGTCCCCTCCTCCTGCTGTGGGTGGTGGGAATGGAAAAGAATAACCACATTTCTGTCTTGGTTTTCTCCGGCTTTTCCTTAATCACACGTGCTTTCTTGTCCTCTCCATTGGAGGCTGGAAATCCCAACCAAGCTGAATTCCTGTGGGAGGGAGGGATTTTTGCCTGGCCTGTGCCTTCACGATTGGAAAGTTGGGCCATCGTATTCCCTGGAAATCTTCAAGGTAGGGATCTGCCGCTTCAGAGTTCGGATGCAGCCTGGAGGTAGCAGAGTTACTAAGAAATGGGGCCTACCCACGTGCCTCCTGGGGTGTACTTGGGCTTCGAAAACCAACCAACCCAGTGCTTGTCTGGGCTGTACTTGACATTGGTTTGTTTGCTGTAACTGCTTAAAAATTTTTTTTTAGCATTTTTATTAAAAGTTTTGAGTTCCAAATTGTTTTCCTCCCTTCCTCTCTCTCCTCTCCCTTTTCCCCCCCTCCTTGGGGCAGAAACGCAATCAGATATAGTTTATACATAGGCAATTATGTAAAACATTTCCATATTAGTAAGTTTGTACAAGAAGACTAGATAAAAGAAAAAACCATGAAAGAAAGAAAGTGAAAAACCGTCTGCTTCAATCTATATTCAGTTGAGATGAGTTCTTTCTGTGGAAGCAGATAGTATGTGCCATCATCCCTTGGGATTGTCTTGGCTCGTTGTACTGCTGAGAAGAGCTGAGTCTCTCAGAGTGAGTCATCACGCACTGTGGCTGTTACTGTGTACAGCGTTCTCCTGGTTCTGCTCACTTCACCTGTATCAGTTCATGGGAGTCTGTCCAGGTTTTTCTGAAATCATCCTGCCTGTCATTTCTTACAGCACAGTAAAACTCCATTACAATCATAGATTGCAACTTGTTTAGGCATTCCCCGATTGATGGCATCCCCTTGAGTTCCAGTTGTTAGCCACCACGGAACAAAACTGCTGTGAATGTTTTTGTGCAGATGGGTCCTTTCCCCTTTTTTGGATGTCTCTGGGGTACAGACCTGGCCTTGATATTTTTGGATCAAAGGGTAGGCACAGTTTTATAGCCCTTTGGGCATAGTTCCAAATTGCTCCCCAGAATGGCTGGATCAGTTAGCTGTTTTCTTTTAAAGGGACACTGAAAGGAAACTGGTGAGTATAAAATATATTGTTGATGTCTATAAAGGACACCTGTTGCTATTGCTTTTTTTTCTCCTCTCACTGTTTCAAGAATCTGTGTCTGGGATTGGTCAGGGATCTTAGTGCTAATGGAATGGTGTTTTTTTGGTTTTGGTTTTGTTTTTGTTTTTGGTGTTAATTCCTCATATTTTTGGAGCTCTGAAAGCATAGAAAAACAAACTAATGAAATTAGTGCAACCTCATTTCCTTCTCCATAAATCAGAAACATTCCTCTGACTTGGTGCCCTTTTAAAGTAGTGGATAGTCATGATTAGCTTGGATTTTCATGACTACTTGATTTTGGGATATGGGTGGTTCAGCTGGGAACCTTCCATCTGTTTTCTTGCCTACTGTGGTGACCAAAACCATCGACTCATCCCCTAGATTACAGAGAACTCCAATGCCTGGTGGATCTGCTGGGGCTAAAACCTTGGTGCAAGCCTAGGATTAGAACCATTTCTGATCAATGATTATTTGGGGCTTTGGACCATTTATTAAGTCTTTTTACCCTTTTTGAATTTAGTTAGCCATATTTTCCCCCAGAATTGCCACATACTTACATTCTATTTTGACATTTCTATCCTGTAGGCTTCATTTCCCTAGTGTCTTTATGCCAAATGAAAGACATTCCTTTATTGAAGTTATTGAGAACTTTTTTTGATGGAACATCCTGCCCGCTGTGGGGCCCCAGCAGTTGGGCATTCCTGATGTTCTTCCCAGGAAAGTCCGAGGAGTCATCGGAGAAGAGAATGATGAGTTTGAGCCAGGCATGGGAAAGGCCATTCCTTTCCAAACAAGGCCGTAGGACCCCACAGATCAGATAAAAATAGGACAGTGTGCTGCTGGCTGTAACCAGAATGGAAGAGCAAGCTTCACGTGACCACTGACAGCTCTCTTGATGGATGTTTAAAGTTATTTTTAGATGATAATGAATAAGAATTGTGTTGTATCTTTTCTCTATAAGGACACTTCAGGAGCATCAGAGCAGTGAGCCTTTCTGTTCCATTTGTCCAAGCTTCGTCGCTTTGGTACTTTTTTTTTTTTTACCCTTTCATGGGATTACCATAAGATCACTTTTTTGAGGCTGAGTTGAGGCTGTTACTGATCACATCCAGCTGCCTGGAATTTGACAGAACAGTTTTTAAAATAATAACAACTTTTTAAAGGATAGCTCCTGCCTAGGGAAAGCTGTAGTTTCCTTGGGCCTTGGTGTGGTTAGTGGGCTGCTCATCGACATTCTTTGCTTTTGGGATCGTGGTCTCACTGGGAGAATCTGATCTTTTTGTCAAGAGAGGAGCCTCATACTGGGGATTCCCCTGAACCCACACTGGGCATCGTCTGCAACAGGAGAGGCCATCTTTATACATGAAGCCAGTTGAGCTTCACACAAGGGCGGTACGAGATAAATGTGTTACTGGTTTTCTTCCTCATTTTCAGGGAACTGCTACTATTTTTCCAACAAATCAAACTGTGACCTTGTTACATGGAACCTATGAAGGAAGCTAACAGAAAACAGTGCCCTCCTCATTTGCCCATGCCCTTCCTGATCTCAGAGAATTGTAAGCAACCAAATCTTCAGGATATCTTTTGTAGGAGCCCCCTTAAAATATATAGGAACATATTTTTCTTAATGTCTAAAGTTTTGTTAAGTTTTAACTTTATTAATGTTCCAAATTAATAAGCCTGTATTTTCTCTTCTCCCCAATTAAACAACAACAATGGAAAAGAAAACCCTGGTAACAAATTTGCCGTCAGGTGAAGTAGTCTTTCTTGGCCCATGTCCAAAAATATGTGCCTTATTTTGCATTTTAGGTCCATTCCTTGTCAGGAGGTTAGTGTTCTGTTTCAGCTTCAGTCTTTAGAACTTGTGGTTTATCAGGAAATTGATCAAAATTCTTAAAGTCTTTCAAAGTTTCATTTGTTTTTTTTTTTAAACAGCTTTGTCATTGTATAAGTTGTTCTCTTGTTTCTGTTTGCTTCACTCTGTATCAGTTCATGGAGGTCTTCCCCATTGCTTCCGAAACTGTCCATTTTATCATTTCTTATGGTGTGATAACATTCCATTGCTTTCATATGCCACAGTTTGTTGAGTTATTCCCCAAGAGATGGGTACCTTGCCACATCCCTTAGTTTCCAGTTTGATGCTGCTACAAAAATCTCTTGTAAATATTTTTGTATCTATGGATCTCTTTCCTCTTTCTTTGTTCTCTTTGGGGTGTTGTCCTAGTTTGTGATATTGCTGGGTCAAAGGGTAAGCACAGTTTTAGTGACTTTTTGCCCTTCATTTCAAATTGCTTCCTAGAATGGCTGGAGCAATTCACAGCTCCAGTAATGGTGCATTGCCCACTACTGTCTTTAACTGCATCTGCAGATGGGTTTTCAGAAAGTGGTGCTTCTTCAGAGGAAAATAAGAGTATTTTAGGGGTAAGAGTAAGTGGACTGGAGGCGGCCAAAGGAGCAGCTCAGTTCCCCTCAGTGACGTGTGGTCAGTTTGGATGAGCCAACAAGGGGCAGACCCATGGCTCAGTTTTGAGTGCCTGACTCTTTGGAAGTTGGAGCTTTCAGGAGGTTAACGTTAGGAATACCTTCGGGTCAGTGGCATGTGCAGAACAAATGTGAATCAAACACAACGCTCATTCCTTCAAGAATTTTAGGTATTGATGTGGTAGCGAAACACTACACTGTTTACAATAGAGAGTTAAGTGGGACCTCGGGTGTGCTGGGAAGTTGGCGGCTTGTGGTGCTGAACTAAATTTCTGTCTTTGTGGGATGAAAGAATAAAAGATGTATTCTTGAGATGGTTATTTATAAATTGTCTGAAACCTTGTTTCCCTTCCAGCTCAGGAGCCACTGCCAGCACTGCGGTCACTGCAATAGTGAAATTTTGGATGTGAAAAAAACTCCCCAGAAGTCTGTTTGCATTAGAGTAACAAGATAAAGAACCTCATGGAAGCTTTGGGGTGGGAGCGAGAGGTGGGGGAATCCGATAAAATGTAGCTGTGAACATCATTCCCTGCCTTTGCCACAGCAGGATCCCCATGTCTGGGTATTGAGCATGGTGGCAATGCGGAAGGGATCTGGGGGAAGGGAAAAGAGAGGGACCAAGCAATTGTAAGTGCCTTGCATGTGCCAGGACATTTATAGTGGACAGAAACTGTTAGCCACTTGAATAAGAGGGAGGAGACTTTTTGGAGTAAGAGAGACAGACAGACAGACAGACAGATAGACAGAGACAGGCTGCCATGGGGCTCATAGCTTAACCTGTGGCTTGCTTTATGTTGGGACGAGGAGATTTTCATTTTAGGTCTTTCTGTTAAAGTTTAGGCATTCAGATTTCCTCCCTCATGGAGAGTACATCATTTCTTTGTTGGTAGGTCCCCAGAGTGCCTAGCTCAGTGCTGTGCACTATTACTCTTAATCAACCTACCATGTGGTACTGAATCTCCTTTTCCCTTTCCCACAGCCTTTTGTGAATTGTCCTGGTTTGAAAGCTCCAAGTGGGTGTGTCAGGCCCATATTGCTGCTGGTAAGGGATCTGTGTTTTCCTCCTGAATCTTTGGTTGACTCTTTTTCTGAGAAATATTTTGGCACTTCTTTGGCCCACAGAAGGGAGCTTGGGACACATGGCTTCGTTTGATTCAAGGGCCAAACTCGATGTTGTCACTGTTGCTTCTGACGCCATGGACCACATGTATGTGCTTCTGCGTGTGTTTGTGCATCAAATAATTTTGGAATTTCCTAAAATATATATTCCAGAAGCCAGATGAGGACATTGAATGTATTCATAAAGCTCAGATGGCGTGCCAGTTACAGAAAAATATAACAGGACACTCTTGAGTGAAATATGTGCTGATGGCTCCTGAGGTTTGCTTGTCTTCTTGTTGTTGTTGGAGGCTTTGGACTCTCAGTGATTCCTTAGTCATGAGATTGGAATGGGTGCCCTTAGCACAACGGCCACAGACTGGGGTCTTTGAACATTGTTTTCAGAAAACATTGCAGTCTTGTTTTGTGTTTTTGACTGGACCCAGGAGGTGGTGCTTTGCAGGGAATTAATTCTTCGAAGTCCAGTGCAGCTGTAGGAGGTCATTGTGGCCCCCACGGCTCTCAGGACCAGGGGCTTTGCTTTACAATTCTGGCTCAGCCTTTAGTTTGTATGGAATCATAGCCTCCTCATTTCACTTTGGGTGATGACCCTTTTGATCCTGCCTCTAAAGTACAGTCATTTGGTTGGTTAGTGAATATCTGATTTTAGGTTCTGAATTTCTTGATCTTGGTCACAGAGGGAAAAGAGAGTCAGCTGCTCACCTCATACTTATTAATGGGGTCAGAACAAAGTCAAGCAAAGTGTCAGGAAGTGCTTTCTCTAGTTTTGTCTGAGTTGACCACCAGAGACTTCTAGCATGACCCCTGCCCACATTGGCTCACCCTGGCACTCACCAGAGGAGCTATGGGAGGGTTTCTAAGTGCCTGGCAAAACCTGGGGATCCAGGAAGATATTTTTGGATGATATGACTCTGTTAATTTCACAAAGAGCCTTTGAAGAAAGTTATTACAGAATTAGACTTCAAGTCATTAAGTTAGTCAGCAAGCATTTTTTAAATTAAATTTTATTTTTTTCAAGTATCAACCATTTATTTTTTCTCTCCCTTCTTATTCCTTTCTCATTTAAAAGAAAAAAAAAACTAAACTACTTTTTAACAAAAAAGCATAGACAAGCAAAACAAATTCCCATATTGAACACATCCAAAAAATATGTCTCATTTTGCTTCTTAGTCTGTTGCCTCTCTATTAGGAAGGTGAGTAGCGTTCTTCATTATTGATCCTTTACAGAACATGCTGGGCAGGGGACATAGGAGAGAAGGGGAAGGAACTGGTAGGAACCTTGGTTATTTTTATAATGAGTTTTCATTGATATTTTCTGTTTCTTATGTGCGCATAGTTTCCCCAACTATCCCTTCCTTCTCCCCTCCTCTCTTTTGAGAACTCTTTGTTCATATCCTTTGACCATTCATCTTTTGGGGAATAGCTGTTAGTTATTTATATGTGTGTTGGGGCGTGGGTGTGGGTGTATGAGGATGTGTATCTATGTCTTTAATACCAAACCCTCATTAGAGAAATAAGTTGCAAAGATTTTTTTTCCCCCATTCTACCATTTCACTTCACTAGAAGTCATCCTATAGATGCATTAATGTCTGCAAAGAAACTTTTTCAAAAGTTTCAAGTCCCCTCTTTTGTCGTAGGTATAGTATTTTGTTCCTTCAGTTACTTTAATCTTTTTTTTAAGGTGGTCCTCTTCCCATTGGCTTTCTTCCCCTCACTCCTGATCCCCTTTTCTTGGTTGATATTCTGCCTTCCTCTTCTTCCCTTCAGCTAGTTCTTTTCTTTAGTTTTAAAGTTTCATTTATTGACCCCATTTCCAGAAAAGCTCTCTCTCTCTCCTTCCCTCCCTCCTTCTTCCCCTTTGTTCCTCCCCTTCTCTCTCTCTCTCTCTCTCTCTCTCTCTCTCCCTCCCCCCATTATCTATCTTCTCTTCTGTTTACTCTAGACCCTCATTCTTTGATTGATGTCCCCTATAATCATTTGGTCTCTCTTTTTTCTCTATATTCTTCATGTAGTCAAAGCTTTCAAGGTATCCATTCTAGGTAATTTCTGCCAATGCCCTGTAGGGGCTGCATTCGCCTTTTCTGCCTGCTGTATTATCTGGAAATTTCCTCTGTCCATGTTCTCACATTTAATCCAGATGCCAGTTACCCCTAGTGGTTCCCTCTTCTCTCTATCCCATCCTTTCAGGACAAATAGACTTCTTAAGCACTAAATCCCCCAGGCCTAATCAAGTGTACTGTTCTCATGCCTCTTACCCATAGGAATATTTATCAGTGGAACCACCTCCTATCTCCAGAAAAAGACCTCCTCCTCCCTTATCCTCTTCTCAGTCTTTCCCCTTCCTTCTTCAGGGGAAGTCTTTCCTTTTCCCCTGTAGACGCTTCTCTTTCTGAGACCACAGAGGTCACCTCCTTATTGCTATTTTGTCATTTGATTCCAATACATCACTCACTCAAGTCTGTTTCCCTGTTCCCTTCTCTCCTTTCATGAACCTTTTCGTGTTATAATGTAGTCACAAAAGAAGTATCTACCAGTAGGTGGGATGTCCACCATGCCCCTTGTTTGTCTTTTCACGGTTACCTCTATCAAATTTCCAGCTCTATCCCGTGCTTTGTGAATGTTTATGAACTGACTGAGTTATTCCGCTCAGCTTTGGAATTCTGTGCCCTTGGGCTGAACTGTCCATAGCTGGTGAGTGAGTGCTTACTCATCCAACCAGCCTCAGACTTGCTTCACATGCTGTGATGCAACTACTCTGAATTCCCTAGGAAGTTAGTACCTTCCCTTGCTTTTTGTCTCCACTCCCCTCCCTTTCTGCCTCATTCTAGGGGGATAGAAATCCAATCCTTGTCACTGTTGTTTTTAGAAAGGTTCCGACAGTCCTTTGCCCTAAGGCTTTCCTCTCAATTTCCTGTGACTTTACAAAGGAAAATTCCCTTCCTTGGTCCCCACCTGCTTTAACTCCCATTTTTGTTTTGATTCCTCTGTTCGCATTAAACTCCATAAGGGAAGGACTGTTTTACTTTTATATTTGTATCGCCAGTATGGGCCCTGGCAAATTGTAGGTGTTTTTGGTTCATTCATTGGCTTATTCATGGTGGGCATAAGTGGGGTATAGTATACAAAGTGAGGGCAGTAAATAAATATCATCAAAGGTATAAGAAATAGAGAATTCATTTCTTAAGCACTTCCTATTGTTTAATACTGTGTGACAGGCCTTGTGTTAAAAGCTGAAATACATATACAAGTGGGCCTAGACAACCCCCTCACATACTCACTATTTCCATGAGCTTATCTTGTGTCCTTCTCCTTCATGTCCTTCTAAAAGTTTGCCATGGAGGTCCAGTCAACATATCGAGGCTTCCATTGTTCTCTTTGGGTTTTACACAGGGATATTTATTTCAGAGATTTTGTGAAAAGCAAACATGTAAACATTTCCCCACAAACCTTGGGTGCATCATTCCCCCTGTACTTCCTTTATGGGGTTGGGATATGTTTGAACCTTAGCTCAGTCCCTACATAGCTCTGGTCCCGTAAAGTTCACGTCCAAAGGGGACCTCCCATTGGACTGGGGTCCCCAAGGTGAATCCCAAAGATTGCTTCTTGTTCCTTGGGGTATTGATGTTGGAGGCTGGCTGCGATACTTGACCTGGATTCTGACTCTTGGTTTCTTATAACTTATACTCCTGACCTAGATTAGAGAAGAATTAATGAAAATGTCGAAGAAACCCCCATTTCTTGGAGGGGGGGATGTGCCCTCAGGGAGGAAGAAAAAGGAGTCGAGGTCTTTTCCACACCAGCCTTGTCTCTTACTAGATAGAAGGTAGAGGTCACGTCATTCTTTGACACTGCAGCTGAAGCTGTGTCAGACCCTTTGGAAGACACCAGCAGTTGTGGCTACGCAGCCAGGCAGCCATGTGACTAGCCAGCCACAACCAGTTAGAGAACGTCAGCGCAAGCTCCATTCTCTCCAAGGCACTTTGTGACTTTCCTAGAAGCAGCTCTCTACCATCCTCCATGGGGTCAGACATGTCTGGACATGTACTTGACCCCCATTAGAAGAGAGGAATTTTTCTTCTTGATCTCACCTCACTTGGCATCAGTTCATACAAGTCTTCTCAGGTTTCTCTGAAATCAACCCTTTCATTATTCCTTATGGGGTCATACTATTCTGTTATATTTGTATACAAGAATTTGTTCAGTCTTTCCATAGTTGATGAAGTACCTTCTTGGTTTCCAGTTCTTTGCCATAACAGAAAGAGATGCTGTAAATTTCTTTGTAAGCACCGACCCTTTTGTCCCTTTGATTGTTTTAGGGTATGGACCTATTGTTATAATTGGGTTAAAAGGTATACACAGGTTGGAGCCTACTTCTCAATAGCTTTCTAGAATACTTGGGCTGATTCACAATGCCACCAATAGTGTATTAGTGTGCTTATTTTGCTACATCAGCCCTTGTAGGATTTTTCTTTGTTGTTGTAGTATTGGAGTTTGACTAAAGTATTTCTAGATGTGGTGAATCTTAGGTTTTTCCTTGTGGTCATCCTGTAGGTTAGTTCTACCTTTCTTTTTTTTGGAAAGTTTTCTAACATATAGTGTCCAAATTCTTGTCTTTCTCTTAAGTTATCTAAGATTGCTGTTTTGTGATCTGTTTTTTGGGGCCTGTCACTTGGATCTGCATATTTTCCAGTTATCTAACTGGCTGATCTTCAATCCTCTATTTCCAAATGCTTTGCATTGCATGTAGTTCCATTTTCCTTAGCAGTTAAGTCTGGTGTTTGTTGTATCTATGGGGTTTTCTGGGTGTTCTTTTTAATCTTAGTTTTTGTAGTGTTAATTTCCTTCATTATATCTCTTGCTCTTTTTCCACATCTTTGAATTCTTGTTTAATTTCATCATCTAACTTCCTACTTTCTTCAGGATCCTTTAAAATTTGGCCTTGTGTTTATCTTGGCATCACCAGTTCTGGCTTAATTTTTTTAACCACCTGAGACCTCTCATTCTTTGTGTCTGCCACAATGCCTAGCAGTATTTTGTACACACTACATGCTTGCTAAATCTCCACAGATTATTTAGCCAGTTACCCTTGGTATGTCCAGGACAATTGATATATTTCCTGGATTAATGATAAAATCATATCTGTCCTCATAAGGAATCACTTTTGGTGAAGGACTTGTGCTGTGAACTGACCTCTATAAAGATTGTCTGGAAGAGGACCACCCATGGGTAAGGGGAGAAGAGTGTAGTTAATGAGGTTATGGGCACCTTTTCTTCCTCTTCTCTAGAGTTCCTTTTAACTCTTGCATTGCATGATGGACTTTATTTGCTCTCGACTTTCCTGTTTAGCCACCTTATGGCCAGTCAGTTCCCAGAAAGACCCTTCTTTCTGCTTCCTTAGCCTGTCAAGTCCTGTCTTCTCTTCCTCTTGCCAGTGGAGGTTTGTGGCTGGCGTGTTTATTGGAAGCCTGGGGTGTGGGTGATAACAGCTGTTGGGGATTATGTGTGAGGTACTTTGCTTTTAAAAACAGCTTTGGCAAACTGTTGTGTGGTCAAAAAAGGGGGAAAAACCCGAATCCAAGTGCTTAGCATCTAAACATATCTTGTATTCTAAAAGAATAAAAAAAGAGCTTTTTTGTTTAATTTCCTCCTCTGGAAGAGCCAAAAATAGCCGTGCAAAACCAGCCATAGACTTCACATGTCAGTGTGGAAGGTCTCCCCTCAGCCCTTCCCCTCCCCCGCCCCCCCCCAATCCTTCCCCATCCCAGGAAAAAAGTCATTGTAGATGATTTCCTTTGGGTTTCTGCTGGTTAACCTAGATAATCATAAAGAGGAGAAAAATTAGGAAACTAACCTCAGGAGTTGATATACACACCCCTGTTAGAACTTTGGGGAACGTGGCTCTCCCTTCTGCAGTGCTGCTGAAGACTAGTAGGCAGAGTGAACGACATAGCTGGGGGTCTGTCATTAAAGAGCTTAAAGGGGGGGAGGGGTTTCCTCCCCAGGGCCACAGTTTGGCCCCGGCTTTTCGCTCCCTGCCTTTCTCCGTTGATGTGAGTGGCTGGTGCCTGTGGATGGGAAGATCTGGTTAGTCTGGAGGGTGCTGAGTTCAGGCATGTGGCATCTCTGGACCTTTGTAAGGATGCCAGCAATCAGAGCCACGCTATCTCACTAATGGTGTGCGATTGTGTCATCTTCTCTCTGCCCCAGAGTGGGGAACACGCCTACAGAAGAGGACTTTATTCCTTCTCACTGGTTGGATCTCATCTTCATGAGCCTTAATCATAGGTGACAGGCATTATTATTTCCAGCTTTTAGGTGGGCAGGAGAGAAATGGGAACCAGATAAATTGCCTTGGTGGCAGGAGGACACAATTTACATTGTCAGCAGAGGGAGAAAATCTTGATCATCAGGTTGTTGTTAGTGATTTGGAATTTCCAAATGGTCTGTGAGAGAGAGGCAGCACCAGTGTTCTTTCCCACCACCTGATTCTGTTGCTTTGGTCAGCACTCAGCTGGAGTCCTGGAAACGCTGATTGTCCATCTGATACTCAGCCACACTGTGATTGCCAGGAGGCAGTGAGGCACGGCGGAAAGATGACTGCGTTTGGAGTCTGAGGACCTTGGTGCAAATCCTGCCTGTGTGACCAGTGGCCTCAGTTATAAAAGGAGAATTGGCCTAAATGACCTTGGAGGTCCCTTCCTACTTTAAGCCTATGATCCTACATAACGTGGGGATAATAACGTGTTTTATGTAAAATACCTAACAAATCACGGTCTTGCTCGCTTACTGACTTTTTCTTACTGGTTTATAGTAATCATCTCCAAATTTTTTGGTTGTACACCCCCAACAATAAACTTTTAAAATTATACATTCCGATATATTTATATAGCACTTACTCATTTATAAGTTATATTAATCTCAATTTTTTTTTTTTTAGTAAGAGCAGTGTGATGGAATAGGCTTCTTTACTTGTGACGTATTTTCAAGGTCTCTTTCAAAGTTCATTTTTTGAACTTTTATTTTTATGTCTGTTATTGTTGAAAAAGTTATCCAGCAAAGATGCATTGTTCCAGATGGAAGAAATGCATTGTTGGTTGTGCTAACTAATTTGTGATGCCCATTTTCCCATCCTATCTACCAGTTATGTAAGGGTTTTGTCAACATTCAGCTAATAAATTTCTGTTTTCTTTGTTTTCAGTTGTTCTTGTAATCAAACCATATATTTTTATTTTTTTGACAAAAAGATTCAAAACTTACTACCACTGCAGAGGTGGCAGTTTGAGTTGAGTTAACTTGCGAAGCTGACAGAAAGGGGGTACTCTGGAAAGGAAGGTGCTCAGAGAAGTCCAGGAGAATGTTTGATTAGGGAATACGTTAAAGCAGGGTTAGAGCAGGAGGAGGTCATGATCTCTGGATTGCAGATTGCAGCCCATCTGTGTTCTTGGCTCTGGGATTCTCATTCTCTCCCCTAAAAAGTAAAGGTGGGTGGTTTTGTTGGTTTTTTTTGGGGGGGAGAGAGAGAAGGGCCAGGGAGATCTTACCCCTTGACTGTTGCCCTGGACAGCACAAGTCACTTGTAGCAGATTCTGGGGCTCGGCGTGCAGGGATGGTTTGGAGAGTGTTGGCAGATTTCACTTGGGCAGCTTGTAATATTTTGTCGTGTGGCTGGGCCCTGGATAGGTTATAACTGCCGCAAGGGTCTGCTTGCAGCGGTGAGAAGGAAAGATTGTGCCATTGTGTTCTGCTGTAATAAGGGAAGTCTACTGTGTGTAGGGGACGACATACATCTGCTTATCTTCCATTGAGTTGAAGGGAGGTGTCATAATGCGCATCTTACTTTGAAGATTATTGGTCTAGGACCATCTGGTTTGCCAGGAGCTCTTGACTACTTCAGAGGCCCTAGAGAACGTAAGAGTTCATGCCTCTCAAGAGGGCCAAGTTGAGCAATGAGGAATAGAGTGAAATGAAACCATGTTCACGTGGGTTAAAACCTACCATTGAGTTTACCTTCAAAATGCAGCAGGAAGCCTAGCCAAGCAAAGTGTTTTGGAGGGAAAAGGTGAAAATAGAATACACAGTGATAGGGATAAGCGATGAATAATCAAACATAGAACTCTAAAGTGTCTTGGGGTCTTTGTAAGTGACAGGCAACAACAAAGGTCTGACATGTATTGTCATGTGCAAGGAGTCTGTGGGATCCCCAAATATGGCACCATTGCATGTGTATTGGGCAGGCTGAATACTGTAGTACTCTGTTTTGCTATAAGATTCATGGGGAACTTGGAGAAGGTTCAGAGGAGAGAATCACTGTGACGATTAAAGGGTTGGAAAGTAGAACCCATGAAGGAAGAAGGTTAAAAGGATTGGAAGGATCTCGACTATGGAAGTGAAGGCTTAAAGGGTAAGCTAATAGCCATTTCAAGTGTTACACCACGTATGGCAAGCAGCTGTATCCTGCTGCTCCCTGAAGAAGAGGCTGCATCCAAGTGAAACGGGAGGCTGGACTTCCAGGCGATGGCCGCAGGGCAAACTTGCACCAGGTTGGCTTGGAGGGTGGATTCCCATTTAGGCAGATGTTAAAGATGGGAAGAGAGTCAGAGCTGCCAGGGACTCTTCAGCAACTCCACCAAGCTGGATGACAGTGACGTGGAGAACTCGATGGTGCCTGAGGTCATCTTAGCTCCATGAACAGGGGGGAGGAGTTGGATGGGGACTGCACCTGTGATTTCAGTGGTATAGGGAATTTCCTGGATGAGGAAGCACCTCTACACTGTAGGTTGGCACTGACTCTTGAACTTAGTCTCTTAGAGCTGCTCAGAGCACTGATAGGCAAGTGACTTGGCCAGGGCCACAGAATTACTACATGTTCAAGGTTGGGACTTGAACCAGATCTTCTTGGTTCTAAGGCAGATTTTCTCTCCACTATGCTGTGTTTCCTCAGGATTGTTTATAGTTTAAATCCTTTAAAGACAAATATTACAGAGGGGAAAAAAAACAAAAACAACTTGGGTAGAGGTTTGAGAAGGGAGTGGGGAAGTGGATTTCTGATCTTGATTCTCTCCATCCTTGAAGTGCTGAATTGAGCATTGAAATGTCATCTCTTTTCCAATTTTAAAACAACCGTTTAAAATAAAATATGCTTGGTGTGATGACAGATGAGTCCCTTGATTTGTCTCTAAGCAACAGGTCAACATTTTGCGATTATTTAATTGAAATTATTTAAATCATAAATGATTTCTTGAGAAAACAATGATGTCACAATCTAAGATGTTAATAACCAATACGGAAAGAGTCATTTTTGCAGTAACCTGAGCCCAGCAGTGTTGACTTGAGTGAACAGTGTATATGCTATATAATCAGCTGAGTGTAAGGTTTCACTTCCTGGCCATCTGGGGGGGGGGTTACGTATTTAATTAATACTGAAGAAATTAGCTAGACAAGTAACTCAAACTCAATTAGAACAGTAACAGTTTTCCGTGCACTGTGTGGCTGCCCGATGGTCGGGAAGCCCATTTTTCATGAGGCCGGCTTTCCCACTACTGTCTGTATTAGGCATAAGCCTTTCCTTTGGTTTATTTTCCTGGGGGGGGGGGGGCGTGATTTGAATTTTATTATTTTGAAAATCAGAACCAAGTAATCAGTAAACATTTATTAAGCGTTGGAGATGCAAAGAAAAGCAGAAATAGCATTTTCTGCCCTCGGCAGTTTGTGGTGTGAGCTGGAGGAGGTTGAGGAGAGGCCGTGTGGAAGAGCACTTTTTGTTGATTCTTAGGATTCAGCATTCAGGTCTCAGACACAGGAAGAGTCTTGTAGGTGGCCTGTTCAGTTTCCTTGTCAGAGGTAAGAGCACCTGGGATGTGCTTCTCTGATCGTAGTGGGCTGAATGATACTCTGTCCTCAAATTAAAGAGATAACTTCAGCTCCTTAGGGTTTTTATAAGCGTCGCCCCATAGGTTGTTGTCAGTATTCGTTGAAGTATTGCCGTAAGGACTGTTAGTCAGAAAAGCGCACGTAGCTCGTTTCACAGCTGAATCTTGCAGATGCCGTCAGGCTCAGCCCGCCTAGGCCGTCATTTGTTTTTGGCTCATTTTCCTGGGACGCTTCACTGAGGCTTATGGGAGCCCTGGCTGACGGTCCTTGGACAGCAGGATTGACATTGACCCGTACCTAAATGATCACGGGGTTTAGTGGACAAGATGAAAGGAGAATGACTGATTACTATTCTAAGACAGCCTCTTCTAGGCTCCCCGAGCTGTGCTTGTACCCCCAGACATACTTGTCTTAGTGACTGCTTAGTGTCTTTGCTTGCCAGTTCCTCCCAAAAGGCATTTTATCCAGTGCCTACTGTGAGTAAAGAACTGTGCCAGGTGCTAAAAATATAAAGAGAAAGTAAAAAAAGGCTCTCCCTTCAAGGAGCTTGCCCTCTTTTGGGGTTTGAAGAGGAGGAATACCACATGGACACAGATTTCTCTGCACACCACATGAAGGAGCACTAGCTACCAAGGTGATGAGGAAAGACTTTGCCTAGGAGGTGGCCCTGGAGCTGAGCTATGAATGAAACGAGGGATTCTGAAGGCCAAGGTGAGGAGACGGTACATTCCAGGTGTGGAAGACACAGCCTGGGCAATGACACGGCGATGGTGTGGACAGAGATGAGACTTGTACACATTTCTTAACGACATAAGAACTGGTTTTGCTTTGTGAAGCGTATGTGTCTCAAGGTGAGAGGGAGAGAGGCAAGGGGAGAATATATACATATAAGCATGCCCTGAAAACAAATGAGCACATTGCTCCTAGAAGCTGTATGCCAGCTGTTAACTCTGAAAGAATAAAACAAAACCAAAGAACTTACAGCAAGTATAGGCAAAAAGTCTTCTTTGTTTTGTTGGAGGAGGGAAACTAGCCAAGCGCACCGGGGTCTCCTCTAGGAGAAGGCCCAAAGCAGCAAGGCTCAACTTTGATACATTTAGCTAAGCCTAGACAAAGAAACAAGTGGTCAGCTGAAGCCGTGACTTTGGGGGGGTGAGGGGGACAACAGCAATGAGGCAGGTTTGATCCAAAGCTTCAGCAGTGTACCGTGCTTCCTGCAGGGGCTTATCTGAGCTCAGGGACCACCGGGGACTGGTGTTAAATGATTCTGTGATTTTGCTGCAGCAGAGTTCATCCAGAGGGTGAGCACAAAGGATTGTTGGTATGTTAAGCTCAGGGCACGGCTTGCTTGCCTGAAAAACAGGGTGTCTTTTCATAGTAAAAAGAGGAGTGAAAAGAGAGGGGTGGTCTTGGCATGAGGAGCCTTCCAGACAAAAATATTGTGGATTGGTTATAGACCACTTCAGTAAAGCAAATATTGCAAAAAAAAAAAAAAAAAAAAAAAAAAAGACACATTCTTTGGTTTCTCAGTACGTATAAAAGTTATGTTTACACTATTTATTCTTCAGTCATTTTCAGTCACGTCTGACTCTTTATGACCCCACTTGGGGTTCTCTTGGCAGAGATACTGGAGTGTTTGTCATTTCCTTCTCCAGTTCATTTTACAGGTGAGGAAGCTAAGGCAAACAAGTTAAGTGACTTTCCCAGAGTCACACTAGTAAGTGTCCGAGAGGGGATTTGAACTCATGAAGAGAGTATCCTGGACTCCAGGCCTGGTACTCTGGCCACTGTGCCACATGTTTACACTGTACTGTAGTCTTTTAAGTGTGCAATAATATTATGTCTGAAATATACCTTAATTAAGAAATACTTCTATTGTTTTAAAAAAAACAACTAGCCATTGCCTGAACCTTCAGTGAGTTGTGACCTTTTTCTGGTGGAGGGTCTTGCCTTGATGTTGGTGGCTGCTGACTGCTCAGGGTGGTGACTGCTGAAGGTTGAAGTGACTATAGCAAATTTCTTAAAATAAGACAAAAATGGATGCTGAGCACACAGTAAGTGTTTAATATGTACTTGTGGACTGATTCCCTCCTATGAATTCAACATTTTAAAGAAAAAAGAAAATTCTAAATATTGAAAGATTAGAACCAGAAGTTTCCTTATAAATAAAGTTAGAGAAAGCCAAGAATAGTAGAAATCATGATGGAAAAGGTTTATTGGAAATGAACAGGAACATAGCTTGACCCAATAGCTTTCTGAAGTATTTACTGCCACTGCAAGACCCGAATGTTTCTGGATTCTTTGCTTTTGTTTTTCCACGACCAGAAATTCTGCTCTGCATTTTATTCTGACTCCTTCTTTGAGGTTTATTCACTTATTACACATAGACTAACTGCTGGTAGTGACAGAAAAACCATATGAGCATCAATAGTTGGGTCAAATGAAGCATCGTTTCTTGGAAGCTTGAGAAACTTAGATTGGTCATTGGGATAGGACTGTGGTAGGACTGGGCTGGGCAAGACTGCTGGGTACAGAAGGGTTTATCCCTCTCCCAGTGATAACTCTCCAAATACTTGAAGGTAACTCTTGTGTTCTTCTTCAGTCTTCTCCTGTCTAGATCTTTCAGCCAGTCCTCCTATGTGGCATTAACCCAAAGACCTTTTCTATTCTGTTTTGGACACTTCAGCTCCATGCCTTGTTCTTCACCCATGATCTGACTAGGACAGAGAACAGTGACGCTTTCACTTCCCTAGTGCTGGGCACTCATGCCTCCCTAAATGCAGCCCAAGATCATATCCTATTTCCTATTTTGAGTTGGCAGTTTTGTCTTCTCAGAAATTATTAGATTGTGCCTGTTAATTTTGAGGTAGCTAGATGGCCTAGTGGACAGAGCGCTGACCTGGAGTCAGGAAGATGTAAGTTCAGAATAAGGCCTCAGACTCTGTTAGCTGTGTGATCCTGGGCAAGTCACTTAACGTGTTTGCCCTTAATACACTGGAGAAGCAAACGGCAAATACCTCCAGTATCTTTGCCAAGAAAACCCACAGGGTCAAGAATGACTCAACAACAACCACAAGAACTTGTTAATTTATTTTGCAAATGTTTCTAATACTAATATTGGATTAATCAAAGAGCAATGTAGAGATGTCCCTTCCCTCCACTTTCCCCCCCCTATTTAAATTCTCTTTAACCACTGGGCTGTTGAAAGGGAAGTCGGTATTTCTTTACCAAGACGCCTTATTTTTCTGAGTGGTTGGATTGCCACTCAGTGTGTTGAATTCCGCCCATTTGCTTTCTTATCTTTATTGCATTTCCTGGCTTCCTTGTTGTTCTACGAATAAGATACTCCGTATTTTGGCTCCAGGAATTTTCCATGGCTGTCGCCCCATGCCTGGAATGCTCTCCCTCCTCACCTTCGACTCCTGACTTCTTTGTCTTCCTTTAAGTCCCAACCGAATTTCCACTTTGTACTCGATGCGAGTATTCAGAGATCTAAGACTGTCCTTAAGGTTTGCTTTGTATCTCAGTAGTTTTGGTATTTTTTCCTCATTTATTAAATCAGATCTTATTGGATAAAATTATTATTTTTATAGGAGTTTACCTTTTATTTTTAAAATTTATTTACTTTTAGTTTACAACATTTCGTTCTACAAGCTTTAGAATGCCAAATTTTCTCGCCCTTCCCCTTCCCCCCATGGCAGCGTGCAATCTGATAATAGGTTCTACAAATACCTTCACATTAAACATTAGTCAGGTTGAAAGAAGAACTAAAACCAATGGAATGAACAATGAGAAAGAAGAAGAAACAAAAAAAAGCAAAAAAGAGAGCAAGTAGTTTGCTTCCATCTGCATTCAGACTCTGTAGTTCTTTCCCTGGATGTGGAGAGCCCTTTTCATCGTGAGTCTTTCAGAGTTGTCTCATAGCCTTGCATTGCTGAGAGGAGCTCAGTCTACCAAAGTTAGGATCAAATTCTTGCTCCTATGATTTGTTCTTTGTACCACTCATTCTGTAGGATTAAATTATTCTTCATATACATTTGAATCTTTTCTTAAAGTGCTTTTCCTTTGTGTAAAAGATAGGAAGAACAAAATGAAGCCAATCTCTAAAAAGGGAGCCAAACTCTCATATAATTGTGAATTTCCAGATTTGATCCCAGAGAAGAAATGAGGAAATAAATCTTTCCTTGGAGAGATGGAGAATGCTGGGATTAGGGTGTTACATATATTGTCATTTGTCGTTACTGTAATTATATTTGTTTTGTTTTATTTTGCTTTTTTATTTTGGCTACCAGGGAAAGCTAAATGCTAGTAATGAAGGTGGTGTGGGAAGAATGCCTCTGAAGAATGGTTATGAAAACAAATGGCATCAGTCCAACTTTAAAAATGTCTTATTCATAGTTTTTGTTGTGTTGGGGTTGGTATAGAATTTGTTTACTATTTCTCTTTTTTCTTTTTACGACATAAAAAGTCTTTGTACATTAGAAGTATTAAATCCTAACTCCCAAATGTGACTTGAAGCAGACTAAAATTTAATTGAGGAGTGCTTAATAAAAATAAATGCAAATGTAATATCACCTAGGTAATATTAATTTTTTTAAGTTAATATGCAGCCGACCATTTTTCTTTGAGTGTTACACTGCTTTTGTACATGGTCAGTTTTTGTATTAGCATGATGCATCCTGAATATATGCGTATTCTTTTTGATTCCATTTTAGTAATCACCAAACATGTATGATATCCAGCTTTTCCACAATTCTATTTTATCTTTTACTTAAAAAACACACAAAAACTTTTTGTTAGATTTGTCCAGGTATGAAGGAGACACATCAAAGACTCCAAATATCATAGTTTTGCTTCCTCTTTCTTTCTGTAGTTGGATTTGCTTTTAAATATCTTGATATCACCTGCTTTGGTGCATCAATATTGATATAATTTCATTATCCATTGTACCTTTAAATATCATTTAATTTTCATGCTTACCTTTTAAAACTGCTTATTTTTACTGCTTTCTTGTCTGTGATTGCTATCCTTATTGTTTTTAGTTCTTCTGAAGTATAAGTTCTCTTCCAATCTCTCATTTTAATTCTATGTTAATTGTGTGTTTCAAATGTGTTTCATATAAACTAATATTTTTCCCTTTAGATTTCTTCATATTTGATAATTACAGTGGGACATGGATTATCCATTGGTTATCTTTCAGTCTCTTTACATGATTGACCTTTTTCTTCTCCAGCCCTATTTTTCTCTGACATTTTTTATGCCATCCTGTGCCAGTCTTCATTAGTAATATGTTGCAAGCCACTCTTCTTCATCATCCACCTCTTGGTTTTGCTTTGGATTACATGGAATTTTGTTCCTAAATTACAGCTTTTATATATGTCATACTTCTTTTGAAAAAACATTACATTTCCTTTAATCTTCTTCATGTAATGGACCCCTTTGGGAACTTGATGAAGCCACTGGACCCCTTTTCAGAACAATATTTTTAAGTGCATAAAATATAATACATAGGACTACAAAGGAAACCAGTTATATTGAAACATAGTTGTCACAGTTTTTTAAAAAGGTTCATATTCCAAGTTAAGAACCCCTGATCTAAAAAAAAAAAAAAAAGAACCCTTGATCTATAGCCCATGATAATATCTTTCCCCTAACTCCTAAAGTATGTATTCTATGTACTACCAATTTTGACACTTAGTCATACACTGTATTGTATTATTTTTTCATTGTTTAATGTACAAACAATAATCCCCTTGATAGGAGGCAGAGTGTCATATAATTATTCAGTCCTCCACCATTATTAAAACCTACATTATATAAAACAAATAATTGTTTATGAAATAAATAATAGAGACATTGCTCTTCTTAGGGCATAATTTTGACAATATCACCTGGAAAAGAGACTTGGCCTTTTGGTTCAAAATACATATTTACTTCACTTAGATAAAGATTAGAACTGATTGTGTCCTGAATCATCAGGATATCCAGATTTTAAAATTCCTTTATACATATGTATAAATATATAAAATATGTATGTGTGTATATGTGTATGTATATAGCAACTAGAAAACTATGTCTTCATGTATTTTCAAATGAACCCTAAATTCCAGGTATTGGGTACGTTCAACTCATGTTGATGCTTTTCTTTTTCCCAGTAAATACAATAGGATTAGAGAAGAAAATGTCATTCCTTTCCGTTTGTGGATTTGATTTTTCCTTCTATTCCTAGAAAAAAATAGTAATTGAGGACATCCATTTGCCTAAATGTTATTTCTCATTACTGATAGACCTCTTTTTTCAAATAAATTTTAAGTGTCGAATGATACTTCCCAGTAATGTTCAAGAACATATGTAGCAGCAATGATTATTCGTGATCTGCAGTATTTATGGTGTTTGGTAAAAGGCTACTGTCAATTTGGGCATGAAGATGAGGGAGAGGGGTAGATTAGTGAAGACTGAAGGATAGCCAGAACATAGGAAAAGTTTAGTCTCTTTGAAGACATGGAAAAGTTATAGTTCAGTAAGAAACCACAGTAAACTCAATTGGAAACCATTGTTTAGAGTAAATGCTGACCAAATGTTAACTGGAGGTCAGGGTATTCCTGGAGGTACATTTCTGACAAGCCTACTGTGGTGGTCTTATACCAGTGGGGAGGATTAGGGAGCCCTCTGATGCTACTACAATTCAGTGGAAGGTCCATGACCTTAGAAGCATGTCTGACATTTGGGATCTCAGAAGTGTGCAAGAATTTGGAGGTAACTGGTGTGGCCAAAAGCTGTTCTTGGCACATGTTTAAGAATTTGGAAAAAATATTCTTGTTCCAGATGTTTTACACTAGGGAGTTTCTCATGAGTTGGAGATTTGGAAGGAGAATATTAGGAGAAACAAGAAACTGATGTTTCCCTGCCCTCCCTCTGGATGAGGGAGGGGTGTAGTCCCTCTTTGGGTCTTGGCAATAAATCGCTTAAAAGAGATGACTAAAAGCATTGAACTCACCCGAATTGCTGCTGGGATTTTGGAAATGTATTCTTTTATGTAATTATAGGACAAATGTGCAAAGACTGTTTCAGGCTCATTGGGAATTTCTTAGGAGAAGTTCTTAAAGTTATTGAAAGAATCTTCTCCAGAGTCCTTTACATAAATATGGGCTAGTTCTAGGGCATGTCAGGTCCTATATTTATGAGGAAGGGGGGAAATGCAATTCCTCTCATCCTATTGTGATGGCCACGTTTTTGATAACAAACTTTCTACTTGAGCACTGCAGGTGAACTGCATCAAAGAACTCCTTCAAATTTATTGAAGTTTTTCCATATTAAATCTTTTGTTGGATTAGCCTGGTAGGCTGGGTCACTGAATTTGAGATGGATTTATCAGCTCTTGCTTTCATTTCTCTCATTTACTACAAATTGTTACACATCTGTTGTTTCAGAGGGGAAGGGGGAAAGAGAAGTAACAGAGACCAATAAAGAAGACGGAATTTATTGATGGAAGCCTGTGGAGAGCAGTGGCTTGAGAACAGAAAAATCTTAAAGCCTTTGTAGACTTTTGTAAATATGCAAGAGAAAAATAACTGCTGAAAAAAAATTTAAGAATTTTTACACATACACACGATTTAAAAAATAAAAATTTTAAACCATTTTATATAAGAAACGTCAGAGTTAGTTGAACCAGTGGTTTATCCAGCCCAGTCACTCTTTGGCCTCGAACAGTGTCAGCAAGAGATGATTTGTTTGCGTGGTTCCCTTTCACTGTGTCATCTTTTAAAGGTAGTGATATTTTATAACCCATCCTGCTCTTCAGCTGATCCTGACCCTTATTGAACTTGTTTATGTTTTTAGCCTGAACTGCTTCCTGAAGAGATGTTTCCCTCAGAATCCCAGAGCTGTCAGGGGCTGTATAGGTCATCCAATACAGGGATCCCTTCTATAGCATCCTTGAAAGGATTCTTCCAGTCTTGATTTAAAGACCTTGAGCATGGGAACACCCACCAATTCCTCCATTTACCAGCTGAGTGACCTTGGGCAAGTCACTTCACCCTTTCAAGCTTCAGTGTCCCTGAATTGGATGTTTTGAGGCCCCAGTGAGTAATCCAGTGATCTAATCTGTAAAGGTACTTTGTAAACCTGAAAGTGCTATATACAGGTGAGCTATTGGGAGGCACCTTTGAATAGATCTCGTCAGGAGATTTTCCTTCATACCAAATCTGAGTTTATCTCTCTTTAAACCTTGCCCCTTGTTCTGCTCTCTGGAGTTAAGCTGAGCAAGTCATACCCCTCTCACGTGATGGCTCTTCAGGTTCTTGAGGAAAGCTCCTTAACACAACAAGATTGGATTTCCTTCTTGGCTAAATTCCATGAGCAAACTCTGTACTTGGTGCCTCCATTTCTTTTCCTGACTCCCTTCTAAATCTTCTGCAGTACGGCTTGTAACCTCGTTAGTTAACTGAAATTGCCCTCGCCAGCGTTTCCAGGGGTCTTCTCTCAGTTCTCCTTCTTGACTTCGCTGCATCCTTTGCCACACTTGATTTAATTACCCTTTTCTCTTGGATACTCTCCTCTCTCTAGGTTTTCAGGACATGATTCTCTCCTGGTTCTCTCTGCCTGACTGTTCTTCAGTCTCTTTTGCTGGATTTTCATACATGCCCTACCCACTAACTGAGCATCCCCCAAGGCTTCATCTAGGCCCCCTTCTCTCTTCCCTACATACTACCTCACTTGGTGTCTTCCATGGGTGATTTGGTGATTCCCAAATTTCTCCATCTGGAGAATAGCCTTTCTTGTGATTTTGATGAGCAGCAGCCACACAGCTCCACCTGCCTTTGGAACGTCTCAAATGGAATGTTGCCTTGGCTTCTCAAGTTCAACTTCTTATGTTTCCCTCAAAATTCCCCCCAATGTCCACCTTTGAACTCCCCTATTACTATTGAAGCACTGCCATCCTTTCAACCTAAGTGTCATTCTTGACTCCTTAATCTCAGCCTACATATCAAATCGATTGTCCCATTTTTGTTGTTTCTGTTTGCACACACCTCTCATGTGTCCCCTTCTCTCCTCTAACACTGCCACTACTCTAGTACATGCCTTCATCACCTCATAGCTGGCATATTGCAATAGCCTACTGGTTGGTCTCCCTACCTCAAGTCTCTCCCTTTAGAGAATGGTTCTTATTCTTATAAATTTAAATCATTTCCTTATATATCTTGGAAGTGAGATGTTTATCCGGGAAACATGCAGTACAGATTTTTTCCTAATCATTTTTCCCCTTTTAAACTTAGTTTTAAGTTTTATTGGATTTATTTTTGCAAAACCTTTTTCCTTCTTATATTCCCCTATTGTTCATTTTTTGACTCCTTTGATGGTAGATTTCCCAGATAAACTACTTCAAAGCAGTCTCAGCCTTCTCCAGTGCTGAAGAACTCACTTTTCCCCAGCCTGAGCCTCTCTCCCCCAAATGCCTTTTGGGGACACAGAACTGGCTTCAGTTGGATGTCCTTTGCTTCAGACCCAGCAAACCCCTACACATATGCTGCCATCGCATCCTAGTTTTCTCCATACCAGAGTTCTCTAGCTGAACATTGTTGCAACAAAGCATACTGCCAACATGTGTTGATTTTACCTTAACGTTTCTCATGTATACCTCCTTCTCTGCTTTAATACTCCTTTGTTCCATCCCATGCTTGGAGTATTGCAGTAGCTTGCTGGTTGAACTTCCTGCCACAAATCTTTCCCCTTTCATCCCATCTTCTGCTTAGTTGTCAAAATGGTAGTTCTAGAGCACAGGTATGACCATATCATCTCCTCTGTCCAAGAATCTCCAGTGGTTCACTGTCACCTCCAGTATAAAATATAAAATAGTCTGGAGTTCAAAGCTTTTCATAAGCTCCTCCAGTCCCTGCCCAGTCTTTCTCCCCCTTATAATCCTCCATTTACTTGGTGATCCACTGACACTGACCTTGTTGCTGTTCCTCACACTTGATTTTCACTGGCTGCCCCCCACACCTGGAATATATTTCCTCCTCCTCTTTGTCTCCTAAATTTTCTGTCCTCTTTCAAAGCCCCGCTAGAATCCCATCTTCCCTGGGAAGCCTTTCCCAATCCTCCCTCATTCTGGCGCCTTCCCATTGTTGGTTGTTTGCAATTTATCACGCCTGTAGCTTGCGTGTCCATCGTTGCTTGCATGGTGCTTCCCCCATCGTTCTGTGAGCTCCTGAGAGCAGGGCCTGCCTTTGCCTGTTGGTGTCTCCCCAGTTCCTGGCATGTAGTATGTGCTCAATGAATAGTTACTGAGTCACTGCCCCCTCCCCAGCAGAGCAAGCTTCTACTCTCCTGTATCCCCGCCTTTTCTACATGGTATTTTTTCAGATGAGTGGAATGGGGTGAAATTGATTTTTGCTTCTTTTTGCCACAGAAGGGGGGGGGCAAAGGGAGGGGCATAGAGCTGTTCTGGTAGAGACTGTTGTTGTTTGTCCCTCCTACTCAAAGAAGACTGATGACATCATGATTTTGGGGTCAAGGCATGATATGTCTGGTTGTGGCTGATCATGCCAATATGAGCTCAGGTTGGGCACAAATGGTCCACGAGAATATTTGGGATGGGAATGTCTGCACATTTGCCCATCTCACATTGCCTTTGTGCCCCTGATTTTTCTTTGCTCATAAAGCATGGTGAGTTCTTTGATGCGGGCTGAGGTCATGCTGGGCCGTCACCAGTCATTCGGACTTTTGTCTTGCACTAGACTCCGATGACTCAGGAAGAGAGTGAGGCTGAGAATTTTGGGCAGCCCTTGCCTCACATAAAGTCTCATCACCCCCCTGTAAGCCTTGGTCCTCTTCAGAAACAAGGACAATGACACCATCACCAAGCTCTGTCTTATTGGTTTCTCTTGTTTCAGTCTCTCTCCCTCTGCAACTGTTGACTTTCTCATACACCTTCCATTTATATATGGATGTTAGTGACCACCCATGTGATGGAATCAGGTGACCGTGTCACGGGAGAGACTCCAAACATACATTCCCAAGAGATTAAAACACAAACATCTTTTGTATGTGATTTTCAGCCAGCTTTTGGGGCGTACCCCAGCATGACAGTAAGATGGGAAGTGGTTGTGCAAAGCATAAATGGAGCTGAGATTGTTACAGGTAGGTCTGGGTGGTGGTGCTTAGTGGGTTTTCATTGTACCCCTGAATGGCTTAGCATTGCCACTTCACTAATTTGTTCTTGTGTGTGGGCTTTCTATTACATGTGACATTTTAAGATCACAAAACATTATTTTCTGTGGTATTTTGGGGGCTATACATCTATCCTCTTTGTGTATTTTTTGAAATGTAAGACAGTTTGTTCTCCTCTCTTTAATCTGCTGACAGTATTATGTTATATCTGTAATATTCTGTAACAGAAATCTGTAGTTTAATTGCTGTGTTACAGAGTTTCAAGTAAGTTGTCTAATTTTCCCTCCAAGGAGGGTTTGAATTAGCTTTAGGCAGAGAGGTTGCTCTTCAGTTCCTCGACCATTTTTAGGGATGATGAACCCATAGTTTATATATGTATTTATGCAGCACACATATGTGTATGTCTATATACCATGCACACATATGTGTGTATATACATACTTAGTTACGAGTGTTAAATTATGAAAAATTCAGAAGCCCGCTGAACTATGGTGGGATATAGAGTACATGGTATGTGGCAATAGTCAGTTTTGGACTTTGGTCATCGTGGCTGAGGAATAGATTGTCTTTACTTATATAGGTTTGTCTTTACTTATAACTTTTGATAAAAAATTGTTTGAATGAAGTTCTTAACTGTTTTTTTTGCTGAAACCTCATGGATCTTGATTTTTAAAATTTTGTATCATCTGACACTTTGGAACCTGGTCACGTAGGTTAAAATGAATCATGGGATCAAAGCACGGAGGCAAGAAAGTGGATGATATTATTACTTTGCATTGTAAGTTTTCATACTAAACTGATGCTTTTTCAGTCTGTGTGATACCAGGATGTTGTTCAGCCAGTTAGCATTGATTAAGCACCTCCCATCATCTAGGCACTGTGCCAGGCGTGAGGGGAGAGCTAAGGAGGGAGGGCCGGCACGGAAGCACTTTGAATCAGAAAATGGAGTTTTGTGTATAAGGAACAGGAAGGAGGCCAGTGTTACCAGGGTGGCAGAATCTGTGGTGGAAAGAAAGGCATAAGAAGATTAGAAAGGAAGGTTCCAGGCCTTGAATAGATTTAAAAGCCCAAAGAAAGAATTTAATATTTGATCCTGGAGGCAATAGATTGCTATTGGAATTTGTTGAGTGAGTGGAGGAAGCAGTTGACATGACATGGTCAGATCTCCACTGCAGGAAGGTCAGTGTGCGGCTGAGTGGAGGATGGGTTGGAGAAAGACTTGAAGCCGCAAAACCAGACTTTTGCAATTGTCCAGAAGGGAAGGAATGAGGCCCCCTCCCCACCCCTGCCAAAGCAGTTAAAGAGGAGGGGCCATCCTCGAAAGACATTGTGAAGGTAGAAGTGACAAGGTTTGAGAACTCTTTGGGTTTGGGAGATAAGAGCATGAGAAATTGCTCGATGGCACCCGAGAGGTGAGCTTGGATGACTGGGAGGTTCGTGGTGCCCTCCAGAATAACCAGGCAGCAAGGAGGAGGGCAGTGGGTATGTGCAAGGCTTCGGTGATAGATCCGGCTTGAGATGGCCAGAAGATGGTTGGAGTTGCAAGATGGGAGAGATTAGGGCTGGACAAGGAGATCTGAAAGTCATCCCCACAGAGGTGAGAATTGAAACCATAAGAGCTGATATTATTCCCAAGGGAGAGAGTTTAGAAGGAGAAGAGGGCCCAGGACAGAATCTTGGAGAACACCACAGTTAATAAGTGTAGCCATAATACACATCCAGCAAAGGAGACACCGATGGATTGGTCAGGTGGGAGGATAACTAGGAGAGAGGAGAGGATCAGCCTGAAGGGGGTGACCAGCAGCGTCAGAGGCAGAAGAGAGGTGAAGAGAGGTGAAAAGTGAGAAAACTGAGGTAGATCGGGGCCATCATGAGATCCCTGTTAACTTTGAAGGGAGCAGCTTCAACTGAATGATGAGTCTGCATATAGGAGAAGAGATAGGAAAGGAAGCGGAAGTACCCGTTGTGGATTAGCTTCTCAGGCTATTTAGCCACAAAAGAGAGGGGAGACAATGATTGGAATTGATGAGTCAGATGGAGCTTGTTTGAGGATGGAGGAGTGGGCCTGGAGTCAGCAAGACCTCAGATACTCACTGGCGGTGTGACCCTGGGCAAGTCACTGAACCTCTCTCTGCCTCAGTTTACTCATCTAGCTAGCATCTACCTCCCAGGGTTGTTGTGAAGATCAAACGAGGTAGTAATTGTAAAGCCCTAAGCCCAGTGCACCAGGTAAACACTATATAAAGGTGAGCTGTTGCTGCTGCTGCTGCTACTGCTACTGCTACTGCTACTGCTACTACTACTACTACTACTACTGCTACCACTACCACTACTACTACTACTACTGCTGCCCCTGCTACTACTGCTACTGCCACTACTACTACCACCACCACTACTACTGCCACTACTACTACTACCACCACCACCACTACTACTACTGCCACTATTACTGACTACTACCACCACCACCACCACCACTACTACCACCACCACTACCACCACCACCACTACTACTACTACTACTACTGCTGCCCCTGCTACTACTGCTACTGCCACTACTACTACCACCACCACTACTACTGCCACTACTACTACTACCACCACCACTACTACTACTACTGCCACTATTACTACTACTACCACCACCACCACCACCACCACCACCACCACCACTAATACTACTACTACTACTACTACTACTACTACTACTACTACTACTACTACTACTACCACCATCATAGATATTAATAAAGCAACCAGTAGATAGGACTTGATTGAAGATTAGTGAGAACGTCAGGACGATGTGGGGGTTAGGGGGAGTGACAATCTGCTAGAGAAAAAGGGATGGAATGGGATTACTTGTGCATGTAGAAGGGCTTGCCTTGGGAAGGAGAAGGGCTTACTCTTCATGTGCAATGGGGTGAAGGAGTAAGTAGCAAAAAGCGTGTCACTTCACCCACATCTGGGTGGGGGTGATATGAAGAGGGGAGAAGAGGGAGAAAAGTGTGCCCATGTGGAGTTGAGAGAAGGCTCAGGTGTTCCCACAGAGGCCCGGTGCCTCCTCCCAGCCTCCTAGAAGTCCTAGGATGCACCTTCTTGTTGGGTCCCTGATGCTGCTGCTCAGGTTTTGCTCTATTCCATTGGAAATGCTCTTCAAGTGTACTCTGGAGATTCAAGGGTTTAGCTGCTAATTCTTACTCATTTTGCCTTATGACTACAATTCTGTTTTGCATTATTGTTTTCTAGACATATTTGTTTGTGTTTCCCTATATTTAGTCTCATTTTATTTCCTTCTTGTTTCCTTCCAGCTTGTCTCTGAGCTTTTTTTTATAATGGATCTTTTCTCTTCATTGTTTGGAATTGCTCCTAGTATGGTAATCTCTGACATCCTACTGCCCACAGATTAAAGTGTAAGGTTCCCAGCGTGGCATTCAAGGCTTTATTTAGTCTTCAGTAGATTTTGAATTTATTTTATAGCTGATATGACCAACAGACTGACTGGGCTCACTCTTTGTAGTCTTCCCTCTCCATTTCCATCCTCGAGCTCTTGTTAAAACAATCCACCTGATCGGCGCTTCTGATCTTGACAGTCCTTCACTTTAAAAATTGCTTTTCTGACTATCAGAGAAAACGGCCCTGGTGGTGATTCTGCTCTCTTCTGGACACTCCCATTTGAATGTGTTCTGCCAGCCCACCCACCCATGTTTGCATTTTCTTTTTAGTTCTGCTTATTGAAACCTTTTTTTTTCCTTCAAGACACACCTCAGGTACTGCCTCCTCCACTGAGGCCACAGCACCAATGGACAAAAACAAAAACGTAGGAGAATTTCACAGTCTCTCTGTCTTCAGGTGTCTCGGTGGCCTGGTAGGGAGAGTGCTAGTCTTGGCCGAATCCTGACTCAGGCCCCTAGGAGCTGTACGGTCTGGGACAAGTCACTTAACCTGTCTCAGACTCAGTTTCCTCATCTGTAAAATGGAAATAATACTACCCACCTCATAGAGTTATTAGGAGCATCTTCCAACGTATCGTGTCAAGTGCTTTGCAAACCTTAAAACTCTCTGTAAATGCTTGTTGTTGTAGCTTCACTTTACACTGTTTCCTTCACACTTATTTTTACCAGATCAATTAGTAAATATTTATTTTGTGCCCATTAGGCACTGTTTGAGGTGCTGGGGAGGCAAGGACAAAAATTCCAGTCCTTGCCCTCAAAGCAGGTGCATTGTATCAAAGGAAGAAAGGCACACACCTGTTGTTAGGATGCTGGCTGCTGGAGAGCATCACTTTTCTTGCTTTTTGCATGTGTATCCTAGCAGCTTAGCACATGGCAAGCAGTAATGTTCGTTCATTTATTCGTTCACGCATTCATGCATTCATGCATGCATTCATGCATGCATTCATTCATTCATTCATTCATTCATTCATTCATTCATTCATTCAAGTAGTTGTCTAGGTCCATGCAAACTGTGTCCCAAGTAAATAGAAAAGAATTCTTAGGTAGAGGCTCCAGTGGATGATGCTGACAGGTCAGGAAAAGCCTCATGGAGGGGGCTGTGCTTGAAGTGGCCTCAAGCTTCTAAAGAGTCCAACATCATGTGTTATCTCAGGCTGCAGAGCACCATGACTTTCCCCTAGGTCCCCCCAGAGCTCTTTATTGAAGTGAATTGTTGTTTCTGTCTTCTCAACTGGTTGGGGAGCTGTTTTTTTAAAAGTCTGGCCCAAGCCCAATTTTTGTCTGCAACTGTGTAGCTCTAGGCAGTGCTGGAGGCCAGGATGTACTCTGTGTATAACCTACTTTGGAGGGAGAGGCAGCAGAAGCTTCCCACTTTTAGACTCACTGACAGTTCCTTGAGCCCTTCAGTCATACAATCTGAATTGGAGAAGCTTTAAGAGACCACAGTTTAACCCATTTTTCACCTATGTCTGAATTTGGATTACCTGGTACTTTGCTGGAGGTTTAGTACCATTTCTTGAAGTTAGAGATGTAATGGTCTTTCTTGGGAAGTGAATATGTTGCATTATGGCTCTTTTAGGAAGTCTGACTAGTGAGGCTCATGTGCTGTGGACCAGCTGAGGACCATGAGTGGAGTGGGCAAAAATGGGATCGACAGCAGTATTCTGGGGAAGTTGGGCTGTTCTGGGCTACCACCTACCTTTAGTTCACCAGACACTTTAGTTGAGAATACCTGGTTGGGGTTCTCACAGATTCCAGTTCATTGGTCCAGTGGCATTTCTGGCGTTGACCATCTTGCCCTGTTCCCCCCATTCAAAATTCTTCCCATGACCTTTTCTGGTTTGTGCCCTAGTGGAGGAAGCCAGGAGTCCTGGCTTCAGATTTTCATCTTTCTTAGTCATTAGACACTGGGAATGAGTGGGAAGGAGCAGTACTGTTCCTCACCAAATTAGAAGTGGAACTAATTTGAGTTTGGAACAAGAGGAAGGTCTTGGAACCTTTTGGGTTGAGGAAAGTTTGTGTTGTCGGAGTCTTTTCTGAGCTTTCGAGTAGATCTGTACCTCATTTACTTTTAATCCTCTCCTACAGATTGTGCAGATGTGGCTTGTAAAGCCCAGTTATGTCGCCTACACTGCACTCTTCAGACTCTGAGTTTGTAATTAAACTCGAACAGCAATCAGCTTTGTCTTGCTTGGGTTGTTTCTCTTAATTGCTTATGGTGCTTATTACTTGGGGTTCTGTCACTTCTTCTCAATATCTGTTCTACTTTGTTAAAGACCAGAGAACCTTGCCCATTTTTCCATGATTCTTTCAGAGGCTTGCAAGTGCTCTCCAGCTCTTCACCCATCAATATCTGGGATAGACGGATTGACCCTCTTTATTGTTTTAAGTAAATGTTGTTGATATCTTTTGCTTTTTCTGTTGCCTGAATTTTTCCTTTCCATGTCCTCTCCCAGAGAGCCATCTCATATCATAAAGATTTTTTTTAAGAAGAAAGAGAAAAATATTTAACAAAGCCAGTCAGCACATCAAAAATAAAATCTGACATCATGTGCATTGTTACTTACCTTGTGTCTCCTCTTCCGGAGGGGCTGACCTAGTTCTTGGTGGCTTCGCAGCATTGACTTCTGCTTGCTTTGTGGTCTTGTCCTTTCCCTCTATGTTGTGTGCTTCGTTTTCCTGCCTCTGCTTCTTTGCTTCGTCACGTGCATCTTCCCTTTCCTTTTTGTCTTCATCATATTTGTTGTTTCTTACAGCACAGTAACGTTCCATTATATTCACATACCATAATTGGGCCGTTCCCCAGGGGATGGGCATCTGCTTTGTTACCATTTCTTTGTTGCTTCATAAAATGTTGCTCCAAATATGTTGTCATATATGGAGGCTTTCTTAATGTCGAGCACTGGAATCTTGTGCTCCATGTCTAGTGTTTCACTGGACAAAGTTTGAGTTGTGATGTTAAGCCTTACTCTGCCGTGAACTTGCTGTCTTGCTCTTGGTTTTGGTTGCTTTACTTATACACAGGCTTGTTCAGCCAGCCAGTCAACAAGCATTTATTAAGCATTTAACTTGTTGTTTAGTTGTTTTACCCTGCCTGACTCTTTGTGGCCTCTTTTGGGGTTTTCTTGGCAGGGACACTGGAGTGGTTTACTGCTTCCTTCTCCAGCTCATTTTCCAGATGAGGAAACTGAGGCAAACAGGGTGAAGTGACTTGCCCAGGGTCACACAGCTAGTTAGGGTCTGAGGCCAGATTGGAACTCAGGATTTTGATTTTAGGTCTAGAACTCTATCCACTGCATTATATAGCAGTGAGCAAACAAACAAAGAAGTCTCTGACCTCAAGGAGCTTGTCTAACTGGGGAAGACCACACATGAACCAGAGCTGAAAAGCTGAGGATGGGCGTGGAGAGGGAAAGGTGGTGAAATCAAGAGTCAGAGGCAGAGTTGGGAGAGGAATGAAGAAGGACTGGTCTGGATCTTTCCTCGAAATGTAGGTTCCATAAGGATTCCCCAGTGGGAAGAAGAGACCAAAGTGATGGAGGGATCTTCAGGGTAAGAAGGCTGTAGGAAGAGGGATCTTCCCAGACAAGAAGGCAACTGAGGCATGGTGACCAGGTCAGGAGAGTTAGAAGCAGAGCCAGAGAACACCTTCCTAGCATCGTCCTCAAAGTGGGCTGCTGAGGGAGAATCCATATGATTGGGAAGGGCCTCATCAGCCTCAGATCTTCTGTAAATGGCCGGTACTGCTCCAGAGTCCACTGGAGTGTCTGCCCCTCACTATGTGGACGCCTTCCTCTCATCAACTCTCTCTGGTATTTCACTCAAGTATATAACTAGCTCTGGGTCTCTTTGCTTTTCCCAGGAAGTAATTTCCCTTCTGACCTTCTCATTTTTCAGTGAAGATGGTTTGTTAATTCCTCTCACACTTTTTTCTTAGTTCATTATCTCACTAGTGATAATATTCTCCCAACAAGTCTAATTCCTGCCTTTATTTCATGCGATGACTGGATTTTTCTTTTACTGTTGCTGCCCTATGTTTCTAGACATTAGTAGGAACCATGCTTTTCTTTATTGGTTAGGCAACTGAGTGTCCCTGGTGTGGGAAAGGACTTTGCAGCGATTGCTTGATCTATAGCCTAGCCCTCTGAGTGGGATTTGGGGTGGCATTTTATCGTAGAGGTAAGGAGAAAGACAGAAAGACTTATGTTCATTAGGTTTGTCAGGAAGAGAAAGCAGTGTTTTTCCAGCTTTTGATTTGGGCTGGGTCTGAGAGCCACCTGCCTCTCTCTTTTAACTGTCTGGCTTCTTGAATGCTGATTCTTCTTGACCAGTTTAGGCAAACCAGCTGAACTCTTGTGTCATGGCCAGTACATCAATGGCTTGGCATATCCAAAAAGGATACAGCTGAGGCTTGGGCTCAGCAGGGGAGGCAGAGCAGACCTCCATGGCAGCTGGGGTGGGCAGGCAGCTTGAGCTCTGTTATTGAGATCTCAGGAAATCCGTTGATCATCTCTGCTCACATCCCATGGATGTCAGAAGAAATCAGAAGGTAGATAAAGGACCCTAAAAGTAATGATAAAAACCCTTTGAGAGCCCAAGGCATTCCCCCTCCAAATACTCCACTGTACTACATGCAGCCAAAAGAAGGTTACCTAAGCATCCTGTTTTTCAAGTTGGAAGGGGCCATTGGGATCATCTGCCCAGTTCCCTCATTTCAGGGGGAATGACTTGTGCCTGTTCCTACAGGCATAAGTGGTAGAAGCTGGATTTTGAGGTCCTCTGGCTCCTGAGTCCAGGGTGCTTTCCATTGCATTGACAAACCCCAGGCCTCTGGGCTTAGTGAACACACTCAGCTGGCACTTGAAGACGTGGCCTAATTTTTCTCATGTCATTCATTACTGCTTCTCTTGCCCTGATTCTTCATTTTAAGAAAATAAATTGTAAAATGAGCAACAACACAATTCTCTGCCTTTTCCATACTCACTGGCTTTTATGAGACATAAACAACTACTGGCCTGAGTAGGAGTGGACACGTCAACCTCTGGGACACTGTGTCACTTCCCAAAGTGCCTGGGCAGCTGTGGTCACCTAGCCATGCCCTAACCTTTGCTGGAGCTGAGTGGAAAAGATCCGCCCCATGGACCATCTGTAGACGCTTAATTACCAGTTCACACAATAGGTTGTTTGGGGTCATATGTTTCTAGTTTCATCATAAACAGAAGTAAATGTTGAGAACATATTTTTCTACATCCAATTTCACTTGTTGTGGATAGTTGGAATAGTTTGTTACCCACATCTTTTAGTTTTCGATGAGGGCTCTTGGCCAGAGAACGCTGTGACCATTTCAGAATCTCTCTTTTTTTAAGTCCCCCAGAGGCTGCATTGTGGAGACTTTTCTTATGCAAAACATAAAAGTGATGTGTTTTTCTTCCAATTGCAACCATATTTTTTTATTAAAATCAGTTGGCATGCCAATAAACAATGAAAATTTTCCAAATGTTGGCCCTGTGCTGCTGTTTCTATTTTTAATTGAACTTTTTTCATGTTTTAAAATGGATTTCTCAAAGCACAAGTTAGCTTATAATTTTCAAAGTAGGAATTCTATATTAAATCTCAGAAAATGTAGATGCATTTAACTCTTGATCTTTGTATAATTAAAACTAGTGAATTTTAAATCCTCCTTTTTCTTTTTTTTTTTTTTTGCAGGAATGGCTGAATAATATATTCTTCATTTATCATCCCAGGGAATTTGGGTTGGTAATCATGATGTGTGTTCTCAGGCATAATACATTTTTAAAGGGCTCATTTTTCTCAGCAGTTTCTAAGAAGTATCTCACTTAACTTTTTCAGATAGACCTGATAGGGAGCTGAGAAGCAAGAGTCAGCTAGGTGGAGAGGGTCCTGGGCTTGGAGTCAACAAGACCATAGTTAAGCTTCAGCTGCAAACGCTGGCCACTAGCTGTGTCTGGGGAAGTCACTTAACCTCTGTTTACCTCAGTTTCCTCAATAATAAAATGGGGATAATAACACTCTTACCTTTGAGGGTTGTTCTGAGCAGCAAAGGAGATGGTATTTGAAAAGTGCTTAGCGCGGTGCCTTGCCCATGGTAGGGAGTATAAGAAGTGTTAGCTATTATGCCTATTACTGGATTATCTGCCAAATAGGGATTTCTACCAGATGGGTTACTTTCACATCCTCCTCAGGTGATAGGTTATGGAATTCACCCCATGCCTGCAAGTGGAACCATATGGAAATAGGATACCATTGTTTGTCGGTGGGACCTGATACAGTTGGAGAAAAGATACTTCTTTTAGTTACTTATGTGAATTACTCAAGGACATATTTGTTATCACAAAAGCTTTGGCTGACTGACTGAGGACTAATTATGTGACTAAAGTCCAGTCACTTAACTTCTCTGAGGCTGTTTCCTCATCTGTAAAATGGGAAGGCTAACATCTGATTTAGAGTCTCCGCTTCTCAGGGTTGTTTTGAGGCATCAGTAAGACAAGTTACGTAAATCCTAACTTACTGTATAAAGTCATCTATAATTAGTACCATCGTCATAATCACCATCAGTATGCGTGTTGTTTAGAAACTTTATGCCTTATAGTTTGCAAAAACTTTTCATTGTTTTCAAATAAGTTTCCCCTTCTCCTGTGGACTGGCTTGATTTGATTCCCATTTTTATAGGCTAATTGTAACCTTGTGAAGTAGAACCGTTGATATCTAGGAGGAAGGAAAGGCAGAAGGCTTTCCAGGAGAGGCTAGGAGGCAGAGTTTGCACAGAGGCTGTGCTCTGGCTTTTGGGAGACCGCCTTCCTGTTGCCTTCTCCAGCATTTTCTTGATCCCCAACTCCTCAGATTGCTGACTTCCTTCTTTCCCTTGCCAGTCAGGATCAAATCCCCACCACTGCACCTCAGGAGTCTGTAGCAGGTTCCATTTGGGCTGGCATAGTATCTCTGTTCCCTGTAAGGCAATTCAAATGCCTCTTTCTGTAGTGTTCCAAGTTCTAAACAAATCAAGAATTAGCATCTGAGGTTTTCGAGCTGGAAGAGACATTAAAAACCATCAAATCTAGCTCCTTAATTTTACAAATGAGCAAATTGACCCAGAATTTAGGCAACTTGTCTTTGATTGCACATGCGAAGTGTCTGAATTAGGATTTGAACTCAGGTATTCCTGATCCCACAAATTCTCCTGTCTTGGGAACCAATGCAAAAATTGCCTTTACTAGCATAGATCAAGTTTTTTTAAAAAGAATTGCCTGAGTTCACTGACTTAATCCTGGCTACAGAGACCGGTTATGGCAGGATGAGAAAAAAGGTCTTCCTGCTCCTAGAGCTGTCCCCAAATGCAGTCTTCAGAGTGTGTGGGGAGGAGGATGATGATGGCAGGCCATGCAAGCTGTTGGGCTGGTTTCAGCTGCTGCTTACTTCCTCATTTCCCAGCAGTCTTTTCACCTCCATCTGGGTACAGTGCAGTGATGATTCACCACATGATAAACTGACATGTTCTGAATGGGCAGAGGATTGGAGTGATTGTTTAGTATGTCACACTGTGCTTCCATGCTTCCAAAGACTGGTTTACAGATGTCAAAAAAATCCCCTAGAAACAACCACCAAAATTAAGAAAAGAAAAGGCGGGGGAGGAGAAGGGGGGGGGCAGGTTTTATAGAAATCACCATGTCTAGGGGAATTTTCCATTCACTTTGTTTAGGAAGTAATTTGAAAAAAGCCTAACGATTTTTGGGTTGCCAACATTCAGTTTGTGTTCCCATCCCACTCTGATGTCACCCTTCATTTGGGACAAAGAGACAGCCTTGTGGCTGGTGGTGCGTGGCTGTGCTTGGACCTTCATTACTGCTATTGTCTGACCATTTGCAAAGCGCATTATGTTTCCATAGTGCTTTGCATCATCATCAAATCATCCTGATTAAATATATGACTTTCAGCTTGGCCACCTTTAATTTTGTTTCTTGGATCACTATTGTGACTTTTTGAATTACTTTGTGGGATAAACTTATAACCATTCAAGGCCATTAAAGAGGTCTCTAATACTCTAATACACTACAGATTACAGTAAACTCCTGGTAGGTATGAGAAGAGGGCAGCTTGGGTCTCTGATTCCTGGTGGAGAAGTCAGACCTCTTTAGGGAATTTATCAATAAGAGTATCATTCCCCTTATAGGTAACTTAGCACCACTGACAGGCCTTCTTTACACATGGGATGCTCCTTCCTGTCTTTGTGCCTTTTTTTCATCTCACTTCTCCCCACCTGAAATACTCTCTTCCCTTTTTGGAATCCCACCTGTCTTCATTCCTGCCAGCTCTAGGAATAATTTTGTGATTATCTCAGCCAAGAGTTGTCCTTTTTTTCTCTGAAGTCCTAATGTAGTTGTGGTTTGCACCTAAGGACATAGGCATATAGTTTTGGTTGTTTCCTGTCTATTATTTCCTTAGGACCTCCCTGAGTTAATAGAGCATGTCTTATGCTATTTAATTTTATGCAGTCCTGACTAAATTGTAAATGTTCCATAAATATTTGTTGGTTGATTTGTTAATAAGTTAAATGTCAGTCATTCAACAAGCATTTATTAACTGCTTAATACGTACCAGGTACTTTATTAAATGTTAGGGATAGAAAGACAGGTAAAAACAGTCTTTCCCTTCAAGAAACTCACATTCTAAATTAAGGAAACAAACCTGAAAGTAACTAGTTACATACAAAATCAATACAGACCACATGAAATGGAACCATCCCAAAGAGAAGGTCCTGGCCGGGAAATCGTGATGTGGCAATGAGGAGACAAAGCATTCTAGGCATGGAGAGAGCCAGGACAGAAAATGGAGTGGAGTGGTTAAGATAAAACGAGGAGGCCGTCGTGGCTGGAACAGAGAGTGTGTAAGTGTGAAAAGATTGTAAAGGGAGGAAAGAGCCTTAAATGACCGAGATGTGATATCTGAAACTCAAGGCGGTAGGGAATTAATTTAGTTTACTTATTAGGAGGATGATATGGTCAGGCCTATGCTTTAGGAAGATCACATTAGCAGCTGAATGGAGGCTGGATCAGACTGGGAAGAGACTTTGTGATAGAGAGACCAGTTAGGTTATTGCTGCAATCCAAGAGAGAGATGAGAGCTTACGGTAAGTGGAGGGAAGAGGTCAGTGAGAAATGTGGAAGTACAAAGGGTAAGATTTGACAAAGGATTTGTTGAGTGAGTAAGCATGAAAGGTTGAGGATGTTAGCCTGGGCAACTTGAGGGATGTCATAACAGGGAAGTGCACTTTGGGAAGAAAATAATGAATTCTATTCTGGATAGCTTGAGTTTGAGATGATTAGGGGATAGTTAGTTCGATAGCTAAAAGGCAAGTGATGATACGGGGCTGCATCTCAGTAGAGCTACCAGGGCTGGATATATAGATGGACGATTCATTTGCAAAGAGATGATAATTAAACCTATGGGGGCTGATGGAGTGAGAAAGAATAGTGAAAGGAGAGGGCTTAAGACAGTCATAGGGGACCCACACAGTTAATGGGCCTGACAGGTTTTCAGGTCCAAGACCAAGAAGGAACAATCAGATAGAAGGACCAGGAGAGAGTAGTGTCTCAAAAACCAACCTAGAAGGGAGAGAGTGTCCAGTAGTGTTAAATGCTGCAGAAAGGTCAAGAAAGAGGAGGGCTGAGAAACAACCATTCTATTTGGTCATTATAAGATCATTGGAAACTTGGAGGGAACAATTTCAATTGACTTACGAGGTTAGAAGCCAGATTGCAGAGGGTTTAGAAGTGAATGAGAGGACAGGATGTGTAGACAACAATTATAGATGGTTTCAACAAGGGCAGGGAGACATATGATGATAGCTAGCAGGGATTGTTAGATCAAGTGGAGGATGAAGGAAAATGAGCGGATTTGTTGGCAGCAGGGGAGGATCCGGGAAGGTAGGGAAAAACTGAAGATTGGAGAGAATGGAGTTGCTAGAGTGGGCAGTCTGCTGGAGATAGAATCAGGGATGCTTGTAGAGGAGTTTGCCTTGGCATGTTGAAGGTCATCTTTTCATCTGATATGGAATAAAGGAGATAACAGAAGAATATATCACAGTGATTTGAGGTGAGAAAGAGGGGAGCTGACAGAATCTTGGTGCATGACTTCGTTTTTCCAGTGAAGCAAGAGGTGAGGTGCTTATCGGAGAATATGAAGGAGAAGAGGTGCTTTGGGAGGATTGAAGAGAGTGGAGAAGCTTTGGAATAGCCACCAGGGAGAGTGGGAGAGCCAAGAGATTACAGAGGAGTCGAACGATCACTGCTTTTGGGAGGGCCCAGTGGAGATTATACAGGAAACCCAATCATGACAGTTTCTCTATTTTCATTAGTTCCATTTAACAACGTATGGATAAGAATGAAAGCCAGATAATGGGAGTAATCTAAGGTTGGGGTTTGGCAAGACATGATTGGTGATAAGACAGAGGAGTGAAGAACTCAAGTATATTTAATAGTATAGAGCTGTAGGACAAGCGATAATATTGTAGTCATACTAAGGGGTCATGATAGGGAAGGGGTCAGTAAGATTGTTTGTAATGGCAAGATCCAGGATATATCCATCTCTGTAGGTAGCTGAGGTGGAATGGAATGAGCAGGTCTTGAGAATTGAATAGATGGAAGAACCGGAAAGTTAGGGTATCCAAGAGAACATTAACACATATGTTGAAGTCCCTTAGAATGAGGACAGAAATATTGGAGTGAAGAGGAAGATTGAGTGGGACACTGCACTCTTGAAGAAATAGGAATAGTGTCTGGTGTTCATTAGATAATGGCTATCAGGTATCTCTGAAATCATACATTCTCTAAAACCATATAACTTTTTACAAGACAATAGTGTTCCATTACATTTATGTACCATAGCTTGTCCAACTATTCCCCAATTGATTAGCACCCCCTCAATTTCCTTGCTACCCCAGAAAGAGCTGCTGAAAATATTTTTGTACAATCTTTCATACATTTTGTATATACTTTTCTTTCTTTGTTCCCTGAGCATATACATAATTTTAGACTGTTTGGTCAGCTGTGTTCTTCACATTGAAATACTTGGTTTCTCTTGCTGTATGTAGATTTGTAAATGAAGTTATGTAGAAAAGATGCTTCCTCCAGAGTGCTATGTGAGCATGAAGCATCATTTCTCTATTCGTCCATGAGATCAGACAGAGTTAGAAAGGGCCTTTGCCCCTGCTGATAACCATTCCCTCATTTTGCTAACAGGAAACTGAAGCTGAGAGTGAGTGACTTTTCCAGGGTCACAAAGTTAGTGAGGATCTGAAGCAAGATTTCAGCTGACTCCCAATTCTAGCACTATCCATGTTGTCACTTGGTGGGAGTAGCTCACTTAATCAAATTAAGAATCACTTAGTAAGCTCAGACAGTGTTTTGGATGGATGTAGAGATAAAGAAAAAGCAAAAATAGGTCGTGCTGTCCAAAAGCTTGTGTTCTCATGAGAATGCATGGGAGAGGGCAAGGGTTCAGTGCTGGGATTACCGTACTTTACTTCAGCATTGGGGTAGTGAGGGGGCACCACAGTGCACAGAGCACCTGACCTGGGGTCAGGAAGACTCATCTTAATGAGTTCAAATCTGGCCTCACACTTACTAGGCAAGTCACTTAACCCTGTTTGCCTCAGTTTCCTCATCTGTAAAATGAGCCGGAGAAGGAAATGGCAAACTACTCCAGTATCTTTGCCAAGAACACCCCAGAAACAACTGAACAACAGCAACAACAATATAAGAACTTGTGATTTCATAGTTGTGGGAACTTTCTTCATTTGCCCCATGTAACTTATAACCCACTTGTAACAGATAGTTGTGGAGAGTTGACTCCGCCAAGAAGTAGCTGTGCCAGGAACTGTCCTTGGTGCTGAAGAAAAACATGGAAAACCAGACATGGTCCCTGCCCTTAAGTAACTTACATTTGAGCAAGAGTGACCTATGGATACTCATGTTTATAGATTACTTTAAGGTTTGCACAGCACTGTCATTCATTATTCCATCTGAATTCCCCCACAGCCCTTTGAGGTTGACACTACAAGACTTTATTGCTATTTTATAGATGAAGGGACTGAGATTCAGGGAGGTTAATGACTTGCCTCCTGGACAAAGATATTAAAAATTTAGAGAGGGAAGGAAACTTCGAGGTCACCTTGTTCAGTCCCTTCAGAGTGTTTTTGAGGAAAATGCCTAGAAATGGGCAGTCCACGGTCACAGCAGAACCTGGACTTGTGGACAGACCAGCCGATTCCAAATACATCTTTTGTTCCATAAGGTCATGCTGCCTCCCAGGACGAAATGAGTGTTCGGGACAGGATTCCTGCCTCAGCCTTTCAGGACCTGGGCCCAGGCTCCATTCACTGTATATATAGCATGTCATTTCTCTAATGGACCTTACCCATGGTCAGACAGATTGTCCAGCACACTGTTAGCTTTGCTGTCCATCTTAAAAGTGTTCATTTTTTTAGGCCTAGATTTCAGTTGGTGTTTTAGTTCAGTAAAAAATCTTTAAAGGAAATAAAATATACATAGAGTCTTCAGAAGAAAGTGAAATCCAGAGGCCATTTAGTCCTCCCCTCTCCCTTGATCACTTAAACCTTGTAGGACAAAGAGCTACATTTCTACCTCAACCATGTACCAATATTCTTATTTCAACAGTATGTATTCTTAAGGGTCTTCCTTTTGTTCCAACTTGCAATTTAAGCCCAATTCTTCTTTGCCTTCAAGGAAATGGAAATTGAGCACTTCACCAATCCTATAATGATGACTTTAAAGGAATCTTGTAAAAGGTCATTGTCTAAATGAGAAATGGCTCATTGACTTTTTCACTGGGAAGAACCAAACTTTAAGTAGGACTGCAGACATTCCATTATATGCTAAATATGAAGTTACCTCCAGAAGTTTTACTGAGTACTTTTAGCTGTCTTGTCATTACCACAGACACAAACCATTTTAGAGATTTTATATGCCTTTTATCCTGAAGTCCTATTTGATTGCTGAAGTGCTCTGTTACCGTTTCGGTTGGTGCTGATTGCTATAAAGAGCAGAGGAGCCTAAGAAGTGTGTTAATAAGCAACCATTCCCTAGTTATCATCACTAGGTGATGGGAAAGACCCTTTAATTATTGATTTTAGCCTTTGCCATTGTAGCAGATACAGTTGCAAGTTGGAATATATGTGTGTATTTAATTCAAGAAATAAATGAAAGATCTCAGTATTTTTATTGCAAACAAGGGATAGTGATGTGTGTCTTATTCATCTTTATAGCCTCATGATCCTTTGCATGTAATTGGCTCTCCATGAATATTGTTGAATGAACGAATAAAACCAACTGGAATAGAATTTATAAAATAATGCTTTTGGAAGCAAGGTACTGACCTTGATATAAGAAGAATAAATTGGAACTATGCATTATTAGTTTTTGTTCCTTGTAAACACCACCCTGGCTACCAAAAAAACACACAAAGCCAAAGTCGTCATTGCTGGTCCTATTAGCAGAAACCTCATTTCTGAGTAATTCTGCAACTCCCAACGGCCATTTAAAAAGGAGGACTGCTGACAATATTGTTTGATCCACATCCGAGGGTGGAATTGACACCATACTTCCACCCTACAGAGACTCACATCTCCAGGAGGATATTCTTATAAACATTGTGCTGGAGGCCGTGCTATTGTCCCTCTCTACCACCCCATTCTTTCAAGGCTCCATCTGTCTGCCAGATCCATTTCAGAAAATCTAATGTTTTCCAGGAATAGCAAGGAATACAAGGGAGGTTAAGGGGGAGATCACTAGATAGTGTGGCCTTAGTAAACCCTTATTCCACATAGACTGTCTCTCATTACACAGTCTTTCATAGGGTTGACAATTTCTCATTTTATCACAGAATTATGGGGTCTCAGAATTCAGAGAGTCTTCAGTGAATGTGTAGTGCAAAATACTTGAACAAGAATCCCCTCTATGTTGCCTGTAGCACCTATGTGCCCCAATGAATTGTATGTTGGTAGCTTTTTATAAGGCTGGGACGTCTCGGTTTTTGTCTTTAAAAAGACTTGTCTCTCTAGCAACTTGCACAGTGCCTGGTTCATAGTGAGGTCTTAGTAAATGCTTGTTGATTGAATGATTCAGGTCACCTAGCAAGGAAAAGCTACATCTTCAAGTACTGAACAATTGGCTAGCTGCTGTTGGGGAGCCATTGTCAGTGATATCTTAAGGACTGTTGAGCAAAGGAAAAGTCCTTTCCTTTGTACTTGGGAATCTTGCTGGCATGGACCAACCAAATATCACAGAATCGGGGATGTGGGTTTAGGGGCTGTCTTTGTCAGCATCCTGAGACTTTGAATTATTGGGGACCTATGACTTCAGACACAGGCGTACTGAAGTAGATTCATAGGTGTTGTCAAGGATACTGTTATTATATTGTGTCATCCATCGCCCATCACCCAATTCTTGGGTGTTATTTGTACCTGATGAACTTTTGTAGCTCCCATCATGTCTCTGCATGCAAGATTTTCACAGAAATGTTCTAGAGATAGAAGGAACACAGCTAACAAAAAGTCTTTTACTTCACAAGAAAAGTGAGCCCTAGATAGGTGATGTGACTTATCTGAAGTCACATAATTATTTATTAAGCATCTTCTATGTGCCAACATATCGGTAGGCTGTTAGATATAAAGGCAAAAATGAAAAATCCCCTCTCTTCAGAGAGCTTATATTCTCTTGGGGGGTGTTCAGGGAGGACTAGCACCTCTGGGAGGCTGCTTTCCACCTTTGGTGCCCACCTATCACCTAACTCTCCCCTGTGGCTCCAAGAAGCTGTAGCATACGCAGTGGCCACACCCCAATAAAACCATCTCAGTAGTCTGGTTAAATGAGATTGAGGGTAATTGACAGGCCTTAGGCCTGTCAGTGAGTAAGGGGGATGTCTGCCTCAAACATGTGAAGACATCTCTTGACAGAATGGACAGATGAGAACATTTGGTTCCAATGGCTGAACCAGGTGCTGTGGAATGCTTGGTCAGACATCAAAGACACTGAGGTCATCTGCTGTATCCTGGGTCAGTTGTCTTGACTTTAGTCTTGCCATTGGACTTCAGTGACTCTGGAAAAGAGAGTGAGGCTGACAGCTATGCGCAACTCTGGCTGAGTTAAACCCAGTTCAAGCAAGAGTTGGCATCACCCATGATATCATTGGTCCTCTTTGAAAATGAAGGATGATCAACAACCATAATAATAGGTAACCTTTGGAGTTTATTGAGTAGGAGAGTAGCACGGTCAGTTTTGTGCTTTCAGGTCACATTGGCCTTTTTGTGGAAGATGTATTAGAACAGAAGGAGACATTTGAACCATTATAAATGTAAGGCTATTGCAGTAGTCTAGGCAAAAGATGAGAAGGCCTTAGAATGGCATGGTGGTTGTGACAATGGGGATGAGGGTGTTGATATAAGATATATTGTGGATATTAGGATCCATGAGATTTGGTAAGGGAATGCATCTGTGAAGTGATAGAATAACTAAAGATGACCCCAAGGCTTTGGACTTGAATGAAAAGATGGTAGTATCCTTTGGTAGTTTGGAAGACGGATAGGTTTGAGAAAAAAAGATAATGAAGCATGTTTGAGACATGTTGAGCTTGAGATGGCAACTGGACATCCATTTTGAAATGCCCGGTAAGGCACCTGATGATGTGAAACTAGACCTTAGCTTTTGACTCTAGGGCTGAGATATATAGAGATCTGGGATTCACATCTGGAGAGAGAAGTGTGGCCAGAATTCTAACCTGAGCAATCTGCCTCCAATTCATGTGTTCTCCTCATTATGCCCCCTGCCTTCCAACTCATATGTATTCTCAGCATTACGGATGTGCAGGGAAAGCTAGTCAGGAACAACAGAGCCCTCTAGCCATACTACAAAGGTGGTTCAATTGTCTTTCTCTTTTCTTTGGCATAATGAACTCTGCCAGTAGTAGTGGAAAGGACCACCTGAAACCAGCATCCCCGTGTTTTCTGCCTGCTTTTATTTACTTCCTTCAGGCATCTTCAGAACGAGAAATAGATCTAGAGAGTCCTAGAGGCTATTGGCCATAGCTGCTTTTGGCTTATCCCATTCTTTGGTTGTCCTGGCCTCTCTATTGCGGTAATGTTTTAAATCTGGATCTTTCCTCAGCTTCCCCATTAGGCTTCTTTAAAAAAAAAAATCAGGGCAATCTAATTTATATACATTGTTAGAGGTCTTTATCTCTTTGAGATTCTTTCACTCTGCCATCTGGGCCCTGCTTCTCCCTTTGAGATTCTTGTTGAAGACTAGTCTCTTTTGCTAGCAAAAGTTCTAGTTATGTACTTCAGAAGGTGGCTCAGTAGCATCATTGTTATGTGGGGTTCCCCACCACCACCACCGCAACCACTCTTGGCTATTGTATGTTGAGTCCAGTTGCTCTGGGAAACTTTCTCTGATTAGATGGGGAGTTTTAGACATGATTTCATCACACAATGTTCATTATTGCATCTTCTGGAGCTTTGTCTTTGTGAACATTAAATATCCTTGTCTGCACCATCTCTGAACTGGATTAGATTATAAATTTCATAATGTGTTGGAGTCGATGACCACTGAGGTCTCATATCACTGAGATGCTGTGATTGCAATTTTGTATCCAGATGTTTTTTAGGTCCTCTGACACAGTCCTTTTCCATGTGCTTTATCAGGGACACACGAGAAGACTTCATGCACAGAGCATAGTGCTGTCCGTGACTCCTTACTGCGCTAACAAGTGTGAGGGGGGTAGCGGCATTAGCGGCATCACTTATGTGGCGTGACTTTAGGTGACATCCACATTGCACTCCAGTTATTGTGTATGATTTCAGAGTAAACTTTTTCCAGTTACTTAGATCCCAGTTGCTAGAATTTGCATGATATTTTTTAGGGAAAAAACTTTCCAAGTACTTGTTCTCTGAATTTTCAGGTGCTGGGGTTTTGTTTTATTCCCCATTCCATCACTCCTTTTCATTTTATTGGATTGTCTAGTTCGTTCACATCCAAAGTTATGAGAGTTGGATTTATATTTTCTGTCATTTGTCCTTAATATTGTTTTTCTCCCCAAGCTATGATCTCTCCTTTTCTGTTTTTCTCTGTCTCTACAGTTCTTTCAGTTTAATCTCTAAAACTTCAGGGCAATCCTGTGCTCACTGGCTCCCTCCCCCTTGCCTCAGCCCAATGCTGCCTCCTGCCTCCTGTGCTTTGCCGCCCTTTTCCTGGTTTTGGAGTTTTGCTTATTAGCTTCCTCTCCTTTCCTGCTTTTGTCTGCTTATTCAATTCTTGCTATCTTTTTTTCCCCTCTCAGTCATATAGACAAATAGAGTCTCCCTTTCCTCCCCTTTGTTAGTGTTAAAATCTCATTTTCTGTGCCTTTTGCTGAAAAGATCTTTTCCCTCATTCTCTTCATCATTTCTCTTCCTTTTCTGTCTGTTTTAGACTTTTATTCTTTGATTCATGGTCCTTATACTTGTTTAGTCCTTCTTTGTGTTTCTTACAGAAATAAACTTAGATGATACCCGTTTTGGGTTCTTCAAAAAGATTTCTGTGAGACTATAGGGGTTATTTTCCCTTCATTGTTAGCCTTTGTCTTGATTAGAGCGCGTTGTACATTCCCTTGTATCTTTTCCTCTTCCTTTTTATATGCCCTCTCACTTTGTAATTCTCCTTCTCTCTCTCTCTCTCTCTCTCTCTCTCTCTCTCTCTCTCTCTCTCTCTTTCCCTCTTTCTTTCTCTTCTTTCACACACACACACACACACACACACACACACACACACACACACAGATTCACCTGTAGGCAGTATTCTGAGGTTTCATTCATGTTATTTCAGGTCTGTTTCTCCATCATCATGTCTTTTTGACTTCTGTTTTCACCATCATCTTCTCTCCTACATTTAGAAAAATTCTCCCAATGACACCTTTGTTGCCATGTTGTTCTCTTCGATGGCTGTATTTCTTTACTCTTCTTGTATGATCTGGGGTGTTTTAGAAGCAGATTATCAATGATCTCTCCGGGTCTTATCTTTCCAGTAATGTTTCTAAGACCTCTTTAGTATTCAATGTTCACCTTTATTCATATGTGGTTTGAGTGTTTATGCCAGGTATGTCACATTGGGCTAAATCTTGAACTCTGTTGCTCTTTGCAACACATTATTCCATTCTCTCCTGCATTTTCTGGTCAGTGTAAAATACTGTGTTATTTGAATTTCCTTTCCTTTATATTTGAAAATCTTTCTCCTGTTCACTTGCAGAATTTGTTGTTCTCCGTTTTAGCCATAATATATCCTGGAGTTTGCAGCCTCTGGCTTTTGTCTGGAGGTGATCTATAGATTCTTTTAATTGGCACTTTGTTTTGTGCATTTAGAATTTCTGGGCAGTTTTCTTGTATTGTTTCTTGAATTCTTGTGTTCAGATTTTTTTGACTTGCCATGTTCTTCTGGGAGTGATACAATCCTTTAAGTTGTCTTTAAATATCCTGTCTTTGATATTCTTATATTTTTCCTGTATTGAAAGCATTCTTTCTTTTAATGTAATTGTTTTTCTTGATGCAATGAAGGACAATGAAGATTATCCTTCATTTCTGTGTATTTACATTTCTAAGCAGTTATCACCTCTTTTTTTTCTTTGGTGAGTCTGGCCATTGTGATTTCAAGTTTTTCCTATTCTACCAATTATTTCTGTTGTATGGATGCTGCTCTCTCAATTCTTATTTTCCTTTTAAAACAGCCTGGAACAGCATGCTGGGGTTACTGTTCTTTTCAAAATCCTCAAAGCCTCAACAGGTGTTGAATCCCTTTCCTTGTTTGGCAAGGTTTATTCTTGGATGCCTGAAATCTTACTAGATCTGGAGGCCCTATCTCTTTGTGGTGTTAATATATTTCCTGTTTGTCTATCTGCTTATACTTAAGGTCTTTGAATTTTCTTCCTCTTGAGATATTTGGTAATTTCAGTCTTTTTTTCTTTATTTTTTTCCTACTGCTCACTTTCTGACTTCACTCCAACAGAGTTTTCTCTAGAGGCTGAATCTCGGAGTCTCAGCCATGCTGGAGCCATGCTGTACCATTCATGATTCACCAACTGAGGTCTTTGTCCCAGTTGACTTGGGGGGGGGGGGGGAGGAGTGGTGGGAAGAACAGAATTGACCCCAGCTGGGTGCTAGACTCTTTCCCTTCGGCTTGGTGCATTGCCACATTGTGTTGCCCTCAGGTGTCTCTCTCCTCCTCCTGCCCAGTTTCCTCTATTCCTCAGTTCTCTGGTCCAGAGGCCAGAGTACTGTCACTTCATTATTGCAGCCCGAGCAGAAATCTCTCTGGTTTGGAGTTTTGGCTCCCTGCAGCACTGGGAGAGGAGGAGGCGGGCCAGTGGTGTGGAAGTGGGCTTTGTTACCAGTGGGGACACGTGTCTTACCCTGTTCTTTCTGTTCCCTCACTTGGGCTGTGCTCTGTTGCTGCTGTTTGGAGTTTGGATCTTTCTGGCACTGGGCGGAAGGGGAGGCGTCAAGGTGTAGAGTTGGTTGGCTTATGCAGCTGGGAGGGTGGTGGCGCTGGGCTGAATGATCACCTATTAGGTATTAGGGAATATTGGCTTTCTCTGCCATTAGTATTAGTTCACTGAGATTGTATCTTGCTTAGACTCTTGGTGCCCCATTTTATGGAGAAAACTGATACTGCTTTACTTCTGGTGTGTAATTCATGCTTCGGAGAAGTTTGAGAGGACATGAGAAGCAGAGAAAGTGTCTGCTCCTCCGTCTTGTTGGTTATATGGTCCAGAAGGTGCCCCCATCACTTACCTGGGTTATTGCAGCTGGCCTCCATGTCCCATCTCTCCCTTCTCCCCCCATCCTCTACTGCTGCTGAATCTGGCCTAAAACCTAGTTAACCAGGCCACTTGCTTGCTCAGCAAGGTCTTCTGTCTCTCTCTTCACTTTAGGATAAAACACAAATGCCCCTATTTGGCTTAATCTGGCTTCAACTTTCTATTCCAGCCTTTTGCACCTTCCTCTCTTTCCCCTCCTCTGCAGGCTGGCCAGATTGGCCTACTGTTTCCTGGACACAGCATTCCCTCTTGTCTCTGTCACTTCCCCATACCTGGAATGCCCTCCCTCCTTAGCCCTGTCTCATAGAACTCCTGGCTTCCTGCAGACTTTGGCCAAAGGGCCAACTTCTGCTGGAAGCCTATTCCTAGCTGCACGTGTTGTCTCATGTCCCCCCACCTCCCGCCACCCAGTCACTGGTGCCTCATCTCTGGAAATTAATGTGTGTATATGTTTTCCATTTAATTTTCCCTGTGCTGGTTATTTACCTCCTTATAGAATGTGATCTTCTTGAGGATAAGAATGGTTTCATCTTGTCTCCTTATCTTTGCCTTGCATAATAGTGTCTTGGTAGTTGCTTGTTAAATGAATTAATGGTTTTAGAGTGAGGCAGAGGGAAAGACTGAGTGATAGTAGCTTGTGTTCACAGATGAAATTGGAGAGGTCACAAGCTGGCATAGTTATAGGTGATGGGGATGTCAATATACAACCATCGCTGTGGGTGACTAATGTGATTTAAAAACCATGGTCATTGAGGCAGAAGAACTGGGAGACCACAGTGTTTGGGGGGGACATCATTTGTTGGGCATTTTAATATTACCAATGAAACCACACAGTCTGTCATTATGGTCTATTTCTTCCATGCAGTTGATCAAGAAATTTGGAGCCATTGGTCCATTATTAGGGCCCTATTAGAGACCATGAGGTCCATTCATGTGCCCCCAGATCTCAGCCCTCTACCTTCATGCATGGCAGGTGTAATGGCAATGGGAATTTGAAGATCTTCCCTGCCCCTTAGTAGGCCTAAGGGGATTTGAAGACCTTACCTGCTTTGAAGATCTTCCCTGCCCCTTAATAGGCCAAATATAATCACATGGAGCTTGTAGTGGGAGGAACTTACTGAGTGGTTGGAGCAGATTCTGGAGGAAACTGGGAGTCAGAGCAGTTAGAGCTGGAGGGAGGAGAGGAGAGAACGCAGGTAAAGAGACAGGTGGGTATGGTGTGGCTTTCTGCTACGTTATGTTGTATTAACTTCTTTGTTGCTATGATAGATTTGGTTTTCTGGTTTGGGAATTCAACTTTCTGGTGTTTGAATAAATGTTTTGCTTGTCTTCTATATGGAGAGGCTGTTATATTTTGTGATTCACAACTATGCCGGCATATTCATAGTTGCCATTGGTGCTGTGAATATTGCATTGGCACTTTAGCAGGTCACGTTAAATGCTGTGTTCAGTAGATTTATGTATACATTGCCTCCTTGATGGAAGTATCTGAAAGCCTGTTATCCTGAGCAGATGATCCTGCTGTGGTTCCCCAAGGTTGTGAAGGAGGCAGGAATTACCTTTGAATCCTTAGACTTTTCTCCATTTGGGGACACCTGGAGGCAGTTTGCTGCCCTGCTCTACACCCTTCCCCAATGATGGGAGGCGGAAACGTCCATATTTATGAGCCGTTGGTAGACTCATCTCTGAAAGGATTGTGGGTAATTCTTTACAAATTCACGTCGCTCTAATAATCCAAACACCTGTGGACCAGATCTCCCCAGCTGTCGTACATGTGGGTCTGTGACGGAGTGGGAATCAATTAGAGGCAAGCATGGAACCCACAGGCACAGTTGAAAGACCTCATTTTTTTCTCTACTGCCCTTCATATTTTATATACATATAAATTTATATCAGGGAGAGGAGGAGGGAAACAGGGGTGAGAGAGATGCTGTTTTGTGTTTCTCCTTGAGCCCTGTTTTCACCATGTTATTACATTTATAATTGGCAGGTTGAAACCCCCCTCTCTCTTCCCTTGTCCTCTCCCCCTAAACTTTCCACCAAACTAACCAGTTAATTTAAAATGGAAAAAATGCAGTAATAGGAACCAGGCCATTTTGGCCATTAATGAAACTTCATTACGTACAATGAAATGGAGTCAGGGGCAGAATTCCTACCCCTGTAGTTCAGGGTAAAGCCCACCAGATGCCGGAAAGTTTGAGGCTGTAAACTGTTTATTAGATATATATGGAGAAGCTGCTAATTTTGTAATTGGCATTTTATGCAAAGAGTAGAGTTTATTCAAAGCTTTTTAAAGTCGCCTTTTAAATTTGTTCACTCTATTTAACCCTTTTCCCCTCTAAGCTCTCCTCCCGCCCCTTCCCTCCACAAGAATGTATTATGTCATTTTATCTAGGTAGCTGGAAGTGGGCCTTTTAGGTACACTGTGTAAATGATGAAATGGTTTTTTCCTCCCAGTGTTTATCTCAGCTTCTTGCATGTTTTTGTTCAGAATCCCAAATGATCAAATCGTGCCCCCTCCCCCTCTGTAAATTTAATTTATTAAATATAAACCATTTTGGAAGCTTTACAAGTAAAGAAAAAAAGCATCTGAAACAATTTAACTTCATTTTTTCCAAGTTACGTATTTAAAGAAAGTGTCGTTTCTTTTTGTTCCTTTTTCTTTCCCTTTTCTTCCCCTCAATGCGCGCGTGCGTGCGTGCGTGTGTGTGTGTGTGTGTGTGTCTGTGTCTGTGTCTGTGTCTGTGTTCCCACCAAGAATTAACTTGTCATTAACTTCAGATTTTAGGCTAGTATATAAATATATAAAAACAGGGAGAAGAGACGCGATTTTCTGACCAGTTTTCTGGCTCCTTCTCCGCTGGAGCTGCTGCTAGCACAGTGATCGTGTTTGCTGCCTTTATGTGCACGTGTTGATGGGACAGTTAAGCTGCCGAAGCATCACCGAGCTCTGGTCAGCTCTTCCCTCTTCTCTGGGCTTAGAGCCCGTTTAGGCTGGGCCCTTCCCATCTGTAGGAAGGAGGAGTCCTCCATGACATGCTCGGCCTGCTTTTGGACTGCCCAGCCTTCGTGTGCCTCAGCACGGTCACTCTCCTGCATCTCAGGAAGGTTTCTTTTTAGCCTTGCAGTAGGTGTGGAAGTCAGTTTATCAGTGTGTTCTGAGCTCTGTGCCAAGGGAGTTTGGGCATCTTCTGCCTTTGCTTATGTAGGCCAGCTCACTTGAGTTCTCTTTAATTTGTCCCTGAGTGGGTATTTCTCCCCTGCTCTGAGGGGCAGTGGAGTGAAGGGGAGTCCATCAGTCCTGGGTTCTCCATCCTCCTCTCCCATTTGTTGGCATTTTACACACTGGGGACTCGAAAGTGACTAAAGGAAAAACGTTTTGGGGGAGGAGGAGGCTGTGCTACTTCCTGTGTAGGTCTCTTCCCCCTGGTTAGAAACAGTGGACAGTCATCACAAGGGAAGAAAAAGAGCCGCTGAGACATCCAGAAATCCAGTCCTGAGTGTCCAAGGAGGCCCAGAGTTCAGGCAGTGTAGAAGAGAGCCTGTAGGTCCTAGTGCAAGGAGACGTGCCAGAACGCTCAGGTTTCACTGGCACTTGGAGGGACAGAACTCATGGATGGATTGACTGGATTGATGGACCTTATTGCAAAGAAAAGGGATTGGCAAAAGAAGGTGGTGGTGGTGGGGAAGCAGGCTGCCCCCAAAGTTTCAGAACAATCAAAAACTAAAAACTGGGCCATAGACTTTTGGGACACCCTGTATTAAGGAGAGGCAAAACATGACAGTGTTTGAGCAGAGGTTAAAGGTGACAGAAGCAGAAGTGATTTTGTCATTGGAACTTACTACAGATGGTTTGAAGAGACAGAGGGAGTAGATGAGCCTGCCCCAGAGGTGTGAGAGTGACAGAAATGGGACTTCAGTTAATTAGCTATCTGTTGGCCCTCCTTCTCTCTCTCTTTCCCTTCTCTGTCTGTCTCTCATCTGATAGTTGCTGGAATAGAAAGATGGGAACCTTGGGAATAAGTGACCGATCAATTCTAGAGTTTGTGACAGAGAAGATGAAATCTAGGGTGAGTCTGACATGCACGTTAGATTTTGGAAAAGCATGTTTCAGAGGGTTTAGACTCTATGCTTTAGAGGAAAGATAGGTGGAATCCCATAGAGGAAAATACTGCAGGGAAGTCAGCTCAAGAGTAATGGGAGATAACTCCAGAATAAAATTCTGAAATGCAAAGGGAAACAGTTGTAGTGAGGAGGTCTTGTTTGATCTCTACAGTAAAACAAATAAGTGGGATTTATTTGAAAAGACCCATGTGACCACACAGGGAGCTCACTAACCACCTCAGATTTTAAAAAGAAGTGAACATTAATTAAGAGAGGGTGAATGTGAGTGTGGCTGGTCCTGTAAAAAACAGTGTCAGGAATGCTGAAACCCAGAATGGCAGAAACTCACGAGAGGAGCTGAGCCCAAGACAGTGTTGTTGTGGGGGCGTTTTAAACTGTTGGAAGAAGAAAGAGGGTCAAAGGAGGATAGAGGCTTTTCCTCGTATCCAACAACAGTGAGAAGATAGAGTTGCCCAAATCTTTTTGTTTCTGGTTTCCCTGGAAAGGAGAAGGACCTTTACAGTGTAAGTGACAGAGCAGAAATGAATCATAGAAAGTTGGCGTCCCAGATGCATAAGAGAACACTTATTTGGATGACCTGAAGTCTCCTGGCCCTAAAGAGCTACCTCTTCAGGCCCTAAAGGAATGGGCCAAGGTGATGACTGTGAGAGGCCACGTGGCATGTGAGACGTGCCCCAAGAAGGGATGAGGGCACACGTCCTGATTTTCCAGAAAGGAAGTGAAACAAGTCTGCCCATGAGAAAAGTGGGGAGTTTGACTTCAATTCCTGAGTCTTATTTCTAGTCCCTCATCCACTTTAAGATTTGGCTGGTCCCCATAGAACCCCTACCATTGTCAATCTCACCAGTGAAATCATGGTGGTGAAATCCTTGGCTATACTGCCCTGAGAATGCTCTTCAAGGCAGGAAGTCCTCCTTTCTCTCCCTTGCCCCCTGCTCGATCCCCAAATGGTTTCTTTTTTGGGTTTGATGAACATGTGAAGTGAGACACAATAATGCCCATTTATTTAGCATTTCAGCTTTGGATGGGGCTTGCTTCCTGATGCTCTGAGGTGAATAAGATAATTGTACTGGGAGGAGTTGTAGAGGTCATTTAGGCCAAACAGCTCATTTTGCAGATGACGAAACAGAGACCCAGAGAAGTACCTCCCACAGGCAAACAGGTAGTAAATATCAGAGCCCGGATCTGAAGTCTGGGTCCTCCAGCTTCATACTGAGTCCCCCTTTCATCCTGGCATTCTCCTTTCAGAATGATGTTAAAGGTAGTAAAACAGTGACACTGAAGCGTCAGCCTTCGTACTCACACCTCATCAGGACCCTCAATTACTTCTGCCTCCCTCATCAAAGGGTTCTGGGGCAGAGCAGAAAAACCTCCTTCTCCCAACGTCTCCATTTAAGGAAGGCTGCAACAGGCCAGCCAGCTCTTCACTGCCTGGGATCATTCAGCCCCTTCTCCCCCTGCTTTTCTGCTTCCTTCCCTGAGATTGTAAACTCTCTGAGGTCAGGCTAGCTTTGTCTGTCTCTTATTTGTAGCCCCAGTACTTAGCCCCGTGCCTGGCACATGGTCGGCTCTTCATCTGTGTGTGTTGTGTTGTGTTATCCTGTCCTGTCCCCTGCTTCTGTTTTGGATATAGCTTCCTCCATTCTTTACAGATGGACTTTAGATTCATGGGATATATTTCACAGAACGTTAGAAATCTCATTTATAGATCAAGTCCAAGTTTATGGAGCCTTGGAACTTGATCACAAGCTATTATATAGCCAGTTGCATCTATTCAAATATCACAGGATGAGAATCTGAAACTGGTTCATTCTGAAGTTGTATAACTGTTCCTTTGTAGATTCAAGGCAGAGATATGTGGTTCTTGCTCTCCCTAACTCTGACTGATTTCAGCACACAGGAGACAAGGAGGACTTGTCAGGCTACTCTGCGGCCAGCCCCGGCCTTCTCTTGACATGGGTAGCAGTATGCAGACGGCTAGCTGGAGGCGACTAGCTCTGCCTCCATGGGCTTTGTGCCCCACTGTAGACAAACTCTTTTTTACTCTTATTATTTATGGTTGTGTCTCCCATGTTGTCATTCCCCAGAGAAGCGTAACCTCCTTCAGGATGAGGACGATTTTGTGCCTTTGTGTCACCAACATGTGGCACCCAGGAAGTTCTTAATAAATGCTCGTTGGATTGTGTTTGACAGATGAGCCAATCCAGGGTATGGCAATCCTAGGCTTGGTATGACTGCTAGCCTAGTAAGAATGACTGTCGAGATTAGTGGGTGTCTTAATAAAATGGTTACCAGCATCCCCAGGTCCTGAGGTTTGGATGAGACTTAGAGGATTTCTTATACATTCTGGTGCCTTTTAGTGACAAAAGCCAAGAGCCCAGAATCAGTTGGTGACCGCTGACGAAGGCCTGCCATGCTGTGAGCGTGCTGAGTGATGGAGGGTTCTTTGCAGCCTTTGGAGTTCATTATCGGGGGTTTTAAAGATTGGCTTCAATCCAAAGCTGGCTCCGCTTTGGCAAATGCAGCTCCCTCCAAGATTCTTCAGTGTTAACCTCTGGGAATAGCCAAGAATATGGACTGTAACGTGCTGGAAGTACTCCCTTCCCAGTAGGAAAAGGGCTGATCTTCCTGGGATGATGAATCAAGACAGGCACCAGGGACTAAGGGGAAAAGAGACTGTGAACTTGACCAAAAGATGATTCCGCTCTTCGGACCGTAACTGAATTCCTGCATGAGCCTCTGTGCTCGGAATACTTGTAAGATAGAATCTTTTTAAAAATTACATTAGAAGAATGCAAATAAACTGATTGGATCTGTCTGGCAAGCGAGGATCTTTTTTTAATTGTATTATAATCAGAACTAGTTTCTGGTTTCTTAGGGGCTGGAGGTGGAATAGATTTACTCACTGTATAGGTTTTGTTGAGTGCATGTCGTAGGCCTGTCCAGTACAGACTGTATCTGGTTTGTGTTATGCATATTTATTTCTTTTATCCTAATACCGAGGTGAAGTTAAACCCCAGACCTAGAGACGTGGCCTGACAGGGCCATTGGAAAGCTTTCTCCGAGCTGGAGATGAAAGGGACGGGACTATTCTGCTTGAAACGTCTGTGGCTTAGAGAGGGAGAGTAAGTACTGCTCACCCATCCAGAAAATAAATTTCACAGATGTGGAAGTCGGTCTTTGTGATCTGTTGTCTGGGAGTGGAGCTTTTGCTCTGGCAGGTTCATTCCCCTGTTGCCCTGTAGAGGGCAGTGCGTGGACAGTAAAGGGAGCTCTTTTTTTTTACGGCAGTGTGAAAGCCCAGACTCAATCATGTACACACATACAAAGTCCTCATCTGTGTCCAGTGGGGCTTGGACTTTGGGCAGAAGACCCCCAGAGCTGTGCGGGAGCCAGCCAGGTGTTCTCAGGCCAGATTCAGTGCCTGTGCTAACAAAGGGTCTCTTCTGGTCTCTCCGAGCAGTATTTGCACATTGGTGGGGGTCTGTTTTGAGGGATTTTACAAAACCTCTTTCTCCTGTTTGCTCAGATCTTTGAGGATTCCATAAGAGTAGCAGTAACCAAAAGGCTCGGTGCCCTTCAGGTCGCTTCATGCAGACATTTTGTGTACAGATCAGTTGGAGGAAACATTGGTGTCCTTTATTTAAGAAACCTAGGGTAGGTGGCAGAGTAGTCGGGCAGGTGTGTTCTTAAGAGTGAAATATATTCACAATGTTCGGGTATGGGAGCTTGCTGCTGAGCTAAGGAAGAGATGGGAGCAAATGCTGAACTAGACTTGATTTCCCTTTTAAATGCAAATTGCTTATATGACACTAGAAAAAGCCCCTTCCTGCTCGCTTTCCCTTACCTTCTCTCTAAGGGGGAAAAGAAATGCATTTGTTAACCTCATGGATAGTATGTGTTTACATAGATGTTTAGGGGGCTAGAGGAATAGGTCTCCTTTTATAAATAATGCAGTGTTTGAATCTGAAGTCCTGATGAACTTTGGGGGGATTTTTGTTGAAGCCATGTTAATTGTATAATGGAGATGCTTGTCTTATGTGTTACTGAATATTTGTTTATGTGAGCATGTTTATGTTTACATATATCCTGTTGTGAAAGGGTTAGATGTAATCACTTCTGGTCTTTAAAACAATTTGGGAGCAGGGGGCGAGGAGCATCGGAAAGGGAGAGTGAGTATTTCCCGTGATCATCTGATCTTGAAAGGAGGCCCTTTGGAGCTGGCCATCGGCTTGACTTCGAGGTGGTTCCACTCTAGGTTTCCTTTGCTGTGGAGTCCTTCCCCATTCCCCCTTTTCCAGAAACTGGCTGAAAGGAAGTTGGGTCAGGAGCCTGAGGGATTTGCTCAAATTGTATTCTTCCCAGGAATATTGACTCCCTTTGCACATCTACATCCAAGTCATGACCTTTGGGGCTTTTTTTGTTTGAGGGAGTGGAAATAATGAATGTGATGCCCTCAGTTCATTTGGTGGCCATGTCTGTACTGCCATCGGAAGCAGGCAGAGTCTATGCCCACTTGTGCCCATCTCACCCCTTTGCAGAGGTGAGAGTGATGGCTATATTTAGATAGCACTTTAGGGTCAAAACACGTTCTCTCGCTTGAGCTTACAACCATCCTGTGAGATCCATCCCAGGTGTTATTATCCTGCTTTTACACGCGAGGATCCTGGCTCAGGAAGGTTAAGAGGCTTGCCTGTGGTCACATGGACCCAGGGCGTCCTGATTCCAGGCTCTGAATCTTCTCCATCTCCACGTGGTCGTGAAGAATGTCACTATGATTTCTCCCCGTGGTTATATCTTTATTGGAATAGCCAGTGTGTTTTGGAAGTAGCTTGGTGACTTGGTGGATAGGGTCCTGTAGATGGAGTGGGACAAACGTGACTCCTAATCCCTCCTCAGACACTTACTTGCAGTGTGACCTTGGCCAAATCACTTAACTTCTGTTAGCTTCAGTTTCCTCATCTCTAAAATGGAGTTAACGGCATTTACCTCTCGGGTGATAAGCATCGAATGAGGTAGCATATACAATGCCTCTGCAAACCTTAATGCTATTTAAATGTTAGCTATTAATACCAATTTTCTTTCCATGCAGCAAGGAATAGCCTGCCTTTTAAAGAAATCCTCAGACTCGAAGTGGGAAGACTTATTTTTTTTTCAAACCATTCAAAAATGGTAACAGGAATTTCTTTCCCCCAGGGAAAGAAAGCGGCTGCTTTAAATTGTCTTTGAGTAGCTGAAAACCACTGTCTTTCAGAGATGAGTCACTGATATTCTCCTTTTGGGCTCTAGGAGAAGCAGTGAGCTTTGACTGTCAGAGAGCACCTGGGTTTTCTTTGAGATTCTTGGTGTTGGTTGTGATTATTAACTCTGTTCTGGGTCTTTGGCATGCCATTTTTACTGTATTTCCCTTCAGAATGGTTAGAACCACCAGACCATTTGGGCTGTCCAAGGAGCTAAAACAGATGGCACAAATTTCCTTCAGTATCACAGGAGCGGGAATGGGTGATTTGGGGACCCAGGATCTGGGCCTCATCTTGCTAAAGGGGCTAAACATATTTGGAGTTTATTTTTAAAAGGCACTTCTTGGCCTTTGCTTTTAAGCTAAGGACTATACATCCAGGCTTGAAAAAGAAAATAGTTTTTAAAAAGTAAAGAAAAAGGAAATCAGGTCCTTGAAGTGTGACAGGTATGGGAAGGAAATAGCAGCATTTCTGTGGCCTTGCCCAAGGCTGGAGCAGCCTCTGCAGGGGGCTGCACACTCGAAGGCGAGCCCCTGCCCTGCCAGCCTCAATTCAGACTTCCTGGGGGAAGAGTCGGTCAGCAGGGTCTCCGGGCCTGACGGCAGGCAGCCCCTTCCTTGGCAGCAGGGAGCAAGGCAATGACTGTGACTTCTCACCAGCAGGCAAGCAGATACGCACCACTGCTAGGAATGATTCAGCAGTTTAGAGTTGGGAGCTGTGAGCCTGTGGATGCTCTGCCTGGGGAGCACAGGACCCAGGAGGTCGCCTCTGCGGGGAGGCTTTGGAGAATCGCTCTGTTCGCTTCGGCTGGGAGGCAGAGGCTGGTTTAGGCCTCGCTGGTTTTCTTCCTTCCAGTCCCCTGTTTGTAACATGAGCATCAGACCACAGCAGGGAAAGGGCTTGAGGGGGGAGGCTTTTCATCTCCCTGGCAGTTTTTTAAAGGGACAATTCCATCTTTTAAACTGACATTATTCTCTTCCACCCTCGCTCCCTGGAAAAAAACAGGCCTCTTGTCTGGATCTTTTCGTTTTAATGGTTCACATGAAAAGGTTTTTACCCAGGCCCTGACGTGACTGTCAGAACACACATTTAAATGTAGGCCTGCTTAAAAGGGTATTGATATTCCCCGGTGGAGAAGAAAGTACTTTAAAAAAAAACCTACCCCATCTGTCCATACACAGCCCTGGTTATTTTATTTTATTATTTCTTAATCTTTTTTTTGGGGGGGGGGGGGTGCACAGGGTGTGTTAGGGCACAGCAGGTTAAAGCCAGACCCCAGGCCTACAAAATGTGTGTCACCATCCCCCTGATGCTGTCCTTTCTATCAATTGGTGGCTCAGATTAATTTAATCCAGGCCCAGCTACAGGGGCTGGGCAGAGAGAATGGTTCATTTTGGTCCCAGGCTGCTGCTTAGCCTCAGAGGGCTGCTGCTTTCAGTCTGTGGCTCATTTCTCTATGTGTGCTTTGGGTATGTTGGCAAAAGTCAGTAATCTGCTTGAGAAAATGATGTTACGTGTCCCAGGAGATTGCATGTAACATTGGTACCTTTGGGCGAGGATTTCAAGATTGCTGGTGGAAATTAAGGTTTGATTAAGATTACTGGTTACTGAGTTCTTTGCTCCCCTAGACTAGGTTATGAAGTAACAACCAGCTGTTGGGAGCACGGTGGATTTTAATTGACAGGCATCTGAGTGTGAAGCTGTCAACACAGCTGGTCCATTCTCTTGGCAGTGAGAGAATGTTCTAACTCTTAAGGGCCACACTCTTGTGTTGGGTGTGGTCTATGATGGGTCTGAGCAAACAGGGAACCTGATGCTGTTGCTGATGCTGGTATGAAGACACACCATTTGCTCCTGTTGAGAATAATGCCATATATTTCTAAGACTTAGTGACCTGGATTTGTGTAACACAGTGTTTACTAGAGTACAAGCTTCCTTGAATCTTTATCTAATTCATAAGCATCTTTTAAGTTGCTGGCATCCTATCTTCTTCTCTTTAGCCTGAAGATGCAAACCAAAGTCACCCTCCTTGAATCGGTGCTTATGCTTCCATCCAAGACTGTTCTAGACCTTGTTACTGAGTCACTTTGGGCTCGTGGGTCTTCTCTTCCCATCAGTTTGTATCTCCAGGGAAGTCTTCCTGACTTTAGGCCCAGAACTCCATCCTCTGTGCCACCCAGCTGCCCCATGACACCTGGCATCCCAGGCTAGGTTTTTGGGCAAGACATCGGGATTCAAAAATCCGAATTGAGCCGGGCAGTCGGCCAGGCACTTAATGAAACATCTTAGAAAATCAGACAGTTGTGGTCTGCTCTAAGTAGAGCATCCACTCTTTGCAATTCCAAAGTGAGTTTTAATTTGTCTTACAAGTAGCTCAGACTCGCAGCTTTCTGGGGTGGGTCGGTGTTGGGGGAGAGCTCTCCACGCATAGTCCTGTTTGCAGAAGTAATAGTGTAGGTAACAGGGGCAGTTTGGAGCAAAGAACTCACCGATCCTTTCTGATTTTGTCAAATTAATGGCCCTTTTCTCCTCAAATATGATCATAGAGTTAGGCTTTGGTTGGTTCTTAGATCATCCAGGCCAAACCCTTCATTTTATAGATCAGGAAACTGAGAGGTGGAATTGGGTGGCCATGAAATGGGAAGATGTGATCTTTGTTCTGACCAGATCTGGGCCGTGACCATGGGAATGGAGGATAGGAGAGATGACCGTGCATTAACTTAGATTTTTCTGAGTTTCTTTCACGTATCTGAGAGCAGGCAAACTGTATTGTCAGAGTAGTTGTTGTATATCAGGGCATTTGTGGGCAGGTCCAGGGGAGCCCAAGGGATCTTATCTTTGATTATTTTTGGTGGTGTATCCTCTGCTCATTAAATGACTAAATTTCCCTGGTCCACCATTTGTAAAGAAAGCCATCTTTATACATGTGCCATAGTGCATCAGAATTAGAAAGCCGTGTCTAATGTGAGTGTGAGGCAGATTTGTACTGTGTGTGTGTGTGTGTGTGTGCACATGCACGCGTGCTTATATGTGTGTGTGTCCTTCCTTGCAATGTATATAGATGTGGGCTAATTCTGTTTGCTCTTAAGCTATGTAGGAAATATTTGATGGATCCATAAGCAGCTTGGTGTCATTGAATCCTTTCTGGCTTAGGAAACCCTTCCTCACTCAGCCTAATATCCCAAGTGCATACTAGCATTACATCTCAGGTCTGATATGATAGCAAAAGTGGATTATCGGGGTCAAAGGAGACCTTTTCCTTCTTTTCCTGAAAAGCCACCTTCCCCAGCACTACCTCATTAGGAATGCAGCCTTGTGTGAAGAAGGATCCTGGTGTCTGTCTCTGAGGGCACAGACTGGACATGAGTGACCAGGCCATGAGCCCTCAGGCCTTTGCTTATGTGTTGCTGGCATGTTTCTCAGATCTGGATCTCAGGTTGTTTCTAGGGTGGGTGGAAAACGAATGACTTTTGTGAAAGAATGAGCGCTTTCTCCAGCTTAGCGCGAGGGTCTCTTGCTGCATGGGTCAGATTGCTGTTGGACACATTGCCCTGTGTGAAAGGTAGACTTCCACAGAGGTGGCAGGAACTGGAGGATCCTTCACTTGTGACAAGTGCCAGCCTGTGCGTGAGCGTGGGGCGTCTACACCTTGCGGCCATAGCACACGCCTGTCTGATCCAAAGAGGTTTTTTATAACTTTCAAATGGGCCTCTGGCCCCCGGCCAGTACTGCTGTCATTTTTTATTAACTTTTTTCTTTCTTCCCTTTAGTGAGTCTGCTTTTTGTAATATTGTTTTAAGGAATATGTATTCCATTCCGAGGGATATTGTAAAACAGTATTTTAAAGTTGTGTGTCCCAGTCCATTACAAGGGCCCATAAAACAATCACGGCAGAAAATGCACAGTAACTAAACAGAACCACCCAAGTTAACCACCACCGTTTTTCGGCTCTGTTTAAATAATAAATCAGCCTCTACAGAGCCTTATCTGCTGGCTACAGAAGAACTAATTAGCTGCTTTTTTAAAGAGCATACGTCATTATCGGTTCTGCTGGTGGATCGGAGGGAAAAGAATCCGAGCATCTCCTTCCCAAGGGGCTGGCCAAGAATGTTACGCCTTGTGGGGGTTTTAAATTACGAATCACGGACTCCGTGGCAGAAGGGAAGGCAGAGCTCGTCTCCCACAGCCTCCTCCCTTGTAAATTCAGGGTTTCAGCCCAAGCCTGAGTCAGGTCTGTGCTAACCTGGGGCTTTGTCCAGCCTCCCCCACTGTGAGCTCCCTCTTGTCACCTGCCAGCCGAAGGGTTCTGCTCTGGACCGTCCGTGTGTTCCCTGTGGCCTACGAAGCAAATGCCCAGTTCCTTGGACTTGCCGTTTGCTGTCCCTTCTCACCTGCTCTAGTGCTCGCCTGTCTGTCCGGCTCGTCCTGGAAGTGCTCCCGTGTCCTATCCAAGATGGGTCTCTCCTAGCCCACTCCACTGCCTGCCCCACTTCCCCATCCCTCTGCCTTTGTCCATGTCCTTCTCAGGACCTGGAAACTCCCTTGTTCCTCTGGCTCTAGAACCCCTGCCTGTCCATCCTTCCTGCAGTGCGTGCAGTGCCCCCCACGCCCCTCTGCAGCACGGTACGGCCCTCTGTGCCTCTCTGATTTTCTGCCGGGTATGTTTAACAGGCCTCCTGACCACACTCTGATCTCGAATAGGATGAGGATTTGGTTTTCTCCAAACTCCGCATCTCTTCGGGTATCGAAAAGGGAGCCCACGTATACTTTCTGCTAAATGAGTGTTTCTTGTATCATATAATGTTGGTTGATGGGTTTTGATATGGAGACCTCAAGCAACTAAGTGGCTCAGTGAATAGAGCACAGGACTTGTAGTCAGGGAGGCCCGAGTTCAAATCCTGCTTCAGATACTGACTGTGTGACCCTGAGCAAGTCATTTAACCTCTGCCTGCCTTGGTTTCCTCATCTGTAAAATGGGGATAATAATATCACCTGCCGCACAGGATTACTGTGAAGATCAAATGAATTAACCCGTTAAGTACTTTGTAGAACCTTAAAACACTGTAATTGCTGGTGATCCTTATCACAGCTTCAGCTTGTATGGGGTGGGTGAATGACCGCTCTCAGGATTCCTTACTTAAACTTTTCTTTCGCGGCGGGGTCTGTGATTCAGACCACTCTTGTGACGCCTCCTCTTGCCTGAAAGAAATCTCTCCCAAATGTAAGATTTCACGCACTTTTCATCGTTGATCTTTCAAATTCGATTTGGTCTGACACTCTAGCCGAGACATATCTAATTGTTTTATCTAGCCAAAGTACCTAGTTAAGATATTTTCACATTTTTGGATACTGTCATGCAGTGTTACCTTTTCTTCCCAGTTCTGTCTTATCCATAAGTCTGATAAACCTGCTGTCTCCCTGTCTTCATTCAAGTCATTAAGAAGAAATGTTCGAGCATGCCCAGCACAGCTTCCTTCAGCTCCCACCCCTGCCACTGGAAATTTCCTTCCAAGTTACCATCAAGCCACAAAATGACTTTTTTTTTTTTCATTTTGGCCATTCAAATGGTTATCTAAATAACTAGATTATAATTTAGCCCACATCTTCATCAATTCTACAAGAATTGCACGAGTGATTTTTTTTTTAAGTGCTTTTTAAAAAAATCTAGGAAAACTCTAGCATTCTTTTGATTTACTAGACTTCCAGTTCTGCTATGAAGGAAATAATGGTCAGATTGACATGACCTGTTTTTGCTGAAGCCATGCTGACTCTTGATGGTACTGCTTCCTTTTTGAGATTGTTTTAATAGCCCTTTAATACAGAGGCTCTTAACCTTTCTTTGTGTCCTGGACCTCTTCAGGAATTGGATGAAGCCTGTGGACTCCTTCTCAGAATCATCTTTGTTCCTATGTTCATATTTGAAGAAAAAGCTAAATTTCTGTTAGAGCTTAGTGGAAACAAAGATGGAGTTTTCTTCCCATCTAAGTTCATGATTCCTCTGAAATTCATTTACATATTTCTTTAAAGGACCATGTACCTAAGGTTAAGGACCCCCGTCTCAGTAATACTGTCAAGAATTTCACCAATCAGTGAGTGACCCATAGAATGTAGACTTCTTGGTTTCCTGCCTAGATTCCACTGTGATCATGTTCCTAGGGAAACCTCATCACCAGGAAGCTCATCACTCTGCTTTCTTTGAAGGACGTTCTTGTCATTGTGTGGGTGAAGTGCTCCATGGTATCCATGCTTTCTCTCCTAGCTTACTTTGTAATCAGAGGCATGCATCTGTGGGACGTGGCCCTATAGGCAAGCCACCATATATACCTCTTGGGACTGGTTTTTCCCCCCCCTTTGAAGTTAATTGGCTTATATGTAGTGGGTTCCCAAGCCTTGGTCCAGTTAGTACTATGCTTCAAAGAATGAACTTTAACCCTTGGCTGATAACTTCTTTTTCTCTCTCCCCATTGGTATTTTTTGGATCCCAATGTGGATCACGTGCCACAGTCAGAAAAGTTTGCCAGATAATAGAAATATGTGCTGGTTTCTGCAGAAGACCATAGTAAAGATATGTTGACTTCCCTCGGGACGCTTCCCCTTTTGTAGGGCAGTTGTCATTTCTGAAGCTCTCTCTTTTTCTGAAGCACGGCGTTCTTTCTTTGCTGTGCCTGGCTGGTCATATATATATTCACTTCCTTCACCTGGACCATATATATATTCACTTATATATATTCACATATATATATTCACTTCCTTCACCTGGACCCAGGTGTCAAAAGGGAGCAAGAAGAAGTGAGCATGAGAAGGAATTCCTGAGACGCAGTTTCTTTTCTGCCACAGGGGCTCATGTCCAGTTCTCTCTCCTTTCATGAGAGATGGACCTGGTGAGAAGCAGAAATCACACCCAAGCATCACTTGTCTTTGTGCAAGTGAGAGTCACTTGACATTTCTCCCTGGGAGTGTGCGTGGGACACCGTTGCTCTCCAAGATTTAAACAGTCTGTTAATGGGCATAATGTGGTGTGGGAGTGGGCAGTGTTGTCACGATGTAAACACGTTGCATCTGTGGTGATGTATGCTGTGCTAACTTGACTAGGGCCAGCTTGGCAAACCTTAAAGTATTTTGTAAATATTGTGATTATTTTCATTATTTTTAGTTTGTATTTTGAGATCATCTTTCCCCTGAACACCTTGAAACAGTGTGCTACGTCCTTGGCTTATGAGAATAAAAGGTGGTAGCTTGTCTTGGGAGCCTCCAAACAAAACCAAGTGTCTGATAGGAAGATTCAGACTTTAACTTGACCTGTGCTCTAGAATGACATGAATTCTTTCAGCTAATTAGGGGCCTTGGGCCCCAGTGGTTAAAAATTACATTCTTCAAACTGAGCTTTTAACGCATTTGTAGTCAGAAAGTCGTGCCCTGTATTTTGGAGGAGTGAACTTCAGAGGCCATACAGGCTACTTTCAGTGCTGTGAGTAAGGAAATCATGGCTCAGAGGTCTGAGAATGAGTTGAGGATGACACGGTAAGTGAGTGCCCAGGAGAGGTGAGGAGCTGAGACCACCCCTTAGTCTGATTTCCTCCCACTACATTGCATGTGCCGATTCCATTCTCTTTGTTATTTCTGTAACATTCCTGTGAGGAAATCAGGTTGTCTGAAGGTTTTTATACAACACATGCTGACAGGAAACACTGAAGGTAAAGCTGGGAGCTAATTAGCTTCTTTGCATCTGAGTAGGCCAGGCCAGGGGAAGGTCTGATAGCATGCTTAGCAGAATTAGAAGGGGAGCAATCCTCTGGATCTTGTTAGTGGAATTGGCAGTACTTGACCTTCAGAGGGGTCAGAAGCAATATTTGGTGTGTGTTTGCTTGCTTTTGGGGGCCCGTTTTTATGCTTTACAAATATAGATTCAGAGTGTTGGTAGGGATTGAATGAAGACTTTTGGCCTATGAATAAAAGTACATTGAAGCCATTCTGGAGAGATGAGGATCTGCCCTAGCTGCAGAGAGCCAGAATGCTGTAATTCTGTGGCTTTCTGTAGAAATCATGTCAAGGTTTCACACGTCTATTTAGGTAAAATAAAAGAAATAAAATCACAGTGTTTATTTTCTTCCTCTCGAGCAGAAGTGTTGGAAAATCTACAAGTTCTGTGTAAGGAACGTTTGGTTTTCTTCAAGGGGGAGGACATTAGATAAATACAGATTCACATTTTGTAGAAAGAATAAAGAAAAGGCAAGCCTCACTTAGTGTCTAGAAGTCAGGATTCAGATCTAGAACTTGGCCTTGGCAAGTGTGCTATATTCTAGTTTTTACATGATTGTTTTTTTCTTTTCTTCAGTCCTCTGGTTTTTAGGCATTTGGCCTGATTTTGAACAGTAAAGTAGAGAGGCACTATGATGGTGGTTAGAGAACTAATGTTAGACTCTATCTTGTCTCTGACACATATATATGTACAGAACCCAGACAAACTAGCCAACACTTCCAAGTGCCTGGACTGCAGAGGCTGCGGGGGGCCGTGGGAGACAACCTTTTTTGCTTCTGTCCGGTCACACCCCAAATGCCTCCTCGTGCACTGAGCCACCCCCCATGGCCTCTGTGGTTTGAATTTTCTCTTGAAATGTCTTTGTATCTTTTGGATATGCTTTGCCTTCTCTTACTTGTGCCTGTGTTATATTGTCTTTGTCCCACAGAATGTAGGCTGTTTGAAGGGAAGGATTCTTCTCTTCCTCATGCTTCATCATCAATCCTCTGAAAGATCTGAAGTGCTCCATGTTGGGGTTTTGTCGTTTGTTTTTTTTTAACACTGTCATGGATCCTTGTTGGAATTTTTCTTCTGGCTTTGCTTTTTTCATAGGGTGACACCTAGAACTAGAAAGGGCCCTCGCTCTCTTCTCTGTCCACCTGCTGACTTTGCCAGATGAGGAGCCTGGAGCCCAGAGAGGGGAAGTGATGGATGTGCCCATTACCATTGTGGCAGAGCCTTGGCCTTGGGCCTCCTGACTCCCCATTCAGAGCTCTTCCATCTCAGGTCTAGAAGGGATCTCAGAAGGCCTCGAGTTCAGTGCCTGCCTCCCCCATCCCTTCCATTTTGTACCACTCTGCTCTCTGGCTAGTCTGTCCAGGTCTTCCTTAAGTCTCTATGAATTCTCTGTATTTGTTAGGTATGGCACAGTAGTATTTCAAGTAAATAATAATCTCAAAATAGTTTGGCCTGAACGTCCATACAGAAAAGACCAAATGATGAAGAGTATCTGCTGCCCAGTTGGATGGACAGCTTGTTGAGTTGGTCCTTCAGTATGTAGATCTGTGACAGTCTCTATAAATAAATAATGAGTTGGGCCTAGAATTAAGGAGGAGGAGGATAGTGGTCTGGATTTGCAGTAGCCAGGAAATTACAAATTTCCCTTAATGACCTGAAGAGTGAGTAGAGTGTGTGTGTGTGTGTGTGTGTGGTTTCTTAAAAAATTATTTTTATTTATTTTGTTAAATATTTTCCAGTTACATATTAAAAAAGTTTAGCAATCATTTAGAAAATTTTTTGAATTCCATTCCCTTTTTCTCTTTTGCCCTTTCTCCCTCCTAGAGAAAGCAAGCATTTTGACTTTGATTATACATGTGAGATCATGCCAGACACATTTCCATATTAGCTGTGTTGCAAAAGAAAACACAAAGAAAATAAAACAATAAAAATAAAGTGAAAAAAAAAAGTATGCTTCAATTTGTGTTTTCTCTCTAGAGGTAGATAGGATTTATAATCATGGGTCCTTTGGAGTCACCATGGATCATTGTCTTGATCAGAATAAGAATAGCTAAGTCTTTCACAGCTGATCATCCTTACAATTTTGCTGTTACTGTGTAATGTTTTCCTGGTTCTGCGCCCTTTGCTTCGCGTGAGTTCATACAAGTCTTCCCAGGTTTCTCTGAAAAACCATCATGCTCATCGTTTTCTTATAAAACAATAGTATTCTCTCACAGTCATATACCACCACTTGTTCAGCATTTGATTTGATTTCTGATTCTTTGCCACCACAAAAAGAACAGCTATCAATATTTTCATACACACAGGAGCTTTTCCCTTTTCTGTAATCTCTTTGGGATACAGACTGGTGTGAGTGCTGGGCGCAAAAGGTTATATGCAGTTTAATAGGCCTTTGGCTGGCGTTGCACATTATTCTCCAGAATGGTCGGACCAGTTCACAACTCCACAAGCACAGCATTCGTGTCCCAGTTTTTCTGCTTCCCTCCAGCATTTATTTTTATTCTCTGTCATGTTAGGCAATGAAGTGGCATCCCAGGATTGTTTTAATGTTCATCTGTCTAATTAATACCTGTTTAGAGCATTTTTATGTGACCATTGACAGCTTTGATTTCTTCCTCTGACTTCTTCTTTTGACCATTTATTAACTGAGGAATGACTCTTATTTTTTATGATTTTTATAAATTTGTGAACTTTATAAATTTGGCTCAGTTTCCTTATTTGAGAAATAAGGCTTTTATCAGAGAAACTTGTTGCAAAACTTCCCCCCCCCCCCGCCCCAGTTTCCTGTTTTCCTTCTAATT
>CM053585.1:17900922-17939198 GCA_028646515.1 Pseudochirops corinnae
ATCTAGTTTACTTAAGACAGCACCTTTTCTGTGAAAGACTGCAGTAATGCCAGCCTATAAAATTGTCTGCAAAGTGAGCTCCATTGGAAAGACTTTGGGCTTGGTGTCATAAGACTCATGTTAAGGTCCCAGCATTCCCACTTCATATACAAGCCAGAGATAATCCAGCTTCTGCCCTGTTTCGTGGATTTTTCCAAAGGCTCCAAGGACAGTATATGTGAAGAGTCCAGGCCTTTGGGGGTGTTGATGCTGCCTGTTGCCTCCCTTCCAGGTGCTGAATCCGGGGCCCAGTACCTGGGGCAAGTGCTTTAATTAATGCTTATTGACTGATGGACGGATAAATTATTCTGGAGAAGCCCAGAGTAATTGTTCCTGTGAGGAAAGAGAAATGTGAGAAAGTCAGGGCAGCCTCACAGGAGGAGAGGCATCATTCTAACATGTGGGAGCCTTATGAGGCCCATGATTGTGAAAGCATGAGTGACCGCTCCTGGGTGCCACATTCTCATGGACTGGCCGCAGTGGCTCTCAGCTCCTGAGGGCCAAAACCTGCTGAGCTTCTCCAGACCTAACTAGTCCTGGCCTTGGTTCCCACACAGCTGCTCAGTGGCCTGGGCTCAAACCTTCCCTTTGCCTTTGAGAATTTACAGCCGCTTCCAGGAGGCCCAGAAAATGGGCTTTAGGAAAGGCTCATTATAATCAGCAAAGAAAATTGAGATTGGCCGCTCCTTCTACGGAAAGCCTTTCCTGACTGCTTCCCATCAGCGGCTGGTGGAGCCTCCCCTCCCCTGCCCATTCCTGGCTGTGTGTGTGTGTGTGTGTGTGTGTGTGTGTGTGTGTGTGTGTGTGTACACATACATATATATGTGTAGGGGTGTGTATGTGTGTGTCCCTGTGTCCGTATATGCATCATATTCTCTCTCTGGAGACAATATATAAGCTCCTTGAGGGCAGGCATGGCTTCATTTTATACAGTGCCTGCTGTATGTAGTAGATGCTTCAGAGAAGTTTGCAGATGGAAATTCGTAGGCCATAGCTCAATGCCACCCCACTTAGAAGGAGACACTCCAGGATGTTTTGATGCCAGGTCCTGTTATATAGGTGTGGTAGTAGTATTTTTGAGACCAGAGAAAGTTTGAACCAAGAACCCCCTGTTTAGAGATCGTCTCACTTGGTATTTATCAATGGCCACCCCACCCCCATTCCCCCATCTCCCACCCAACCTCCCTTTGTCTGGACACATTTGTGTGAAAACAGCTCATGTCACTTAGGAGCTGTTTCTTCCACTTATTTTTTGAGTTTCTCTACTGTTTTCTGATATTGTGACTGATTGTGGGGCGGGGGGGAGGGGGGTGAAGGGAGGAATGCAGAATTCCCTGGTGGAAGTGCCCTCATTCTTGGCGTTACTACAGTGATTTGTGGGGCTCCTGTCATAAGAATATAGATGCATCAGGCAGATGGGAACTGGGTCTGGAGTCTTTCTGTCTCGACCCTGCCCCTGCCTGGCCTGCTTTTAAACCTTTCTGGACCTCAGAAAACTGCAGTGGATCATAGCAGTGTCTGGATCTTCCAGGGGGCCGATGAATGCAAATGAGCTGAAGCCTTGTGCACGTGAAGATGGAGCGGGCGTTTGGGGCAATGTTACCTGGCGTTGGTGACCATGGATCAGAGCTGTGTTCTGCCTCAGCTGCCTGATTGTGGGCAGGGTCCTACCAGACTTTCCAGAGATGCTGAGCCTCAGCCTTTAGTGTGGAGAGCCTTGTGGTCAGATCAGACCCTAAGCAGCGGCTTGGTTTGTCTTTGTAGACCTCCTGCGTGCACACCACAGTGCCGGGTACCTAGGAGGTGCTTAATAAGTGCTTGCTGACAAGAGAGATTACACCCTTTTTTCTTCCTGATTGCTGATTCTCAAGGCTGTCTGGTATGACCAGAACAGGTTTGCCGGCGGTCCTCTCTTTTTAGCCACTAGAGGTCAGTATTAGACCAAGATAAAGGCCCTGAGAGCCCTTAGGTGTTAAATTTCACGTTTTCATCCTGGCATATGGTACCTGGTATACCTCAGGCTTGAAGGTGTTTCACAAGATCACTTTCTTTTGGCATTCCCAGGATCCCGAGGTAAATCTCTGCTGGTTTTTATGTATCCTGAGCCGAGTGATTGGAGCCTGGAATAGTTAATGGACTGCCAGCCTTGGCACATACTAACTTGAATGGCCTTGGAGGATGCACCTTCTTGGTGCTTAAGATCAGAAGTTCTGGCCCTGAGTTCAGAATCTCTCCACATCAAGCCCATTTTAGGGCTGTCGGTGCCCTTCACAGTGTGGCCCTGGCCTGTTGTTTCAAGCTGAGTATCCTAACACTGTGGATGAGGCACACTGTCCTCCTGGATGTTCCCCTGTTCCCATTTCTTCTCCCATCCCTGGCCCTTGCACGTAGCACATTCTGTGGCACAAGGTTCTTAACAAAGTCTGGCTGCTTCCGTGAATAGTCCAGGTGTCTTCAAGGAGGTTTCCTCCCTGGGAGGCCTTCTATTGATTCCGTCAAAGGCCTAGACAAAAACAAACAAATAAATGATGTCTTCTCGTCATTTCTCCATTGGTCCATAGGAGAGAATTTGGTTACTCCCATTAACAGATAGAACCCAGCCCAGAAAAGGTTGCCTTGTAGCATGTCTCATTTCCTTCAGTAAATATATAAGTATTTACCACATTTCCTCTGGAGGATAACAGCTGTGTAATACATAGTCCTTCCCTCAGGTTGGGTAGGCAGGACACATGCACATGAAAAAGATAACTGATAATACAGAGCAATGTGTATAATTGCCAAAAGGGGTGCTGCAGGTTCAACAGGAAAAGGAGAATGTGCTCTAGGTGGTCAGAAGGGGGGGATGACTATAGGGCCGTGCTAGACAAGGAGGAAGAAGAGCACAGGACCGTAGAAGCAGGGCCCAGAAGACTCCTCCAATCCAAATCTCTTCTTTTACAGTGAGGAAACTGAGGCTTAGAGAGAGGCTCTCCAATTTGCCCAGGGTCACATAGATCTAGTAAGTAGCAGAGGCAAGATTTGAACCCAGGCTCAGTGATTCCAAGTTCAGCTCTCAAGCTGAGGGATATGGTTTGGAAGGCTAAGAAGGTAGAGCATTCCTTGGCAGGGGGTAGTGGGGTTAGGAGGCTTACCCCAAGGTGTGGTGGCAGAAAGGGATGTTATGCTCGGGGGACAGTGAAGGGATCATTCTGCCTGGAGTGGGTAATTCGAATTGGATTCTGGTTCTAGTTGGACACCAGCAATAAGATTGGGGCAGATTTTGGAGGGCCTTGAATGGCAGGCTCCAGTGTGAACTTTACCATGATCGGTAAAAGCATCAGTGAACCACTGCTGTCCAGATAATGGACGTGCTGGAAAAGATACGTTAGAAATATTTGTCTGACAGAGTCGTGTGCAGGATGAAGTAGAGAAAGGAAGGGACTGAATTTGAGGTGCAGAGGGGATAGCTAAGTGGGGAGTCTCCCCAGAGAGCTGAAAAAGTCTATGGGGAAGGCAGGAGCAGAGATATGGGTTAGAGAGTTATTCCCATACAGACAGTAGCTGAAGCCCCGAGAACAGACAAGAATGTAAGAGAGAGTCCAGGACTGAAACTTGTGAGGACCTCCAACTGTTCACCACCACAGCAATGGGAAGAGAAGGAGCCGGGAGCCTTGGGAGCGGAGGCGTAATGATCCAGGAGCTAGGCCGTGAGGGCAGGACGGTGTCATTGAGGGCCACCAAGGAGAATATTCCAAGAGGGAGAAATGTTGAAGAAACTATTTCAGTCTTGGGTCACCAGTACCAACTGCACTACGTAAAAAGAGTAAGAGAGAAGGGAAGCTCTCCTCCCTCCTTCTGGGCTTTGCCCTCTCCTCCCCCCCATCCTCTTTAGTGAGCATCGTCTCTGGGAGCGCTCTCTGGCGGAGCTGGATTTTTGTGGCTGCTTATAGAAAATGGCATTGTTTAGTGTTCCTTTTCTCTGCTTGTGTTGATTGCTTTTTAATTTTCTGTTTTTTCCATCCGCCCCCTGGAAGCATTTTGGTTGCTATTAGGCGGTGATTTGCATTCGTATCCACAACAGTGACAATGGGGCCAATTCATCATTCTGTGCTTTCGCTGTGGTGCTCACTCATCCAGTGGCCTGTCTGCTTGCCAGACCAGCATTGACTGCTCCCTTTCATAGAATGAAATAGGCTCCATGGTGCTTTAAGGCCAAATGACTTCCCCATTGACCTTCACAGAGCCAGGATAGAACTTCTGGCACTTTGATTTTTAGTTGGGGGGCCCAGTTCTTTGACCCTTAGGACCTTACCTGACTATCTTCTATCCAGCTTTCTGGCTTGGCCCAATTTACAGAATCACAGGAGAAAGGAGATGCCTTTTCTTTGGAGAGAAAGAATTGACATTCTGATACTCTAGGGGTTTAAGTGAGCTTGAGAATGGCTGTGAGTGTGGGCTTAATTGCAAAGCCAATTTAAAGGTTTCTGGTCTCCTTCTGTACCTTTGTTTAAGTAACAGAGGCCATTGTGCCCTTGAGGTAAGTTGAACCATAATGCCAATGGATCATGGACAGTCAAAAAAGTTCCTTTTTTTTGGTGCAAGCCTCTGGAATGCATGGTCTTTCTTTTTCATGTTCCTGGCAGAAATTAGCTCTCACAGCTCATTTTTTTTTTCTTTTTTTTACTTTTCTCTCTCATCCAGTACGTTATTGGGCTAACACCCATTGGCATACACTGCTTTTTTCTTGACATTGATGTTGAACTCATTCAGAAGATTTGAAGGCCTCCTGCCATCAACCACAGGAACCATTCTGCTGAGCTGGTTTCCCCTCTCCCTGTCTCCAGTGGAGAAGTGTCATACAGAGATTAGGAATTTACAACCTTATTGTTGATTCTTTGCAATCTTATATTTAGTCTTTTTTGTGCCTGCCTCAATCCCAGTCCATTTTCAGTTAGTAGTGTTGAGCTAAGCTTCAATGCTTCCTTCCCCTTTACAAGTGCAAAAGGGGAAACCTTTTCTTTCCTGCTTCCCAGAGAATAAGGTCATAGAAACTCCAGTGGGGTCAGCTAGTTCATTCCTCTGTATCAGACTTCTTCATCTCCTTAGTGGAATTTCACTGGGATATTTTAAGTGAAATGGATGAAATATCATAGAATTGAAGGAAAACAAATCTCAGTAGAACTCTGAAACTGTAGAGTCTAGATGTGGCATTTATTATCCTGACAAAAGTTGTCAGGAACTCACTCCTTTCCCCCAAGGCATGGGCTGCTGGGATGAAAGATCACTTTAACCTCATAAAGAGGGTAGAGTGGTATTGTGTGAAGTCATGAGCTCTGAAGCCAGAAGATTGGACTAAGTGGCTTTGGAGGCCTCTTTTAGCTTTGCTTCTATGAGCCCGTGATGATCATGTTTGGAAGGATTAGGCTGAGAAGTGCTAGGGATGCTGTGTCATACACTTAGTGACTGTGTGACCCTCCATAACTTACTGACTCTTGGTGTGCCTCAGTTTCCTAACAATAATAGTGATAGAATGCTTTGGAAACCTCATAGCACTACGTAACCCCAAGCTGTTTAGCATTTTTTAAATTTGGAAGTGAACCTAGAGAACACTTAACTAACCCCTTGATTTTTTAGAAATAGATTGTTATTGCTCTCTTTACAATTGCCTTTGTTTCTCCCTGTATCGGTATTCTCCTTCCAGACGGTTACCTTCTATAGCACAAAGACTTTTCTTAGAGAAAAGGAGGGAGAAGGAAATCAGCAAAGTTGACCTATGTATAAAGATGATCGTGTAGATGTTACCTGTACTTCTACAAAGGAGTTAGGAGTGGTGTCTTCTCATCTCTTTTTTGGAAAAAGCTTATTTTTTGTAATTTTGTAATATTTTTAGTTGTTTTTTTCCATTTAGTGTTGACTTCATTGTGTAAATTGTTTTTGGCTCTGCTTGTCATGGAATTTCTCTGTTATGTAAGACTGGATGAATAGGAGGTGTACGGAGAAGCATGGGAAGACTTAGCTGAACTGATGCAGAGTGGAGTGAGTCCACCTGACTTATTATTTTTATAGATGATGAAACTGGCCCTGAATGGCAAAGGGGCCTGCCAGAGGTCTCCCAAGCAGTCTGTGAGTGATCCGGGATCTAACAGGAGGCCTCTGCTTGCCTTCTTATTGAGGAAGTTTCAGCAGTGGATTTGCCAGGTCACATTAGGACATTAAAAGTGTTTGAACTGTCCCAATGGATTCTTGAGGACTTATGTGTTGACATATTTCTTTGATGTGTTTTCTAGAAAGTTCTCATTTTTTTTAAAAAGAAATTGTGAATGTTCCCTTCTTAACTGTCTGCTTCTGCTTCTGTCTCAGGCTCAGCAGCAAAGGAACCTGGACAACATCATCTCACAGCAGCCCAGGATAGGCAGCAGGAAAAAGTCCAAGAAAGATGCATTTACCAGCTTGGATACAGAGATGGAAAGCACCAGCCCCAAGTCCGAGCAGGATTCTGGGATTCTGGACGTTGAAGATGAAGAAGAGGATGAAGAGGTAATCAGGGCGGACCTGGGGGCTGTGAGCTGCCTCCTGCAGGGTCAGACATGACATGGTCAGGGTGGCTGATACACAAGCCCTCGCCGGGCGTGCTGAGGGTGCATCCCGAAGGTCAGAGATCTCGTTTCCAAAACCCAGTGAATGAAAACCTGAGTTTGTGAAGCAGGGTAGTTCTGGAGCAGTCATTCAGCTCCATGGTAGATTCTTACTTTTTGAAAAGGAACTGTTTTCTTGACTCTGCCTAGGCAAGCAGTGGCCACATAGCAGAGAAGCCTTCTTGAAGTTGGCGACAGTGAAGAGAGTGTTGTTCGGGCCCCAGCAATTATCGATTGGCCCATTTCAGAACCTGAAGTAAACATTTTAGGACTGATCAGAGGAGCGTCTCCTCACAGTGGTGTAGATTGCAAACATAAACAGATTCCAGAAGAGTCTAGATGCATTTGTGAAGGCTCACTCACTGGATCAGTCATGGACCATTAAGGGAAGCTGTAGGAATCAGTATGACAACAGCTTTCATCTGTGTATTGCTTTCAGATTCTGCAGACACTGTGCATGTCATCTCATCTGATCCTCACAGTAGTCTTGTGAGGCAGGAGCTGTTATCATCACCTCCATTTTTCAGAGGAGAAGACTGAGGCCGAGAGCCACTTAAATGACTTGGCTGGCCTTACCCACCTGTTAACTGGCCAAGTCTGAAGATTCAGAGTCCACCCTCACAGCCACTGTGCCGCCCAGCTGCCCTTTGGCGTGGATCCCTACTCATTGGAATCAGCTTTCTGGAAGCTTCCATGTCCTCCCTCGAGCTTCCGCTGCCTGTCACTATCACATCTGGTTGGTGTGCACGTGTCATGCTCTTTGTTGGCAGATGAGGAAGGGGATTCAAAGAGGCTCACTTAGCTTTCATATGCTGGAGATCAGTGAACATTTTCACTTTCGTTCTGATCACTCCTGTCCAGAACGTTCCTTGTCTCATGTTCCAGACTTTGCTTTTAACTGGGTACTTCACAAGTGTTCATCATGTCTCAGGACCAGATGCTTTTCTGGGGAAATTTTAATGCAGTTGGTTCTCTGGAGAAGTTAGTTTTACAAGTCACCTTTTGAGAGTGATTGCATTTTTGTGCATAAATGAGAGAGAGTTGTACCTCTCTGTTCATGATTAGGAATCCACTTGAACCTCACACTACAGAGAGAGACGAGGTTCTTTACTGGTGCTGCCATGTAATACAACTAGTTTTGGAAATGGCCTCAGAGGACACCACTCTGAGGGAAACTGGACATTTTTCTGAAAACTGGAAAATGGTTGGGATTTTCTGCACTTGTTCGAAGAGGGTGGGAGAAGTGGCCTCTTGGTACTGAAGAGGCCTGCATCAGCCCTACAGCTGGTGATGCCCCCTTGGCCATTTGCCTGGTCTGCTTCAGAAATGCTTTTCAGCCTACCTTGAGGGTACCTTTGTGAGACTTATTAGTTGTGACAAATCACAGCATTTCCTGATGATTTTTCCCTTTTCCAGCATATCAGGCTAACTCCTTTACTTTGGGGTACTTACTTAGCGCCTAGTATCACTCTGTGGGATAGGGCCTCCTGATGGCGCCAGAGAAGCCCTAATTCCTGCCTTCTGTGATGACAGATGCATGTGGAAGGTAGTTAAGTGAGGAGATAAAGGGGATGGAGGCAGTAAAGGCAGTGAAGTATTGGGGGGTTTCTGGAAGTGAGGTACCTGATGAATGGGATGGGGAGTCAGTGTTCCCTACATTGCCCTTACCCCCAAGTCACGCAGTCTTGAGTTTAAGGCTCATTTGATCTTCCTGCTCTCATTTCTTATGGCAGAGTTCAGCATTTCATTTGTCATAGACATTCCCACTGACTCTTTTTTTTTGGAATCCCTACCATGTATTTATTTACTTCTCAGTTGGGATCTTTTTCTAACAGGCATTCTTGATCTCAGACCTCATGCAGTGAATTGTTTATTTAGATGTCTCCAAACTGGTTTCTTGGCATATTCCTTGCATGGCATGAAGAAATCCTTTAGATAAGGTCTTCTGCAACCCACTGTGTCATGCTGACCTTCATTCCTCACATTTTTCAGCAGGTCTCATCAAGAGCAGCATGAATGAGTTCTGGGGAGATGGCATCTTTTCAGCTGTGTCATGGTCCCCCAAGGGACTTACTCAAGGGACAACTTGTATGCAAGTTACATTACACAAAGATCTTGGGGCCCCAAGTGAAAAAGGCAGCCCTGGGAAGTGAGACTTGGGGTTAGAGGGCTGTCTCAGGTGGCTTCAGGCAGTGATAAGAGCTTACTTTATTTTAAACTGCTTTTTGCTTTAGGAGGCATCCTCCTAACAACCCTCTGGGGTAGAGTGCCGCTATCATCCCTAATTTCACAGACGGGGAAACTGAAGCCCATGGAAGTTGAATAACTGGCAGATGTCCTTGGTGGTTCCTCTGTGAGCCTCAGTTGGACTAGAGTGGACTAGATCTCCTTCCACCTCTGACCCTGTGAGCCTGTGAATGAGGAAAGTCTTTGAGAAGTGCTTTCTCTGTACTAAGAGCTGCATGTGGAGCAGGAGCCTAGGCAGGCTTCTGGCAGCTTGCTCTCCCTCACCTATGTGAGAGAGCTTAGCCCCAGGGCCTCGGTGTGTTAATCTGGGGCCTGGTGTTTGGAGATCTGGAGGGTGAGTGGTCAGAAGATAGTGATGGGGACACCTGGAAGAGTCAGGTGGGTCTGAGACTGGTCATATGGAGAAGACAGTCTTTGGGGAATGAAAGGACCTGCAGGAATAAGAGGACAGCATAGTGGAGATGACTCTGAGGACCTTTGGATGTCAGCGGACCACAGCCTCATTGAGTCACAGTGGGATGGCGTAGCCAAAACCCACCAAAAACTGTACAGCGCTCTGGTTGTATGAAGGGAGGCCAGGCTGTGAGGCGTAAGGGCTGAGAACTACTCTCTGCTTCCTGCTTATCAATCCATCCTGGTCAGCATTGATTTCACAGCCTCGAGGTGCAGGGTGCTCTATGTCTGGGGTGTGGGGCTATGTTGTGGATGAAGGGCCTTTAGGTCTTGCCATGTGGGAAGTGCCAGGAAGGACGGGGGATGTTTCACTTGGTAACCCTCTGGTTCCATGAGTCCTTGGGAGTCCAAGATCCTGGTTTTATAAATGTGGGAACTAGAGCACGGAGGATTTGGATGCTGTTGTCTGAGCCAGGTCCAGTCTGTGCTCGGGGATGGAGGCTCATGTGTCCAGTAAGAAGAATCCTTCAAAAGAACTGGTTTTCAGCCCACATCGTGGGCTGTACGAAAGGCTAGAACACCTGTCGTTCAGGGGGTGTACAGGCCTTCTGTCAGAGCTTTGCCTCATGATCCACCAGTGGCAAATCAAACCTCTTCCCTAGCCTGGAACTGAATTTTAAAAATAATTTTGAGGAAGAAATCACTTCTGTTTGAGGATGTGCCCAGCAGGGAATCGTATCCCTGCATCAAAGGGATGCAGGTTCGGTGACTTTTCAGTAGACTACTTAATGATGTCCAAAATGTGGTCCCAAGTGCCAGGGATCAGAAAATCCCTCACCCTTCTGTCACTTGCTTTCCACTGGCAGTGTGGGGAGTTACTGAGTGTGTAGTATTAAGGGAAACTGAGGCAGGAGAATCAGCAGCTGTCAAGGGGAGTTCTGTCTCTGTCTCTGTTTCTCTCATTATCTATGTCTGTATCTTTTCTTCTACCTTCTGTATGTTTCTGGAGTTCAGGTCAGTCAGAAAACACTTAGTAAGCACAGCCAAGTGCCAGACTCTGTGCTGGGGACAGACATCAAACAGAAGGCTGGCTGGCTGTTCTGGAGGAGCTCCCTGTCTAATGGAGGAGCTACACCAACAGCTCTGTACCAGCAAGGCAGAGACAGTGTCAGCTGGAGAGCGTCAGGAGAAGGAAAGCTGCCACATTAAGGAGGGTCAGGAAAGGCTCCTCAGAGCAGGGCAGACCAGCATGCTTTCTCATCTCCTTATTTTCCAGAAAGCCTTCTGTGGCTGCCCATACATCTTCGGTGAATGAATCACATCTGGTCTTTCTCTCTAGAATTTTCTGCCTTAGTTTCCCCAGCTTTCAGGTGTGAGGTTAATGGAGTTAGGTTTCTGTTGAGAAGGAAAGCTTTGTGATGTAAGGAGCATATAACCAGCCCCTGGGATATATAATCTAGGACTATTTCTCTTTGATGCCAAAGTAAGCAAGCTAAGATGCTCTCCCTTTATTGATCTCAATTCTAGTCTTCACTCAAGTTCAATCTCGTTCTAATCATTGAGTAACCACTCCAGTCCACACAGATTTCTTTGTTTTCTGCACTTAAAGTTCATACTGTTAGCATTTTTATATAAATTAGGTATATTACCTCGCTAGATTGTCATTTCCTTGGGAGTAGGGACCATTCCTTATTCTTTCTCTGATCTTGCCTTGTTTCCTTCCTTTACCCTCAAATACTTAGTTTTATCCTTCAAATTCTTCAAAAGAATTTTTTTATATATATCAGCTGTAAATATCTATAGAGGAAAATGTTGGGGTTCTTTCCTCCAGACCCAAGAGTTGTATTATTGACTAAGCAATAGGAAAAGTTTTTCTTCTGCTTAATGTAGATAGTAACATTTTTGGACTGTAATAAGTGAATGAATTCGTATACTCCTTAGGAATTTGTTAGTGGAAATCAAAATTACAGCTTTGAATATCATTATCCATCAGAGTAGGGCATTTTGTATTTGCCACTTCCAGCCAGTCCTGGGCCATATTCCTCATGATTCCCAAAAGTATAGTCCGTGTCTGAACTCATCCAGCATTCCCTCCATTTATAGGAAAGTCAGATTAATGCTACATTTGGGAGTAAAGGTTTTCAGAGGATCACACTGCTGGGGGCAGGGGCGGGATATTTGCCAGGTGTTTTTTGAATTCCAAACATAATGTAGACAGGTAAGACTGATCTCCTGAATACAAAGAAGATGTCCTTTCAGGTTATTAGAGGGCTTTTTTCCCTCTTTGCAGAAGAATGTCTGGTACATTTTAATAGCTTGAAGTTCTGGCTAATGCTCTGAAATGGGCACCAAGTCTCTGTTTTCATTTATTTCTACCCAGGATGTGTTTTTAGATGAGCTGGTAATCCAAAGTCTTTTTCAGTGTGGAAAGTGCCTCAAATCATAAGTGAACAACATATCTAGATTCCAGAAAAAGCCTTTTTTGTCCTCCAGTCCAGAGGCTTTGAAAGGTTTCTTAAGAAAAGAATAAATACCCCAGGGGTGTTGAAGTAAGCCTTGTGACATGTGTGTTCTGGGACACATGGAACAACAGAGCAAAGCAGGCTAATGGGCCTTAGGCCCCTCCCCTCTGCAGCAGTGCAGCAGGCCAGTGTCCCATGATGCATTTCTTGTTCTGTTGAAAGAAGGGGGCACCTTCCTTTCTTGCCTGCCACAGATTATTCCCAGCAACGCGCTGGGAGTCTGATCATTGGCTTTTTCATATTTAGGCTGTAGGTAATTAGCTCCCCTGCGAAAATATCACAGTTCTTCTTTGTCTTCATGTACAAGTAAATCTTCTAAGTTTAAGGGCCTGTGTGGGGGCAAAGCCAACTTTTTAAAACAACCTCTAATGCTTCTTCCTGGTTAAAAAACAAAACAAAACAGGAAGACTGAATAGCTGTAGCTAGGAAAGTCCTGCATTATCCATTTCCCACCTCCACGACGGCTAGCTAATATCTCTTCACATGGACGTCTTTCCTAAGTCTTAGCCCAGATTGGTTAGACCACTGACCTCTCACCGTTGTGTTCTCTTTTACTATTTCAGTATTGGCATAGTTTGACAGACCTTGATAGCGATTAGAAAATGTGAATATATCTTAAGTTTGGGGTGCTAGAATTTTGTGAGATTTATCTTAATCTGAACCATACCTTGTATTCCTCACAGTTTCCTAGCCGTCTGTTTTTCCTGTTTCTACTAGGAATCCTCCTGGTTTTCCTTTAAATCCTACGTGATGACGCCCTAAAGACCAGTCGCCAGAATCCCGGTGTCTTGATCCGTTCTTGATGTTAATTCATTTTCTCTCCTGGTTCTCGACTCTCACTTCCCCTTTTCTGCCTCATAATGAATGGTTGGTGCAGTTGTATAGAGAGATGTTAATAGAGGAGAAGTCTCACCCATTGTGAGGCCCATTTCTTGAGAAGGATAGTAGCAGCTCTGATGTATCCATTGTACTCCTGGTTAGGTGTCTCTGTGGCTATCACTGCTAAGGCTTTTTCACCTTGGAAAAAACTGCCTTGCTGTATTAGACTGCCTTTCCTTTCAATATTTTGACCTTGATGGGCACCAAGGAGTGTTTTGTAGAAGAACTCCTCACCTAAGTTTTGAGATTTTTTTGTTCTGAGTTTAACTGTACTGAAATGGCTCTAGCTATAGCCCAGCAGGAGTGCTTGCCAGGCCGCATCTCCACAGGGCTCGCCTCCCAGGGTGTTGGCTGTGGACACTGGACTAGAACTATTGTTATTCTCAAGGCTTTTGGACTCTGGCTCTGAGGAAGGATGGCTGGCAAGGTGGTGAGGGTGGTTTGACTTGCTTGACTTGACCAGCTCTCATACCCTGTCTCTAGCAGTTGGTTGGAGGTTGGTGAGTGGCACAGGAACTTCTCCAGGTGGTTGTTCTGAGAAGCAGGCAGGAAGCAGCAAGCTTGGTGTTCTGGGGGGGGGAGGGGTTGCCCCTCAGGGGGGTTGCCCCTCCCAGTGCTCCTGGGCCTGTTGCCTTTTGGTGACAGTTGGTCAGCTTGCAGACATAAAGATGAAATGTGACCTAGTTGCTGCCCTGCCCTGTAGCTTACCATCCCAAGAACATTGCTTTAGAAATTAGAAGTGCAGCCCACATGTCCTTGCGCAGATCCTTTCACCTTCTTGGATTGAATTCTCCATAGATGCAGTATTGGGAGGGAGATTATCAAAGGTTCAGATTAGGGAGACTAGGGAGGAATTGGTGCAGTAGCTCAGGTGGAAGGTCAGGAGGGCCTGAGCAAGGGTGATTATTTTGTGAATGGAGAGAAAGGAATGTAAATGAGAGTCGTGCAAATAAACAAGCAGAGATTTGGCATGTGATAAAATAAAAGGAGTGAATGCCAGTGAGGACTTGAGGATGACACTGTTGTTCCAATGTGGGTGACTAGAAGGATGATGGTGTTTTCTATAGTCTGAAGAGAGGGATAGGTCTGGGGAAAAGGTATAAGTTATGTTTTGGAAATGTTGAATTTAAGGCATCTGTGGCACATTGAGTTTAAAATACCTATTAAGGAATTTTGGATGTAGATTTGCAGCCCCAGAGAAAGAATAGGACTGCACAGATGTTGGAATCTTCTGCCGGAAGGGCTGGGGGTGGGGGTGGGAATTAAATTCACAGGAAAGGTGATGACATCACCAAGTGAGGTCAAAGAGAGGGAAAGGGGAGGGGGAAGGTAGGACCAAGTCTTGGGACACCCATAGTTAATCAGAGTGGTCAGATAAGAGAAGGACAAAGATAGTGCAGTCAGGAAAGCTCAGAGGAGAGAAGATCATTCATGTCCCTAATACCTAGAGGTCAGGAAGAATGAGCTGAGAAAAGGGCATCATGCATTATATGTTTGTTGGAAACTTTGGAGACAACAGTGTCAGTTGAATAATGAATTCAGAAACCAGATTTTGAGAGGTTGAGAATCAAGTCAGAGGAGAGGAGGTAGAGGCTCCTAGTGCAGACATAGTTTAGGAGTTTAACTGAGAAGGGCAAAGTGATGTAGGATGATGACGAGTGGAGGACTGGATCTTCTGAAAGGTTTTTGAGGATGGGCAAGACTAGGGTATGTTTATAGATGTCAAAGGGGAAAATAGAGAGGGAGAACTTAAATTTATTGATAGAAGGGGGGATATAGGTGCAAAGGGTTTGAGAGTAGTGGGTGGTGTAGAATTAAGCTGGATCATGATCGAATTATGATTGGGAAGGGAGGAGAGTATTCCCAGAGCAGTGGTGGTGAGGGTTGGAAGAGTTGGAAGAATTAGAAGAGTTGGAGGTCATGATGAAGGTGAATTATAGGTTTCAGAGGAGTAAGGTTTAGGAAGAAAGGAAATGATAGGAGATAATGATGAAATAAAGTAATTTTGGATTTCTTGGTCATGGAAATGATGGGGATGAGATCTGAGTCCCCAAAAGGAAAAGACCATGTCTTTGGGATCTGGACCCCAAAAAGGGAAAGCCCCTGGACTTTCCCACGTGGTTCAGGTCCCTGGTGTTCACCTGGAGCAATTGGCCCTTCATAATTAATTAACTGCCCTTTCGTTGTCTGCACCCGGGCCCTGCCCTAGACTGCCACTTCCTTAATTCCATCTAGATTCCTTCTCTGTTCCCACAGTTTTCTGTATAAAAGATCCATCTTGCCTCCATGAAAGTGCTTACATTCAATCTGGCCCACTTCCCCATGCAGGAGTCACAAATGCTCAAAGTCCTTAAGAGTCTGGCCAATGCTAATATTCCTTAAGAATCTGGCCAAAGGGGCGGCTAGGTGGTGCAGTGAATAGAGCACTGGCCCTAGAATCAGGAGAACTTGAGTTCAAATCTGACCTCAGGCACTTAACAATTACTAGTTGTGTGACCTTGGACAAGTCACTTAACCCTAACTGCCCTGCCTTCCCCCCTCCAAAAAGCAAAAAAAAAAAAAAAGAAAGTCTAGTTGAAGCTCAGATACCTTAAGAGTCTAGCCAATATGGTATATTTTTAGAAGCACCCCCACCTTCTATCAGTATTCTAATAAACTTCATCTTTGACTGAAAGAAGTCTTGGGTCAAATTCATTTGAGGCAAGACCGTCATATTGCTATCTTGGGGTTCCAGTATCTCTAAATGTCAACAGGAGGAGTAGATTGCTTGTGGCTGATGACAAGATGGAGGGTGCGACCATCTCTGTATTTAGAGAAGTGAACAGGTAGATCAGAGATGTTGATTAGACTGAAGAAATAGGAGTATAAGGTGTTTCAGAGAACATCAGTGTATATGTTGAAGTTCTCTAGTATCAATCAGTCATTAAGCAAGTATTAAACACCTCTTATGTGCTAAGCACCAGGGATATGAAAAGAGGCAAAAGATAGAGCCTGCCCTGTGTAACAAACAGGGAGACCACATGCAACAAGTAGAGACAAGCAAGCTACTTACAGGATAAATAGGAAATAATTAACAGAGGGAAGACTCTGAAAGGAAGAGGGGCTGGGGAAGCCTTCCTACTGAAGGTGGGATTTTAGTTGGGATCTTAAGGAAGCCAGGGGGACAGCCAGAGAAAACGCCTAGAGCCAAGAGATGGAGGGTCTTGTTAGTGGAACAGCCGGAGGCTGGTGTCACCAGATTGAAGAAGATGTGTCTGGGAGTCAGGTGTGAGAAGACTGGAAGAGTAGCAGGGGGCAGATTATGAAGGGGTGTGAATTAGAAACGGAGGCTTTTCATTTAATCCTGAAGGGATAGGACCCCACTGGAGCTGGTTGAGTGACATGTTTAGAGAATCACTTTAGTGGCTGAATGGAGGATGGGCTGCAGTGGGGAGAGACTCTAGGCCCCTCGAAGCTCTTGCAGTAATCCAGGGAATAATGGCAGAAGTTGTTATGGAAAGGAAGACTGTGAGCCAGTTACTGCATACTCGGTGAACAGGAGAGAGGATAACCTGGTGACTGGTAAATATAATGTCTGCCAGGGTCTGGATTGGCTGACCTGTTTGTATAGAGTCGGCCTCAGAGGTGGAGAGGTAGCTGGTGGGTGGCAGGAGAGCAAGCACCTGAGTCTGGTCATGGGAAGCAAGGAGACTTGCTCATCTTCCCCTGGGGCCTGAGGAGGGATGAGAGAAGTGCCACCAGGCCTGAGAAAGGAGGACGGCAGAGGAAGGAGTATCTGGGGAGGGTTAGTGAGGACCTGGAGATGTGAGGAGATGTCTAAAGTGAGGGCATGTTTGCTGACTTTAGAGATGAGTTTCCTCCTGGGCCTTGTGTTGAGAAGTCAAGTCCTGAAAAGTCTGTGAGCACCTATTAAGCCAGGACCCATGCCAAGTACTAGAGATACAGATACTAGCAGGGAGACAGTCCCTGTCAAGGAGCTTCCATTGTCATGAGGGAAAAGAACCCATAAAAGGAAGTTGAGTGGGGTGGGGGAGGTGTGCACTTATTCCAGGGCCTGCTAGAGAAGGTCTAGAGCAGTGGTTCTGAACAAGCCTTTCACAGGAGTAGCCTAAGACCATAGGAAAACACATATTTCCGATGGACTTAGGAACTGAGACACCGCTCCTCTGTCTCCAGGCAGGTCCGCCCACATGCAGATATGCCCACATACGAGTATTAAAGGGTCATGGCATTAAGAAGGTTGAGAACCACTGGTCTAGAGCATCAGGGATGCTCCTTGGCTTGGGCATTCTCTGTAAAAGGCACGTTTGAGGAGGAACCAGAAAGAGGAAGAAGCCTTTGAGTGAAGGATACTTGCAGTGTGAGAAGTCCAAGGGAAGAGGTTTCTGTGGCATGCTTAATGGAGGAAGTGTGGAGAAGCAAGATGTGTAGCCTGGAGAGAAATGAAGACCAGCAAGAAAATGTAGAGGAGGACATTGACAGGGTAGGGTCAAGGTGGATGGAGATGAGCGATCGGGCAGCTGGGCCTGGGAAGGGAGGAGGGGGTAGTGTAGAATTCAGTATTCCTGGGATGGAGTGGTATTTAACCAACCCCTCTGCAGTGAGTCCAGGCGCAAAGTCACTGAGTGGATAGGATACATTTTCCTGAAGACCACGGGTGAGTAGGATTGTCAGGGTTTTGGCTATAGGGGCTTTCTGGGGCCTGAGCGAGTCAATCACTGGCCTGATATTGATGTGAAAAGCAGAAGGTCCCTTCTTTTTTTATGATTCTGTAGCTTTACTCTGTTATGTGTCTATCAAACTTCAATTGGTCTGAATACTTCTTCAACCAATTTGTCTTCCATTTTGTCCCTTTACCACTATTTTTATGGTGGTGGGAGTATTGTGTTATGACCCAGGGCACAGATACCTTGGAGAATTCAGACCCTCTGAAGTTCTTCCCTGAAGGCAAATGGATTTAAATTGGCCTTTGCACTAGCTATTTTGAAGTGGCTGGCAGTTGCTGTCCTTGGTGATGAAATCACCACTTAAAGAGATTGATATTTCATTTGAATTCTTAAGGAAATAACCACTAGATAAAAAGACCAGAGTTTGGGTTTCCACTGTCTGAATTAAGCTATTGACACCAGTCTGTTTGACAGACATTCTTGGTCTTTTCTGGAACCTGCTTGAACCCCTAAGGAAGAGCAGCTAGCCTCTAGTATCTTAATATCTTGAGTTCCTGACCACTGGGCAGAGGAAATGCTTAACTATTTTAATCACATTTTTGTATCTCAGAAAGAAAAAAAATTCTCAGAGAGGAAATGACAAAGTCCTACCACAAAGGTCCTCTTATCAGTTGTGAGGTTGTGGCTGATAATGAATTGTCAGGATGGATGTGTGTAAAATGCAAAGTCTGTGTTTTTTAAGTTGGGAAGGAAAAAGTAGATAAAGCTGATAAAGGTGGAGCTATGGCTTTTGTTAGGAGACAGAAACCTTAGAGACTGTCATTGTTAGTTTGAGAATGTGTACTCGGGCTCCTCCCTGTGCCCTTAGCCAGACCCGAATCTGCTTGAATCATTGTTTGAACCTTTGGGGATAAACAGCCAAGACTGGGTTTGGGACAGTGAACTGTCGGTGCTAAGACTCGCCCCCTTGATTTGTGTCCTCTGGAAACCTCTGTTAGGTTGAATGTTGTTCCTTGGGTTGTTCTGGGCTTCCCCCTCCCCTTCCTTTCACACTTGGCTTTTTGAAAGCCCATTTCCTGCCCTTCTAAACGTGCAGCATTCCTTCACGCATTGTGTGTCCCTCTCTGCCTTTCTGCTGGTGTAAGCAATTCTTTCTCATGAGTAGAGGCAGAGAGAGCGTACCTCTGGCCCAGAGCATGCTTCACTACATACCTTATCCACACAGCACCCCTCTGAGGATAGCCATATCCATCATCCCTTCCTCCACCTTCCTCCGCAAGGAGGTCCACATGGTAAATGAATTCCAGAAAGGCACCCCGACAGTTGGTGACAGGGAGTCAATGAAGGATTGAGTCTCCACATGCCTTTGCTCCTTAGTGCTTCTCCTCTTGTGCAGATCTGTACACCCCTGTTTGCACAGCAGGCAGGTATGTCCTCTCAGGGTCCCTGCTGGGTGCTAGGAATACAAAAAGAAGTGAGCCACAGCCCCTGTCCTCAAGGAGCTCACAATCTAATTGGATCAATTCAGTCCAATTCAGGAAACATTTATTAAATACCCATTGTGCGTGAGGCTTTATGCCAGTACTGGGAAAACAGAAACAAAGAAAAATACAGACAATCCAAGAAGGAACAGGACTAACACTGAGGCATTGTGATGACTGAAACATGGTGTCAGTTGGATAGGGCTGGCGGTGGTCAGACACCATGGGGAGAAGTCAGGTTTGGTTTTAAACTGCCTTGAAAACAGGTTGGGGGAAAGTGGCTTTCCTCTTCTGATTCTGTCTGTTGTTCCCTTTGGTCTCTTCCAGAGCAGAATACCGAAAGCTCAGCTAGTTGCTGTGGGTCTGTTTTTTGTTGGCTTTCTGGGTAGGGGGAGAGGGTTTGAGTTTGAATTCTCACAAAGTCCAAGGGAAACTTGCTTTTTTATGATTATGAGTCCAACTTAGAATCACTGTAGTAGCCTTTTTCCTTCTGAAGGAAGCTTATGAACAAATGTATGTAACAAGTAAGAGGAACTAAGCTTATGTCTTGCCACTAGACTCTGATGACTCTTGAGGAGAGGCAGATGACTTTGCACAGCTCTCACTTAAATCCAATTCATTTGCAAGTTACAACATCATGGTCCTTTGATGTCCAAGGAGTCACTGGGATCTGGGTGGGATGAGACTAGGGCTAGAACCTGGCTCTGGTGTGGTGCCCATGGTGGGATTGAGGGGTGGCAGAATTTTATTTTAAGAAAGTATGCTCATATGAGGAGGTGCAGGAACTGAGGAAAGCATCACGGTGATGAAAAATGGAGCGACGCTGTCACTGGGGTACTCTTTAGTCCCGGACAGAAAGACTCAATAACTGTGTTCATGACAGCATTCATAAACTTTACCTAAATGCTTTGTGGAGTCGAGATGGGGAGCCTCAATTATCCAGATGCCTTCTGGTCTGCTCTTTGCCTCGCTTGTGAGATAATATTATCTTTCAAAAAGTGGAGGAACCAATGAGGGAAGTTCTCTTCAGATCTGAATCTCACCCATGAGGAAGAAATGACTGTTGGGACTCTGGGAGGAAGTGCCTTTTTGCAGTAAAGAAAACCTTGCCATCCTTGCTGTTGATCCCTTGTTTTCCACAAAGACCAATGACATCAGGACCATGATGTTGTAACTTGCAAATGAGTTGGATTTAAGTGAGAGCTGTGCAAAGTCATCTGCCTCACTCTCTCCTCAAGAGTCATCAGAGTCTAGTGGCAAGATGTGTCAAGACAACTGGTGATGGTCCAAGGGAAAGGAGAGGAATGCCAAATGTAGTCTTGACATGCATCCTAGATTTTGGAAATATACATTTCCAAAGAAAATGGGATGGGACAGGTAGAATTCCGGGGACTGAAATTCTATAGAGAAAGTCAACCCAGGATGACTCTGCATTCAAAAATGACATTTTTAAGAGACCAAGAGAATAATCCCAACAAGATGGCAAAGGGAGTCTTGATTGGAACTGAATTGGCTCAAGATCCCAGTGTGGATATACAGAGAACTCACTAGCTAAATTTAGATTTTTAGGCACCTAGGTAGTGTAGTGAGTCAAGTGCAAGGCCTGCAGTCAGGAAGACCTGAGTTCAAATGGGACCTCAGACACTTGCTAGTTATGTGACCCCAGACAACTCACTTTACCCGTTTTGCCTCAGTTTCCTCATCCATAAAAAGAGCTGGAGAAAGAAATGGCAAACCCCTCCAGTCTTTACCAGGAAAACCCTGACTAGGATCATGAAGAGTGGGACCTGACTAATGGACTGAGTAATAAAAACAGAAAATTACAAGGTTGGGCTTGGAGAGTGGATACGAAAGCACAGCACAGCCCTGAGAATTAATTTTGAGCATTGCTCGGTCTCAGAATGAGTGGAAGCCAAAGGTAACAAAGGATGAGATTTTTTGTAATAGGGAAAAAAAAATAAGGATCCAAAAGGTGTAGAACTTTACTCAGAGTAGATGACGTGATGATGATAGAAGGAGAGAGAAAACAAAGCTGTTAAACTCTTATGCTGGTGCTGTTTTTTCTCCCAGGTGAGTGTGCTTTGTATTGGGAAAGTCAGAACAGAGATGGCAGATAGGTGACTAAGACAGGTAAGGAGCTAAGAGGTCACGACACCGCTGGCTGTCTTTGAGTTCAGGGCAGCAGATTAGATGAGCCACGTTCTCGGGTTCTCCAAGAACTAGTAGATGTGACTCTTGAGGCCCTGGCAGTGAGCTCTGAACGCCAGGGAGGACTAGAGGGTGCTACGGCATTGAGGAAGGCACATGCCCCAATGTTCCGAAAAAGAACCGAGTCCTTAGCCTGCAGGTGAACTTGACTTTGCTTCCTGGCAAAATTCAAAATTGTTTTAAAGAATGGCTCGTAAAGACCCAGAAGAGGAAGCCACGATGAACAAAGAATCCGTGCAGCGTGACCAAGAAAGCAAGTCATGTCCCACTCACCTGGTTTCCTTTTCTGATAGTTATGAGTAGATCAGGGGAGGCGCTAGAGATATTGTTTACCTAAGATTTTGGCAAACATTGGCTGAATCTGTCATGTTATTTCCCTGAAAAAGGTGAAGAAAAATGACCTAGATTCAGTGGATTAGGAACTGAGTGAATGGCTAGGCCCAAGGTTGGGTGTCAGTTTGGAAAGAGGTAGGCGGCGTGTCCGATAGACCTGTCTGTGTTTGGGCCTGCATATTAGACATTTGTTTCTGGGATTTGAATAAAGACGTGTATCTCATGCTTACTAAATTTCTAAGTGACACAAAACTGAATGGGAGATAAGACATGGCACATTACAGGGGCGAGATTCAGAAAGCGCTGGACAACCCAGAATATTGGGCCTGATTGAGTTTGGTGAAATTTCATAGGGATAAATGGAAAGTCTCGAACTGCAAAAATCACAAGATGAAGGAGCCATGGTGAGATCACACTTCTCTTAAAAAACATTTCTGGAGATTTCAGTGGTTTGAAAAGCCAGGATGAATCTATAATGTGCTATGATGGCTGGAAAAGTTAATGAAATCTTGGTTCTGTAGAAGAGACAGAAAGGGCCCAGGACCAGAGAGAAGAGAGTCATCTGCTCCATGCTGGGGACTTCACAAGGAGTCCTGTGTTCAGTTTTGGATGCTACCTTTCAGGAAGGTTGTTAGAAAGATAGAGAAGGTTCAGGGAAGAAGCCACCACGACAATGAAGGGACTGTGCCACTTACTGATTGGCGGAAGGAGCTGGCTATGTTTGGCCTGGAGAAGAGAAGATTTAGGGAGAGGACCATGGTGGCTTTTTTCAACTGTCATAGAAGGATGAGATTGGTTCTCTGGGGCCCGGGAGAGTAGAATTAGGTATGACTTAAGTTGTAAAGAAGCACATTTAAACTTGAAGTAAGAAAAACTTCCTAATAACTAAAGTCATCTAAGAATCCAGTCTGCTACCAGTAGCAGATTTCCCCTTGTTGGAGGTCTTTAGGAAGAGAGTGGAAGGTCAGCCACTTGTTAAGCATGTTATGAAGCCCTGAGGTCAGACTCGAGCATTGGGGCCATTCAGCTGTCCATGAAGATCATGGAGCGGGGCTGGAAATTGGCTTGGAAATGACGTGTATCCATGCTGTGTCACATTCTTATTTATTAAGCATTTCTTTCCTACGTTTGAATCTGGTTCCGTGGCACTGCATCGTGCTGTGGGCTTGGGGGCTGCACGTTTGGCCCTTTCCACAAAGAGGGGATTCTTACCAGTATGTTTTGGCCTCAGTGAAGTCCTTTCCAACTCAGAGATTCCTTGTATCTGAGAGGAATCCTTGGAGTAGGCAGAGTGGGCTTCCCTCATAAAAATACCATCAGCAAAATGTTGCTCAGTCTGGCCTTAAACGATAATTGGTGTCAGCTCAGGGAGAGGCGACATGTAGACTTTTTGCAGTGTGATTCTCTGCCCAGCTTGGGCAGTCCTGACCTGTAGACGCCAGCTGTGTGTCAGGTGCTTTGCTGTGTCCTCCAAGTCTCTTCTTTGCCTTCGAAGAGGGAGGTGTTAATGTATTTTAATCTTTGTGGCCGTGTCAAAGAAACAGTGCTTAAAATTGTGCTCTGGAGGCTTGCTTGTGCTTTGGGAACAGGAATGAGTGCTTTCCATTTTCACTTGTAAAACTGACTGATGAGCTTCTTATTCCGCTGTCTTTCCCGTGTTCCTTTTTCAAATTTCCTCTTCTTTCACTGGTAATCATACATCTCCCTGTAGCTGTTTTTCACCATAATTTTTCAGAGGCCTTTATTTTCTTTTTAAAGTTGTTTTGTTTGTAAAAGTATATTGGGGCTGTGGGATTAGGTCTGTGCTGTAAAACTCCTATTTGGACAGAAAGTTCATTTTGGGTCCTTACAGAGACTTGGACATACAGCATAGAGATTAAATGTAATTTCTGACCTCAGGGAGCTTAAAATCTGTTGGAGAAAGTGGGACAGATGAACAAGCAATTTATGTAAAGATATAACAAGATATGTCTATATGCACACAGACATATACATACTTCTGTGCATGTATGTCGATATGTGTGTATGTATGTGTATATGTGTGTATGTATGTGTATGTGTGTGCAGTGCCCTGAGGGGGGAGACAGGGAAGGGATTAGGATATTTGGTTGGAAACTGAGTGGAATTGATCAGGAAAACAATAAGACTTCTCAGAAAAGGTGGGGGTTGTGGAGGGGGGGATGTGGTTTGGCTTATGAGGGTTCTTGGGGAGACTGTTCCCCAGAATCATGAATCGATCCGGGCCAGCCTGGACGAGCCTCACACTTCTATTCTGATGACTTATATAAATCATGTAAGTATGGATGGTGATTAATCCATTTAGCAATTAGTGATTGAGCACCTTCTATAGACAGAACATTGTTTTACTTCAGATAAGACACAGTTCCTACCTTCGTAAAGTCTGTATCGGGGTGGGGAACCTGTGGCCTCGAGGCCACATGTGATCCTTTGCATCCTCAAGTGTGGCCCTTTGCAGTTTGGATTCAGAGGGCTGCACTTGAGGACCTGGATGGCCACATGTGGCCTCGAGGCCACAAGTTTCCCACCCCTGGTCTGTTTTGTCTCCTATGGGATAAGTTACAAATTTTTAGAACTACAGTAGTGCCCAGCACTCTGTGGGAAGTGCCAGACTGTGCTGGGTGAAGTCTTGGTGGAAAAACTTACCAACCAAAAGGAATCAAGGAAGCCTTCTTGGAGAAGGTGGCATTTGGGGATTAGACAGAACTCAGAAGGTGATGAGGATTAGGGTTCTAGACTTAGGGATTGAGGCAGGAAAGGGCACAGCATGTCTAGAGAGTGGAGAACAGGGCAGGGAAGGACTGGGAGACAGTCCTGGAAAGATAGAATGATCCTACATTGAGAGAGTAGGCACCTGAATGATTGGCCAAGGAGCACGAACGATTCAGGGGACGCTGGAAACTGCAGAACGTTCTGCAACAGACTGCCCAGGTGGGCAGAGCCCGCGCCAGCCAGTCAACAGACATTTTTTGCATACCAGCCACTGGGCCAAAGATGCAAAAGAAAGTAAAAAACAGCTCATTCCCTCCACCAGCTCACGTTCTGGTGGGGAGACAGCTGCAGATCACTCACTACTTAGCCCCTAAGTACAGTGTAGACAGAAGGAAGGAGGGCGGGGGGGGGGGGGGGAACGCAAAAGGGACCACCCAAAAAGACCTCTGCAGGAGCTGGGGTCTGGGCCGAGTCTTGGGAGGAGGTGTGAATTAGAGGCAGAGAGGAAGAGCAGTTAAGCCGGATGATCTCAGAGGACTGCAGCGGGAGACTAAATGTAAGAAGACTGGAAAGGTTAAAGGGGCCAGAGGGTGGGCCCACATTTGTATTTGGTCCTGGAGATAAGAGCCACTCCTGGAATCTTTGGAGCACTGAGTGACATGGTCAGACTTTAGGAAAGTTGCTTTGGCAGCTAGGTGGAAGGTGGTTTGGAGTGGGAGGGGGCACGAGGCGAGCAGACCAAGAAGAAGGCTTGAGGTGATGGGGGCTTGTGCCAGGGTGAAGACTGTGTGAGTGAGAGAAGGGGGCGTACGTGAGATGTTAGGAATGTAGAAACTAGATATGGCAGTGGATTGGTGATGGAAATGTAGTTATATGCCAGGGAAACAAATGAGCATTTATGTCAGGCACTGTTCTGAGAGCTGGACATCCAAAGAAAGGCAGCTCAGCCTCCCCCCAAAACGAAGGTGCTCACGGTTTAATAGGGTGAGGGATGATCGTTGAACCCAAGGTGACTGATGAGATCATGAAGCCAGCTAATAAAAGGAGGGAAAAGGAGAAGAGGGCCCAGGACAGACCCTTGGGGACCCCCACAGCTAGTAGGTGTGGCCTCATGGAGTTCCTGCCAAGGACAGTGAGCAGGAGTGGTCACATAGGTCAGAGGAGAGCCAGGAGAAGGAGAAGAGGGTTGTAGACAGCATCAGAGCCTGCAGAGAGGTCAAGAATGAGGATTGAGAACAAGGCAGTAGATTTTCTAAGTTTTCTGCCTTTCTAGTTCTCTTTGACCTTACTCCCCGCCACATGCACTCTTTCACCCAGGTACACTGACCTCTTGGCTGCTCCATGAACAACACAGCCCATCTCTTAGGTCCGGGCATTCTCTATGCCCAGAATATTCTCCCTCCTCATCTCAGACCACTGCCCTCCCTAAAATCCCACCTCCTGCAGGAAGCTTTCCCGAGCCCCTCTCAGTTCTAATGCCTGCCTTCCCCCTGTTCATTATTTCCTGTCTATCTTGGATACAGTGTGCTCTATTAGATTGCAAGCTCCCTGAAGGCCTGGTCTGACTTGCTCCTTTTTTTTTTAATATTCCCCTGCTTAGCGTAGTACTTGGCACATCGTAGGTGCCTTAATAAATGCTTATTGATTGATTAAGTTTTGACGACTTTGGAGAGCGTTGTTTCTGTTGAATGATGAGGCTGAAAAGCAGATTCCTGAGGTTTTAGAAGCAAGTAAGCAGAAGTAGAGGCACCAGGTATAGACGGCTTCAAGCAGAGAAGGGAGGAGGAGGGATGAAGGAGGACAGGTAGTGGGGACAGTTGGATCAAGTGAGAATTGTTTCAAGATAGAGGAGACACACCCATGTTTTTGGGTCACAAGGAAGGAGCCAGGAGTCCACATTGACATGCCCCTTTCCTTGCCATTGACTGTCACCCTCCTGACCTGAGAGTCCCCAGGGTAGTGCTTGAAAGGAGACCTCATGTGAATCTCGTGTCGGGTGCCCCCCATCCTGGGCTGGGTCTTGGCTGATCCTTCTGGGAGCTAGAGATCAACTGTGATAATTGAGTGAATCTGTGACCTCCAGTTGTCTGTGTCCTACCCTGGGTGCCCAGCCTGTGTCCTAGAAGACCTTCATTCACTTTGCAGTCTGTCGTTTATCCCTCTCTCTTACCAGAGGAGTGACCCTCATTTTCTGGTCGCATATCTCTTTGATAGCACACTTTACAACTCTTATTGCTACCTACTTCTGCCCACTGGGCCCCTCTCCATTGTGCTTCAGCTTTAATTCTTTGGAGACTTTGGTATTCTATCTCTTGAAATCCTAAAGCATTGCTGAAAAAAATGTATTACCATGGGTTTTAGTTACTGGGAGAAGCTTGGGATCATGAATAGCATTGTATGTGATCTTCAAGGCAATCCAGCCTGCTCTGTGTCATCTCTGCCCTTCTGTCTTTAGTGGGTCATCTATGAATAGCAGGAGTCCATTATGTGTGTGCTGATGGGCCACGTCCATCCAACTGCACACACACCCTACTTCTGTTTGAACCTTAGATATTTTTCATTTATTTCATTCTTTCTGTTGAGGGATCATTTAGGAGGCCCCCTGATGTCCTAGGGCTTTACACAGTCAACACCACGCTCTCTGCCTGCAGGGATACATGGAAGCTCCGAGAGCGTCCTCAGGAAGCGTATCGCTTTGCTAGGAAGAAAAGCCACCCATGGGAATAACTACACTGCAAGGCAGTGAGGGTGTGATGAGTGCTAGATACAAAGTTCTGTTGGGGATAAGAGGGAAAAGAAATCTCGTGTTCCTCAGTTGATTACGTAGGGCCACCTTCCATGTGTTCTGGCCACTGGCCATGATGGTCACCTCCAAATCGGCAAACATTTTAGAAATGCCTACTTTGGGTAGAACACTGTGCCATATGCTAGAGGAGATGCGTGGTTTAGATCGAAATGATTTCTAGTGAAATGTTGGGTGTTAGCACAGTGGCTCTCGCCAGTCATGGCCTTGTCAGCGTGCTTGCTAATCTTCCTCTTGCTTTTATTTACAGGTGCCTGGGGCCCAAGAATTGGTGGACTTCTCTCCTGTTTATCGATGTTTGCACATATATTCTGTACTGGTGAGTCCTCATTAGATGCCTTCTTTCTCTGCCTCCCCACCCCTGGGCTGTGCACATGGAAAGCCTTCTCAGGTTTGGGTAGTTTTTCTTTAAATTGGGGAGATGTAGCAGAAATAGGAGTGAGGGACTACATTGATTGTCATGGCGATAGCAGTGTGAATCCTCTCCACGCATATGGCACTGAGCGTGAATGGCTTGCTCGGGCACATAGCTGAGAGATGTCAGAAACGTGAGTGGACCCCAGCTCTGCCTGACTCCAGACAAGTCTTGCAGTTCTGATTCTAGGACTCTGACTCCTCCTTTCCTTATCTACTTTGTTCTGATCCCTTCTCTTTTCTTGCCTTTTCTCTCTGTCATGGCACATATTGTGACTCATGTCCATTCACAACTGATTCCAATATGAGGTTTTCTCTTCCCACAAAGGTAGTTCCATAAAACATGGCTTTCGTTTTCTCTCCTGTGTTCAGGGTGCTGGGCCAGGCACTGGCACTTTAGCTGCAAGATGGGGTTCCAGGCTTCAAGGATCTTTCCATCTAGTGACAAGGAGAAAGAACCTTGTCCATAAGACACTGGAATAAATGTCATAGAAGAGCAGTGCATTTCAGATGGCCTGAGTGTTGGACTGTTGTTGGAATTTTTGAGAGCTTAACTCATTTTCCCCAAATAAGACTGATTATAGATAAACAAAACAGAGTGAAAAAAGCAACCCCCTCAACAACAACAGAAAAAGCAGCCCCACACTTCAGATCCTGTGAGTAATAAGGGCTAGCCACGGTTTAAACAGTGACTGCAAACGCTTGTTCAGACGTCGTGCCCTTCTTTATTTACTGATCGGTGAGAGGAGCAAAGACCCACAGTGTCGCCTCGAGCAGGGGAGCAACGGCACTGTCCGCTGTATTTCCCACTCACCGTGCTGCTGCCGCCGCCGTTTGCCTCTGTTGGCGTTCTTCAGAGCATTGCGTTGGGTTCTCCTACAGCAACCTCCCTGGAGTCCGGTGCTCTTGATGCTTATCCTTTCTTAGGGTGCAATGATTTTCTCTTACATTCTTGTATCACAGTTTATTGTAGATACTGTCCAGTTACTGGGTACCTAGTGGTTCCTCCACCCCCTTCCTCCAGTGGATATTTCAGATAGCACTGTCGAGTACAAATCCCTAATTTTTCACTCTTCTGATTATTCAGAAGGTAGTTGTGTTGGTGGTTATAGTGATAATGGTGGTGATGGAGATGGTGGTGATGTTGCTAATGGTGATGCTGGTGGTCCTGGTGGCAGTGATAGTGATAGGCAATTGGGGTTAAGTGACTTGCCCAAGGTCGCACAGCTAGTGAGTGTGTCAAGTATCTGAGGTTGGATTTGAACTCAGGTCCTCCTGACTTCAGGACTGGTGCTCTATTCTCTGTGCTGCCGAGCTGCCTCGGCAGTGATAGTGTTGTGGTAGTGATGATGATGTTGATTATGATGGTGCTGCTGCTGCTGCTGATTTTTAGGCTTCACATACAGCTTTCTTAGCTTTTTTTTTTTCTGTAACATGTCTTCAGCTTTTGAAGCCTACCCTGGGTATTATAGTCTCTTGTAGTTTGTCCCTGGACTTCTGCTTTTGGGGCAGAGGTCATTCCATCAGCGCAGCAACCTGCGATTCGCTTGAGTTTGTGTTCTGGATGTGTATTCTAATTAGCTAAGAGATGTTAGATCCAGACTGAATATTGAAAATCTGAGTTTTTACTTTCTCAGATAAATGCTAGCCAGTGAATTAGTAATCTTTCCTCTACTTTTCACCCTAGGCCAGGCACTTTTGCTTTGTGTGGCTGTGGGATCCCATACATGTAGTTGTAGGAACTCAGAATATAAATAAATTGCCTGTGGACACAAGCAGAATTGTTTACACGTTTTAAAAGACTAGAGCAGACCACATCAAAATTACAAAGTCAAAGGACTTTAATACTTTTAAAAACAGATTTTTGTTACTGATTTTGTTTCTATATTGTCTAGATTTCTTCTCTGTTTCTCCACTTTCTCCAAACCAGAAGGCCATACTTTATAAATAACAATTTTTTGAGAAGATGAAAAGACGGGAAAAGATAAAAAATACGTCAGCAGAGCCGATCGATGCATTAAAACAAGCTGATATTAATGTGCAGTGTTCTATACCCATGTACGTCAACTTCTGCCAAGGAGAGAGACAGCAGAGGCACGGTGTCTTCTCTCAGCTCTCCTTCCTCCCTCTGTATTCAAGAAGATTTTTATTTTACTTTCTAAAGAGGAGAACGTCATTTCCTCCTTCCTGCACGGGAACTTTAAAAAATAGATGGTTATTTGTGTCAGTAGTTTTTACCACTCCTAGATTTCTCTTTGTACCCCATTCCTTTTCCTTCTCAGCCATCCTTCACAACAAGAAATTCTTTTAAAGATAAAAATGGTAGAAGAGAAAAGAAAATTAAGCAGAACCTGACATGGTATGCAGTGTTCTGGACCCATGGATCCCGAGCCTGCACCTAGGACCAGGCTCAGGCGATGCTCGGTTTCGTGGCCATTCTTTTTCTTTGCGTGGTTGTGGTTTACACACTCATACACATTCTCACCCTTACACTTTCCTGGGCCCAGCCAGTGCACGGCAGCCTTGCCAGGCTTCTCGTATTGTTGGTTCTATTTGTTTGTTTTTGTCTTTGGAGCGGTCATTTCCAGTCCCTTCGTGGACCAGACCGTGACTTCTTTGGTCCCTTCGCAGTTGGTGGGCATCCACTTTGTTTCCAGTACTTTGCTCCACGTAAAATGCTGCTGCTAATATTTTGGTTCATACGGAAACTTTGTTTTTGTCAGTGACCTCCTGGAGGCATCTCCCCAGCACTGGAGTCTGTGTCAGAGGATCTGAATCCAGTGGCCTTTTAAGCAGAACAGGTGACTGGGAGAAGAAGTCCTCACAAGACGTGGTTGGCCTTCGTATGTGGCAGGAAGCCATGATTAATTCGTCTGTTATTGTGAGTTCTTGTCATGCCCAGGGCGTTGGGTTTTGATTTTCAAGATACTTTTCCTTTTTCTTCATTGTCTGGGGCAGCAGCCCCATCTAACGTGCTAGTCTCTGGCTAAGCTTGTGCTTTGTGGGCTAGGCCTCCAAGAACCAAGAGCAGCAGAACACACCTCCTTAAGAAGCTTAGTGAGGTTGGAAAACCACCAGCAGGAATGAGGGTGTGAAGAGTGGTGGAGATCAGTGCCTTCTGGGTTCAGAGGGGAAAGAGCTTTCCCATGATCTAGGGTGGGCCTCTGGGGATTGAAAGGGCATGTGGCCCCAATCTGAGCCAGCTGGGCCTTGAGGAATGGGCCAGAGGTCCTTGGCCCTTCTATCTTTGCATCTTCAGTGAATGTGGAGAGGTGCTGCCTTCCCTTGTCACCTCCCCTTGCTCACAGCTGTCTTCCCTTCAGTCATTAAAGATAATAGTATGACTTCACACATCATTTGGCCTGACTTCTTCTTCTTTGTTAGCGTTTTCACAAGTTTTTGATATGAGAGAACATTCTGAGCAGAAATAATGATCTCCCCTCTCTGGAAAGATCTTAGAAAGCTGCACTCCAGGTGACAGTGAAGGGAGCCTTAATGTGATGTTCATAGACCATCTTATTGTGATAATCAGATGGTACAGATCTGAAATAAGTCAGCAGATGTTTGTTAAGCACCTACTGCGTGCCTGGCCCTGTGCCGGTAGCTGGGGCTACAAAGAAAGGCCAAAGACAGTCCTTGTTCCCAGGGTACAACGAGTCTCAGAGGAAGACCTGCAGGGGCTGAAGTTTCTGCTGAGATGGGGAGGGAACTGATTTCCTCACACTCTCCTGGTTGGACTGGTGTAGCTCTCTAGTCTGCAGGCCCTGAGTACTTGACCTTGGCCATAGCTCTTCCTGCGGGCTATCCTCCTTCATTTTGGCTTCTCGAGGTTAGTGTCGCATGTACCTTGCCTTCTTGTCTGCTTCTGTGTGTTGCCTCCTGTACCTTCATCACGCAGTGGAGCAGCAAGGAGTTGGCTGGGAGTGGGAAGACCTTTCTGCTGCTTCTCTGTCCCTCGGCAGCTGTGGGATCCTTTGCCACCTAGTCTTGGCCTCTCAGGAGACCATACCCTGCCCTATGGCAAGCCAGCTCAGCAGTCTTTGTCTCTGAGCCTCACCAACTAGTAACTGGGCCATTGCCTTCAAAGGCCTTTCTTCAATTCAGAAAACTCATTGAGAGAGAAGAGTCGGCATAGCTTGGCTACAAGACTGATGAGATAGTGAAGATAAAAGCGTGCCAGATCAGAAGTGTGCAGACTGAAAAGGCTAGGACTAGCATTAATATTTTAAATATCAGAGGTTTTGGATAGAAAGGTACACAGACACTAACATATCCATTTATTCTCCTGCGTAATCATTAATTGGTTCTGGAAAAACGTGATGTTAGAGGATGTGATTTAATGATGGTCCTTGGTTCTGTGGGAACCAATTTATAAATGGGTCACTGGTCAAATGATATTACTGAGACATCTCATGACTTGGCAGTACCATCTGGTTATAATGGGTTGATTAATGACATCATTGCGAGATGACATTTTTTACGGTTTCCTTCTGCAAAATGTCAGTTTGATCTTCACCTAAGGGCACCAGTGGCTAATTTTAATCTTTGTATGTGTTTCCTTATCAGTTAAAGAAAGAAGTGCTCCTATATTCATTGGTTACTCAAAGTTTATGACTGTTGGGAACCCTTCTGAAATGTGACCTTTTATTCTAACCATCCCAGAAACTTGCAGGAGAGTCATAGAATTCTAGACCTGCAGTGGCCTCACAGATCACCTAGTTTTGCCTCTTTTTGAGATGAGGAAACCAAGGCAGAGAAAGGAGATGGTTTACTTAACACCATAAAGCTGGTCAGAGGGAGGTCTTCTGACTTCTAGTAATACTGTCATTGGGATCCACCCATCCAGCAATGTTCAGTCATCAAGCCTTTATTAAGTGCTTCCTGTATTCCAGTCCACAAAACCAAGAGTCTGCCCTCAAGCCGCTTGCATACTAATGGGGGGAGACCACATTCTGTCTGTACAGAGTGGATGGAGGGGAACCCTAGAGGGAAAATCCCCAGCAACTTGGAGGAGGTGGGCTAGCTTCTCCTACAGAAGGTACATGTACTGGGACAGCCATATAACCCAGCCTTGTGGGAATTCATGATTCTGGACTGTTTTAAGAAGGGCCTGTATTATACCAACTTCCACTCCATAGTGCATGGTGATATAAAGAAGTTCCAGTGGACTCTTGTCACCTGAAGGTCCCGTCAGGACCCACCTTCATTTGTATTTCACTGAATAAGTGGTCCACAGTCTCTAAGGTCTGAGGTCAATGACTGGCCTTCACTGTGAGATGGTGCTGATTATAATTCTGATCACTGAAGCAGGCTGTTCGTAGCCTTAACTTTCTTCTGAAGTCATGCATGGGGATCAGCTTCCTCAGCGTTCTGCTGCCTCTCCTCGACCGTTACTGCCGCCATCCTTGACAGTATGATTTTAAACATCTCTTGGAATTTCCAGTTATGCATGAAGATGTTATTCCTCAGGATTTTTCTTTTTGCACTTTTGCTGATGAATTCGTGAGTAGAACGACTGACTTTGTTGCTCTTTCTCTTGCTCTCAGGCCATTTTATACATGTATTGACTTTTTTTAGTCACCTTGATCACTTCACAACATAAATCATTTTTTTAAAATAAACTTTTAGGCAGCCGTTAACTTAGAGAAAGGTCAGAAGAGGTGAGTGTTCTAGAGAAAGTTACGAGTGAGAGAGAATCACATTATGACAGCACTTAATTTAGAATATGACTGACTGGGGGCAGGCGTTCCTGTGACCACCTCAGTAAGATAACTATTTGTTCTGCATCTCTTGATGATCATATGGCTTTGACGCTAATGCCATGGCATATTATTGGCATTAGGCAGAATGTGTCACATTTTAAGCGTGCTTTATTTTGCTTTAAATGGTGGCATTACTGCTCTGGAAGAAGAAATCACAATTCTCGGTCGAGGGAGGCAAAGGCGTTAGCAGGTGAGCGGTGGGGGCCTTGACACCAGGGAGCTCCTACTTTCAGCCACATTTCTGCCTTTGCCTCTTAGAACAAGCCTGTTCATCTCTCCCCTATCTTGATAATTGTGCATTGGGGAAAAGAGCTGCCACGTGTGTGGAGATTGGGGTGTGAGCGGGAAGGACCAGAACTCTAGATGAAGCAGGAAGGGGTGTTTGACAGGTGTTGAAAAGAATGGAGAGACTTGCCCTGGGCATCACAGCATTTGCCTGGGAGGGTGGGTCCAGACCACCTTCCTGCCTCAGCAGCACCCCTGGAACAGTCAGTGTCTGAAGAGGTCATCTTTCCAGTTTTTATTGACATGCCTGCGCTGGGCTGTGGCCTCAGCTTTTGTCCACCTTAACTGAATTCTCTCCTGCCTTAGCCATGGGGAGAGCCAAAGCACTGGAGCCCTCTGTTCTTGTCTTTCTTTTCCTAGTAAGAGAATTCACTTCTTCCTCTAATCATATGGTGTCTTTGTGTCTCAGCTTCTCTCTATGCGCATTGTAACTGAAGTCACTGTATGGTATGAAATATCTGGCAGGCATTTTCTAAGTGTGCCATTTAATAGAATTGTTCTTAGGTGGCAGCATCTTCTGTTACAACTAATATTCACAATGCACTTCGGGAAGTTAGGAATAGACAGGTTGGTGAGGAGAGCTAAGGCAGGCTGAAGCAGCTGGCCCTGGAAGGGACCAGAAGGATGATAGCCTTATTGTGACCTGTAAAAGAAGCCGGTTTTTGGGTCCCAGGGAATTCTGTACCATGTCAGGGTCGAGGCATAGAGGAGGGGAAATAGCCCTATTGGTGTCAGACGGAAGGATCATAACACAAGTAACAAAATGTCCTAATATTTTGTCATTTACAATAGTGTTTATCTGAACTTTTGGCCCGGAGGATAACAAGGCGACTTTGAATAAACATGGCAATATTTATTATTTTTAGTGAAACCGACCTTCCAGTCACCTCCCTTTTATGGCTGCTGCTTATAAATTCCCAAAGGATTATTTGAAAAATCCTACTCGTATCAGCCAACCTTATCAGTGGGGCAGGAGTTCACGTATTGTAACAGGAGGTCAGGCTGCGGTCATGGTCTCGTCGATGGGGCCAAGCACCTGTAAATTCTTCCTTTGGCAACTCGAGTGAAGAACAATATCGAGCAAGCAGCAGCGAGACTTTTCCAGGAAGTGCTGAACTTTGGCAGGAAGGGCCAAGGAGGGGAAAGAAAGTGGACAAGGGTCACGCTGCGGTTAATTGGGACTCGGTCCTTGGAGTGGCCGTGGGGCCTTGAGACAGCCAGCAGGCTTGGATGGATGTGCTTCAGGAGGTTCTTTCAAAAACAATCTCACTGCCCTGATCTTCACATGCCCCTTGCAGGGAGAGAGGAAGATCAGAGAGTGGGGAAGAGCACGTTTCTGGCTGCAGGCACATGCACAAGAACCACTTAGAAGAAAAGGGGGAACGTGTTTAATGGTTCTGTCTCGAATGAGCTAATAAGATAGGAAGAATGGCGGGCAGGTGCTTGGTGTGGCACAGCCTGCGGCATTTGAGAATGTCTCATCTGCACCTCTTCTTCCCTCGGCGTTTGGTGGTGGATGGGCCGAGCAAGCAGCCTGGCCTCTGAGGGCCCCCTCCTCTCTTCCCATGGTGGCTTTGGGCAGTCAGTTTTACAAATAGACTTGCTCAGGTGGTGCAGTGCCAGTGCAGCCCTGGGACCAAAAATATCAGAGCTTTTTCCAGCTTTTGCATGTGAATATCACTAAACTTTGTAGCCTCGAGCAATTATCTGGGTAGGACCATTGAAATAAATGATTGGGACTTGATCTGTGAGGGGCCTTTGGTGATCTCTAAGGTAAAGGGAGCCCTAGTACAGTAATCTCCTATATTTGAGGTCCTAGAGGTAACCAGAAATCAAAGACTGGAGGGATAGACAGACAGACAGAGTGGGGGGAGGGAGGGAGAGAGAGAGACAGAAAGAGACAGAGAGAGAGAGATTTCTCTTTCCCTATTTTTGGTCTTCTAGTGTGACCCGACTTGGCCAGCTGGGAAAATATGAAAGCCGTGGTTATGATAGGTATTGAAAAAAAGCAAGGCAGGACTTTTGGCTGGGCAGGACGTGGAGTGTGTTCAGAGGCGTAGTTCTGGACGACATAGTCCTTGCAACATGAAGGGAATTAGTTAATGACCTTCACAACTACATATTAAGAACATTTGGAAAGAAGTGATCAAGGCTCACTGGGTGAGTGAGTGGTAGTGTTGCTGTTTGTTGTTATTTAAAGAAAATGCATTGGTTTGGCAGGTATCTTCTGTTAACCTTCATGTGTTTGTTATTTAGAGGGAGGACTGAAGGTAAAATTAATAAGATACCATCTTGAATCTGATGGGTGAATGTGATGAATTTGACTCTGGCCGCCCCAAGTGCTTCCCCAGCACTCTCCCCCTATGGCCAGGTTGTGAGGAGAGGGAATTCTTTAATGTATTCAGGGAAACTCCTGGCCCAGAAGGGGCCTGGCTTCCTGTGAGTGATGCCACGCACTGGGGTTGCTGCAGCCCCAAGCCCTGCTCTCATGGCCCCCAGGCCTGGTGTCTGACCAGGAGGTCTGGTTACAGCTCCATAACAGAGCTCTGGAACAAGGAGTGCATTCTTGTTTCTGGGGGATCTTGATGAGGAACACGGCCGTGGGATAGGAAAGTCTTCATGCGAGAAAGTAAATTAGGAAGGTTCAGCAGCAAATCTTCATCTCTGATGCTCTTTGACCAGCAGGGCCATTAGAGGAGAGAAATTCTCCAGCTCATTTATAGGTTCAAGGAAAGGAAATTCTTATATTGTTCAGCTGTGTCCTACTCTTTGTGATGCCATTTGGAGTTTGCTTGGCAAAGATACTGTAGTGGTTTGCCATTTCCTTTTCCAGTGCATTTTACAGATGAGGAAACTGAGGCAAGCAGGATTAGGTGATTTTCCCAGGGTCACACATCTAGTAAGTGTCTGAGGCCAGATTTGAACTCCAGACCTAGCACTCTATCCGCTGCACGACCTCCCTGCCCAAATTGGGCTCGTTTGTAAGTGCTCTTGAAAAAGCAGTGAGAAAGAGGCAGAAGCCCTAATGTGGGAATCTTAAGAGAGGTTGGCAGAGGCAGGAAGACCCCTGTGCCAGCCTGCCACTGCCCTTCTGCCCTGTGGCATTCTTATCAGCCAGTCCCAGTCCCCATTGGCCTGGCAGGCAGCATCCGTCATCTGGTCAAGTCTAGTCTCAGGGCCGGGGGCTGCCTTTTCAGCTTCTGAGGGAGGGAGAGGCCTTGGGCAGTCAGTTTCTGCTCCAGTCTCCATCAGCTCCTCTTGCCAATGAGGGGACAGGGTGTTGGACTGGAGGGTCTTCCAGATCCTTTCCAGTCTAGAAGGACCTGTGGGAATACTTTCCAACATCCCATTTTCTTTGAGGGCTCACCTGATATTTGGGGCCGAGAGGTTGGGAAACAAACTTGCTGGCCTGGGTTTGTTTTACATGATTAAAATACAACTCTTCTTTCAAGAGTGTCAGAATTGGTTTAGAGGAGAACACGGGCAATAGGTGTGTGCATAGCATATGTGTGTTCCTGTGTGTGTATCCATGAGCCAGAGGGGAGAAGTGCTCATGTCAGAAGCTCCGAGTGTTTAAACATCCTGGGGGGGGTGGCTTCTTCTGGAACATTGGCAGGTGAGATGCGGATGAAAGGAAGAATCGACATCTTAATTTTCCAGCCCAGGTCATCTGACAGCCCTCTGTGTGAAGAGAAGGGAGGCCAGAGGCAGCGCTGCACGACACAGAGCTTCCTGCATTGGGTTCTGGGGGCCTGCTGGGAGAGGCGGAGGTTTGAGCCATTGGATGTCATAGCAGCTGGAGAAGTTATTGAGAGCTGAAAGGGGCTGGACTTTTTGTAACCACTTCACTTTATAGACTAGAAGACTGGGGCTGGAGAAGGTCAGATGACTTGTAGAAGGTCACAAATGTATCAGGTAGAGGAGAGAGGATTTGAATTTGGGCCCTCTGATTTAAGTGCACTTTCAGGCCCCACGCGTTACTTAATGCTGGAAATCAGAGTGGGTTTGACTTATGACTGCCATGCCTTTCACAATCTAGGTTTTTCAAAAAACCCTCCCATTTTTGCATTTATGACCTCTCCGGAACATACCTTTTTCTTTCCAAGTTTAAGTCTAATTATTTCCTACACTGTTAACCTCTTCTCTGAATTTTGCCTCTCTCCTTACCCTCTCACCTGATCCCCTTTCCAAGCAGTCCTCATTATTGCATAATAGCAAATGGTGATGATGATGGTGATGATGATGGTGGTGTGATAGAGAGATGATGGTGGTTGTTTGATAGTGATGGTGGTGTGATAGTGATGGTGGTGTGGTAGTGATGGTGGCGTGGTAGTGATGGTGGTGTGGTAGTGATGGTGATGTGATAGTGATGATGGTGATGGTGGTGTGATAGTGGTGATGGTGATGATGGTGTGATCGAGATGGTGGTGTGATAGCGATGGTGGTGTGGTAGTGATGGTGGTGTGGTAGTGATGGTGGTGTGGTAGTGATGGTGGTGTGGTAGTGATGGTGGTGTGGTAGTGATGGTGGTGTGATAGTGATGGTGGTGTGAAAGTGATGGTGGTGTGATAGTGATGGTGGTGTGATAGAGATGATGGTGATGGTGGTGTGATAGTGGTGTGATAGTGATGGTGGTGATAGTGGTGTGATAAAGATGGTGGTGTGGTAGTGATGGTGGTGTGATAGTGATGATGGTGATGGTGGTGGGATAGTGGTGATGGTGATGATGGTGTGATAGTGATGGTGGTGTGATAGTGATGATGGTGATGGTGGTGTGATAGTGGTGATGGTGATGATGGTGTGGTAGTGATGGTGGTGTGATAGTGATGATGGTGATGGTGGTGTGATAGTGGTGATGGTGATGATGGTGTGATCGAGATGGTGGTGTGATAGCGATGG